>CM062820.1:1025284329-1025933728 GCA_031772625.1 Pinus tabuliformis | reverse complement strand
TTAGGACCCCATATAGCAAGACAGAACCCAAATGGAAACCACCTGTAATCCTGCATAAGATCCAATGCGTCCCCATGCCTTCCAACACACCAACTCATTAAATAAATCAAGTATAAGAGTTTATAAACCATGGATAACAAGTGATAAATTCATAATGGCATGCTCTTCCATAGAGGGCTTTAGCATGTGTTAATGTCTCCCAATTCCAAATATGATTAACCAAGCATCTTGTTATGTCTACCTCTAAAGGGGGTGGTATGTTCGTGGTAAATCTTTCAAATGGTGGTGGAATGTGGAATAATGATGGAATAAAGTAAGGAATGAAAGGGGACAACTTGGATCACATTCCATGGTACAAGGGTGGATAATAAAAGGGAAGTCTTGTGTAGGAGGGAGCAATAGTGGTGCATGAATTACCCCGACCTTGATTTTTCCACCCTTATTCATATTCATTTTTCATTTTTATGTTTTTCTTTGGTTAAATACTTGGGGATCTAGGTAATGAGAGAATGATGCATAAAATATAGCAGTTGATACCCCTTTATAAGGTGGGTGAGTTCATCGCCCACCGGGGGTTGGGATAATCATGGGTTCTTGAATGATAAAGGATGCTCATCAAGGTCCATGTAGGAACCAGGGTGATGGCCATGGAATTGAGTAGAGTTCATGTCATATATTTTTCCCACGTGCTAAATGCTTTTGTCCTGCCATCTTTTTCATTTTTTGGTACAATTTCTAGTTGAAATGTGGCCAATTATGTTTTTTATTTTTCTTTTAGTTGCATCAACTTCTGGGCATCATTTCAGTCCTGACCCAAGATGTGGGGCAAGGGGAGGGTTTGGATGACCCTAAGTGACCCTAGTGGATGAATGTGGACCTAGGTGGGAGGAGAGATGACTAGGGGTGTAATGAGTGGAAGGGGAGTAATATATGTGAATTGGGGAGCGGAACCACACAACCAAAATTAGGTTTTCCAATATAGTACCACCAATAGGTTAGTAAAAGAGATCCCACAGGACTAGGGTGCAAGGTTAACATCCCAAAAGAGACCTAGGTGACAAGAGCACAAACTTAGACCACTCTTTCCTCCACATCCCCCCATTAATCCATGCACAAAGTGTCCATGATAAATAAACTATAATACTCAATTACCAAATAACAAGGCATACCTTTAGGTTTGAGAGGACCCCCTTAAAACATACGATCATGATAGATGGATGAGGGATCACCTTGCTGGCTCAGGTGGTCGAGAAATGGCACATTGATCTAGTTGGTGGTTGCAAGGGTTGTTGATTGCCAGCTGAGGACCATCATGGAGAATTTATTTGTTGATCCAGGTGGATATTGGTGGCCACCTACCAAGTCTACTTGGAGCCCCACCATTGTTTCTCTCAGCATTTTCAGTTTCCTTAATTGTAGCAAAACTTACTATTTTTAGCAGTTTTTCGGGTCCTGAACTTCCGGAGCTGTTTTAAGGCCCTAGACGACATTTTTTGGGAAATCTGGGGAAAGATGGGTCCATGGACCAATGTTTCCTCCCAAAGTGGTAGTGGTCGGATAGATCTTTCTAACGAGCTATTATACGCGTCAAACGGAGATCGTATGCCAAAGTTACAACCCCAGGAAGTTGGTGTACAAATTTACCTAAACGGGGCCCACAGTTTGGCGTTTCATCTTCTAGGGTTAGGTTTTGCAATGTTAAGGGGTTTCCATTGTTTCTCAACAATAAATAGGCCTTCGAGCCTCATTGTAACACAGTTCAGAGGCATGTAGCCACCACATCTGTTCTCAGAGATAAGCTACCATCACCATAGCTAGTTTATTTCCATTACTGTTTGTAAGCATATTTGAGTATTTTACATTAATGAAATGAAGTATTATTTCCGTTGCATATCTGTGTTTATGGTTATCTCTGTAATTTGTTGCATTCCTGTTTAAGTCCGGATCGTTTTTCCTAGGGATATCACCCACAAAATGGTGGGTAACATATGGCTCCTACTGGAACATGATCTCTCGAAAAAGTGGGCAAAGCTACTCGAACGGGAGGTCATGAGAACACAAATGATCTCTTGGTTACCGTAGACTTGTTACTTGCACATATCAAAGACTAAACCCATGGGGAAGCATGTTTTTCTAGCCTCTTATGATCACCTATGCTTAATGTTAGGTCGTAAAATCAATAGAAAAATAAAATACGCAAATTTTAATCTAAATGCAACTAATCTACCATGACAAATAACATATGTCATTAGTTCTAATGCAAAAATGAGCATGTAATTCATCCTACCCTAACATGCATATGGTACTGATAAACCTCATCATTGGGTAATTATATGGGCCTTAATTCACCTCCTAGCTTAGTCAAACCAACTCTTCTCACAACTTATTACATGTTTTTATTATATTTTGTTTAATGAGATGAGTTAAAGTGAGATATTATACCTAGTGAACTAATATGCATTGAATGCAGGTTTGGAAGAGAAAATCAAGGAATTTTGGCAAGACTAAGGTTTGAAACTCGAATGGGACGAGGGAGAGAGATTGTAGGAGGTAAATCCTCCTCATTTACTCCTCCCCCATTCAAATATTCCTCCGTTAATCCCACTAGCTCGGAGTGAAAGTAGCCAAGTCATGAAGATTAGAAGGCAGCCGAAAAAGTGATAAACAAAGAGTTATTTCATCTTGAGTTTGGGAGCCGAGCCTCCCTAAATTTAAGGAATTTGTTGGGGACTTCATTTGTATAAGTAGAGAGGCCTAGAGCCTCATTAGGATTCAAATTTTTGTTTTAAAAACTCTAGTTATTTTCAAGCTCCAGACTTGTGGAAGACTTTGATGTAATTTTCTGTTTTGGTAATAAGAATGAGTATTTTCTTGATCCTGCACTGAGTTAAATCAGAGGGTTTAAGCTTTTGGGTTAGGGCCCAATCCTAGCAGCAAAGGCTCCTCTTCTTGTATCTGTATGCTTAGCTTAGTTTCATGGATCCATGGTTAAACTGTCTTTAGAAGTATTTCATTGCAAGTAGTGTAGATTTGAGTAATTGCTTATTAGTTTGCTTCCATTTTTGCCTTACTTCAGTAGCAGGTTAGAAGGGATAAAAGAAGCACCAAAAAGCTTTTAGTAGGTGTCCTGGCCTCACTTCTTCCTTCTGGGATCATGATTTGAGGAAAAGACCCTTATGCAGCCCCAAAAAGACAGATTTCCATTTCTTTCATAAGATTTAGAGTTTACTGTACTTGAACTAGCATTTGATCAGTTTTGCAAATGTAGGATTTCATTTCCATCTCTTCTATCTTCATTCTTGCAGTAGATCTCATCCATGATTCCATTTTATTTAGCAATTTCCTCATGCATAAGGTAGACAGTTAGTTCATTAAATTTTGTTTTTCTAGCTCATGAGAATTATTCATGTTTACATGACCTTTTTGGAAATTACACATGTTTGATGCAGAGTAGGTGCTTCAGAAGTAGAAAGATATCTCATAGCAAGCAACCACCTTCCAACTTCATCCACCCATAGGCATTCCTTGTTTTCATCAAGACCTTCACCAATTTCATCATTTTACATAAAAATTCCCCCAAGCATGTTGAGAGAATCCAACCATCTCCTAAACTTGGTTTTGGGTTCTGAGTGATCCTAGGCCTTTTCTCACTCCATTCCACCCATCAACCACCTTCCCTAAGCCTTCCATCACCTCCAACACCCATCTCTTTGCTCTCGGTTGTATCTTGTAGAAACACAGGGAATCCTATAGGTTTCTAGTACATCCCGTGGGTTTTCCTGTAGTGGCCTGTTTTGAGGCCGAATTGAGGGAAAACCTCTAGGAAGCCACCCAAGGTCACCCAAGGGTCTCCCAAACCTTCCAACCATCTCCTGAACCTTCCAGCCATCCACCAGCATCCCTAAGCCACCTGCCACATCACCAAAAGAGATTATCTTGCACACTTGATTTTTCATGAAAAGCATAAAAAGAAAAAACATATTTATTACAGTCCTTTACATGCATAACAATGAAGTTTTATGTTTTTAACTTCCATGCTTAGGATAGTAGCATTTTGTTCATGTTAATTTAGCATTATTGCAAAGCATAGCTCTTAACAGTTAATTAGGAAATGGTGTGCCTTAGCATTGAATTTCAGTGTTTTTCATTATTACAGTAGATCAACTCTCTCTTAGAGTAGATTTCTATTTCTTTCATCAAGGAACCAAGCTTCTTCTGAATCCATAGAAGTTTGGCTTGAAAACCCTAGTGGTCTCTCGCTAGCTGAACAGTGACAAAAGGCAGAACCATCACTTTTACTTGTGTATACAACACTGTCACCTCCAAGTTTGTACAAACCTCAGGTTGATAAAGTAAAGCTGGTAGTCCAGAAGTTGCAGCATTCTTGCTGCAATATTGGTGCTCATCACTTTTTGGCGTCGTTGCCGGGGAGCTGTCTAAGTAATATGTGATTACTATTTTCTTTCTTCTATTTCTTATTTCTAATATTTTTCCATTTGTTTCATTTCTGCAAAAGTAATTTAGTTGCATCCTTTTTCATTCTACATTCTCTACTTGCCTTTCCATTTTGCAAGTAAGATTTCCATTCAGTAATTAGTTTTTCATTCATTCAGTAGTTTTCATTCAATCTGGAATTTTAGTTCTGCAAAGTACTTCCCAATGTTTGAAAAAACACAAAACCAAACCAAAAAAATTTCCTTTCATGCCTTGTAGGAATACGGATAACTTAGGGAAAGTTTTTCCAAATACCCCCACTACATGAAACAACCAACCTTCCCTCTTCTTCGGTGGCTGTGAATTGGAGGAACCCTTAGGTGAGCAACCAGACATATTTGAAGAACCTACATGGGAAGAAGAAGAAGAAATAGAACCCATTCCTACTGAGCTAATGGCTGAAAATAGAAATGACAAAGGGAATAGAGAGAGAGTTGAGGGTGCCTTCCCCATTAGGGAAACCAATGGGGACACTAAGATGAAAAATATAAGCCCCTTTTCCCTTCCTCATTTCCATGGCCTGACCACAGAAGATCCCGACACTTTCCTATTTGAGTTTGTTATTATATGCCGAACCTATGACTACACAAATGATGAGCAGAAGTTGAAACTATTTCCATCTACCCTCAAGGATGCAACTTTGCGTTTGTTCATGGGTTTACCTGGGGATAACATCACAACTTGGGATCAGATGCAGCAAGCCTTCAACAAAAAGTATCGAGACTATTGTAGGTCTAAAGATACTAAAGAGGAAATTTTTAGGATGACCTTAGGTAATGATGAATCCCTAGAGGATTATGAAGAAAGATTCTAGCTTAGTTACAAAAGGGCCAAGTGCACACTTGACCCTGAGTCACTGAAGCTGGTCCTTCTTAGAGGAGTAAGGGAAGACCTTTTGGATACCCTACACTTGTTAGCAGGAGGAGATATATACTAGTTACCCTATGAGGATATCAAGACTGTCTTTAGAAACCATTCTAGGGCAGCTAGGAAAAAGGGTAGGGTAAGTCAACCTATGCTCAGTACATCCTCTTCCAATTCATCCATCAAGGGTGAAATTGGAAAGATTTTGGAAGATTTCAAGAGTGAGATGCTACAAACCCTTGCCTTACAGATGGACATTATGCACATTAGGAGAAAGAAGGAGGAAGCATAGAGAGCCTTGGCCATTTTTTGTCCTAGATGCACCAAGAGGCACCCTAGGAATGAATTTCCATTGAAATTTGCTCAGTCTGTGAAGAAAACCACTTCACAGACAAATGCCCTTCTTTGCCTAGACTCAAAGCTATATATCAAGGAGCTGAAGGGGTCATTGAGCAGCTCTGCTACATAAACCAAAGGAGACCTCATGGGCCTAGGTCATACCAGCAAGGCATGCAAGGGTCATCCCATGCATATTACAACCCCAACCAGACCACATCCATACCTTCTTGGGGACCCTCTGCTCATCCTTCCTAGTATACACCTCGTCCTTGGTCCTTTGAATCTTAGTATCATTCCCAGCCAGCTAGCCAGTCATTTCAACCATATTCTTTGCCACAACCTCAATGGAATGCACTGCCCTAGGGGTGGAGGCCCTAGTACAACAATGTCATGCTTTATTGCCTTCAACACCTGCCCAACCACAACTGTTACACTCTGCTCCACCTAAACAAGCCCAGATGCCTGCCCAGCCAAATCCGAACCCGAACAAAAGATAGGAAAAACAAGTATACAGTGGAGAGACATCATATCCAGCTTATGCTGTGGAGATCCAAGAAATTAACCTGAGATCTAGGAGAGTTCTCCCAGATAACCAACCTCCACATCCACTTAGGGAGGTTGAAGAAGAAAGAGAGGAAAGCACTATTAAAGTAAATCCACCGTTTCTTGAGAGATTAACTCAACCAATCTAGCCTACCCTAGAAGAGACTGAACTTCTGGGAGAATTGAAAAACCTATATGTCAAGATTCCACTTCTCCAAGACATTAAAGATGTACATATTTACAACAAGTTGATTAAGGAGAAGTGCTTCAAGCATCGAGGGAGACGAAGAAGAGATGCCCCTACCATTAATGTCATTGGATAGTTGTCCAACTTAATGCTGGGGCATGCAATCTGTCCAAATTATTTGGACCCTGGGAGCCCTGTAGTAGATGTGCACATCAATGGCACCATTGTCCCACACACTTTGATCGATCCTGGGGTTGCCATTAATGTGATGACCAAGGACACCATGCTCAAGCTCAACCTCCAAGGTTCATTGAGAAAGACCACAACAGTCCTGCAACTTGCATACCACTCCACAATGACCCTTAAGGGGATTGTGGAGGATGTGACAATCTCCATTGACTCTTGGGAGTACCCTGTAGATTTCTTAGTTCTCCATCCTAAGGTTAAGCTTACTGGCTACCCTCTTAGCCTGGGGAGGCCCTAGTTGGCCACTGCCGATGCTTACATCAGCTGTAGAGCTGGGAATATGACCATCAAGAATGAGCATATGTCCAAGCAGTTAGTCCTATACCCTCCTGCTCAGCCATCTCTAAAGCATGATTTACCTTTATGGCTGGAAGAGGAGGAAGAAGATGAAGTTTATTCTTCCCAACTGTATACCTTAGAAGAAACCATGGGAGGAGGACAATGGGATGAAGATGATTTTATTGAACACCTACTCCAAAGTCCAACTCCCAGTACATTGTCCCTAGAATAAGTAGTAAAGGAAACCCAGAACAACCATCCAATTGATCTGTACTTGGCTGATTCCAACCCTCTCTATGTCAAAACCATTGAATTCGGCCCTGAGAGAACTTTGAAAATCAATCCATCTCTTTCTATTCTCCAAGAAGAGAAGTTGTGCAACATGTTAAAGGAACATCTGGATGCCTTCACTTAGAGTTACAAAGAAATGAAGGGAGTACACCCCTCAGTGTGTACTCACCACATTTACATCAAAGAAGGTTGCAAGCCAGTTTGACAACCCCAAAGGAGGATGAATCCAACTCTCAAAGATATAGTCAAAGAAGAACTCCAAAAATTGCTAGATGCAGGATTCATTTATCCTATCTCTGACGGTGAGTGGGTCTCTCCCTTGATTTTAGTTCCCAAGAAAAATGGTAAGTGGAGGATTTTTGTCGATTACAGGGAGTTGAAAAAGCCATAAAGAAGGACCATTTCCCTCTACCTTTAATCAACCAAGTGTAGATGGCCTGGCAGGGAAATGTTTTTTCTCTTTCCTAGATGGATTCAACAGGTACAATCAAATCCAGATCAGCTCAAAGGACCAGGATAAAACCATATTCACTTATCCTTGGGGCACTTTTTCCTATATGGTCCTTTCTTTTGGCCTATGCAATGCTCCTGCCACTTTCCAGTGAGCAGTCTTGAGTATCTCTGTCGAGTTAGTCCATGATGCGGTAGAAATTTATATAGATTATTTTACACCTTATGGATGTGATTTCGAGGAGGTTCAATCCAACCTAGGTAAAGTACTACAAAAATGCATTGAAATGAACCTGTCTCTCAGTCCCAAAAAATGTGAATTCTTGATGACTGCAGGGACCATGATGGGTCATTCAATATCTCAGCAAGGATTGCAGGTGGACCGAAACAAAATAGCTATCATCCAAAGGGTCCCACCTCCTCAAAAAGTAGAGAGGCATCAGAATTTTCCTAGGGTTAGTTGGATACTACCAAAGGTTCATAACGAACTTCAGCAAGTTGGCCTCTCCTTTATTTGGGTGGTTGGCCAAAGACTCTAAGTTTATATGATCAAAAAGTTGTCAAGAGGCCTTGGACATCTTGAAGAACAAGTTAACTACTACACTAATTCTTCGAGGCCCAAATTGGGCCCTTCCTTTTCATATTCATGTTGATGCCTCACACAAAACCATAGGAGAAGCCCTAGGTCAGATAGATGAAAAATTGCCTTATGCCATTTACTTTATCAGTAAGAATCTATCAAAGGCCAAATTGAACTACACCGTGATCGAAAAGGAGCTCTTGGATGTTGTGCATTCATTGAACAAATTTAGGCATTGAATTACATGATATCAAACATTTGTCCATACTGACCATGCTGCAATCAAATATTTTATGACTAAACCCGATGTGAATGCTTGTATTATAATATGGTTACTTTTATTACAACATTTTGATCTAACTATTGTTGATAAGTCTGGAAAGGAAAATGTTGTTGCGGATTTTTTGTCGAGATTAACTCTGCCTGGAGGTGAGGAGGGAATGGTTGATGACCAGTTACCGGATGAGCACCTGTTTGCCATTTCAGCTCTCTCTCCATGGTTTGCTGACATAGCAAACTATTTGGTATCTGCACAGTTCCCACTGAACTTGTCCTCCAAGGAGAAAATAAAGATTATAAGGAAGAGCGCCCCCTTCAATTGGATTGGGGGAAATCTCTTCAAACTTGGCCCAGATCAAATCCCAAGAAGGTGTGTCAGGGAGGAGGAAGTCTTTGACATCCTCCTGACCTGTCATGGTGGGCCTTGTGGAGGTCACATTGCAACAAAGATGACAACATTCAAAGTGTTACAAGCAGGCTATTATTGGCCCACTCTTCATCAGGATGTGAAAAGATATACTAGTTAGTGTGATTGGTGCCAAAGGATGGGAAAGCCTACTCCAAGGGATGAAATGCTTCTGCACCCCCAAGTGACTTTCGAGCCATTTGACAAGTGAGGCATGGAATTCATTGGACCTATTGACCCTCCTTCCAAGCAAAAATAGTACATCATTGTGTGCACTGACTATCTGATTAAGTGGGCTGAAATCAAGGAAATTACGACAAAAACAAAGGAGAAGGTAGCTGAGTTTTTAAGGGAGAGTGTATTTTACAAATTTAGGTACCCTAGAGAGATGGTCATTGATCAAGGTAGCTAGTTTAACTCCAACATGATTGAAGACTTGCTCAGCTAGCACAAAATCATGCATAGAACCTCCACTCCCTATCACCCACAAGCTAATGGGAAAGTGGAGGTGACCAACAGAGTGTTGGAGGGAATCTTGACCAAAGTGGTTAACAACAACAGGAAAGATTGGGAAGATATACTAGCTGAAGCCACCTAGGCCTATAAGACCACCACTGGATTCACACCCTATGAGCTGGTCTATGGGAAAAAGGTCTTATTGTCCATTGAGTTTGAGTATAACACATTAAGGATGATAGTCCAACTAGATCTAGATCTCAGCAATGCACAAAAATAGAGATTGTTCTAGTTGAATGGTTTTGATGAGTTCAGAATGTAGGCTCTCCTACACACAGAGGTAACCCAACTTCAGAGGAAGATCTGGCATGATAAGAATATCAAGGATAAGCAATTTCAATAAGGTGATTGGGCTTTGTTATATGATTCCAGATATAAATACTTTAAGGGCAAGTTAAGGACAAGATGGCTAGGGCCTTATGTTATAGAAATATGTCATGATAATGGTTTAGTGCAGATCATAACCATAGATGTAGAGACCATTCCTTTACTTGTTAATGGAAACAGATTGAAAGTTTACAAAATACCATTGTCAAAGCAAGAGTTCATTGATGGTATCAATAAAATAGTGATGCTAATGGAGCAAGTCTCAGCTCCTGCCTCGTCAAGTCACTGAGAAGAAAAAAAATAAAGAGACTCAGGTGAAAACCTCCATGAGGTGCCTGAGTCCCACTGTTGGGTTGAAAACCTCTTGGGGTGGCCCAATGGTGTCAAAAAAAAAAAAAAAAACAGCTAGGATGAAAACCTTTCTTGGGGTGCCTAGGGCAAACAGCTAGGATAAAAGTCTCTTAGAGGCAGACTAGTCATTTAAAAAAAAGAAAGAAAAAAGACAGAAAAAATCATGAAAATTTCTATTTGCAGGTCAACAAGGAGGACGATCAAAGAATAGAGGAGAATAAAAAAGGAACTTGTTCCACTCCCATGTTTATTTTTCCACCCATTTTCATTCATCACAACACCATTTATTTCATTTTTTTTTATCATTTGCTTCAGTTTACAAGGGGACTTTGTTTTTTACAGGATCCCCTACAAACGAACAGGATCCCCTAAAAACATACAGGATGATCTTGTAGGAATTACAGTGGCTCGAGAATCCTACAGAATGTGACCCTAGGACGAGAAATTGACCTTCCATGTCAAAATAATAACATCCCTACATCATGACTTCATTACCATACCTATCTCCACTTTCATCACCCCTGCATTCACCATTAAAAAAAACAGTTTCAAAAAAGTATATATTTTTCATAGTCTTCAAGAGAAAACACAGAGAGAAAAAATGAAATAGAGATCAGAAGGGAGCAACACCTGAGTATTTCTCCTTCTCCACACTCCTCGTCTTCCTCTCAATCCATGTCATCATCCTCAAAATCCCAATAGAAGAATGATTAGAAATACTGAGGGAGAAGCAACTACAAGAGATCTTGTAGCACCCTATCCCACAGAATACAAATCATGATTGCAGCAAGCTTCCAGCATGAAGATCCAAGGTCAGAAAAAGCTCCAAAGCAGCAGAAACACCATCATCTTCAACACCAGGTACCTACACATCAAGGGAACCATCAAATATAAAAATAAATAAATAAAAGAAAAAGAAAGAAAGGAGAAATAACATGCAAAAAACACACAACAAGCACCTCAGGTATTTGACAACTGCATCAAGGTCTTGGCACCACAGGTAAGTATCTCGCTTCACTCTCTCATTTGCATAATGTAGTCAAAATATGTAAAGGTTACGAGAAAGTTGGTTTATAAGTGAAAAGTGGCCAGTTAACTTGGCCACCTTCGTTCAGTCAACAAAGGTAAAACAATTGGTCCTCCCACACATGGCAACAGTCAAGTCAAGAAAAGAAAGGAGAAGGAAAAAAGAAATTAAGGCTATGGATGCATGAAGTGGGAGTTGATTATGAGGAGAGGGGAATGATGAGGTGGTAGTGGGGACCAATGGTCCAAAAATGGAAAACGTACCTTGGCTGCCAGCACACCACCTCACTCAACTCGACCATAAGAGGAAATAATCATCGATCCCCATGCACTCATGCATTCATTTCCTCGAGGATCACTCTAGCAAAGTCGCTCTCATACCCAGGAAACCTACATAAGAGGAAAATTCCATCATTCTCCTGTGTAGGACTTCCTACAGGATTAAATAGGAAATCCTACAGGATTGCACAGGAATCCTACAAGATACAGACAAATAGTCTACATGATTGGCTAAGAGGAGTTTCAAAGGGGAAAACATGGGGGTTGGCTACAACAAACACTATGAGGAGGTAGGCTCTATAATTACTTCCATTTTTCAAAGTGAATTGAATAGAAAATCCACTAGTGTTGAGTGAATTTGGCAGTTGTGTAAGGGAATTGTCTCCACAATTCTTTCAATTATTTACTTCTGCATTTAAAAAATTGCATCAACCATCTCAGATCCTCAAAATCCACCAACCAAAATGACAAGGGGGTTTAATAGTAGGGAGCCCATTAACACTGTGAGAATCCACCAACACCCTCAGGTGTTAGAAATCTTCACAAGCCATAATTGGATGGGGTATTTTGAAAAATTAAGAGAGTATGATGATGAAGTGGCCCGAGATTTTTCTCTCTCCCTCATTCCACCAACCAGAGTCCATGCCACTGTTGTGGTGAGCGGTCTCTCCATAGAGCTCACCCCTAAAATCATAAGCATAATTACCAAACTTCCCCTAAGAGTGCCTTGGAGAAAGGAAGGCAAGGGAGATAGCTAGGCTGCCAAGAAGAAATTATTTTTAGAGGGTGAGGAGCCCATTGAGGACAAGAATGGAGTAAGGAGAACAAGCCTACCATATCCCTAGAATGAGGTGAGCTACCTCCTTATCAAATACATATCATGTGAGGGTAGTTATAGTGTGGTTTATGGATATAACTTTAGGCTTCTTGAATAATTGAGGTTTGGAGCAGAAACACCTCCTCACCACAGGCTCAACATACCATACTTCCTCCTACAATCACTAATAGGCACAAGCATAAAGGTGCAGGAGGGAAACCCTCAGCATTTAGCTCAACATGGATTAATTAGAATCATTATAGAAGATTTCCTCCACAACCTCAGAATTCCTATCCAATGGTCAATTTTCAAAGACATGCAGACAGAGGAGGATATCAAAGCCCTCACATATGATGTTAGTCCTACTATCAGTGAGAAGGATGAAGATGAGATAGATGAGAAGAGAGATGAGGAAGAAGAAGAGAAGGAAGATAAAGAGGATGATGAAGAAACATAAGAAGATGTCAAGGAGGAGACTGATAAACAAGATGAGGATCTAGAAGGAGAAGAAGAGGGGAAAAACATAAAGGAAAAGGGAAATGAAAAAGATGAGGTAGAAGACAAGGAGGAGTCACCTAGGGTGTCTCTAGAACCCACTGAGAGAGAAGCAACAACTGCCCTCACTGCTCTTAGCACCCCTATCAAACAAAAAGGAAAAAGGGAGAGGAATACCCCCTTATATTTCAAAACAAGGAAAAGCACACAGAGAAGGCAGGGGAAACCCCAAAATCCAACCAAAATTCCCATTGTAATTGAGGACTGACCTAAAAAATAGGAGAAAATGCCTCCTCCTATGAAAAATCAAGAAAGAGGATCCTCATCACAAACCTCCCCTAGGTCTCCTATCACCTATGTGAGAAGGCGTGTACCTAGATCCACCTCATCCAAAGGAAAGGAAACCCTATAGGATACATAGCAGGACCTACAGGAAGCAGAAACAATCCTACAGGAGACTTTGCTAAACATACACGAGACTCAAAAATTGGATAAGGAGGGAAGCCCACAACAAGAAACTAAAGAAGAGGACCCAGAGCTAAGGGAACCTAGCGGCCAACCTAACCTTGACTCCTACTACAAATTTATTGAAGGGGGCAAGGTCATTCCACAAAAAAATTCTATTCCATTATTCTTTGAGCTTGAGAAGGAGAGAGCCAGAACTCATAGATGGATGTAGATTACCAAGTCTAAGGGGGTGGAGGACATTGGTCACATAGAGGAGAAACTCAAGGAGATGGGTAGAGAACTAAGTAGCTTGAGAGATAGAGAGGCATAAAGAAAAATCAGTTAGAGACAAAAAATGAATGGTTGAGAGGACAACTGCAAGAAAGAGAGAATCAATTGGCATCCATGGCGAGCCTCTCTTTGGAAGCAATCCAGTGTAGGATGCCAACTAAATCCTATGCCCTATACCTTAAGGAATAGTGGCTATAGTTCCTAATCAAGACCCTAGCACAGAGAGGCACTATACCATCTTAGGATTATAGGTAGTTCATTGATCTTTGTGATCAAAGTACATTGGAAGATAGGGGCAAGATGTCTGAGTTTTATTTGCATAACATGGCCTTAACAGACATGAATGTATGGGACCCTAATGCCAAGCTAGGATATTTACAGTTGATGGCTTTGGCATAATGGATGAACCATGAGGAAGCAAGGGCTGTAGAAATGAAGAACATATTGGAAAGAGAACAAATAGAGCCTCTTATTATAAGAGTTGAGCAATCCAATCCAATGGCCCTCATCAGTACACATAATTTAATTGCAAATTATCCTCAGCTTGCACCCAGGTTTCTTGCTACACAAGAGCAAGTAATTACACATTTTGAGGACATGTTCAAGTTGTTAGGGGATGAAAACATGCAACCTTGCCTGACAAGATGGAACACAGTGCCATATGATTTAAAGATAAGAGAGTACCACTCTCCTCAAAGAATGAGAGAAGCAATGAATAGGACACCCATGTACAAGAAATATATTTAAAGGCTCAAAGTCAATTGGATTGGCTTGAGACTCAGTCAACCACTTCTCTTAGGGATGCTAGAAGTAAGGAAAGAAGAAGAAGAAAGGAGGCAGTGGGAGGAGGTAGAACAGAAGGCACATTTCTATGCACAAGAAGAGGAAACCACAACAGAGGCATGGGATGTCAAGGAGGCCACTAGAGCTATGAAATACATGGATATTGATTGAGTTGCTTAGAGGATAAGCAACACTTTCAGTAGGGGGTGACGATGAGCCTCATCATTGGGTAATTATATGGGCCTTAATTCACCTCCTAGCTTAGTCAAACCAACTTTTCTCACAATTTATTACATGTTTTGATTATATTTTGTTTAATGAGATGAGTTAAAGTGAGATATTGTACCTAGTGAACTAATATGCATTGAATGCAGGTTTGGAAGAGAAAAATCAAGGAATTTTGGCAAGACTAAGGTTTGAAACTCGAATGGGACAAGGGAGAGAGATTGGAGGAGGTAAATCCTTCTCATTTACTCCTCCCCCATTTGAATATTCCTCCATTAATCCCACTAGCTGGGAGTGAAAGCAGCCAAGTCATGAAGATCAGAAGGCAACTGAGCAAGTGATAGACAAAGAGTTAGTTCATCTCAAGTTTGGGAGCCGAGACTCCCTAAATTTAAGGAATTCAATGGGGACTTTAGTTGTATAAGTAGATATGCCTAGAGGCTCATTAGGATTCAATTTTTTGTTGTAAAAAATCTAGTTATTTTCGAGCTCCAGAATTGTGGAAGACTTTGATGTAATTTTCTGTTTTGGTAACAAGAAAACAACACTGAGTTAACTCAGAGGGCTGAAGCTCTTGGGTTAGGGCCCAACCCTAGCAGCAAAGTCTCCTCTTCTTGTATCTGTATGCTTAGCTTAGTTTCATATATTCATGGTTAAACTGTCTTTAGAAGTATTTCGTTGCAAGTAGTGTAGATTTGATTAATTGTTTATTACTTTTCTTCCATTTGTGCCTTACTTCAGTAGTAGGTTATAAGGGATAAAAGAAGCACCACAAAAGCTTTCAGTAGGTGTCCTGGCCTCACTTCTTCCTTCTGGGATCATGATTTGAGGAAAAGACCCTTATGCAGCCCCAAAAAGATAGATTTCCATTTCTTTCATTAGATTTAGAGTTTACTGTACTTGAATCAGCATTTGATCAGTTTTGCAAGTGTAGGATTTCATTTCCATATCTTCTATCTTCATTCTTATAGTAGATATCATCCATGATTCCATTTTATTTAGCAAATTCCTCATGCATAAGGTAGACAATTAGTTCATTAAATTATGCTTTTCTAGCTCATGAGAAATCTTCTAGTTTACAAGATCTTTTTGGAAATTACACATGTTTAAAGCAGAGAAGGTGCTTCAGAAGTAGAAAGAGATCTCATAGCAAGCAACCACCTTCCAACTTCATCGACCCATAGACATTCCTTGTTTTCATCAAGACCTTCACCAATTTCATCATTTTACATAGAAATTTCCCTAGGCATGTTGAATGAATCCAACCATCTCCTAATCTTGGTTTTGGGTTCTGAGTGATCCTAGGCCTTTTCTCACTCCATTCCACCCATCAAACACCTTCCCTAAGCCTTCCATCACCTCCAACACCCATCGTTTTGCTCTCGGCTGTATCCTGTAGAAATACAGGGAATCCTGTAGGTTTTCCTGTAGTGGCCTGTTTTGAGGCCGAATTGAGGGAAAACCCTTTAGGAAGCCACCTAAGGTCGCCCAAGGGTCTCCCAAACCTTCCAACCATCTCCTGAACCTTCCATCCATCCACCAACATCCCTAAGCCACCTACCACATCACCAAAAGAGATTAGCTTGCACACTTGATTTTTCATGAAAAGCATAAAAAGAAAAAACAGATTTATTATAGTCCTTTACATGCATAACAATGATGTTTGATGTTTTTTAACTTCCATGCTTAGGATAGTAGCATTTTGTTCATGTTAATTTAGCATTATTGCAAAGCATAACTCTTAGCAGTTAATTAGGAAATGGTGTGCCTTAGCATTGAATTTCAGTGTTTTTCATTATTACAGTAGATCAACTCTCTCTTAGAGTAGATTTCTATTTCTTTCATCAAGGAACCAAGCTTCTTCTGAATCCTTGGAACTTTGGCTTAAAAAGCCTAGTGGTATCTTGCCAGCTGAACAGTGACAAAAGGCAGAACCATCACTTTTACTTGTGTATACAACATTACCTCCTCCAAGTTTGTACAAACCCCGGGTTGATAAAGTAAAATTGGTAGCCTAGGAGTTGCGGCATTCTTGCTGCAATAATGGTGCTCATCGAGTACAAAAATAATACTAAGTGTAATGATAAAGCTAGTGCAACCAACATATCATCAAATCAATATAAATATGTCAGCCTATATAATTATTCATGTAGCAATGGCAAAGAAAGTGTGGACAAAATCACATTGATGATAAGGCTGGTGGGAGGTAGGAAAATAGAATGCCCACACATGGATGATTACGTGAGAAGAGGAAAGAAAAGGATTTAATCTAGTCCATGAGATCCTCTCATCTTCCCAAAATATAGAGGTGTCAATGATTAGGCTCATAAAATTTTGATAGATGGAAACCTCACGCATATTATTTCTATTATGGTCCTTATCCTTTATGTCATATTTTATGGCCCCTATAGGATTATGATTAGTAGGCTAGGGAGACTGATGATATGGATAAACATAAACTATAGGTTTCCCATGATTATCATACCGAAAAGGGGAGATTATAATTTTATCATGATCTTGAGGGTGAGTCAAAGGAGATAAAGTATAGTTAATGAGGGGTTCTTCCTTGACACCATACTCATAAGGGGGAAAGGGCTTGTGATCACCTGAGATCATTTGAAAAGGGGTGAGGCAATCACTTGTGGAAGACTTGAAGTGATGAACAAAAGGATAAGGCAAAGGGGAGGGTGAAGTATTGTATTCAATGGGTTTTTGCTCCTTAAAATCATCCTTTTCATGTAAGAGAAAATAATGAAAATTCTTCTCAAGGGTATTGATGGATACTATTATCACTCAGATTTTTTACTTAGAAGTTATCAAAGAAGGAATAGTCCGAGGTAACCACAAAGCTAATATTTTAGACTCAGGTTCTAGCCAACCTAAGTCCAGAGAAGGCTCTCTCTTTATAATTTAACTTTGTTTTGAATAAGATTTTAAGCTAGTTCTTAGCGTTCATGATTGTTTGTTTTGATTGGGTGGTGGAGTTAAGGAAACAGATGGGTAGAATAAGTATTTAGGCCATTGGGCTATGGAGTCAATCAAGAAAGGCTTAACTGGATTTGATCTATCATAACATAGTCAAACATGATGGCTGTTGGTTGGCTAGGAGAGTATATTGACATGATGGATATTATGATCTCATCAACAAATTCACTAGTGGTGCAACGTAGCACACTGGATATCATGTCTATGATGTCTTGGCCAAGGCTAGAGAATATTTTCCATAGATAAGGAGGAGAGTCCTTTGGGGTATACGTTTCTTCCTGATGAAGGTCTGGAACAATCTAGCAAGTCTGGTTGAAGAAAGGGTAGGGTATCTGTTTGGCATATCTCCAACGGAAAGAGGAGTCATGCTTTGGCTTGGTTGTAATTGTAACATTTCATTCATAGATTTGGCAGTAATGGTAAACAGAACAGATTGGTCAGGGGTTCTTACTGCCCTTTGGATAGGATCATAGTTCATGTGGTAGTAATGTACAATCTCTGGGAATACATGCACTCTGGGGAACTGGTACTAGGGTAAACCTGATTCCCATAGTCCAATGTAGTCTTCATGGTTTAGGTACTGGTTTCTATACTTGGAGAAAAGTTTCAAAGAGGATTTTGAGACAGAGGTATCTTTAATGTGGAAAAGTTTGTCTGCAAGTGGAAGGTGGTCTAAACCCCTACGAGGAGTCGTAATGGGCATGATATTTAATGCAATTGGGGCTTCCATCCTTGGTTCTTGTGGATTCAAGGACGGGGAAAGGGTTTAAGGGAAATTGGGAAAAATTGGTCTATTACAGAATATTTCAGGACTACCAGGTAGCTTAATTTACTAAATTACTTAGTATTTAAAGCAATTTAGCTCAGGTTCAGCAAGAAAATAGGGTTTCTCAGTGGAAATGGGGTAAACACTTGGTTTCGACTATTTGAGCGGAGTAATGGTGCTGTGCACTATTTGTAGGAAGCACATGGGTTTGCAAGGTAGTCTAGAGTTCAACGGCTTCGGAAAGTTGACAGTTGGTAGCAGGTTGACAGTTTGAACGTACTCTGATTTGCATGGAAGTTAGACTATTTTTTTCACGATAAAAAATGAAAAAACAATGAGTTTTTTGGTTTTATGTGTAAAGTCAATGATATTGGCGGGTACATTGGGAAAACGACAGTTGGCGCCAATCGGGGGATGTGACATTTTGGCATGTAGTGGAGGCGGTAAGCGAAGGTGGTAAGCGGAATCCATCTCACCACTTTTCGGGACAAGTGGTTTTGGGGGGAGGCCGCTCAATGCCATTCATCAGGCACCACGTAGTGGCACGGTGAACAGTGAAACCGCTCACATCGGGTGGGTAAAGGTCGGCCTTCGGAGGCCGTCTGATATGAGCGTCAGCCATTGGATCTGAAGGGGTCAGATCGTATGGTGATCGGGGCAATGATTTGATCGGGGAGTTAATGGAGGGGCCCAACGGGATATTAATTGCGGATTAGGGAGGGCTTAATGATGTCAAGGGTGAATTGATTGGTGGAACAGGATATTAATTAATCATTGGTTGATTAATTAACCCTTTTTATTTGACGGAGGGTTATGGTTTTTAATTAGTCGTTGATCGGCTAATTAATACATTTAATTAATTTACTAATAAGGTTTATATTTCAAACCTCGGGTGGGATATTATCATATGGGTTTTAATGAAGTATACGTGAAAGTGTCTTATTTTCGGGAGTTAAATAAATATAATGAAAATTAGAGTTAATATGAAATGAAAGTGGAAAAGTGGGTTTTTGCGCTAAGTATAATGTGTTTAACATTTATTTACATATTTTCACCTATACATTATAACTTAGGCTAAATTCTTTTTGTGGGTTTTTTGTGAAAAGAGGGGTTTTGCATGGGGGCAATTACTTTCCCTAGGCCAATGGTGATTTCACCTTAGGAAAAGGGATTTCTTAGGTGAAATGAATGAATTATGGAGGGGGTGAATGTTGTAAGGTGGTTTCAGTGCTTGGATCCTATAAGTTATTGGGCCGAGGGTCCGGTCCCTCCAGAAGTCAGAGAAATGCTCTAAGCTGCTTTAACTTAAGATTTTTGGTATTTTTGCCTTTACTTATGGGAAATTAATAAACTTTAGGGTAAAGTGAAAGGGGAAATTAATCACTTGACTTTGTAAATGTTCCATTGTCATCCATATTTTTAGCAACTTGATGATGAAAGTAAATGATATGATTTTATCTAATCAATCACCATAATTCTGCAACCATACAACTACTTACCCATCTACTTATCCTACCATTTTTTCTACTCTTTATTAGGGTGCACTTAAGCTGCCAAACCCTTATCAAACATCTTCTTTTCTTTTACAAAGTAATCTATCTAAGTATATCCTTATTACATCTAAGGGCTCAGCTTAAACAGTTGAGCTCCTTTTATTAACTCTACCTATCTACTTATCTGCCAAGATTAAACTATTTGGTCAGATATTATTCTCTATCTATAAACATGAAATAGCCAAGTTTAAATTGTTTGACCATCCATAGATTGTGGCAAAGGTAACAAGCCGCACACAATCTTTTTATTTTGCATCAAAGTAAAACAGTAGTGGCATTTGGACTTGCACACTTTCATGGTCTTTTGTTTTTCATTGGGGTTCATTTTTCATCATTTTTGACCTTTTTCGTTCTTTTTGTCCCATGATTTTTCTTTTGGGACATACCCTCTTTACATTTTTCAATATTTTTGATTTTTTGAACATGGAAAACATTTGCAAAAAGAAAAGGTATGTACATATTACAGAGTTGACCTCATCCATTCAAAAATTATGACACCTATTGGTATAGGAACATAAAAGTGGCTCCACTTGGGGATGGCATTTCCTAGTGAAATGTCAAGAACTAGTAGATCAATGGCCTTCTGAATTTCTGTGATCTTACTCTGCAACTTTCCCTTTTACTTTGCTGCTTTATTGATAGTGAAAATTTTGAAGCTTAGGGCCTTCTCTTTAGGCTTCAACTCCAAAATTTACCATCCTATCCACACTAAACTTTGTGAAGGATATATTATGTACAAGTGATTAGCAAAATCAGTGACTGGGATCTATATAGTGCTTAAGCATTCGACCATTTAATGTTCCGCCTTCTACTTTTGCACCATCCAATTCTTTGAGAAAATAAGCATTATTACCTCTAAAAACATAAATAATGTAAGGACCTTTCCATAGGAAGTCAAACTTCCCATGTTTACCCTTATCCTCCCTGCTTGAGTCCCATTTCAAGACTTTATCTTCTAGATAGAAATCTTCTGCCTTGATTCTTTGGTCAAATGCTTTCTTGATTCTCTCCTGCACAACATGGGACCTGATGTACACTTGTTCCCTGGTTTGTTGCAAATGAATTGTCTGGTTGATCCTTCTCTGAATATCATTTGGCTCAACCTGTGCTTCTTGGAGTAATTTCATCACTGGAGTTCCCAAAGAAGATGGGAAGACAACATCCATTCCATAGACTAGCTGATAGGGACTTGTACAAATAGATTTCATTGTATTCAGCCTGTTTGCCCACAAAGCATTCACTAGTTTCTTATTCCAGGTCTTCTTATTATCTTCCAACAATTTTTTGATAATATTAATTAAGCTCTTTTTGGATGACTCTCCAAGTCCATTTCCCTGGGGATAGTAGGTTGTGGAATAACCAAGGGTTATGTGATATTTGTTGCAAAAATCAATCATCCTCTTTGATTTAAAGGCTGCATCATTGTCTGTGATGATTTTAGTGGGACAACCGAATCTGGACATAATGTTGGCCTCAAGAAAACCTATTATGACAGTATCAGTGGCTTGTCTTAAGGGTATGGCTTCTATCCACTTTGTAAAATAATCTATGGTAGTTAAGATCCATCTATGTTGGGCAGAGAAAGGAGGATGAATTTCACCAATAAAGTCAATACCACACTATTGAAATGGTGTTTCAGTAGATATAGGTTTCAAAGGTAATGGCAGTAGTTTTCTTTTCCCTTCAAAAATCTAACATTTGTGGCATGAGGTTACAAACTTGTTAACATTAGCAAACAGAGTGTGCCAGTAAAAACTAGCCCTCAAGATCTTATTAATTGTTGTCTTCCAATAGATATGTCCCCCACAGTCACCTACATGAAACTATGGCACAATTTTATTAGATTCCTCCTTTAACAAACAATTTAGAAATATGCCTTCATGATTTTTCCAAAATAAAGCATTATCAATTATGCAAAACTTCAAAGATTTCATCTTTAAGAACCTAGTTTTAGTGTTGGATAGCTCTGGAGGAGCTTGAAGGTTTTGTAGAATGTATATTATGTCAGCATACTATGGTGAAACTGTAAAGTCTTGGCTGATCTATGGAGTCGCCATCTCCTCTTCATTATCCAGTTCTGCAATGAAGTTTATGTCTAGGGCTTGATAGTTTGATTTAGCCATGAGATTAGCTAAACCTTGGCCTTTGATCAATTTTGTAGGTTTACTTTCTAAATCATACTCTAATATTGTAGCTATGCACTTTCCTTTCTTTCCATCATGTCCATCCTGTGTTAGAATGTCCTTGACTACAGCATTGGGAACATAAGCTACTATTTGAGAGTACAAGATATAAACACTGAAGTCTTTAATTGCTTTAACCAGAGAAAAAGCCTGCTTCTCCATTATATTATACTTTAAAGGTGCATCTCTCAAGGCTTTACTAAAGAAGGCTATTGGCTGTTCAAAACCCTGATCATTTTTCTGCAAAAGGACTGCAACAATTGTGTGTTCTGAAGCAAAAGAAAATATGATAAATTCCCTATCAAACATTGGACTGATGAGGACTGGTGTTTGCGTTAAGGCTAAATTTATATCTTCAAATGACTTTTTAGCCTCTAGAGTCCATTTAATAGTCGAATATTTCTTTAACATGTTGTTTAGTAATCTAATTAACTCAGCTAAATTAGAGATAAATCTCCTCAAAAAGTTTATTTTGCCTAAAAATGCTTGAAGTTCTTTGATGTTCTTGGGATGTGGTATCTGCAAAATGGCTTCAATTCTGGTTGGGTCAATCCTGATACCATCTTTGGAGATAATGTGGCCTAGTAATTTCCCTTCTTCCAACCCAAATAAATATTTTTTAGGATTCAGAGAAATTCCATATTTCCTACACTTAGTAAAGACCTGCCTAAGATGATCCAGGTGTTGCTGGTCTAATTTAGGGAATATTGTGATATCATCTAGGTAGATTACAAGGAAGTCATGGATTTCCTTAGCAAAGGCTATGTCCATTGGTCTTTGAAAGGTGGCCCCTGCATTCTTTAACCCAAATGGAATTTTCACATACATGAAAGTGCCCCATGGTGTAGTGAATGTAGTCTTTTCCTGATCATTTTGGTGGACTAGGATTTGGTTATAACCAGAGAACCCATCTAGCAGTGAGATTCTAGTGGAACCTACTACCCTTTGTAGTATGTGATCCATTTTAGGAGGATAGTTATCCTTAAGTGAAACTTTATTCAAATTCCTAAGGTCAACACACTGTCTAATTTCATCAGTTTTTCTTTCTAGTAGGTACCAAATTAGAAACCTTGTCTCAGAATCTAATTGGTGCAACAGTTTTAGCTTCATACATTCGTTTGATCTCCTTTTCAATAGAAGGCAGTAGAACAGGGTTGATTCTTTTGAGCTTCTGTCTAAAAGGCTTTTGAATTTATTTTAATGAAATGGTGTGCTGTATTATACCGGTATCATAGGATTTTAGGTCCTCATAATTCCCAGCAAAAACATCTTGGAATTCCTTTAGCAGTTCTATATATTTCACTTTTTCATTGAGAGGTAATGTTTTTGAAATTTTTATCAGTTTGGGGTTCTCTTCAGAACCTATGTTACATTCCTCAATGTCTGATTTCAAGGGTTCCATTTTAGGCTTTTTAGGAATATCATTTGAATCAAATAAGTCCTCCAAAGGAGTTAATCCTTTGGGTAAAAAAAATTCTTTAAGATTTATGACTTTAGTTTCTTCATCAATTGCTTCATCAATTTCCATTTGTTAAGGTTTCGAATATCTGATTTTGTAAACTTTGTGGGATGAAATCTATCTATCTGATCATCTTCTACTTTATTAATTTCTACTTCATCAGTGCAATCCAAATCTAATTCTATGTCTGTGTCTATGTTGCTATTTACAAATTCCTCATCTAAAGTCAAATTTTTTTTAATTTGTTTATCATTCTCAAATACTTGCCAGTTCTTTAAGTTGTCAGGGATAGCAGGTCTATGCTTAACCTCAGTAGTGTATTGATGGTTGGGTTAAAAGGGCAACTTGCAAGTACTACCAAACATGGCTAAGCTGTGAGCTTGCATGTTGTGTTTTCTTGGGATTACAACAAGCTTGGTTTTCCAAAAAGTATTTAGTATTCCTACCACTGTACCTCTATAAAATCCTAACCTAGGATCTAGATAACATTAATTTGTTTGATTACCAACTCAAAATCTCCCATAATAGAGACTCTAATGGCTCCTAACCTTTTAACCAGTTTCAGACCTAACATAAGTGCTTCATATTTGGCCATATTGTTTGTACATTTGAAGTTCAATCGGTAGGCATGACCCTTCGAATGATCATTTTCTAAGTTGTAAATCCATACACCTGCTCCTGCACCTAGTTTGTTGATTGACCCATCAAATTCAAGATGCCATAGGATTTTATGCTCATAATTTTCATCTGGGGTAATGAAATCTTTCTTGACTAAGGTATCTAG
Organism: Pinus tabuliformis; assembly: GCA_031772625.1. Taxonomy (NCBI): domain Eukaryota; kingdom Viridiplantae; phylum Streptophyta; class Pinopsida; order Pinales; family Pinaceae; genus Pinus; species Pinus tabuliformis. Next base: position 1,025,909,483 of record CM062820.1, on the reverse strand, counting down.
GTCATCTTTTTTATCTGAAATTTCATGAATTTGGATAGTTTGATTTTCTTTTAATATTGCAATTTCTTTTGGTTCTGTTGTTATGCTACTTGAAGTGTTTTCTTGATTAGTTTTAGCATTGTAAAGTATGAAAGAATCAATATCAGAATGTACTGAATATATAGGAAAGTTCTGAGGCCTCTCCTGTGTACTCACTACATACTTCATCAGAGTCTCTATACAATTTCTTGGGATGTCCAAAGACTGATATGGTAGCATATGACATGTCTAGTTGCAGAGATCCCTGGATTTTGGCACCCCAAGATCTAGACAACAACATACCGTACTTAGGTGGTATATCAATGAAAACTATGTCCATAAGTATGGTCTTAGCATGGTACTGAACTAGGGAAACACACAAATCTTTTATAAGCCCTAAGCACTTAACTTGGCTTGAATAAACGGAAAACAGATCTTTGTAAGGCGTGGTGATATCCAATTTTAGCTTTTCCATTACAGACTTAGGCATAAGATTATGTGAAGCTATAGAGTCAAGCATGGCATTATACATGATTTTATCGTGGATGTTAAGGTTGACGTAGAAGGGTGGTATCCCTCCTTCAACTGGCTTCCCATTCACATCAGGTCCAAATATTAACTCAGGTTCATCATCAAAGAGATTCACAGAGTCTTCATTTTCAACGAAGTTTAAAGATTTACTAATTTGAGATCTGTAAGTTTCATGTTTAACCAATTCTGTCAGAGGTACCGAGACTTTGAGTTTGGCCACCTCTGCTCCCAAATTGAAGGGCAGAGGGGCTTTATCTGTTTGAAAATTTGAAATTTTAGCACCAAGGTTTTGAGTAGTATGTTCTTCTTTGTCATTGTTCAGAGTGTTTTTATTTGAATTTTCTAATATAATTTCTAGAGGTTGTTCCACTATTCCCTTAGGGGGGACTGAAGTGGAAGGTTGCTCATTAGAAGGTTGCTCATTAGTTAAATCCTCAATGGTGGGGCTGGGAGGCTCTTGATGTGGTCTAGAAGGGATCTGTAGTGTTTTTGTAACTTGAGGATTTTGATTTACAGCTTTTGCTTTCTTAGGCTGATTAGGAATGACTTTCTTGTTCTAATTTGAAACATTAGTGTTCTTTTTGCTTCTCAAATTATACGGTTTATGCACATCGAAAATAGCAGAGTGATACCCTTGCTTATAGTCGAAGAATTCTCTAGTTTGAGTCTGTAAATGTTGAAGCATATATAATTCTTGATCATCCTCAGTTAGGAAAACAATTTCTTCATCATCTAACCCCATTAGGTTGATTTGGGTGTCTATCTCAGGGTCTTCTTGGTGAGAAGTTTCAGAATAATTTTCTTGGAAAGGTGGTCTAATGTTCTAATCAGGCTCGCTTTTACCAGTGTTCTGGCTCTGGTTCTTCCTAAAGTTTGGATTCCTTACTGGATTAGCCTGTTGGTTGTCCTAGTGAGGTTTCCTTTCAATGACTTCTATTCTATCCATCAACCTTTCCATCCCTTTAGCTAAAGAATCGATTTTTTTAATCAAAAGGTGAGGTTTCATCTTTCAGAGGTGTTCTTCTCTCATTTCTAACCCTAGTCCTTTTGGATAGCAGATTAACTTCTATGCTAACTGCTACACTTTGCATATCTTCAAGTGTAGGGGGGTTCCTTTCTCTAAGTTGGAAAGCCATATCTGTGTCAAATCCGTCTGGAAACTTAATCAGGGCTAAGTCAGGTGGAGGCCTAAGGTCAAGTGGGATTGCATTATATACATTATTAAACCTAGTATAGTAGTCATGAATAGTTTCATTTGGTCTGCTTTTAAGGTTTTCATATTCAGAAAGAATTTGAAGGGGGTTCTTTTTCTTCTCCCACGTATTTAAGAACTGTTGGTAAAGCACTTCTAAACTATCTAAACTCTGAGGAGGCAAATATGTAAACCATGTTCTCACTTCTCCAGCTAGAGTTTGGACAAAGATTCTCATTTGAACATCTCCTATGTCAATCTCATGAAGTTCAAAATAATTTGTCATTTTCTTTGTGTGCTGTTGTGCTATGTAAGTTCCAGTGCCATCAATTAAGGTAATTTTACTCTGATAATCTACTGGTAAGGCACCTTGAGGAGCATGCATCACAAGGGGAGCATATCTGAGTGCCATAGCTCTAAGTTGGATAGGATTGAGAACGAGAGTTGGGATAACAGGAGGATTTGGGACAATAAGGGGAGTTGGGATAACAGGGGTAATGGGTATTTGAGGGGTAGTGGTGGGCTAATGGGGGAGTGAAGGTATGAATGGAGATGAGGAATGCTCTTCAGAGGCGTGGGGAAAAATGGTGAGCTAAAAGATGTTTAAGCTATTTTAGAAATTTCAGGGAGTCTCTTAGTGGTAAGGGATGACTGAGGGGAGTTCTGAAGGTACAGGTCAATTGACAAGTTGGCTCGCTGGACTTTAAGTTCTCTTGTGAATTCTGGGTCTAGGACTGTGTCCACAAGTTCACTATCAGTCTTGGTTCTAAATAGGGACAGGTCAAAATACTCATCAAAAAGGATGTCTTCTTTGAATAACCACTCAGCAGGGCATGAATTGGATCTAAAAACAGGTTTAGGGCTTACTGAACTTTCTTGTCTTCTGATTATTTTTGGAAGAAGGTTGGGATTTTCAAACACAGGGGGAGGATTTGGATTAGGGTTGGCCCTGGTATAGTGAGTTCTCCCTGAAGCTAGATTTCGAGCTTTTTATGATTTATTTTTCCTTTTTATGAATTTTTGAAATAACTTCTAATAACCCTTTAAGAGGCTTAAAAATAAAAATTCGAATTTCTCAAAGGTTAATTAAGATTGAGGGTTTTGAATTCCCCAGTATGGTCACTGCTATGTTATCACTCAAATTTTTTCCTTAGAAGTTATCAAAGAAGGAATAGTCTGAGGTAACCACAAACCTAATCTTTTAGACTCAGGTTCTAGCCAACCTAAGTCCAAAGAGGGCTTTCCCTTTATAATTTAACTGTGTTTTGAATAAGATTTTAGGATAGATCTTAGTGTTCATGATTGTTTGTTTTGATTGGGTGGTGGAGTTAAGGAAACAAATGGGTAGAAAAAGTATTTAGGCGATTGGGCTATGGCGTCAATCAAGAAAGGCTTAACTAGATTTGATCTATCACTAAGGTAAGAGTCCACACGTCAGGATAGCATAGCAAGAAAAAATCTGCATGTTTAAATGAACGAATTAGTCCTAACCAGGGCAAAGGGTAGTGAAGGATCCTTAACCGGGATTAAGATGAAGAAAGGAAGGATGATTAGTAGCAAAGGGCAATGAAGAATCCTTTACTATGGACTAAAGGGGGGGTAAAATACGGAAGTAAGGGATCAATTAATAATTCCCAAACCAAGGTAGTTTATTTGACAACATAAGGAAAACAAACAGTTAAAATAGAGAGCACTTAAGCTAATTCTGATAATATCATTCCTTGTTTGCTTTACAGATTTAATAAGAAATACATATGAATATTCATAACATGAAAAGAATACAATATTTAAACATGAGAAGATGATACTTATTTGTTCCAACTATGCACGAGAATCCAGTGAAATGTCCTTAGCTTTATTTCATTTCCAGTAAAACCAGTCCAGTCTTGAGTACAATAGCTCCTTGGCTCAAAAATAAAATGTCTACAGAAATGTAATTTAATCCACCCTAATTACTTCAATTTGTGAAGTATTTATACAAAAATTGATACAAAATATCTCATAACCATATGAGAATTATTCTAGGAAACAAAAATATCTTCAACACGAAGATAGAGACAGATGGAGAACTGTCTTCTAGCTGTCCCTTTTATTGTGACTGTGCTGGCTGTTGTAACTCAGATTTGGCTCTTTTAGTTTGCTTTGTAGTTATGTGCTGGAATCACTTTTATCTTCTACCTACTGATACTCTTTACCTGTGCTGCTTTGATCCTGTCTTACCTGTTTTTACCTAGTAGTTATGTTTTACCATATAGATTTACTACAGTAACTTGTAGTAAATCAGTCAAATTTTCCATCATTCACTGTCAGGTAATTTCATCCTTATCATTTTCCTATAAACTTCATCAGCTTTTTTGTACTTGGAAAAATTCGATTTTTTTGTGAACAAGTGCTTAACTTCATGTTCTATATAGAACAGATTCTCAAGGCCATCATAAAGCACTTTTCCAGTGGGCAAAGATTTCACCCCTGAAGTCCTAGCTTGGATTTTAGCTAGCTTATTTAACTTGTCAACGTAATCTTCTTGGGTCATCAACTTATCATGGATCATCATAGGACTGGGGAGTCCTTTTTCTCTTAAGATGCCATACTTTAGCATAAAGCTATCAATGTTTGTTTGGATGCTCTGACATCTTTTCTCCAGATTGAGCATTAAGTTCCTTTTGGTGAGAACTTTTTTGATTTCTATGGTTGTTGTTGTCCTATCTTCTATTTCCAGTTCATAAAGCTGATATATGTTTCTTTTGTTCAAAAATGTGATCAACTGATTGGCTTGTTCAGGCTTATTTCCCAATTCTTCCACTCTCTTGTGGATTCCCTCTGTAGCCATTTTGACTAATTTTGTTTGCTCAGAAATAATCTAAATAGAATGCCAAACATCATTGATGGAATCAATGATGTTGGCCCAAAGAATTTCTTTCATATCTCCTAATGGCTCTTGTAGTATTAAGTCCTTATCAAGGGCCTTTATCTTTTTTTCCATCCTTAGGTTCCTCTGAGTTTCTTCTTTCTACTGTATTTATGTAAGTTTACAATTGGTTTCTAAACTTGACATTTATTCTCTAAGATTCTTAAGATCAGTGGCCTGGATACTCATTTCTTCCATGGCCTTGATCAATTATGTAGTCTTCTCTGTTGGTTTTTCTATTCTGGTTGTACCTGTTGAAGTACCTGTTACTGTCAAAGTAGTCGCTGGTGGAATTGTTGGTGCTAATAGAGTAGTCAAGGTGGAGGGCACTACTGTGGAAACTATAGGTATTACAGTCTGAGGAGTGGTGGCCAGCTCACTCTGCTTGGACTGTATCAAATTACCCAATTCTTTTTCGGTTTCTTTCAATTGGTTATTCAACTTGAGGACTAAGTCCATAAGCTCTTCCTCCTCTGTTTTCAACACTTTAGCTGTTTGAGGATGATGAAGAGGAGGAAGCTTGATCTGCTTCTTCAGTGTAGCTATGTCATCATTTTTCTTCTTTATCAGCTTCTCTACTACTTTCACATCCTTGGGATCATGTCCCAATTCTATGACCAAGTCCTCTAAGGACTTTACTCTGGTTTCTTTGGCTTGAGAGGAGGCCTTCTCCAACTAGAATTGTTTTGATATATTATTCAGAGAATTATGGAGTTGTTGGGCTGCAATTTCTTTGTTGGTCAAAGTGGAATAGACCATTTCACCAGTTTGCTTATGCAACTCGATTTGGTCATTCGGATGGATATCCTTGGCCAACACTTCAAAATTTGTTTTTAGTTAGTCTGCCATTGATTTAGGTTGCTGTATGGTTGGCTTGAGAAAACTCATCTGCATCTTACCTTCTTTTATATCAAAGTCTGACATTAGCCTTGTTTTGTTTGTTGGAGCCATCTTCAAATAATGTGCATAGCTTTGCACCTTTAACCTCTCATTCCTTGCATTGATTTCCTTATACGTTTCTTTGATGTCCTAGCTCTATCCAATAGGAGCCCTGAATGAGGATACTTCCACACTCTGTTGGCTCTCCAAAATTTGAGCATGTGAGGTGGAAGGTTCTCGTGTCCCTCCTGAAGGAGTGGTATGCATGCTTTCTGTCCTTTCTGCTCCTAAAATTCCTGTTGTTTCCTTAGTGCATTCTTGTTTTGCATATGGATTCAACCTCTTCCTCTTAGCATAGGTTTGGGAAATAGGATTGGTGGAAGGAGTGGCCTCCTCTGTGTCTCTCTTAAGGTTCCTCTCCTCATTTAGAGGAGTCTGCAAAATAGGAGGATTGCTCATGATTTGTTCATGTTGAGCAAGTTCCTTTGAAATTTCAGGTTGTTCACATTCTTTTGGCTGTTCTGAAAGCTCTGGTTGCTTTGGTGGCCCTGCTTGATCTGAAGACTTTGGCTGCCCTGATGGTCTTGCCTCTACTGTCTGCTCACTGTGTCCCTAGGATTGCCTCTGAGATTGAGACTCTCCTGGCACCTGTAAAAAGGAATCCTCATCAAGTCTTCTGTCTAAATCTATCAAAACATTATCAACAACAACCTCTGTGCTATCTCGATCTATCAAAGTGCCTTCTACCCATTCAGATTGATTAGCAAATTGTTCTATTTCAGGGATCCTATGGTGGATGTAGGGAAATAGTTTATTCTTTTGTCTCCTATTACAAATGAAGCTTAAGGGGTCATATGTCCACATGAAACACTGTTTCAGTTTCAACCTTTGGAGGATTTTATCTGCCTCCTTTTCTGCTTTCCTACTGTTACAAATAAATGGGCCCAGCTGATCCTTTATCCTGAGTTGGGCTTTCTTCTTGGCTTTTACAAAGTGCACCTCATTTGAATTGATCATTTGCCTATAGTACTCCAGAGCAAACAATCTCATGGGGAGGTATCTAGGCAATTTGAAAGGTGGAAATTCACATCCATAGATTCATATTTCAGTGTGGTTTTGGTACAAGTACCAATACCCCACTTTGTACTGCTTTGACAACTGTAGGACCCTTTTGATGTCTGCACTGATTCTGGGTGGAGGGCTTCCTAGTAGCATAGTTGTAACAGGGTACACAAAGAGGTCTATGAAATCTGTATAAGAGTATTGGGAATCAAATTGATGGATCAATGAAGTCCAGAGTATCACTGATCTGGGGTTACCTTTGGTATCAAGATTTTGGAGGGCAATTGGAAATCTACCAGCTTGGTAATACAAGAATAAATGATATAAAACTGAAGAATACTTGAAAACTATTTCATTTTCCAACCTTATGAATTGATCATGCATTTTTTCAGCAATAAAATTAGCATAGTCAAACATGATGGCTGGTGGTTGGCTAGGAGAGTAGATTGACATGATGGATATTATGATCTCATCAACAAATTCACTAGTGGTGCAACCTAGCACACTGGATATCATGTCTATAATGTGTCGACCAAGGCTAGAGAATATTGTCCACAAATAAGGAGGAGAGTACTTTGGGGTATACTTTTCTTCCCTGATAAAGGTCTGGAAAAATCTAGCAAGTCTGATTGAAGAAAGGGTAGGGTATCTGTTCAACATATCTCCAATGGAAAGAGGAGTCAGGCTTTGGCTTGGTTGTAACTGTAACATTTCATTAATAGATTCGACAGTAATGGTAAACAGAATAGATTGGTCAGGGGTTCTTACTGCCCTTTGGATAGGATCATAGTTCATGTGGCAGTAATGTACAATCTCTGGGAATATATGCACTCTGGGGAACTGGTACTTGGGTAAACCTGATTCCCAAAGTCCAATGTAGTCTTCATGGTTTAGGTACTGGTCTTTGTACTTGCAGAAAAGTTTCAAAGGGGATTTTGAGACAGAGGTATCTTTAATCTGGAAATCTTTGTCTGCAAGTGGAAGGTGGTCTAAATCCCTGTGAGAAGTCGTAATGGGCATGATATTTAATGCAATTGGGGCTTCCATCCTTGGTTCTTGTGGATTCAAGGATGGGGGAAAAGGGTTTCAAGGAAATTGGGAAAAATTGGTCTATTACAGAGTATTTCAGGACTACCAAGTAGCTTAATTTACTAAATTACTTGGTATTTAAAGCAATTTAGCTCAGGTTCGGAAAGAAAATAGGGTTTCTCAGTGGAAATGGAGTAAATACCTAGTTTTGGTTGTTTGAGTGGAGTAATGGTGTTGTGCACTATTTGCAGGAAGCGCACGAGTCTACAAGGTAGTTTAGAGTTCAGTGGCTTTGGAAAGTTGACAGTTGGCAGCAGGTTGACAGTTTGAATGTACTTTGCTTTGCATGGAAGTCAAAATGTTCTTTTCACGATAAAAAATGAAAAAACAGTGAGTTTTTTGGTTTTATGTGTAAAGTCAATGATATTGGTGGGTACATTGGGAAAATGATAGTTGGTGCCAATTGGGGGATGTGACATTTTGGCGTGTAGCGAAGGTGGTAAGTGGAATCCATCGCACCACTTTTCGGGACAAGTGGTTTTGGAGGGAGGTCGCCCGATGCCATTCATCGGGCGCCACGTAGCGGAGGGGTGAACAGTGAAACCGCTCACATTGGGTGGGTAAAGGTCGACCTTCGAAGGCCATCCGATGAGCGTTAGCCATTGGATCTGAAGGGGTCAGATTGTACGATGATCGGGGCAATGATTTGATCAGGGAGTTAATGGAGGGGCCTGACGGGATATTAATTGTGGATTAGGGAGGGCTTAATGATGTCGCGGGTGAATTGATTGGTGGAACAGGTTATTAATTAATCATTGGTTGATTAATTAACCCTTTTTATTCGGCGTAGGGTTATGGTTTTTAATTAGTCACTGATAGGCTAATTAATCCATTTAATTAATTTACTAATAAGGTTTATATTTCAAACCTCGGGGCAGGATATTATCATATGGGTTTTAATAAAGTATACGGGGAAGGGTCTTATTTTTGGGAGTTAAATAAATATAATGAAAATTAGATTTAATATGAAATGAAAGTGGAAAATTGGGTTTTTGTGCTAAGTATAATGTGTTTAACATTTATTTACATATTTTCACCTACACATTATAACTTAGGCTAAATGCTTTTTGTGGGTTTTTTGTGAAAAGAGGGGTTTTGCATGGGGGCAATTACTTTCCCTAGGCCAATGGTGATTTCACCTTAGGAAAAGGGATCTTTTAGGTGAAATGAATGAATTATGGAGGGGGTGAATGTTGGTAAGGGGGTTTTAGTACTTGGATCCTATCAGTTATTGGGCCGAGGGTCCTATTCTTCCAGAAGTCAGAGAAATGCTCTGAGCCCCTTTAACTTAAGGTTTTAGGTACTTTTTCCTTTACTTATGGGAAATTAGTAAACTTTAGGGTAAAGTGAAAGGGGAAATTAATCACTCGACTTTGTAAATGTTCCATTGTCATCCATACTTTTAGCAACTTGATGATGAAAGTAAATGATATGATTTTATCCAATCGATCACCATAATTTTGCAGCCATACAACTACTTACGTGTCTACTCATCCTACCATTTTTTCTACTCTTTATTAGGGTGCACTTCAGTTGGCAAACCCTTATCACACATTTTTCTTTTCTTTTACAAAGTAATCTATCTAAGTCTATCCTTATTACATCCAAGGGCTCAGATTAAATAGTTGAGCTCCTTTTATTAACTCTACCTGTCTACTTATCTACCAAGATTAAACAGTTTTGTCAGATTTTATTCTCTATCTATAAAGATGAAATTCAAAACATGAAATAGCCAAGTTTAAACTGTTTGACCATCCATGGATTGTGGCAAAGGTAACAAGCTACACACAATATTTTTTATTTTGCATCAAAGTAAAACGACAATGGCATTTGGACTTGCACACTTTCATGATCTTTTGTTTTTCATTGGGGTTCATTTTTCATCTTTTTTGACCTTTTTCATTCTTTTTGTCCCTTGATTTTTCTTTTGGGACATACCCTCTTTACATTTTTTTATTTTTTTGATCTTTTGAGTATGGAAAACATTTGCAGAAAGAAAAGATATGTACATATTACAGGTTTGACCTCATCCATTCAAAAATTATGACACCTATTGGTATAGGAACATAACAGTGGCTCCACTTGGGGATGGCATTTCTTGGTGAAATGTCAAGAACTAGTAGATCAATGGCCTTCTGAATTTCTGTGATCTTACTCTGCAACTTTCCCTTTTACTTTGCTGCATTATTGATAGTGAAACTTATGAAGCTTAGGGCCTTCTCTTCGGGCTTCAACTCCAAAATTTACCATCCAATCCACACTAAACTTTGTGAAGGATATATTATGTACAAGTTATTAGTAAAATCAGTGACTGGGATCTATATAGTGCTTAAGCATTCGACCATTTACTGGTCCTCCTTCTACTTCTGCACCATCCAATTCTTTGAGAAAATAAGCATTATTACCTCTAAAAGCATAAATAATGTAAGGACCTTTCCATAGGAAGTCAAACATCCCAGGTTTACTCTTATCCTCCCTTCTTCAGTCCCATTTCAAGACTTTATCTTCTAGATAGAAATCTTTTGTGTTGGTTCTCTTGTCAAATTCTTTCTTGATTCTCTCTTGCACAACTTGGGACCTGATGTACACTTGCTCCCTGGTTTTTTGCAAATGAATTGTCTAGTTGATCCTTCTCTGAATATCATTTGGCTCAACTTGTGCTTCTTGGAGTAATTTCATCACTAGAGTTCCCAAAGAAGATGGGAAGACAACCTCCATTCCATAGACTAGCTGATAGGGACTGGTACCAATAGATTTCTTTGTAGTCAGCCTGTCTACCCACAAAGCATTCACTAGTTTCTTATTCCAGGTCTTCTTATTGTCTTCCAACAATTTTTTGATAATATTCATTAAGCTCTTATTGGATGACTCTCCAAGTCCATTTCCCTAGGGATAGTAGGTTGTGGAATGACCAAGGGTTATGTGATATTTGTTGCAAAAATCAATCGTCCTCTTTGATTTAAAGGCTGCAGCATTTTCTGTGATGATTTTAGTGGGACAATCGAATCTAGATAGAATGTTGGCCTCAAGAAACCCTATTATGACAGTATCAGTGGCTTGTCTTGAGGGTATGGCTTCTATCCACTTTGTAAAATAATCTGTGGCAGTTAAGATCCATCTATGCTGAGCAGAGAAAGGAGGATCAATTTCACCAATGAAGTCAAGACCACACTATTGAAATGGTGTTTCAGTAGATATAGGTTTCAAAGATAATGGTAATAGTTTTCTTTTCCCTTCAAAAATCTGACATTTGTGGCATGAGGTTACAAACTTCTTAACATCAGCAAATAGAGTGTGCCAGTAAAAACCAGCCCTCAAGATCTTATCAGTTGTTATCTTCCAATAGAGATGTCCCCCATAGTCACCTGCATGAAACTCTTGCAAAATTTTATCAGATTCCTCCTTTAACAAACAATTTAGAAATATGCCTTCATGATTTTTCCAAAATAAAGCATTATCAATTATGCAAAACTTCAAAGATTTCATCTTTAAGAACCTACTTTTAGTGCTGGATAGCTCTAGAGGAGCTTGAAGGTTTTATAGAACGTATATTATGTCAGCATACCATGGTGAAACTGTAAAGTCTTGGCTGGTTTGTGGAGTCACCATCTCCTCTTCGTTATCCAATTCTGCAATGAAGTTTATGTCTAGGGCCTGATAGTTTGATTCAGTGATGAGCTTAGCTAAACCTTTGCCTTTGATCAATTTTGTAGGTTTAGTTTCTAAATCATACTCCAATATTGTAGCTATCCACTTTCCTCTCTTTCCATCATATCCATCTCGTGTTAGAATGTCCTTGACTACATCATTGGAAACATAAGCTACTATTTGAGATTACAAGATATAAACACTGAAGTATTTAATTGCTTTAACCAGAGCAAAAGCGTACTTCTCCATTATATTATACTTTAAAGGTGCATCTCTCAAGGCTTTACTAAAGAAGGCTATTGGCTATTCAAAACACTGATCATTTTTCTGCAAAAGGACTGCAACAATTGTGTGTTCTGAAGCAAAAGAAAATATGATAAATTCCCTATCAAACATTGGACTGATGAGGACTGGTGTTTCAGTTAAGACTAACTTTATATCTTCAAATGAATTTTTAGCCTCTAGAGTCCATTTAATAGTCAAATCTTTCTTTAACATGTTGTTTAGTAATCTAATTAACTCAGCTAAATTAGAGATAAATCACCTCAAAAAGTTTATTTTGCCTAAAAATTCTTGAAGTTCTTTGATGTTCCGGGATGTGGTATTTGCAAAATGTCTTCAATTCTGGTTGGGTCAATCCTGATACCATCTTTGGAGATAATGTGGCCTAGTAGTTTCCATTCCTCCAACCCAAATAATTTTTTTTTAGGATTCAGAGAAATTCCATATTTCCTGCACTTAGTAAAGACCTACCTAAGATGATCGAGGTGTTGCTAGTCTAATTTAGAGAATACTATGATATCATGTAGGTAGATTACAAGGAAGTCATAGATTTCCTTGGCAAAGGCTATGTCCATTACTCATTGAAAGGTGGCCCGTACATTCTTTAAGCCAAATGGCATTTTCACATACATGAAAGTGCCCCATGGTGTAGTGAATGCAGTCTTTGCCTGATCATCTGCGTGGACTAGGATTTGGTTATAACCAGAGAACCCATCTAGCAGTGAGATTCTAGTGGAACGTACTACCCTCTCTAGTATGTGATCCATTTTAAGAAGAGGATAGTTATCCTTAAGTGAAACTTTATTCAAATTCCTAAGGTCAACACACAGTGTAATTTCATCAATTTTCTTTCTAGTAGGTACCAAATTAGAAACCTTGTTTGAGAATCTAATTGGTGCAATAATTTTAGCTTCATACATTCGTTTGATCTCCTTTTCAATAGAATGCAGTAGAATAGGTTTGATTCTTCTAAGCTTCTGCCTAAAAGGCTTTTGATTTTCTTTTAATGGAATGGTGTGCTGTATTATACTGGTATCATAGGATTTCAGGTCCTCATAATTCCAGGCAAAAACATCTTGGAATTCCTTTAGCAGTTCTATATATTTCACTTTTTCATTGAGAGGTAATGTTTTTGAAAGTTTTATTAGTTTGGGATCCTCTTCAGAACCTATGTTACATTCCACAATGTCTGATTTCAAGGGTTCCATTTTAGGCTTTTTAGGAATATCGTTTGAATCAAATAAGTCCTCCAAAGGAGTTAATCCTTTGGGTAAAAAATTATCTTTAAGATTTATGACTTTAATTTCTTCATCAATTGCTTCATCAATTTCCATTTGTTTTAGGTTTCGAATATCTGATTTTGTAAACTTTGTGGGATGAAATCTATCTATCTGATCATCTTCTACTTTATTAATTTCTACTTCATCAGTGCAATCCAAATCTAATTCTATGTCTGTGTCTATGTTGCTATTTACAAATTCCTCATCTAAAGTTAAAAAATTGTTAATTTGTTTATCATTCTCAAATACTTGCCAGTTCTTTAAGTTGTCAGGGATAGCAGGTCTATGCTTAACCTCAGCAGTGTACTGATGGTTGGGTTGAAAGGGAAGCTTACAAGTATTAGCAAACATGGCTAAGTTGTGAGCTTGCATGTTGTGTTTTCTTGGGATTACAACAAGCTTAGTTTTCAAAAAAGTATTTAGTATTTCTACCATTGTACCTCTATAAAATCCTAACCTAGGATCACTAGTCATATAGATAGCATTAATTTGTTTGATTACCAACTTAAAATCTCCCATAATAGAGACTCTAATGGCTCCTAACTTTTTAACCAATTTCAGATTTAACAGAAGTGCTTCATATTCGACCATATTGTTTGTACATTTGAAGTTCAATCGGTAGGCATGACCCTCCAAATCATCATTTTCTAAGTTGTAAATCCATACACCTGCTCCCACACCTAGTTTGTTGACTGACCCATCAAATTCAGGATGCCATAGGATTTCATGATGATAATTTTTATCTGGGGTAATGAAATATTTCTTGACTAAGGTATCTAGTTCATCCTTTTTATCTGAAATCTCATGAATTTGGATAGTTTGATTTTCTTTTAATACTGCAATTTCTTTTGGTTATGCTATTATGCTGCTTGAAGTGTTTTCTTGATTAGTTTCAGCATTGTAAATTATGAAAGAATCAATATCAATATGCACTGAATATATATGAAATTTTTGAGGCCTCTCCTGTCTACTCACTACATACTTCATCAGAGTCTCTCTATACAGTTTCTTGGGATGTCCAAAGACTGATATGGTAGCATATGACATGTCTAGTTGCAGAGATCCATGGATTTTGGCACCACAAGGTCTAGACAGCAACATACCATACTTGGGTGGTATATCAGCAACCACTATGTCCATAAGTATGGTCTTAGCAGGGTACTGAACTAGGGAAACACACAATTTTTTTATAAGCCCTAAGCACTTAACTTGGCTTGAATAAAAGGAAAACAGATCTTTGTAAGGCCCGGTGATATCCAAGTTTAGCTTTTCCATTACAGACTTAGGCATAAGATTATGTGAAGATCTAGAGTCAAGCATGGCATTATGCAAGATTTTATCATGGATGTTAAGGCTGATGTAGAAGTGTGGTATCCCTCCTTCAACTAGCTTCCCATTCACATTAGGTCCGAAAATTAACTCGGGTTGATCATCAAAGAGATTCACAGAGTCTTCATTTTCAACGAAGTTTAGAGATGTACTAATTTGAGATCTGTAAGTTTCAAGTTTAACCAATTCTTTCAAAGGTACTGAGATTTTGAGTTTGGCCACCTCTGCTCCCAAATTGAAAGGCAGAGGGGCTTTATCTGTTTCAACATTTAAAATTTTAGCACCAAGGTTCTGAGTAGTCGTTCTTCTTTTTCATTGTTCAGAGTGTTTATTTTAATTTTCTAATATAACTTCTGGAGGTTGTTCCACTGTTCCCTTAAGGGGGACTGAAGTGGAAGGTTACTCATTAGAAGGTTGGTCATTAGTCACATCTTCAATGGTGGGCCTGGGAGGGTTTTGACGTGGCCTAGAAATGATCTGTAGTGTTTTTGTAACTTGAGGATTCTGATTTACAGCTTTTGCTTTCTTAGGCTGATTAGGAATGGCTTTCTTGTTCTGATCTGAAACATCAGTGTTCTTTTTGCTTCTCAAATTATATTGTTTATGCGCTTCGAAAATATCAGAGTCATACCCTTGCTTATAATCGAAGGATTCTTTGGTTTGAGTCTGTAAATGTTGAAGCAAATATAATTCTTGATATCCTGAGTTAAGAAAACAATTTCTTCATCAGCTAACCCCATTAGGTTTATTTTGGTATCTATCTCAGGGTCTTCTTGGTGAGAAGTTTCAGCATAATTTTCTTGGAAAGGTGGTCTAATGTTCTGGTCAGGCTCGTTTTTACCAGTGTTCTGGTTTTGGTTCTTCCTAAAGTTTGGATTCCTTACTGGATTAGCCTGTTGATTGTCCTAGTGAGGTTTCCTTTCAATGACTTCTATTCTATCCATCAACGTTTCCATCCCTTTAACTAAAGCATCCATTTTTTGATCAAAGGGTGAGGTTTCATCTTTCATAGGTGTTCTTCTCTCATTTCTAACCATAGCCCTTTTGGATAGCATATCTCCAGTGGGTATATGTTCAGCATATCTCCAATGGAAAGAGGAGTCGGGCTTTGGCTTGGTTGTAACTGTAACATTTCATTAATAGATTCGGCAGTAATGGTAAACAAAACAGATTGGTCAGGGGTTCTTACTGCCCTTTGGATAGGATCATAGTTCATGTGGCAGTAATGTACAATCTCTTGGAATACATGCACTCTAGGGAACTGGTACTTGGGTAAACCTGATTCCCACAGTCCAATGTAGTCTTCATGGTTTAGGTACTGGTCTCTGTACTTGCAGAAAAGTTTCAAACGAGATTTTGAGACAGAGTTATCTTTAATATGGAAATCTTTGTTTGCAAGTGGAAGGTGGTATAAATCCCTATGAGGAGTTGTAATGGGAATGATATTTAATGCAATTGGGGCTTCCATCCTTGGTTCTTGTGGATTCAAGGATGGGAAAAATTGGTCTATTATAGAGTATTTCAGGACTACCAGGTAGCTTAATTTACTAAATTACTTAGTATTTAAAGAAATTTAGCTTAGGTTTGGCAAGAAAATAGGGTTTCTCAGTGGAAATGGGGTAAATACCTGGTTTTGGTTATTTGAGCGGAGTAATGGTGTTGTGCACTATTTGCAGGAAGCACACGGGTTTGCAAGGTAGTCTAGAGTTCAGTGGCTTTGGAAAGTTGACAGTTGGCAGCAGGTTGACAATTTGAATGTACTCTGCTTTTCATGGAAGTCAGAATGTTTTTTTCACGATAAAAAATGAAAAAACAATGAGTTTTTTGGTTTTATGTGTAAAGTCAATGATATTGGCGGTTACATTGGGAAAACAACAGTTGGCGCCAATCGGGGGATGTGACATTTTGGCGTGTAGTGGAGGTAGTAAGTGGAATCCATCACACCGCTTTTCGGGGGAAGTGGTTTTGGGTGGAGGCCGCTCGATGCCATTCATTGGGCACCATGTAGCGGCGGGGTGAATAGTGAAACTGCTCACATCGGGCGGGTAAAGGTCGGCCTTCGGAGGCCACCCGATATGAGCGTCAGTCGTTGGATCTGAAGGGGTCAGATCGTACAGTGATCGGGGTAATGATTTGATCGGGGAGTTAATGGAGGGGCCCGACGAGATATTAATTGCGGATTGGGGAGGATGACGTTGTGGGTGAATTGATTGGTGGAACAGGCTATTAATTAATCATTGGTTGATTAATTAACCCTTTTTATTCGGCGGAGGGTTATGGTTTTTAATTAGTCACTGATCGGCTAATTAATCCATTTAATTAATTTACTAATAATGCTTATATTTCAAACCTCGGGGCGGGATATTATCATATGGGTTTTAATAAAGTATATGGGGAAGGGTCTTATTTTTGGGAGTTAAATAAATATAATGAAAATTAGATTTAGTATGAAATGAAAGCGGAAAATTGGGTTTTTGCACTAAGTATAATGTGTTTAACATTTATTTACATATTTGCACCTACACATTATAATTTAGGCTAAATGCGTTTTGTGGGTTTTTTGTGAAAAGAGGGGTTTTGCATCGGGGAAATTACTTTCCCTAGGTCGATGGTGATTTCACCTTAGTAAAAGGGATTTTTTAGGTGAAATGAATGAATTATGGAGGAGGTGAATGTTGGTAAGGGGGTTTCAGTACTTGGATCCTATAAGTTATTGGGCCGAGGGTCCTGTTCTTCTAGAAGTCAGAGAAATGCTCTGAGCCCCTTTAACTTAAGGTTTTAGGTACCTTTGCCTTTACTTATGGGAAATTAGTAAACTTTAGGGTAAATTGAAAGGGGAAATTAATCACTTTACTTTTTAAATGTTCCATTGTCATCCATACTTTTAGCAACTTGATGATGAAAGTAAATGATATGATTTTATCCAATCGATCACCATAATTCTATAGCCATACAACTACTTACCCATCTACTCATTCTACCATTTTTTCTACTCTTTATTAGGGTGCACTTAAGCTGGCAAACCCTTATCAAACATTTTTCTTTTCTTTTAAAAAGTAATCTAGCTAAGTCTATCCTTATTACATCCAAGGGATTAGATTAAATAGTTGAGCTCCTTTTATTAACTCTACCTATCTACTTATTTTCCAAGATTAAACAGTTTGGTTAGATTTTATTCTTTATCTATAAACATGAAATTCAAAACATGAAATAGCCAAGTTTAAACTGTTTGACCATCCATGGATTGTGGCAAAGGTAACAAGTTGCACACAATCTTTTTATTTTGCATCAAAGTAAAACAACAGTGGTATTTGGACTTGCACACTTTCATGGTCTTTTGATTTTCATTGGGGTTCATTTTTCATCTTTTTTGACCTTTTTCATTCTTTTTGTCCCTTGATTTTTCTTTTGGGACATACCCTCTTTACATTTTTGATTTTTTTTTATTTTTTGAATATGGAAAACATTTGAAAAAATAAAAGGTATGTACATATTATAGATTTGACCTCATCCATTAAAAAATTAGGACACCTATTGGTATAGGAACATAACATTGGCTCCACTTGGGGATGGCATTTCCTAGAGAAATGTCAAGAACTAGTAGATCAATGGCCTTCTGAATTTCTGTGATCTTACTTTGCAACTTTCCCTTTTACTTTGCTGCTTTATTGATATTTATTAATAGTGAAAATTTTGAAGATTCGGGCTTTCTCTTTGGGCTTCAACTCCAAAATTTACCATCCAATCCACACTAAAATTTGTGAAGGATATGTTATGTACAAGTGATTAGTAAAATCAATGACTATGACCTATATAGTTCTTAAGCATTTGACCATTTAATGGTCCTCCTTCTACTTCTACACCATCCAATTCTTTGAGAAAATAAGCATTATTACCTCTGAAAGCATAAATAATGTAAGGACCTTTCTGTAGGAAGTCAAACTTCCCATGTTTACCCTTATCCTCCCTTCTTGGGTCCCATTTCAAGACTTTATCTCCTAGATAGAAATCTTCTGCCTTGGTTCTTTTGTCAAATGCTTTCTTGATTCTCTCCTGCACAACTTGGGACATGATGTACACTTGCTCCCTGGTTCACTGCAAATGAATTGTCTGGTTGATCCTTCTCTGAATATCATTTGGCTCAACCTGTGCTTCTTGGAGTAATTTCATCACTGGAGTTCCCAAAGAAGATGGGAAGATAACCTTAATTCCATAGAATAGCTGATAGGGAATGGTACCAATAGATTTCTTTGTAGTTAGCCTGTCTGCACACAAAGCATTCACTAGTTTCTTGTTCCAGGTCTTCTTATTGTCTTCCAACAATTTTTTGATAATATTAATTAAGCCCTTATTGGATGACTCTCCAAGCCCATTTCCCTGGGGATAGTAGGTTGTTGAATGACCAAGGGTTATGTGATATTTGTTGCAAAAATCAATCATCCTCTTTGATTTAAAGGCTGCAGCATTGTCTGTGATGATTTTAGTGGGACAACCGAATCTGGACAGAATGTTGGCCTCAAGAAAACCTATTATGATAGTATCGGTGGCTTGTCTTGAGGGTATGGCTTCTATCCACTTTGTAAAATAATCTGTGGCAGTTAAGATCCATCTATGTTGGGCAGAGGAAGGAGGATGAATTTCACCAATGAAGTCAAGACCCCACTATTGAAATGGTGTTTCAGTAGATATAGGTTTCAAAGGTAATGGCAGTAGTTTTCTTTTCCCTTCAAAAATCTGACATTTGTGGCATGAGGTTACAAACTTCTTAACATCAGAAAACAGAGTGGGCCAGTAAAAACCAGCCCTCAAGATCTTATTAGTTGTTGTCTTCCAATAGAGATGTCCCCCACAGTCACCTGCATGAAACTCTTGCAAAATTTTATCAGATTCCTCCTTTAACAAACAATTTAGAAATATGCCTTCATGATTTTTCCAAAATAAAGCATTATCAATTATGCAAAACTTCAAAGATTTCATATTTAAGAACCTACTTTTAGTGCTGGATAGCTCTGGAGGAGCTTGAAGGTTTTGTATAATGTATCTTATTTCAACATACCATAGTGAAACTGTAAAGGCTTGGCTGATCTGTGGAGTTGCCATCTCCTCTTCGTCATCTAGTTCTGCAATGAAGTTTATGTCTAGGGCCTAATAGTTTGATTCAGCCATGAGCTTAGCCAAACCTTGGCCTTTGATCAATTTTGTAGGTTTAATTTCTAAATCATACTCTAATATTGTAGCTATCCACTTTCCTCTCTTTCCATCAGGTCCATCATGTGTTAGAATGTCCTTGACTACAGAATTGGGAACATAAGATACTATATGAGAGTACAAGATATAAACTCAGAACTCTTTAATTTCTTTAACTAGAGAAAAAGCCTGCTTCTCCATTATATTATACTTTAAAGGTGCATCTCTCAAGGCTTTACTAAAGAAGGCTATTAGCTGTTCAAAACCCTGATCATTTTTCTGCAAAAGGACTGCACCAATTGTGTGTTCTAAAGCAAAAGAAAATATGTTAAATTCCCTATCAAACATTGGATTGATGAGGACTGGTGTTTGCATTAAGGCTAACTTTATATCTTCAAATGACTTTTTAGCCAATAGATTCCATTTAATAGTCGAATCTTTATTTAACATGTTGTTTAGTAATCTAATTAACTCAGCTAAATTAGAGATAAATCTCCTCAAAAAGTTTATTCTGCCTAAAAATGCTTGAAGTTCTTTGATGTTCCTAGGATGTGGTATCTACAAAATGGCTTCAATTCTTGTTGGGTTAATCATGATACCATCTTTGGAGATAATGCGGCCTAGTAATTTCCCTTCTTCCAACCCAAATAAATATTTTTTAGGATTCAGAGAAATTCCATATTTCCTGCACTTAGTAAAGACCTGCCTAAGATGATCCAGGTGTTGCTGGTCTGATTTAGAGAATACTGTGATATCATCTAGGTAGATTACAAGGAAGTCATGGATTTATTTAGAAAAAGCTATGTCCATTTCTCTTTGAAAGGTGGCCCTTGCATTCTTTAACCCAAATGGCATTTTCACATACATGAAAGTGCCCCATGGTGTAGTGAATGCAGTCTTTGCCTGATCATCTGGGTGGACTAGGATTTGGTTATAACCAGAGAACCCATCTAGCAGTGAGATTCTAGTGGAACCTACTACCCTCTGTAGTATGTGATCCATTTTAGGAAGAGGATAGTTATCCTTAAGTGAAACTTTATTCAAATTCCTAAGGTCAACACACAGTCTAATTTCGCCAGTTTTCTTTCTTGTAGGTACCAAATTAGAAACCCTATCTGAGAAGGCAAAGGGGCTTTATCTGTTTCAACATTTGAAATTTTAGCACCAAGGTTCTGAGTAGTCTGTTCTTATTTTTCATTGTTCGGAGTGTTTATTTGAATTTTTTAATATAATTTCTGGAGGTTGTTCCACTATTCCCTTGAGGGGGACTGAAGTGGAAGGTTACTCATTAGAAGGTTGGTCATTAGTTACATCTTTAATGGTGGGACTGGGAGGGTTTTGATGTGGTCTAGAAATGATCTGTAGTGTTTTTGTAACTTGAGGATTTTGATTTACAGCTTTTGCTTTATTAGGCTGATTAGGAATGGCTTTCTTGTTCTTATATGGAACATCAATGTTCTTTTTGCTTCTAAAATTACACTGTTTATGCACTTCGAAAATAGCAGAGTCATACCCTTGCTTATAGTCAAAGGATTATCTGGTTTGAGTCTGTATATGTTGAAGCATATATAATTCTGGATCATCCTGAGTTAGGAAAACAATTTCTTCATCATCTAACCCCATTAGGTTTATTTGGGTGTCTATCTCAGGGTCTTCTTGGTGAGAAGTTTCAGCATAATTTTCTTGGAAAGGTGGTCTAATGTTCTGATCAGGCTCGTTTTAACCAGTGTTCTGGTTTTGGTTCTTCCTAAAGTTTTGATTCCTTACTGGATTAGCCTGTTGGTTGTCCTAGTGAGGTTTCCTTTCAATGACTTCTATTCTATCCATCAACGTTTCCATCCCTTTAGCTAAAGCATCCATTTTTTGATCAAAGTGTGAGGTTTCATCTTTCAGAGGTGTTCTTCTCTCGCTTCTAACCATAGCCCTTTTGGATAGCATATTAGCTTCTATGCTAACTACTACACTTTGCATATCTTCAAGTGTAGGGGGGTTCCTTTCTCTAAGTTGGAAAGCCATATCTGTGTCAAATCCGTCTGGAAACTTAATCAGGGCTAAGCTAGGTGGAGGCCTAAGGTCAAGTGGGATTGCATTATATACATTATTAAACCTAGTAGAATAGCCATGAATAGTTTCATTTGGTCCCCTTTTAAGGTTTTCATATTCACAAAGAATTTGAAGGGGGTTCTTTTTCTTCTCCCATCTATTTAAGAATTGTTTGTAAAGCACTTCTAAACTATCTAAACTCTGAGGGGGAAAAGATCTAAACCATGTTCTCACTTCTCCAGCTAGAGTGTGGACAAAGATTCTCAATTGAACATCTCCTATGTCAATCTCATGAAGCTCAAAATAATCTGTCATTTTCTTTGTGTGCTGTTGTGCTGTGTAAGTTCCAGTGCCATCAAATAAGGTAATTTTACCCTGATAATCTATTGATAAGGAACCTTGAGGAGCAACCATCACAAGGGGAGCATATCTGAGTGCCATAAATCTAAGTTGGACAGGATTGAGAATGGGATTTGGGGTAATAGGAGGATTTGGGACAACGAGGGGAGTTGGGATAATAGGGGTAATGGATATTTGTGGGGTAGTGATGCGCTGATGGGGGAGTGGAGGTATGAACGGAGATGAGGGATGATCTTTAGAGGTGTGGGGAAATAATGGCGAGCTAAAAGATGTTGAAACTATTTTAGAAAGCTCAGGCAGTCTATTAGTGGTAAGGGATGACTGAGGGGAGTTCAGAAGGTACTGGTTAATTGACAAGTTGGCCCGCTAGACTTTAAGTTCTCTTGTGAATTTTGGATCTAGGAATGTGTCCACAAGTTCACTATCAGACTTGGTTCTAAACAGGGACAGGTCAAAATACTCATCAAAAGGGATGTCTTCAATGAATAACCACTCAACAGGGCATGAATTGGATCTAAAAACAGGTCTAGGGCTTACTGAACTATCTTGTCTTCTGATTATTCTCGGAATAAGGTTGGGACTTTCAAACACAGGGGGAAGATTTGGATCAGGGTTGGCCCTGGTATAGTGAGTTCTCCCTAAAGCCCAATTTTGAGCTTTTTATGATTTATTTTTATTTTTTATGAATTTTTGAAATAACTTCTAATAACCCTTTAAGAGGCTTAAAAATAAAAACTCGAATTCTCAAAGGTTTATTAAGACCGAGGGTTTTGAATTCCCTAGTATGGTCGCCACTATGTTATCACTCAGATTTTTTCCTTAGAAGTTATCAAAGAAGGAACAGTCCAAGGTAGCCACAAACCTAATCTTTTAGACTCAGGTTCTAGCCAACCTAAGTCCAGAGAGGGCTCTCTCTTTTTAATTTAACTTTGTTTTGAATAAGATTTTAGGCTAGTTCTTAGTGTTCATGATTGTTTGTTTTGATTGGGTGGTGGAGTTAAGGAAACATATGGGCAGAACAAGTATTTAAGTGATTAGGCTATGGAGTCAATCAAGAAAAGCTTAACTGGATTTGATCTATCACTAAGGTAAGAGTCGACAGGGTAGGCAAGAGCAAATCTACAGGTTTAAATGAACGAAGTAGTCCTAACGAGGGCAAAGGGTAGTGAAGGATCCTTAACTGGGATTAAGATGAATAAAGGAAGATGATCAGTAGCAAAGGGCAATGAAGAATCCTTTACTATGGACCAAAGGGGGGGTAAACTACGGAAGTAAGGGAGAAATTAAGAATTCCCAGACCAAGGCAGTTTAGTTGAAAACACAAGGAAAACAAACAGTTAAAACAGAGAGCACTTAAGATAATTCTGATAATATCATTCCTTGTTTGCTTTACATATTTAATAAGAAACGCATATGAATATTCATAACATGAAAATAATACAATATTTAAACATGAGAAGATGATACTTATTTGTTCCAACTGTGCACGAGAATCCAAGGAAATTTCCTTAGCTTTATTTCATTTCCAGTAAAACCAGTCTAGTCTTGAGTACAATAGCCCCTTGGCTCAAAAATAAAATGTCTACAGAAATGTAATTTAATCCACCCTAATTACTTCAATGTTTGAAGTATTTATACAAAAATTGATACAAAATATCTCATAACCATATGAGAATTATTCTAGGAAACAAAAATATCTTCAACACAAAGATTGGGACAAATGGAGAACTGTCTTCTAGTTGTCCCTTTTATTGAGACTGTGTTGGCTGTTGTAACTCAGATTTGGCTCTCTTAGTTTTCTTTGTAGTTATGTGTTGGAATCACTTTTATCTTCTACCTAATGATACTCTTTACCTATGCTGCTTTGATCCTGTCTTACTTGTTTTTACCTGGAAGTTATGTTTTACCATATAGATTTACTGCAGTAACTTATAGTAAATCAGTCAAATTTGTCCACCATTCACTATCAAGTAATTTTATCCTTATAATTTTCTTGTAAACTTCATTAGCTTCTATGTACTTGGAAAAATTCAGTTTGTTTGTGAACAAGTGTTTAACTTCATTTTCTATACAGAACAGATTCTCAAGCCCATCATAAAGCACTTTTCCAGTGGGCAAAGATTTCACCCCTGAAGTACTAGCTTGGCTTTTAGCTAGCTTGTTTAACTTGTCAACGTAATCTTCCTGGGTCTTCAACTTATCATGGATCACCATAAGACTGGGGAGTCCTTTTTCTCTTAAGATGCCATACTTTAGCATAAAGTTATCAATGTCTGTTTGGATGCTCTGACATCTTTTCTCCAGATTGAACATTAAGTTCCTTTTGGTGGGAACTTTTTTTATTTCTATGATTGTTGTTGTTTTGTCGTCTATTTCCAGTTCATCAAGCTGATATATATTTTTGCTATTCAAAAATGTGATCAACTAATTGTCTTCTTCAGGCTTATTTCCCAATTCTTCCACTGTCTTGTGGCCTGCCTCTGTAGCCATTTTGACTAATTCTGTTTGCTCAAAAATAATCTTAATAGAAGTCCAAACATCATTGATGGAATCAATGATGTTGGCCCAAATAATTTCTTTCATATCTCCTAATGGCTCTTGTAGTGTTAAGTCCTTCTCAAGTCCTTCTCAAGGGCCTTTATCCTTTCTTCCATTCTTAGGTTCCTTTGAGTTTCTTCTTTCTGTTGTATTTGTGCAAGTTTACAATTGGTTTCTAAACTTGACACTTGTTCTCTGAGCTTCTTAAGCTCAGTGGCCTGGATACTCATTCCTTCCATGGCCTTGATCAATTCTACATTCTTCTCTGATGGTGTTTCTGTGCTGGTTATACGTGCTGAAGTACCTGTTACTGGAAAAGCAGTTGCTGGTGGAATTGTTGGTGCTAATGCAACAGCCAAGGTGGAGGGCATTGCTATGGAAACTGCAGGCATTACAGTTTGGGGAGTGGTGGCCAGCTCACTCCGCTTATACTGTATCAAATTATCCAATTCTTTTTCGGTTTCTTTCAATTGGTCATTCAACTTAAGGACTAGGTCCATAAGCTCTTCCTCCTTCTATGTTTCCAACACTTTAGCTGTTTGAGGATGATGAAGAGGAGGAAGCTTGAGTTGCTTCTTTAGTGCAACTATGTCATCATTTTTCTTCTTTATCAGCTTCTCGGTTGCTTTCACATCCTTGGTATCATGTCCCAGTTCTATGACCAAGTCCTCTAAGGACTTTATTCTAGTGTCTTTGGCTTGAGAGGAGGACTTCTCCAACTAGAATTGTAATGATATATTATTCAACAAATTCTGGAGTTGGTGGGCTGAAATTTCTTTGTTGGTCAAAGTGGAATAGGCCATTTCACCAGTTTTCTTATGCAACTCGGTTTGGTTAATGGGATGGATATCCTTTGCCAATACTTAAAAATATGGTTTTAGGTAGTCTGCCATTGATTTAGGTTGCTATATGGTTGGCTTGAGAAAACTCATCTGCATCTTACCTTCTTTTATATCAAAGGTTGACATTAGCCTTGTTTGGTTTGTTGGAGCCATCTTCAGATAATGTGCATAGCTTTGCACCTTTAACCTCTCATTCCTTGCCTTGATTTCCTTATACTTTTCTTTTATGTCCTAGATCTGTCCAGTAGGAGCACTGAAGGAGGATACTTCCACACTCTATTAGCTCTCCAAAATTTGAGCATGTGAGGTGGAAGGTTCTTGTGTCCCTCCTGAAGGAGTGGTATGCATGCTTTCTGTCCTTTCTGCTCCTGAAATTCTTGTTGTTTCCTCAGTGTATTCTTGCTCTGCATATGGATTCAACCTCTGCCTCTTAGCATAGGTTTGGGCAACATGCCTGCTAGAAGGAGTGGCCTCCTCTCTATCTCTCTTAAGGTTCCTCTCCTCATTTAGAGGAGTCTGCAAAATAGGAGGATTTCTCATGATTTGTTCAGGTTGAGCAAGTTCCTCTGAAATTTCAGGTTGTTCAGATTCTTTTGGCTGTTCTGAAAGCTCTGGTTGCTTTGATGGCCCTGCTTGATCTGAAGACTCTGGTTGCCCTGATGGTCCTGCCTCTGCTGTCTGCTCACTGTGTCCCTAGGATTTCCTTTGAGATTGAGACTCTCCTAGCACCTGTACAAAGGAATCCTCATCAAGTCTTCTGTCTAAATCTATCAAAACATTATCAACAACAACCTTTGTGCTATCTCGATCTATCAAAGTGCCTTCCACCCATTCAGATTGATTAGCATATTGTTCTATTTTAGGGATCCTGTGGTGGATGTAGGGAGATAGTTTATTCTTTTGTCTCCTATTACAAATGAAGCTTAAGGGGTCATAGGTCCACATGAAACTCTATTTCAGTTTCAACCTTTGGAGGATTTCATCTGCCTCCTTTCTTGCTTTCCTACTGTTACAACTAAACGGGCCCATCTGATCCATTATCCTGAGTTGGGCTTTCTTCTTCTCTTTTACGAAGTGCACCTCATTTGAATTAATCATTTCCCTGTAGTACTCCAGAGCAAACAATCTCATGGGGAGGTATCTAGGCAATTTGTAAGGTGGAAATTCACATCTATAGATTAAGATTTCAGTTTGGTTTTGGTACAAGTACCAATACCCCACTTTGTACTGCTTAGAAAACTATAGGACCCTCCTGATGTCTGCACTGATTCTGGGTGGAGGGCTTCCTAGTAGCATAGTTGTAACAGGGTACACAAAGAGGTCTATGAAATTTGTATAAGAGTATTGGGAATCAAATTGATGGATCAATGAAGTCCAGAAGATCATTGATCTGTGGTTACCTCTGGTATCAAGATTTTGGAGAGGAATTGGAAATCTATCAGCTTGGTAATACAAGAATAAATGATATAAAACTGAAGAATACTTGAAAACTGTTTCATTTTCCAACCTCATGAATTGATCATGCATTTTGTCAGCAATAAACTTACCTTAGTCAAACATGATGGCTGGTGGTTGGCTATGAGAGTAGATTGACATGATGGATATTATGATCTCATCAACAAATTCACTAGTGGTGCAACCTAGCACACTAGATATCATGTCTATGATGTCTCGGCCAAGGCTGGAGAATATTGTCCACAGATAAGGAGGAGTGTCCTTTGGGGTATACATTTCTTCCCTGATGAAGGTCTGGAACAATATAACAAGTTTGATTGAAGAAAGGGTAGGGTATCTATTCAACATATCTCCAATGGAAAGAGGAGTTAGGCTTTGGCTTGGTTGTAACTGTAACATTTCATTAATAGATTCAACAGTAATGGTAAACAGAACAGATTGGTTAGGGGTTCTTACTGCCCTTTGGATAGAATCATAGTTCATTTGGCAGTAATGTACAATCTCTGGGAATACATGCACTCTAGGTTACTGGTACTTGGGTAAACCCGATTCCCACAGTCTAATGTAGTCTTCATGGTTTAGGTAGTGGTCTCTATACTTTCAGAAAAGTTTCAAAGTGGATTTTGAGATAGAGGTATCTTTAATCTGGAAATCTTTGTCTGCAAGTGGAAAGTGGTCTAAATCCCTATGAGGAGTCGTAATGGGCATGATATTTAATGCAATTGGGGCTTCCATCCTTGGTTCTTGTGGATTCAAGGATGGGGGCAAAGGGTTTCAGGGAAATTGGGAAAAATTGGTCTATTACAGAGTATTTTAGGACTACTAGGTAGCTTAATTTACTAAATTACTTAGTATTTAAAGCAATTTAGCTCAGGTTCGTAAATAAAATAGGGTTTCTTAGTGGAAATGGGGTAAATACCTGGTTTCGGTTGTTTGAGTGGAGTAATGGTGTTGTGCACTATTTGCAGGAAGTTCACAGGTTTGCAAGGTAGTCTAGAGTTCAACGGCTTTAGAAAGTTGACGATTGGTAGCAGGTTGACAGTTTGAACGTACTCTGCTTTGCATGGAAGTCAGAATATTATTTTCATGATAAAAAATGAAAAAACAATGAGTTTTTTGGTTTTATGTGTAAAGTAATTGATATTCGCAGGTACATTGGGAAAACGACAGTTGGCGCCAATCGGGGGATGTGACATTTTGGCGTGTAGCAGAGGCGGTAAGTGGAATCCATCTCACTGCTTTTCGGGGCAAGTGGGTTTGGGGGGATGCCTCCTGATGCCATTCATCAGGAGCCACGTAGCGGCGGGGTGAACAGTGAAACCGCTCACATCGGGTGGGTAAAAGTCGGCCTTCGGAGGCCGCCTGATATGAGCGTCAGCCATTGGATATGAAGGGGTCAGATCGTACAGTGATCGGGGCAATGATTTGATCAGGAAGTGTTGAAGCCCCAATAATCAGGTCTACAGCAAGGGGGATACCCACTCGGTCTAGACCTTGGTTAGCAGCTCCTTTTCCGTTTGGTATAGTGGGTTCGAATGGGGATATGGGACCAGTTTCCGAATTTATGTGTGTGTGTGTGAAGAATTGATATTTCCCTTAAAGTTCCTAAGTGAAATGCTCTAATTCTAACTCTAATCTAATAACATGTAAATTGTATTCTAATAAGAAGAAATATCTAATTCTACACTAACCCGGGGTATAATCCATTTGTTATGCGATCTAAAATGATTTCAGATAACAATTGGTAATAAAGATCATTCATCTATCATGAGAAAAGAATTCAATATAGATAAACCACTTCGTATAAAAAGTTAGATGAAATAGTTGTGAAAGACATATCGCATAATAAGCTATTCATACATTAAGCATAAATAAATAGCTATCATCGTACAAAAGTTCCAAATGATAACTCAAGCATTCACGCACCAATATATAAACAACTAAACTTGAATATCACTTTTAACACAAAGGCAGAAATAGTTAAGAGATAGAAGTACCATTTATAACTAGTCCTACTCATGAGCTTCAAGCGATAATGATTTATCTCTTCATAATCCAACATCCACTAAGAGTACAGAAGTGCAACATTAGTAGCATAAATTAAATACAGATGTCAATAAATCTTGTTCCATTCATTCATCAAAACCTCCTCAGAGGGTACAAAAGTGCATGTTCTGGGGATAAGTTTTTGACAAATTTCAGGACCCTTCTCTAAATGCATGAGAAGGGTTTAAATACTACTAACTAAATCTAAAAATAACTTATTACAAAAATGTAGGATGCGGTTTAAATGACCGTCCTCATTTTAGGCAAAAATAAAACAAAATTAAAACTAAAACTGAATCTAAAATTAAAACTACTAACTAATTATTTTTGTATCTGCTCCTTGAAATCGCACGCATTCAGCATCTGTTTGAGAAGAGTCGGCTGGCCGACTTCCGATTTTAGTTGTGCTGCGAAAATAGAATCGGCAAGAGCTGGCGCCATCTTCTCGGCAAAATTGATGATACACTTGAGAGTCATCCACTGGCTGTGTGGCTTTACCAAGTACATCCAGTAACAATCCCAATTCAACTTGGTTAACCTTTGGATTGATTCTGCCTTTTCTTGAGCCTTCTATCTCCAGTCTGTTTGTAGTTGTTGTACTTTAGGTAGATACTATTTTGAAGATATTTCTGACAAATACCACTGGTTTTAGGATTTAAGTTTTACTTCTTTACCTCTAGCATTCTTTTTTACAAATTTTTGGGCTTACAGGTGACTGAGCACTCAGAAGCTTTCCTTTTCAAGAAGTTTTGCCCAGCAATGCGCGATTAGCACTAGGCACTAATTGTGCATAGGAAACTGCCTCCGTTTCTTGATCCAGGCTTCCTTGGTGCATTTTTTACCCTTTGCGCGTTTTCTTTTAGCGGGTATAAAGCTCAAATTTTGTGAAAATAACAAATTCGTAAGCTCTTGACCCTGAGTCTTAAACTGTCTATCTCTGATATTCGTGCTGTCCAGTATCCATCTAACCATGTCTGTGTATGGAAGAATTTTGGGTTTTGTCGCTATCCTGTGTAAGAATGAACAAGCCAGTTCTGTAATGGA
Organism: Pinus tabuliformis; assembly: GCA_031772625.1. NCBI lineage: Eukaryota > Viridiplantae > Streptophyta > Pinopsida > Pinales > Pinaceae > Pinus > Pinus tabuliformis. The sequence goes on along the minus strand of CM062820.1, from coordinate 1,025,879,750 downwards.
TGCCTCAGAGGAACAATGTGAGCCTGCAGTAGCCTCGACCTCCATTACTCTGGGATTCTCTTCCTCAAGTAGATTATACATGCCTTCCCAAGTAGCAATACCAGCGTCCCTATTACAGGCAGTGTCTGTATACAAGGGCGCCATTTCCTTCTCTTCAGAGCTCGGGGCTTTGCCTTTCTTCCCCATGGTATCCTGCGTACTGCTTTGTATCATTCTTTGTTCTTCGTTCCTACAATTTACAAGTGAAGTGAGAATAATGATATGGAAAGGTGATGGGAAAGTCTTAAATGCTGCAGACGTATAAAATATACCACCTTACGTGAAATGATTTTTCGATAAGCACGAAACCATATTCCATTAATAACTGGCAACTAACTCATTAATTAGCATTAAAGCGCATAACCAGGTGTTGGTTTATGGAAAATACTTCTTTTTGAACAACGAGCCCGAAAGATCTGCGATGAAGCGATTTTGCGATTTGCTTCGCAATATCGCAGATTGCAACATCGCAGAATCGCAATATTGTAAGGTTGCTAGCTCGCTATATCGCATTATCACATTATCACATTATCGCTACATCACAAAATCGCGATATCGCAATATCGCAAAATCGCAGAAACGTGACATATGACAATTTTTGTTAATCTGTTTTCTGCGAAATGTGATTTGCGATATGCGCCATCGCGTATCGGCAGTTTAAAGTTTTTCAACATAAGCAGTCTTTGATGCATGCGATGCGATATATGTTTGTAGTCCCGTATCGCGATCTCGCAGTCTTAGAATTCGGCTTGCAAGGAGGTATCCTATTATCCTTTTGCGATGTGATATTTCCTAAGGAATAATTCTACTTTATCATAAAACTTAAGCTTTTTTAGATTTTTCAAGGGTATTTTCTTAAGTTTATGATGTTAAGTTTTATTAAAAAGGAAATACAAGCACTAATTAATTTTTTTTAATTTTTTTGGCGAAGGGTCCCCACTTATTTAGTATTAGTACTAACACTAAATAAGAAGGGGGGTTGTTGCTGGCTACAACAGGAAGTTAATGGAGGGGCCCAATGAGATATTAATTGTGGATTAGGGAGGGCTTAGTGACGTCGGGGGTTAATTGATTGGTGGAACAGGCTATTAATTAATCATTGGTTGATTAATAAACCCTTTTTATTCGGCGGAGGGTTATGGTTTTTAATTAGTCGCTGATCAGCTAATTAATCCATTTAATTAATTCACTAATAAGGTTTATATTTCAAACCTCGGGGCGAGATATTATCATATGGGTTTTAATAAAGTATGTGGGGAAGGGTCTTATTTTCGAGAGTTAAATAAATATAATGAAAATTAGAGTTAATGTGAAATGAAAGCAAAAAAGTGGGTTTTTGCGCTAAGTATAATGTGTTTAACATTTATTTACATATTTGCACCTACACATTATAACTTAGGCTAAATGCTTTTTGTGGGTTTTTTGGTGAAAAGAGGGGTTTTGCATGGGGGCAATTACTTTCCCTAGGCCAATGGTGATTTCACCTTAGGAAAAGGGATTTTTTAGGTGAAATGAATGAATTATGGAGGGGGTGAATGTTGGTAAGGGGGTTTCAGTACTTGGATCCTATAAGTTATTGGGCTGAGGGTCCAGTCCCTCCAGAAGTCAAAGAAGTGCTCTGAGTCCCTTTAACTTAAGGTTTTAGGTACTTTTGCCTTTACTTATGGGAAATTAGTAAACTTTAGGGTAAAGTGAAAGGGGAAATTAATCACTCGACTTTGTAAATGTTCCATTGTCATCCATACTTTTAGTAACTTGATGATGAAAGTAAATGATATGACTTTATCCAATCAATCACCATAATTCTGCAACCATATGTACAGCTACTTACCCATCTACTCATCTTATCATTTTTTCAACTCTTTATTAGGGTGCACTTAAACTGGCAAACCCTTATCAAACATTTTTCTTTTCTTTTACAAAGTAATCTATCTAAGTCTATCCTTATTACATCCAAGGGCTCAGATTAAACAGTTGAGCTCCTTTTATTAACTCTACCTATCTACTTATCTGCCAAGATTAAATACGTTGGTCAGATTTTATTCTTTATCTATAAACATGAAATTCAAAACATGAATAGCCAAGTTTAAACTGTTTGACCATCCTTGGATTGTGGCAAAGTTAACAAGCTGCACATAATATTTTTATTTTGCATCAAAGTAAAAGAGCAGTGGCATTTGGACTTGCACACTTTCATGGTCTTTTGCTTTTCATTGGAGTTCATTTTTCATCTTTTTTGACATTTTTCATTCTTTTTGTCCCTTGATTTTTCTTTTGGGACATACCCTCTTTACATTTTTTGATTTTTTGAATATGGAAAACATTTGCAGAAAGCAAAGGTATGTACATATTATAGATTTGACCTCATCCATTCAAAAATTATGACACTTATTGGTATAGGAACATAACAGATACATCGTCATAAATAATGCTTGAGAGAAAGGGGCTACCACTCTCAACCTCATCTTCCTTGTCGGTGTCATAAATGGGAGCACCATCAAATTGAGGACCAACAATTTCCCATTTCTCCTTTTCAATGTGGAAGTAATCTTCAATTCCATCTTCCAAGGGGGTAATGGGGTCACCTTCTTCAAGGTTCTCAAAAGGAGATTCATCGAGAGTAATACCCTTGAGAAAGGTAAGGTTAGTCTCAACTTCACTTTCCATGGACTCATCCTTCCCAACACATGTTTTCTCAAAATCATTCTTTTCATCATGTGGACCCAAGGATGACTCATATTCCCATTAATCACTTAGATTCTGAAGGTCTTGGTGATGCTCGATGAAGCCTTCCTCTTGAATGCTTAATGCGGGGCATACTTGAAAATGCCTAAGAAAGCCATCAATGACCTCCTCAATAGATGAGATGCTCCTAGGTTCATGATTTTTCAACCATGAGTGATGACCATAGAGAGAACTAAAAAATAACAACATAAGGACATCTTGGTGGACCACTTTCTCCTTTGAAGTATGTGCATTAAATATTTCTACATGGTCAATTGCAGAGCTTGGGTCACCATCAAACACAGGTATCCCATGTACCATCCTTCCTGTGACATGATGGGGGTGCCTAGGGATGCCAATGATGTACAAAGAGGGAAAATCATCAAAGAAAGACAAACTAATTTTGGTATACATGTAAATTCTGTAGGAGTCGCTAGGGTGATTTTAAAGATGCCTATAAAATTGCTTGCTTCACCCTACAAACATCGACCTTAAAGTTCAATGAAGAACTAGGGCTTCATTCTTCCAATGTAGTTGCCAATAATGATATGTCAATGTGTCATATGGGGAACAAAACACACGTTTCATGTCCCTAGAAACAACGCCAAAATGTTACCGCTCAAACTAGTAGGGGTCCTAAAGGGGGATCCTAAAGGGACAATTTCTAGGTCAAGGACAATAAGGGAGTAATAACCCACTTTAAACTCAAATAAAGCTCCCTACTCTTTACGGACTTTCACCAATGGGAGGAAACCCAATATAATAAGGATCACAAAGAAGAATAGATCAAAGATAGGATGAGGGGTGATCTTAGAAGCCTATTCACAAGAGAGGTTTAAGATGGTGGCTTGCTTGCATTGGAATGCAAGATGGAAGGCTCTCAAGGAAGGACTTAAGGAGAATTTCAAGGGATAGGTTTTGAGTATGTTTCTTTAATTAGGAGATCCCTAAGCTCTAAAATTATTGTGGAAACTTGGGCTCCAAGTGATCTTTGAAGAATTAACCTTGATAATTTATGGGACCGCATAAGACGAAGTGGACCTGAGGTTAGGTGAAGGGGATAAGATTTAGCAATTAGTTATATGTTTTACCTAATTAGGGAGGAGAAATGGATCAAAGAATGAATTTTCAATGAAAGGAAATGCAAGGATCCCAATGAGGCTACTAGCCCAAGGGAAACCAAGGGCAAGAATTGGTATTCGATTTAGGGCTTGCAATATCTCAAGATCCCACCATCAGAATCTCATGAAATTTGGATGGCTTATTGAGGACACACCAGCATAGTTGTGGACCAAAATTCTAAGTATTTTGATTGTTATATTGTGAAATAATTGATGCCCTAGATGACCTTTGTAGACTAGGCCTAGAAAAGAGGGGAAGGTGAAATAAATTAGCTTTAAAGTGATCACCAGAGGAGGACCAATGATTTTTCCTTTGGGAGAGATGGATTCATGGAATATTTAGAGTTTGGATTGATTTCCGCTTGTCATGGAGGCCTAAAAGACAACTTTGTTGGGCATTAGGGCTTAATGGAAATAGCTTCAAGGTCATTTATACTTCATTCAATAATATTTTGTGACTTATCCAAACAATTATGTCTCTAGGAACATTCATTCATTTAAACATGGCCCAATCATGATATAACACTATTTAGAGATTCAATTTCCACAACTTTGTTCCAAGAAAAGCAATAAATTAACTGTAGAATAGTGAAAATCTCAATATCATGAATGCGGAAACATAAAGAATCAAAATAGAATTAAAATGGTACTTACATGTAAGAATAACATATCTAATCACCAAGATATTCCAATCATATAAACCCCAAGACAAAGAAGAATAACCAAGCATCGAAATTCATCCATTCATCCAAAAGGTCTCATCCTCAAAAAATAGCGAAGATCTTACAAGAAGATATGATCCAATCCAAGTGATGATGCTAAAATGAATTCACATCACTTGTATTTATACACTTATAGTGAGTTTTATTTAGCTAATTATGCCAACATTAGCTCCTACAATAAAATAATGTGCAAAATAACTAGCTTTTGGTGCAAGCCCACCAAACTAGCTGATAAACAAAAGAATAAGTCTCTCAAGAGCTCGAATAATGAATAGTGCATTTTGCTGGGCCTTGAAGGAGGCCTAATGGAATCCATATGTGCCATAATATGTATTTTAATTCCCAAAAGTAGTGGACAAGGTGTTGGTCCCTTGTAATAACCTGTGGTGCTCCAAATGACATATGGGGGCACACAAGTGTCCTCATGGGTCTCCAAACAAATTGAAGATGCTTGTAGATCACTTTAAAGGGTTAGGATGATGGTGTAGGTGATGCCACATCATCATGAAAGCCTTGAATTATCTGCAAAGTTTATGGTGAAACCCTGGGGCTAGATGGAAATGATGGACCAGGTGCATCTTCCTTGTCAAATAAGTGAACCACAAGAAATCTTTGAATGCCTGTGTGGATCCATGGACTGTTGTTTGTTGCTTTGCTTTGATTTGTTGCTATATATTAGCATTTAAATTATGTTGAGTGCAATAGCTTAAATTTCCAATTCATGAATGTGTGATTTAATTTAGCAATGGTTCAAGTTGTGTGATTATCATAGTTTTTTTTTTCTATAATTTACTTTCTTCTTTTTAATTTTAGTTTTATTATTCAAGTCTTACGTTTTGTTTCTTGTTGAATGAGATTGATAGTATAGAACACAATCATATAGAACTAGTGTTAGTTGTTGGTATTGTTATGCATATATTTTGTTGATTGCCTTGAAATAAAAAGACGCTCCTCGGGTTGATAATTAATGTCTAGGTGATTAGTTGTTTTATTTATTTATTAAACAATTAATTTTCCCCAACACCATGGATAGCAAGTGAGCACTTCATAATTTCATGCCCTTCCATAGTGAGCTTTGGCATGCACTAATGTCACCCAACTCCAAATAGGGTTAAATAGGCATCCTATTATGTGGTTTCTGCCTATAAAAGGGGTGGTATTTTCATGGTACATCCTTGAAATGGTGGTGGCATGTGGAATAATGATGGAATGGAGTAGGGAATGAAAGGGGGAAACCTGGATCACATGACATGGTACAAGGGTGGCTAATAAATGGGAATCCCAAACTTGGGTAAATAATGTGTAGGAGGGAGCAATCATGGTGTATGAATTACCCCGACCTTGATTTTTCCCCCCTTCTTCATATGTCTTTTTCCTCCTTATGATTTTCTTTGGTTAACTGCTTGGGTCTCTAGGTAATGAGAGTATGATGCATAAAGTATATATATGGATACCCCTTTATAAGTTGGGGCAGTTCATCAACCACCAAGGGTGGGGACAATCATGGGTTCTTGAATGATAAAGGAGGCTCATTAAGGGTCATGTAGGAACTAGGGTGATGACCATTGAATGGGGTAGAGCTCATGCCATGGATTTTTCCCACATGCTAAATGCTTTTGTCCCAACCATATTTTACATTTTGTGGTACAATTTCTTGTTGAATGTGGCCAATTATGATTTTTTTTTTAGGTGCATCAACCTATGTGTATTATTCTAGGCCTAACTCAATAAGTGGGGTAAGGGGAGGGGTGGCTGACCCTATGTGGACCCAGTGGAGGAATGTGGACCTAGGTGGGAGGAGAGATGATTGGGGGTGTAATAAGCAGAAGGGGAGTAATATATGTGAATTGGGGAGTGGGACCACGCAACCAAAATTAGGGTTTACCATGTAGTACCATCCCTAAAACCAATAGGTTGGCAAAAGAGATCCCACAGGACTAGGGTGCAATGTTAACATCCCAAAAGAGACCTAAGGGACAATAGCATAGACTTATACCACTCTTTACATAAAATCCCCCCACTAATGCATGCCCAAAGTTTCCATGATAAATAAACTAGAATACTCAATTATCAAATAACAAGGCATACCTTTAGGTTTGGGAGGCCAACTTTCAAACATACAATTATGAAAGATGGATGGGGGACCACATCGCTAGCTCAAGTGGGGGAGAAATGGCACATCGAGCTAGTTGGTGGCTGCGAGGGGTTGTTGGCTGCTGGTTGAGGACCATCACGAAGAAAATATTTCTCTTAGGGATATCACCCACAAACTGGTGGGTAACAAGATACATGGTAAATATTGGTTGTGAAGACCTCAACTGAGCATAGGAATCCTCGACCCGTGAATGGCGGGATACACGGTAAAGCTCAGTGGTGAATACCCTTGATTTGACCTAGGAATCCCTTAACAGGTAATGGCGGGATACATAGTAAATCCCAAAATGTGGTGACCTCGTAGGCCTTGGAATCCCTTGAATGGTAATGAAAGGATACACAGTAAACCTGAGAGGTTGAGACAAGCAAGTTCCTCATAGTTTAGGTGGAGAGATTTGGAGGCATCCATGCTTGTTTAGGCCTAGTGATCCAGTGGGGATTGGGGTAAAGTCTGGTTGTATTGATGAGGGTTCGGGCCTAGGAATCCCTTGGTGGGATATACACTAAAGCTTGAGGAAGCCTTGGTTGGTTTTGTTGTGAGTCCCACATTCATGCTTATAATATGGCATGTGGGTGATTGGCTGAAGGATAGATTTGTTTCAGACCAATCTATGGTTAGGTTGTTCGTGGAAGTCCCAAACTTGGTTGGTTTATGCATTCATTAATAAGAGCTCCTTCTCCTTGGTATTCCATGTGTAAATTTACTAGTTCATATATGGTTCTTATGGCTATTATATCCTTGCTATTTCTATTAGTTATATGCTAGTTATGAGTATGCTTTATGATAGACTTGATGTATGGCTCTCATCATGTTTTGATCAGAAAATGAATGTATAATGAATATATAACATAATAGATGATAATGCAGCTATTGTGATAAGGCATCAATGCTTCTTTGTGAATCTCAAATAAGTATGAGACCCTTATGCTCTGATCTATTCTATTGTTATGACTTGCAGATTACATATTTGTGACATGTTTTATGAAATGCCTGTCATGGTTATTAGGGGTAAAAGCGAGTACTTGTACTAATGATTGCATTAGTAGCCTTATTCCATTGTTATGTATCATTTATGAAGGTTTCATGAAGCTTTTGGCAGTGGCCTAAGACATAGACTTGAAAAAGTGGCTCATAATCTAGGGTCGTTGGCTCAGAAGTGGCTAAAAAAGTCCACAGGCACTGGCATGCCTTGATATGGGAGGGAATGGAAGTCCTCAGTTGCATGCATGGCTTGTCATGGGAGTGATTGAGGGTTAATATCAGTAAAATGTCAAGTTGTCTAAGGGTTTAAGCACCTAGAAGGGTTGGTTTCCTCCTAAAGCGTCTATGGCTTCTAAGGAAGGTTAAATTGGTTTGGTTTTGTTGGTTCCACTTCCTTAACTATACATGGGGAGTTGAATCATATCATAGTAACCTCTTGTCACATTTGTACTTCAATTAACTGGTTAACTTGGGTAAATGTGGGAGGAGGGTGTTACAGAAGGCTAGAAGATGTAAAAATTGACATAATAGGGGTGAAAGCTTATGCTGGCTATGCAGTAATCGATATTATGGGGGACAAAGACCCCTACTTGACTTTTCTTGGAATAGATTGGGCCTTTAAGAATTATGCGATAATTTATCTAAACAACGAGTTGGTGACCTTTGAAGTGGAGGGAGTTAGAGTGATCCAGCCCCTTGACCCATACTAAGGACCAAGGTTCACCGAGCCAGCAAATGACAAGGAAGAACTTGAGTTGTTGGATCAGCTATACTGGCGGACAACGGGAACAAAAGAATACTATATTAATTTGATGATAGAAGGATCGATTAGCTAGAGGAGCATTTATAGCTCAGAGGTCAACTTCGAGGTTGCATGGTGATGAGCCCCAATTTTTGGTACAATTTGGGCTCATTTGGCCTACTTACCTTGCTCAACCATTCATCTTTTATCACTTATGCATTCATTTCTTAGTATATTCGTGTTGTTTGTAGGAAGAAGGGCAGGCATTATATCTATGTGGCTAATACATGATGATTTCAGGTTTTTGGCATTAAAGAGAGCAAAAGACCACGCAAATGGAGACAAGGAGACAACAAATAGGACATAGCGGATTCATAGGGAGGTTGTCCACAGTCTTGATGACCTTCCTCGTGATTTTCACCTTAACTCCGAGCTCCAACAGCTCTCCCCACCAAGCTTAAAGGCAGCCAACATGTTCTACAGGATCAACAGTTTACAGCAGTTTGACTTTCAGTTGGACAGCCAAGCTCCACGAATGGAGGAAGCCAGCTTGATCTTCATTGTGTATAAATATGAAGGCCGTAGCCTTTGATAGGAGCTTTTTGAACTTTTGAACTGATATTGTAATTTCTGAGCACGAGCTACAGCTCGGTGTTTGTTTTTGTAAGCCAGTTTTGGCATGACATTAGACTCTTGATTATGAATAAAGGCAAGCAGATTTGGATCTAATTCTGAGCTTTTAAGGGAGCTATAGCTCTCATGTTAGGGCCCAACCTGAGAGCAATAGACCTCCTCTTCTTGTAGTGTTATTTGCCTTTCTTTCCAGCACTTTGTTTCTTTGTTTTGATATGCATTTCAAGAACACAGTCTGTTGATTTGATTTCTTTAATGAAGGATTAGCTTATGGTTGAATCACTTTCAGTTGCTTAGATTAGAATAGGAGGATTGTAATTCATTGGAGCTCCAAGAAAAGGTTGTTAGTGCCTTCACTGCCATCTCTGTTTAGAGATTGGGGTGCAGTCTGTACCAACCACCAAAAAACACAGTCTTTTTCTACTTTTATGCAAGCTGCAACACAGTCATTTTAGTTATAGATCCATCCATGCACTCTGATCTCGAGCCATACTCGTTCATTCCACCTCCATGCATGACTTCTCTTCACGATTTACATTGTTGTTCATTGGTTTAATAGCACAGGTAGCACAGGTTAATGGATTCTCATTTTGGTGCAAGACATAAGCAATTTGTTTTATTTACACTGCTCAGTATCATTCCACTTCCTTCTTCTTCTTCTTAACCACGCCTCAAGCCACCTACTCGACCTCTGTTCATCTCGTTTACCTTTCAACTCTTCCATTGCCCACGTAGCTCCATTTTCTTGACCTTTCGTTGCTCCCATCCTTCCATCCACCAACCAAATCCGTGCACTCTTTCTCCATCTTATTTCTCTGCCCCTGAGCCATCAAAAGCTCCATCTCCATCTTACCTATACACCCATACCACTCCATCACTTCACCATCACCCAAAACTCCCATGGTAGAACATCCTGTAGAAGTTAGCAGACTTCCTGTAGAATTCCTTAGTTTCCTGTAGGATCCCCTGCAGACATCCTGTAGAAGCCTGCAAACTTGGTTGCCGAGCACCTGAACGTTGTGGACTTCTGTGGACTGATGCTAGGGATCCTCTGGGACCTCTCCTAGCCCTCCTGACCTTTCCCAAGCTTTCTCTCCCTTCGCACCACCTCTGCACAGCCAAACCCTAATAAGAAACACGATCATAATCACTCCATCCACTTAAGCAAAAATACAAAAACAATGTTCTTTTTAATGGAAGTAGTTTGAGTTCATGCATTTCACATCACTAGAAGTAATGGCATCATTTTTAGACATTGGCACTCTCACTATTGCATCATAGAGGTTAAACTAGTCAGATTAGGGTTTACTAGGGTTTCCATGTTTTGGTTGGCTTTCAGTTCATTTTTGCAAAGTAGATTACTTTCCGTTGAGATAGCCTTCGTCCATCATTTAGAAATATTCTTCTGAGAACATATAGAAGTTGGCTTGAGCCCTAGCGGACTTGTGCCAGCTGACCAAGTGACAGCTGCGACAAGAGCTAGTACTTGTGCATACAGCACCGTCGCTTCCAAGTTTGTACGAACTACCGGGTTGATAAAATTAGAGATAGGAAGCCCCAGGAGTTGTCGCATTATTGCTACAATACTGGAGCCCACCATCTTTTTGGCGCCGTTGACGGGGAAGCGTCAGAGTATTAGTAATTGTTGCTTTTCTTCTATTTTCTTACTCTTGCCTTCTGCTAAGTAGTTTATTTCATTTCCATTCTGCAAAAGTAGCATAGAAATTTCTTGCTTTCATAGATTAGCATTTCCTACTTTCCTAGAATAGCCTTTCAATTCCACAATTTCAATTCTGCAAGCGTAGATTAGCATTTCATTCTTGCAATTTCATTTGAGCAAAATAGATTAGTCCTTTCCTGCTTTCATTTCAATTCCGCATTTTCATTTTAGCAAGATAGTTAGTTGCAGTTCAATCTATTTCAGTTTTGCAAGTAGAAGTAGAAAAAAGCAAAAATCAACCAAAAATATTTCATTTCATGTCTTGTAGGAGTAGAGATAAGTTAGAAAAATGATTGCACAACACCCCCACTGCTTCACACAGCCAACGTTCTCTCTTCTTCGATGGCTGTGATTAAAGAACCCCTGGGTGGACATCAAGGCATATTTAAAGAACCTCTAGGGGAGAAGAAGAAGAAAACATTCCTCTGGAGCAAATGGCTACAAGTAGAAATGCTGGGAGCAACATCTTGTCCAAAGATGAATTTGAAAATCAGATCAAAGATTTCAAGAGTGATATGAGGCAGTTCCTTGCCATGCAACTGGATACCTTGCGGATCCAACAGAAGCAAGAGGAAGCCAAGAGGGCTTTGGTCATTTTTTGTCCTAGGTGCACTAGAAAGCATCCTAGGAACGAATGTACATTGTACTCCATAGAAGTGTGTTTTGTCTGTGAAGAATACCATCCTACAGATCAGTGCCCTTCCTTACCCAGATTCAAAGCTGCATATCAGAGAGCCAAAGGAGCCACTGAACCACTCTATTACATGAACCAAAGTTGGCCGCATGGACCTAGATCTTACCAGCAGGAACTGCAAGGGACACCCGAGACCTATTATGACCCCTATCAAGCTACTTTCATGCCTTCTTGGGGTCCCCCTTCTCATTATTGCTACAATACTGGAGCCCACCATCTTTTTGGCGCCGTTGCCGGGGAAGCGTCAGAGTATTAGTAATTGTTTCTTTTCTTCTATTTTCTTACTCTTGCCTTCTGCTAAGTAGTTTATTTCATTTCCATTCTGCAAAAGTAGCATAGAAATTTCCTGCTTTCATAGATTAGCATTTCCTGCTTTCCTAGAATGGCCTTTCAATTCTGCAATTTCAATTCTGCAAGTGTAGATTAGCATTTCATTTGAGAAAAATAGATTAGTCCTTTCCTCCTTTCATTTCAATTCCGCATTTTGATTTTAGCAAGATAGTTAGTTGCAGTTCAATCTATTTCAGTTTTGCAAGTAGAAGTAGAAAAAAGCAAAAATCAACCAAAAAGATTTCATTTCATGTCTTGTAGGAGTAGAGATAAGTTAGAAAAATGATTGCACAACACCCCCACTGCTTCACACAGCCAACGTTCTCTCTTCTTCGATGGCTGTGATTAAAGAACCCCTGGGTGGACATCAAGGCATATTTAAAGAACCTCTAGGGGAGAAGAAAAAGAAAACATTCCTCTGGAGCAAATGGCTACAAGTAGAAATGCTGGGGGCAACATCTTGTCCAAAGATGAATTTGAAAATCAGATCAAAGATTTCAAGAGTGATATGAGGCAGTTCCTTGCCATGCAACTGGATACCTTACGAATCCAATAGAAGCAAGAGGAAGCCAAGAGGGCTTTGGTCCTTTTTTGTCCTAGGTGCACTAGAAAGCATCCTAGGAACGAATGTCCATTGTACTCCATAGAAGTGTGTTTTGTCTGTGAAGAATACCATCCTACAGATCAGTGCCCTTCCTTACCCAGATTCAAAGCTGCATATCAGAGAGCCAAAGGAGCCACTGAACCACTCTATTACATGAACCAAAGTTGGCCACATGGACCTAGATCTTACCAGCAGGAATTGCAAGGGACACCCGAGACCTATTATGACCCCTATCAAGCTACTTTCATGCCTTCTTGGGGTCCCCTTGCTCATCCTTCATGGTTCACACCACCTCCTTGTTCCTTCACAGATCCATATTATGCCCAACCAGCTGCTCATTCATTTCACTCTTATGCTCAACCACAGCCTCAGTGGAATGCACCTCATCAGGGGTGGAGGCCCCAATACAACACTCCTCCCACTTCTTTTCCTCCACCATCTGTTCATCCACAACCATCGCCTCCTCCTCCACCAAGGCAACCCCAAATGCCTACCCAACCACAATGCCATCCATCTCCATCTCAATTTCACACCTCCACTCAGCTACCCGTACCACCATTTCCAAAACCATACAATGGAGTAGCTCAACTGTTATAGACATTTTTGTGCCTTACAGCATAGAGCATGAAATGTCAATAATCTAAGGGATCCAAAGTCCCTAAACATGTTGTTCTTACCCTTAGAGGAACAAGGTCAGCAAACCACAGCACTGGAAATCAGTTCTCCACTGAAAAACACTCAAAAACAGGTCAGTTTTGGATCAAAGCAACTTCTCTACTAAGGATCTGTGCTGAATGTCAAGAGCTCTATGGTGTACCCGCGCTGCATTGCAAGTGCAACAAAGGCTACCTACGCTGGGCATACTTTGACATGTGGAGGAATCTTTTTCTCAATGTGCCAGTGCCCAGGAAGCTTCCAAAAAGACACTTGATCATAAGATTCGCCTAATGATGAGTTAAGAGCTTCTGAAACTCCAAGTGGAAGACAGAAACTCTGAGTGAAGGACTGAAGAACAACTGGAGTTGAAGAGGACAACAAGTCACACATCAAGCTGACTTATCTTCACTCCAAAACTCTATATAAGGATCTCATCCCATGGGATCTGGAGGGCGGAATTTAGTGCAAAGAATCGCTGTTGGTTTACAGTTGAGAATATTGGGTGATTGCTTGAGGGAGGTGAAGAAGAGATTTCTCTCCGTCGGGAAGGTGATGCTGGATTGGACCTCTCATGGTTGTATCACCGCCTGAACCTTACTTCCATATATTAATAAAGAATTTGAGGTTCTTCTATTCGCATGTGTTTCAATGGTGTATTGTCTTACTTGCGTCTTTGATTTATGCTTATCCTTGAATCGATTATGAATGCATGCTTCTTGTAGTTTCCTTTTCTTGTCTTATTTGCAGGATCTCGTGTAGCTGGGCCCGTGAAAAGACTTGGAGCTGGGAGCAAGCGGCAAACAAAGGAGATTGGATCGACCATTTGCGCAAGACATCGGTAAGTGGATCTCTCCCTTTTATCTCTTGCATGTCATAAAGAAGAAACTTTAGATAGCTTTGCTTTCAGCTGTTGCTAAGGAACTGTCACCCTTAGAGTGGGTTAGGGTCATTCCGAGTTGGATACTTTCCCCCACAACAGACTGGCGACTCCGCTGGGGACCGTGTCTTGTTGGTAGCTTGTGTTTCTTGCTATTCATTTCTTAAACAAAGGAGTATCGAATCGAACTGCATTCGAGTCCTTCGAATGCAAAGTAGAGGGCAGCTACTCTAGCCCAGTGCTGGGCATGTTTATGATTTGAAGAGCTGATCCACAAGGAATCTTTTTAGCTCTTTGTGATAGTGTTCATCTTCCTTTAATCATCCTCTAGTGTATACTTGACTGAGAGCCTCTGATTTGGCCAAAAACCATTGATTTTTGAGAAAACTGTGACCCGGAATCTGAGAGAGACGAGAGTTGTCTCATCAGTGCAGCTGCAGCAAAGGCTACCTGCACTGCAACGCAGGTCCCGAAGGGGCTACCTGCACTGCATCTCAGATTGACAGTGCAGCACCTGCACTGATCCAGTTTTTCCTTGTGCAACTGGGATTCCCCACTGTCTGTTGCCCAATTTTCAGTATTGTTTTTGCAGCCTGTTGTCAACCTGTATACCCAGCTGAAACCACTTCTCTTTGCCTTCATTCCGCCTCAGTTGTATGAAGAAACCGTGATTGTTCTTATTGTATTTCTTGCTGTCATTCACAGTTTCCCATAGCGAAAGTGAACTAGTCTCGCTATGACCTCTTGGATCTAGACCTATGAGAAAGTGTCGTTGTGATTCTAAGAGCTAGTTTATTGCTGTTCATAGCTGCTTGAGCATTTGCTTTCGTTATATGGTTCGAATTTCAGTATTTCTTGTGTTGAAACGAGTGAATCTTAAGGTGTTCTTTTGATTATTGGACAAAACTTGTTTGCTTTCGCTTGAAATTGAATTCGAAATTATACAACAGCTTCCTTTTTGTAATACATCAACATTAAGGAAGAAGAAAAGAAATACTTGCATTTTGCATGTGCATTTTGACAGCTTGCATGTCGATTTAGGAAAAGTGCATCAGTGTGTGCTCTATGATCTGTTTGAAAAGATGATGTCTTTCTTTTCCTTCAGTAGTTAAGGTTTTCATAAGTTGAAAGAATTGAAAAAGCTTGCTTATCATTCTTAGACTGCATTTAGGAGTTGTATCATACATCACGTGGTGATCCATAAAGGCAAACTGCTAAGCAAGATCAACCTAAAAAGAACTGAATTTATCTAACAACGCTTTGAAACATAATGAAACACAGTAGAGGTCTAGGTAGAGACGTGAACCGGCGTCGTTAAACATAGTGACTGTCGATCTCTACGAAGGTGGGTGATTCCTCCTGAGGGACGATAGCACTAATACGGACTTGTGCCCCCGCGTACCGTCGCGTATATTGGGGGACCCCTATAGGAACAAAAGCCTTTATCCATAGGAAGCCGTGTCGGCCGCCCTACTGATCGCGATGCAGTGAACACAGCATTCACGAAGATCGACCACTCGTACCGTAAAACGTATTCTGTGGTTTCGCGAAAGGTTTGGCACACCCTTGCCTAGAACTCCAGAGTAGTTTCTTTTGGCCTTTTTCAAACTCTATAACTGAAAAAGTCCATCCGAGCATTTGTCACTTCGGGCTCGTTAATACATCGAAGGAGACTAGAGTCATCTTTAGCTTTTTCTCAACTCTTAAAAAGTGAAAAAGCAAATTGTGTCTAAAGCGTCGTCATATAAAATTCATCTTAAACAGAACATAATTACCCCTGATTCCTACGTTGATCTTAAGGTTGAGAACATGGAACACACCAACAAAGGGATTCCACATGATGGGACCCCTAGCCCTTTCTCCTCTTGGGGAGAAGTTGGTGCGCCCCACATGGCCACATTGTCGCTTCCAGGGCTGACAATTGGCCTACCAGTTTGGCTATTCTCAACCGCTGTAGTTCAGACCACCACGGTTCCTGAACAGTCGAGTCAACAGTTAGACCAGTCTAGAGCTACCCTCCAGCCTTCCACTTCTTATATGCCTTCCTCTGATCCTTCTTCTTCGAAAGGTCAAGCCGCCAAAAGCGCGGCTCCCATAGAAAAGAAGAAGGAAAAGGAGAAGAAAGAAAAGAAGCAGAAGGAGCCAAAGGCGCCTGGGGGCAAGCAAAAGGTATCTAACGAAAATCCACACACAGCACAGACTGGGCCCAAATCGCCATGTGTCATATGTAGAGGAGACCACTTCCACAGTGATTGTCCCAGTATTCCCTGGATACTAAGGGACTGGTCCCCTCGTTTGCACAGTTCGGAAGCGTCAACCTCTGACAACCAGGTTGAATGCTTACCGTCGACCAGCGAAAGTGAAGGTCCCAGACGACGAAGGGGAATGAGATTCCCCTGCGAACTGTGTGAAGGCAATCACACCCTTCGCCGTTATCCCTTTTTAAACGAAGCAAAGAGAGTTTTGGAAGATCAACCGGTTGCACCGTTGCTACTTCCTCCTGGATACCAAAAACTCGCGCCAAGTCCTTCGTTGGTCGAAAATACAGCTGCCCCGCTCATAGGGCCAGCTGAAGTGTCAGTCACTGAAAGTGAACCTACTGAATCCGGACCGGAGGAAAGTCCAAAGGTAGAAACGGCAGTTGACCCGGTTCTCCCTTCAGAAGTTTCATCTTCAAATACCACAGTCACTGAGGATTCATCTTCAGTTGACACCCCTACTGAAGAGAGTAAGAATGACACCGTCCATATTCTTTTCATCAACACCGATTCTGATGAACATCAGGGCAATGTGCCCACTCCTTTATCGCAGGAAGGAGCGTCGTCAGGATCATATCCGGCCGTATATTCGGTCCCACCACCAAGCAACCTAGTTGTGTCCTTTGATTGGAACCAACTAGGCAGACCCCGGTTACCAGCCAGTATACCATTTAGAATTATAGTCCAAATATACAAAATGGTGATGGCTGGAACTATCATTGATGAAGGGGCATCTGTGAGTATCCTGTCCTCTATTGCTTGGAAAGCACTGGGTTGCCCGACGCTTTTGCCTGAGACAAGAAATCTCTCTGGTTTTGACAAAGGAACCAGTCGACCATTAGGGATTCTACCTAATGTGCCTATTACACTGAAAGGGAAGGTTGTCAAGATGAATTTGATGGTCGTCCGAGGACCCTTGGATTATAACCTACTCCTTGGACGAGACTACATATATTGCATGGAAGCAATAGTCTCCTCACTCTTTCGAATAATGTGTTTTCCATACGAAGGAAGAATGGTCAAGCTCGTAGACCAACTTTCACTTCCGGGATCACGCATCGCAAGTAGTCACATACCTATCCTCAATGGTCTATTTGATCAAGAAAGGTCTCTACCTCCGGTTCTTCTTCCTGATGAATGCGAGTAATTCGGGAAAGGAAGGCCGGAACCCAGGGGGCATGTATCCTGGTCTACTCTGGAGGCAGAAAAAACCTTGGGTGTAAAGTAGAATTTCCGCGGGAGAATATGACTAGTCCGTACCCCGTCCCCTCCTTCTTCTTCTTCTTCGAAAGGAAGAACCGGCAAAGTGCCAAGGCCCCGTGAAGAAGAAGGTGTTGATGGAAGTGGGGTTGTTCTAGAAAAAGATTCTTTTGTTAAAGTTAAGTGTGTGGCGGAGCGTCGTCATTCACCTTTGTCTAAATAGGTAGGCTCTGCCAAAGAAGGGGATCCGTTTGCGGCAGCAAGTAGTAACCATCTTTGGGTAAAAGGCAAGCCTCACCCATTAAAACAAATGTTTTAAAGGATAAGTAGGGGCAGCCCCCAAAGAAAGGGATTCAATTGCTGCAACGAATTGTAACCATCTTTGTGTAACCTAATGATAGACATCGCCGAAGAAAGTTCTGTTTGAAAGAATTAACAGAACAATCTTTGGGTAACCTGAAAGAGGTAAGCCTCACCTGTTGAAAACAAAGGTTTTTAACGGAAAAGTAGGGGCGACCTTGAAATTAGACTTACACCTGGGGGCATGCAAACCTCTTGGAATGCAAGCGTGGGCGGATTTTTAGTTTTAGATAGGACTAACCCCTCTAACCCGTAGGATAGGCCGATACCCAGCTTGCATAAAAAGAGGATATGGATCAATACGTAGGGAGATGAAGTTTAAAAAAAAAAAAAAAATAGCGATCTTCCATGAGACCTTACTACTTTATGACTGGTAAAAACGAGCAGTTTTGGAAAAGTTCATGCTCGTTAAAAAATAAACGCAAGATCCGAGCAGTTTTAATGTGGAAATTCATGCTCGTTAAAAAATAAACATAAGCTAGTGAGCAGGCTTCCCCCAGAGTTCAAGCTCATCCAGAAAAAATGAACCGGTAAATAACCATTTGAGACCGTAAATTCATCAGCCATAAAAGCCTTGGTCGTGTTTGTGCACCGTCACCTCCACTTTTCATTTGGCCGATCATTCACATCCACTTGATTGTTTACCTATTTTGAGGAACAGCTGCGAAGAGTGATCCCACATAGCCATCCTTGTAATACTGCCGTGATTGGAAAATTCCAACCTGTACCTAGAATCTGCTGCTATCCCTGTTTATCACTCGTTCCTCAAAATACGAGTCTTCTTTGAGCTCTTTTCACTGACTCATAAAAAATGAAAAGTTTGCCAAGTTTTGGCCTTCCAGCTCGTTAAAAGGACCGGAAGAGCTATCCCTCCTCTAGATTTTAATCTTTTTGGACCTGAGGGATTATTGCACAAAAAGATCGAGCGCTTGTCTAGTTTGGCTCGATAAAGATATCGAACATTCATCCCTTCTGTATTGTTTTATACTTTTTCGGACTTAAGGGATTAGATGACGAAAAAGGACCCCTGGAGTCCACTTTATGTACCCTTTTCAGACTCTCTAAAAATGAAAAGGACTGAGTTGTCTTTGTCGCTGGGCTCGTTAAAAATATTAGATAGCGACAAACTCGTCTTTAGACGAGAACGAGTTTCCCTATCGCTAGGCTCGTTAAAACATAGCGATGGGCTTGCCCGAAGGGCAGGTTATAGATCAAGCATATGTTATCCTCCTCAAGCTTGAAAAAAATAAAGAGGTACTGGTCAGAAATGACTGGGGAAAAATTGGGAAGAACCTCAAAGCTTAATGGTAGCAAGTCGCTCTTGAACATGACACTTTTGCCTCCGTAAATATCGGGTTGGGTTATTATCATTCACCGGTCCCTTCACCATGGTCTCACCATACCATCCATACATGGGGTAATGCTACCCATCCATCACATCAGTGTCGTTATAAGTTCAAGAGATGTCATTCAGAAAGTGTCAGCCGGGTCCCATCCACTACCATACATCATCTTTCATCCTTCCATGACCGCCACCCTGAATCATATTTCACAGATCGTTTTCACCATCATCACTAGCTCCGTTCCGTGTCACTGATGTGGGATTCATTAAGGCCCTCCTTTGACGGATCACTTCTTGTCGACATCAGATCATTATCCAAGAAGTTGGTCTAGGAACACCCCCTCAGTACTTCGAAGCTTGCATGCCTCAATGGCAAGTTTCTCACTCCCGGCGATAGGTATACATTAATGACCTTCGACCAGGAGACTTTGCGTGGTGTTCGACGTCAGATCCTATATTCACACTGTTATAGACATTTTTGTGCCTCGCATCAAGGAGCAGGGAATGTCGATAATTACAGGGATCCTCAGTCCCTAAACATGTTGTTCTTACCCCTAAAAGAACAAGGTCATCAATCAACAGCACTTCCAATCAGTTCTCCACCTGAAAAAACCTCAGAACAGGCTTATTTTGGATCATGTCAGTTGCTTAACTAAGCTTCTGCGCTGTATTGCAACTGTCCCACTCTGTACCTATGCTGGAAGTCAAAAACAATGAAGGCTACCTGCGCTGGGCGAGATTGGCCAAGTGGCACAGTCATCCTGCAAGGTGTCAGTTGCCCAGGAAGCTTCCAAACTGACACTTGGGTCATGAGATTCGCCCTGTGATGAGTAAGAGGTACTTGATCACCATGTGTAAGCAAGGATCTCCAAGTGGACACAGGAACTGAAGATTAACTGAAGATGGAGAGGACACTAGTCAGCTATATGCCAGCCTCCAGCTGACTCATCCTTTCCTCTTCCCTCCTATATATAGAGCTCTTCTATGAGGTCTAAGGAGGCTGGAATTTTGTATAAGCAAGGAGGTGCTGTTGGTATACTGCCAGGATTATTGGGTGATTGTTTTACTAGAGGTGAAGAAGAGAGTTCTTGTTGCCGAGGAGGTGCTGCTGGATTGGGGCCAACATCATTGGTTGTAACTTCCTCTGGAACCCTGTTACTTTCTATCAATAAAGTTTGCATGTTCTTCTATATACTTGTTTTACATAGATGCTTTTGTGTTTACATGTATATTTGATGCAACCTAGTCCATGCTTCAAATATGATTGGTTGTATCTCGTAGTTTGCTCTCTTTTGTTGTGCAGATTCTGTGTGTAGCTGGATCGGCTTGGAGAGTAAAGAGCTGGGAACGGGATACAAAGCGAGAAGGACAAGGATCGACTAAGCGCAAGACACCAGGTTGGTTGATCCTCTTTCTATTCTCTCTGTGCTTTCATAAAGATGAACATGAAAACTTTGTCATTCAGTTGTTGCTAAAGTCTGTCACCTTTAGAAAGGGTTAGTGTCATCCGCATCGGATACTTTTCCCCACAACACACACCACGTGAATTGTGCTGAAGTACCTTGAGGGTCATCATCATTATCGGTGATTCCTCTCACGCTTGTTAACAGTTTACATTATTGACTGGTAATCAAGCAATGTATTTCCATGTTCGACTTCAAGAAATTCTCACATGGATCGACTTGTACTAGAGTGAAGATCGGACAAGTTTGAAGACCCCGGATCTAGTTTCATCCATCCGGGCTGCGATATGTATTCAGGAGATAAAAACATAGACATGTGCAACAGATGATCATCCTACTAAAAGGATGATAATTAAAAGCAGAGAATTATCCGTCTATTATCAGACGATCATTTGTTTATGTACAACAAATGTATTTATAAAGCTGAGCATGGGAAATGCCCGCATCAGCTAGATCATGAAAAGAAAGTATGAAAAGATAATGTATTGTATTGTATTTTGTGACAGGTCACCTCCCGACGATTGAATGAACTTCGGATCCTCCTAATAAAGCATTTCACCCAATAAACGACCTCATACTTTAGGGGGCAACTGTTATAGAAATTTTTGTGCCTTACAGCATAGAGCATGAAATGTCAATAATCTAAGGGATCCAAAGTCCCTAAACATGTTTTTCTTACCCTTAGAGGAACAAGGTCAGCAAACCACAGCACTGCAAATCAGTTCTCCACTGAAAAACACTCAAACACAGGTCAGTTTTGGATCAAAGCAGCTGCTCCACTAAGGATCTGCGCTGAATGTCAAGAGCTCTATGGTGTACCTGCGCTGCATTGCAAGTGCAACAAAGGCTACCTGCGCTGGGCGTACTTTGACATGTGGAGGAATCTTTTTCTCAATGTGCCAGTGCCCAGGAAGCTTCCAAAAAGACACTTGATCATAAGATTCGCCTAATGATGAGTTAAGAGCTTCTGAAACTCCAAGTGGAAGACAGAAACTCCAAGTGAAGGACTGAAGAACAACTGGAGTTGAAGAGGACAACAAGTCACACATCAAGCTGACTTATCTTCACTCCAAAACTCTATATAAGGATCTCATCCCATGGGATCTGGAGGGCGGAATTTAGTGCAAAGAATCGCTGTTGGTTTACAGTTGAGAATGTTGGGTGATTGCTTGAGGGAGGTGAAGAAGAGATTTCTCTCCGTCGGGAAGGTGATGCTGGATTGGACCTCTCATGGTTGTATCACCGCCTGAACCTTACTTCCATATATTAATAAAGCATTTGAGGTTCTTCTATTCGCATGTGTTTCAAT
Organism: Pinus tabuliformis; assembly: GCA_031772625.1. NCBI lineage: Eukaryota > Viridiplantae > Streptophyta > Pinopsida > Pinales > Pinaceae > Pinus > Pinus tabuliformis. The sequence goes on along the minus strand of CM062820.1, from coordinate 1,025,857,819 downwards.
GGTGTATTGTCTTACTTGCGTCTTTGATTTATGCTAATCCTTGAATCGATTATGAATGCATGCTTATTGTAGTTTCCTTTTCTTGTCTTATTTGCAGGATCTCGTGTAGCTGGGCCCGTGAAAAGACTTGGAGCTGGGAGCAAGCGGCAAACAAAGGAGATTGGATCGACCATTTGCGCAAGACATCGGTAAGTGGATCTCTCCCTTTTATCTCTTGCATGTCATAAAGAAGAAACTTTAGATAGCTTTGCTTTCAGCTGTTGCTAAGGAACTGTCACCCTTAGAGTGGGTTAGGGTCATTCCGAGCTGGATACTTTCCCCCACAACATCAACCCAATTGCAAAGCTGAGGCACAACATGTGCAAATGACTCCTTTTGAGCTCAATGATGTTCACCGAAGCTCAGGAAGAGTGTTGCAAAGCAGAGATTATCTTGAAAGCATTGAAGGACCACATCCGGCAAAAGAAGATTCAAAAGAGGAGATCAAAGAACCATGGGCTGCACTTGATGAAGAGAAGACATCAGAATCAGAGATCGAGAAAGCTTCCTCATGGTTACCATCAAATCTTCCATGTATTCAAGAGAAAAATCAACAACAAGAGGAAGATCAGAAGGTCATGATAGAAGGTGACATGAAGAATGATCCAAATCAGCAAGATGACCAAGGATATCAAAGCTATATTGAGATATGGTTTCAGAAGGTCACTAAGTTGCAGCAGTACTCTCCTCCTCAGCTATGTTTTGTACTTTCAAAGTCAGATCATTTTGTCTCTGAAAGTTGGATAGTTGTCAAAGCATGCATTCCGAGCCTTTACATCATCTTGTCTCTAATCTCGATGTGCACATGGCTCCATTGGAAGTATTCTTATACTTGAAAATGATTTTGTTTTTCAAGTAGGGTAGGGTAGAAAAAAAGAAAAAAGAAAAAAAAAGGAAAAAAGTAAAGAAATGAAAAAAAATGAAAATAAGAGGAAAATAGAAATCTAAGGTGAAAACCTCCTCGGAGGCGCCTTAGATTGGCTCATTGATTGAAAACCTCCATGAGGTGGTCAATGGGTTGGAAAAAAAGAGAAAATAAATGGGAATAAGATCTTTGGGTGAGAACCTCCCTTGGAGGCGCCCAAGGCAGGCAATTAGGGTGAAAACCTCCATGAGACGCCCTAGTTGTTTTTCAAAAAAAAAAGAGAAAAAGGAAAAGAAAAATAAAGCTAGTATCCATTGAATAATTTCATGTTGCAGTAATGACATTGCAGGTTGCAAGAAGGACGTTTCATGACAGGAGGAGCACTCAAATCAAGGTTAAAGGAATCTTTCTTGTGCCTTCTACAGGAAGCTCTGTATTTCTACAGGAAACATCCTGTAGAACCTTTGGACGAACCAAATTCAAGTCTAAAATGGGATCTAATGGTGGGAATCTGTTGATTAGACCTACAAGCACTTGTGTGGCCATCCCTTGCCTTTCTCCATCATTTTTTCCACCTCCTTGTGCTTCTCATTGTGCTTCTGCGGGAACTTCCTGTAGAAATTGTGGGAAACTAGACATGGACTTCAAAAAGTGGTTTGGCGAACATGGTAGCTTCCTCAAGGGTTCAAAAGTCCTCATGAAATCTTCCAACTCCTCCTCCATCATCTCCATACCTGCATCACAGCCCAAGCTCAGTTTTTCCTTCCATGCAACCAATTGCAAAAAGCCTTGAAGCAAAAAGACATAGAACAAAATTTGTTTTTGCCATAACTTGAAAACCATGCATCCATTTGACAAACCGTTTTATGGGGAATTGTACAAGGGTGATGGCAACAAGCTTGAGCAGTTTCAGCGAATTCCGATGCACGGTTTCCAAGAAATCAGCCTCCATCACCATCAGTCATTTTTGCATTTTCTCCATAACCGTGCATCCGTTTCAAAACCTGTTTCATGGGGAGATGCACATGGGTGATAGTAGCCTACCCAAGCAGTTTCAGCCAGTTCCGATGCACGGTTTCCGAGAAATTGATCTCTGAAATCTTCAACCATTTTCCATTTTTCTCGAAATCCGTGCATCCATTGATCACGATTTTGCTATGGGAGATGCATCATGATGATAGAAACATGCTTAGCAAGTTTCAGATCGATCCGCTTTGCCGTTTGGGAGAAATGGCGGAAACAAGTTCTGGGTTTGTGACCATGCAGCAGCAGCAACTTGAATGTGCAGATCTGAACGTGGAAACAATTGCATGCAGGTTGCAGGTGTTCTATGGAGGAGAGGGAGCCTCTCAACTCAAAGCCAAGGGTCCTCATCATGCAGTCAGGACACCTCACCAGCACCTCCTCCAAGAATACTCATTTTCTCCAAGGTAGGTGCAATTTTATTACAGCTTGAGTCTTCTACAGGAAGACGCAGATTTTCTACAGGAAGATGCAGAGTTTCTACAGGAAGGTGCAGACTCTCTACAGGAATGCAGCCTTTCTACAGGAAGCTCTGTATTCCTGTAGAAGCTCAGAACGGCCCAGAATTCATTTCATGAGGAGATCTAACGGCTAAGGATCGGTTTGGACGCATGCAAGCCACTGTTGTCACCCTTGCACATTGCTGTTATCTTGTTCCACCATCCTTGTCGACATGCAACAAAGTTACCTGCACCAGCAAAGCAGATCGATGAGTTCTCAAGAAAAAGAAAATTTTAAATGAAAAAACGCTGGAGATCTCACACCATATTCATCCCAGTCATCCAGAAGCTCCGGGAGCGTGATCGTGAGGCCAGATCCTTCATCGTGCAGCATGCACCTAAGGAGGAAGAACTGTTACAAGACATCCCGCGGGAGTCCTGTAACAGTTAAGCCTGCTAGAGTGGATACCATTCACAGCGCAAGCCATATGCAATGAAACGTGGGCGCATGCAACCAAAGCATCCAATCGATCGCCGGCAGCCTGTAAACATGGACCTCCGGGCCTGTGTAAGTTCGCCAGAAGCAGGTAAATCCACTCATCAGCGTCCAAAGAACCGAAACATCGTGTGCAGCTGCGCAGGTAAGTGTCTCGACCCTTCCTTCCATCAGATTGCATGAATATTACTTTGATTGATTGAAAAGTGTAAAGGTGAATGGGTTGAGCAGCCGTATGGCCATTTGGTCGGCCACGTCGGCCAGTTAATGGTCTAGTTGGATGTTTGGGTGGCGGCCATGAAAAAAATAATGGGCAGCACGCACGTGAGAGCAATCCCGTCGGGTAAAAAAACAAGTTTAACAGAAGAGGCGGCGGCAGATTTGCGGGAATTGATGCGGTAGCAAGTGAACGCACAGTTGAATGATGGGATGACGTCGCCCAACGGTCCGGCGGGGACAACTCACCCCCGCGCCACGGATTCCGCCGATTCAAAATCTAATCGGCTAGATTGCACTCATGCATTTATCAACCACTGTTTTGAACTCGAGTGGCTATCCTGATGTTTCTGCAGTTCGATACGCCGAGCCTTTGGCTATCAGAACGATTGTGAAGCACACCCAAGGCGCAGACCAACTGCAGTCTTTCCCGAAAATCGCGCGCTGCTTCTACAGGAATGCTGTCATTCTACAGGAATGCAGTTTCTATAGGAAGGCGGGTGCCTCACGTAAAAAGGTGGCAAATTAAAAAGGTAACCCTGAACTCTTCATGCAACTGGTTATTAAAGGTGGAAGAATTGTCGTCCACAGTCTGGTCATAGAAAAATGGTGAAATTGTTGTCTGTTGTGCCTATACTGTCATTCTACAGGATGTCAGGGTAATTAAACTGTGTTGAGTTCCTCAGGGATAAGTTTTGTGGATTATGTGCATGACATTCTACGCTCTGTCTCAGTAGACCAAATTTCTTCCACAATCACCACCTCTGGTTAAGGAAACTGTTTTATCATGCCGGGTTGGTTTATTAGACGAGAACCCACTGATTTGACCAAGTTAAGGGAAAACCAGGAGGTGGTGGAGCTCTTCACACGGGTTCAATGGATATCTTTTTGTGACAAATTGCAGGGTTACGACGATGAAGTGGCAGAAGAATTTTTGCAGGCTCTGAGGCCGAAATCCAAGACACTGGCCACAGTGAACTTCAGGGGCCTAAGCCTCAAGCTCACCCCGCAATATATCAGTCGAATTACTGAACTTCCAATGGGTTTGCCATGGGATAAGGAAGAAAGGAAGCTAAGCCAACAGGCCAAGAAAGGATTCTTTCCACCTGAGGAGGAATTCTCGGAGGACAAAAATGGGGTGCGTTTGCTGCCACCATGGAATGAAGTTAGCCTGAAAATCATGAAGTATATAACCTGTGAAGGCCGTTTTAGCATCATGTATGGGTATCACTTTCGGTTGCTCACTGAATTGAGACACCGGATTGATCTTCCTGTAGAAGAGAAACTGAGCATTTCTTATTTCCTGTTACAGTCTCTAATTGAGTGTGCCACAAAGTTAAAAGAAGGCATACCAGATCAGGTAGCCCACCATGGGTTGATCAAACTTCTTGTGGAGGATGCGCTTCATTCATATAAGGTTCCCCTCTCATGGGAATCATTCAGGAATTTGACAAGAGATGGAGACATAAGGATGTTGATTGAAGAAACGGGTTCCTCTAGCAGTGAGGAAAAAGAATCAGTGGCCGAGGGAAAGAAGGAAACAGGCCAGAAGACCCCGACCACAGTGCAGAGGAAAGAACAAAAGAAGAAGCACGAGAAAAAGGATGACAAAGAAAAAGGTGATACACCCATCTTGTCAGCAAGAGAAAAGAGGTTGCAGAGCAGAACGGACAAAGCTGGGATGGTCCACATCAGCCCAAGTACCTCATCAGCACCTACAACCAAACCAAAAAGCAAAACCCATGCAGCAAAGCAAACAAAGGTGGTGACACCTGTGTCTACAGGAAAGTAGAAACATGCTTCTACAGGAAGCCTGAAAATCATTGAAAAAGGGGCTTATACAGGAAGCCCGGAAATTACCAAAACAGGGGCTTCTACAGGAAGCCCGAAAGTGGCTAAAACAGGGTCTTCTACAGGAAGCCCAAAATTGGTAAAGAAAGGGTCTTCTACAGAAGGCCCGGAAGTGGGTAAAGCAGGGTCTTCTACAGGAAGCCCGAAACCAGAAAAGAAGGGGCCCTCTACAGGGAGCCCTGAGAAATCAAGACGCAAGAAAGAGAAGGCTGGCATTCTCGAAAAGGAGGCAGCAGCTGCGCTGGCCGCCCTCAGTACACCTCCAAGGCCAAAGGAGAAGAGAGAGAGGGAAATCCCTCTACCTTTTGAAGCTAGGAGAAGTAAGAGAATAAAAACGGGCAAGCCGCAGTCTCCACCCAGCAACCAAACCATTTTAGGGGGTGTCCCTACTTCACCCAGTGAAAGATCCCCCTCTAAAACATCGGCCACCCCCAAGAGGGGAAGCCCAAAAATAATCTCCTGGACACGAAGGATAGGCCTATCGGCTTCCGAAGCCCGGCTCAAGGAAACAGGAAAGAGGGAAGAAGCGCCACCCTCGTCACCGCCTGGGGCAGAAGAGGCAGGGCCACCAAGAACAGAAAAGGAAGAGCATGTGTCGTGCCCTAGTTATCGGCCGAGGACAAGGAGCTGGAGCAAAGTTGCTCAAGGATGAGCAAATATTTTAGCTGGGGGGTGATGATGAGCCCCAATTTTTGATACAATTTGGGCTCATTTGGCCTACTTACCTTGCTCAACCATTCATCTTTTATCACTTATGCATTCATTTCTTAGTATATTCATGTTGTTTGTAGGAAGAAGGGCAGGCATTATATCTATGTGGCTAATACATGATGATTTCAGGCTTTTGGCATTAAAGAGAGCAAAAGACCACGCAAATGGAGACAAGGAGACAACAAAGAGGACATTGCGGATTCATAGGGAGGTTGTCCACAGTCTTGATGACCTTCCTCGTGATTTTCACCTTAACTCCGAGCTCCAACAGCTCTCCCCACCGAGCTTAAAGGCAGCCAACATGTTCTACATGATCAACAGTTTACAGCAGTTTGACTTTCAGTTGGACAGCCAAGCTCCACGAATGGAGGAAGCCAGCTTGATCTTCATTGTGTATAAATATGAAGGTCGTAGCCTTTGATAAGAGCTTTTTGAACTTTTGAACTGATATTGTAATTTCTGAGCACGAGCTACAGCTCGGTGTTTGTTTTTGTAAGCCAGTTTTGGCATGACATTAGACTCTTGATTATGAATAAAGGCAAGCAGATTTGGATCTAATTCTGAGCTTTTAAGGGAGCTATAGCTCTCAGGTTAGGGCCCAACCTGAGAGCAATAGACCTCCTCTTCTTGTAGTGTTATTTGCCTTTCTTTCCAGCACTTTGTTTCTTTGTTTTGATATGCATTTCAAGAACACAGTCTGCTGATTTGATTTCTTTAATGAAGGATTAGCTTATGGTTGAATCACTTTCAGTTGCTTAGATTAGAATAGGAGGATTGTAATTCATTGGAGCTCCAAGAAAAGGTTGTTAGTGCCTTCACTGCCATCTCTGTTTAGAGATTGGGGTGCAGTCTGTACCAACCACCAAAAAACGCAGTCTTTTTCTACTTTTATGCAAGCTGCAACACAGTCATTTTAGTTATAGATCCATCCATGCACTCTGATCTCGAGCCATACTCGTTCATTCCACCTCCATGCACGACTTCTCTTCACGATTTACATTGCTGTTCATTGGTTTAATAGCACAGGTAGCACAGGTTAATGGATTCTCGTTTTGGTGCAAGACATAAGCAATTTTTTTTATTTACACTGCTCAGTATCATTCCACTTCCTTCTTCTTCTTCTTAACCACGCCTCAAGCCACCTACTCGACCTCTTTTTAGCTCGTTTACCTTTCAACTCTTCCATTTCCCACGTAGCTCCATTTTCTTGACCTTTCGTTGCTCCCATCCTTCCATCCACCAACCAACTCCGTGCACTCTTTCTCCATCTTATTTCTCTGCCCTTGAGCCATCACAAGCTCCATCTCCATCTTACCTATACACCCATACTGCTCCATCACTTCACCATCACCCAAAACTCCCACAGTAGAACATCCTGTAGAAGTTAGCAGACTTCCTGTAGAATTCCTTAGTTTCCTGTAGGATCCCCTGCAGACATCCTGTAGAAGCCTGCAAACTTGGTTGCCGAGCACCTGAACGTTGTGGACTTCTGTGGACTGATGCTAGGGATCCTCTGGGACCTCTCCTAGCCCTCCTGACCTTTCCCAAGCTTTCTCTCCCTTCGCACCACCTCTGCACAGCCAAACCCTAATAAGAAACACGATCATAATCACTCCATCCACTTAAGCAAAAATACAAAAAAAATGTTCTTTTTAATGGAAGTAGTTTGAGTTCATTCATTTCACATCACTAGAAGTAATGGCATCATTTTTAGACATTGGCACTCTCACTATTGCATCATAGAGGTTAAACTAGTCAAATTAGGGTTTACTAGGGTTTCCATGTTTTGGTTGGCTTTCAGTTCATTTTTGCAAAGTAGATTACTTTCCGTTGAGATAGCCTTCGTCCATCATTTAGAAAGCTTCTTCTGAGAACATATAGAAGTTGGCTTGAGCCCTAGCGGACTTGTGCCAGCTGACCAAGTGACAGCTGCGACAAGAGCTAGTACTTGTGCATACAGCACCGTCGCTTCCAAGTTTGTACGAACTACCGGGTTGATAAAATTAGAGATAGGAAGCCCCAGGAGTTGTAGCATTATTGCTACAATACTAGAGCCCACCACATGGGATAATTGGCAGTAGAGCGGGCATGAGATCAACAATCGGCACTGCACCATGATCCCTCGTATCAACTGGGTTGGTACTTAGGTACGAGAAATCCTTATTTTCAATGGAATGTGGTTTGTTAATGATTTTCTTAATATAGTTGATGTAACTGTCTCTGAAGAACACAAAGTTCCTCTGCTGGATGTCGCCTTACAAGCGACACCAGCAAAGTGGTGGGGATCTCACTGCAAAAATCTCACAAAATGGCAGGAGATTAAGACATCGATGAGACTCAGATTTGGGTATTCAGAGGACTACCCATAAAAATTCATCAAGTACTAGGGAAGCTCTGATCCTTGAAAACACTTGCAAGATTATAAGGCTAGATGGATCATGTAAGGACTTTGGGTGCATATATTTGTACACACCCTGGGGACATTTCCAAAGGCATGGTACATAAAGGAGGAGATAAGGATACATACCGGTGATTGGGACTTTATGACAACTCAATTTATCAGAGATTTTTCCTTTACTGATAGTGACGAAAGGATCACAGCTGCTTTGCAAGCTGTTAAAAGGGTTCTGTTCATGGAAGGACAATTGGCAAAGGGATGTATAGACTAGAACACCTTTGAGCATCTATAATAATCCATATTGCATGAAGCCATAGCTTGTGGAAAGATCAAATGACAACCAGATGAGGATGATTTGGAGGAATTGAGATATCTAACATTCAAGGAAATTGAGGGGGAACAGAGTGTTGAAGATGGACCTATAACCAATGGTCTGCAACTAATACCTTTGAAGTTACGAAAACATAACAATAATACTGATGAGAAGCCAAAGCTAGAATTAATCAGAGATTATTGGGACGATCAGAGTACCAAGGAAATCTTCAATCTCCTAAGATGGTATGAAACTTGTTCCCTTCGTCTGTTTCATAGCTTAAGGGGATTAAGGGAGAGTTAGGGGAGATGAAGATTGTGCCTAAACCTGATGCAAAGCACATGAAACATCAGCCATATAGGATAAACCTGAGATTCAAAGAGAAGGTGGAGAAGGAGATAGACAAAAAGTTCGCAGCATGGCTTATCTTCCCAGTCAACAAGGCTGAGTGGGTCAGTCCAATTGTTATATAGAACAAGAAGTACATTGAAGAAATTCGATTATGTGTGGATTACTAGAGTCTAAACAATGCCTGTGTTCATGATCCCTTCCATACCTTATTCAACGATGAAGTTCTAGATAATGTGGCAGGAAACAAATCTTACACTTTTACAAATAGATTCTCTGGTTACCACCAAGTCCAGAAAGTGAAGGAAGATAAGAGGAAAACCACATTAACCACTGAATGGGGATCCTATGCATACCATGTTATGCCTTTTGGACTCAAGAATGCCCCAACAATATTCTCAAGAATTGTAATTGCTTATTTCAGGGATTATATTCACATGTTTCTAGAGGTTTACATGGATGGCTAAACCATCTACAGTTTGCTAAAGAAGAATTATAGTTTTCTCTGAGTGATGTTTGACCATTGTAGATAGCTGAAGATTTCCCTAAACCTGAAGAAGTGCATATTTTTTGTCCCTTTCGAAATTATTCAGGGCCATATAGTGTACAAATAGGGAGCATGTGTTGATCCCAACTAAGATCTACCCTTGGTCACACAAGATATTACAAGAGGTTCATCCGTAACTATGCTTCGATCAATGCACCACTAGAGAAGCTATTGAAGAAAGCCAAAAGGTTTTCATGGTAAGATGAATGTGAATTTGCTTCTAATGTTTTGAAGTAAAAATTAGCAAGTGCACCAATCCTGGTTTATCTAGATTGGAACAAGAAGTTCCATGTTCACATTAACGCATTGGGTATTTCCTTGGGGTTCGTCCTGGCTCAGCCTAGAGATGGAAATCTTGATTACCCCATCTATTTTGCTAGCAGAAAATTATCCATGGCCGAAAGGAATTATACCGCAATTGAGCGTGAAGAACTTGCGATGGCATATTCACTACAAAAAAAGTGGCACTATCTCTTGGGGGGTCCAATCGAATTCTTCATTGATCATTATACCTTGAAGTACTTTGTGAATAAGCATGTACTCAAAGGAAGGATTTGTAGATGACTTATGTTGTTCAAAGAGTTCACATTTGAGGTAATTATCAAGCAGGAAGAATGAATGTGGGACCTGATCACCTTTCCCGGTTAAAGCCGGGAGAAGGAAGAGGGTTCATAGATGATCAGTTTCCAGATGATGCCCTGTTTCTAGTCAAAGCCATACTAGACTACTTGGAGGAAATTGTAGTATTTCTATCCATAAGAAAATTCCTAGAGGGGTACACAACAACATAGTGAAGGCACATGGTGGTTCGTGTTTCTGATTACCAGTTGATCGCAGGACAATTGTACAATTTGGTCCTTGATAAAATATTGTGAAGGTGCGTTATTAATCATGAAAGACATGATGTATTATGGGAATTTGATTCAAGATTTGTGGGTAGGAATGTTGGTGGGAAGGGCACTGTGAGGAAAGCATTGCAGGCGAGACTCTGGTGGCCCACAATTTTATGAGACGCTAAGGAGTACGCCAAGAGGTGTGATGTTTGCCAAAGGGTGGTAAATCCATCGCATTGGGATGAAATTCCTTTGCAACTAGTATGGGCATTGTAGGCCTTTAAGAAATGGGCAATAGACTTTACGGGACCTATTAACCCACAAACATGTCACTCCCACACCAGATATATATTGATCACCACAGAGTACCTTACCAGATGGGCTAAAGCTACGCCAATCAAAGATTGCACTGCAGACACTACCGCCAAATTCATATTCGAGAATATTATCACCCAATTTGGGTGCCCTCAAAAACTCACTAGTGATGAGGGAACCCATTTCATTAATGATACAGTCTCCTCATTACTACAAAACTTTATGATGCAACACCATAAGAGCAACCCATATCACCCTCAAGAAAATGGTACTATGGAAGCTTTTAACAAAATCTTAGAGAGGGAACTATCCAAGATATGCTTAGCCAATAAAGATTACTGAGACGAGCAGGTTCCAACTACACTAGGGGCTTATCTTACAACAGTCAAGCGCTTACACAAGTATACGCCCTTCTAGTTAGTGTATGGAAGAGAAGTTGTAGTACCTACCTATTTTACCATCTTCAAGCTTTTCATTCCACGGGCCACTCGCATGATAGAGGATGAATCAATTATGAAGCAGTTGGAAGAACTATGGGAGTTGGATGAGACTAGGTTCTGGTAGATTTCCACCAAACTATAAAAAAGTAGAGACAAAAGGCATGGCATGACAAACATATAGGGCAGAAATATTTTACAGTTGGAGGACATGTTTTTCTATACAATAGTAAGTTCTTAAAGTTTCCTGGAAAGTTGAAAATGCATTGGTTGGGACCCTTCATAGTTGCAGAAGTGAAAGAATCAAGAGATGTCAAGATCACAAAAATGGATGGTGTCCTACTACTTGGATGGGTGATTGGTGCATGCCTGAAACCTTTTCACGGCTCAACTGGTTCTACATCAAAATAATTTGGTCTCTAGAAGATGATCGTAGGTAGGTCTAGGTAGATTCAATTAGTTCTTTTAGGTTGTCAATTGTGTCAGTTAATTTAGTTAGTTAGTCATTCTAGTCGAATTCTTTCATGAATAACTTTCCTCCAGTTCTTTTAGTTGTGGAAGTAGCTTCACCTCTCTGCAACTATTTGTGGTCGGGGAGTTGCACGTGTCAGTCGTCGTATCCATAATAATTAGTAATAATTCCCTATGTTAGTTCGAATTTGGGCTAAATCTCTCCCGTAATATCCCTCGCATGATCCATCCATCAACTTTTAGGTGCATGCAATCATAGCCCCATAATTACCCATCATTCCCACCCTCCTTTTCCATTTTTTGCATCATCTGAGTCAGGTCTGGTTAGCCGTCATTATTGTTGCCACAATTGGGATCGTGTAGGGAAAGTTACTGTATTAATTAGTTAAGTGGTCAAATAAAAAGGTCATGTCGAGCATTTGTATTTAATTTTCATGGCATAGATAAGATTCTCAATATCAAAAGCTAAGGTATCTATCATAATCCTTCCATTTTCTAGCTCTCAAGTAGGAAGTATACACAGAAGTTGTCTCCAAACTCGACAGAAGCTAGTTGACAAAAGTTAGAGAAGACTTCAGAGGAATACAAAGGTCAACACTTCTGAATTTACAAGGTCTTCCAGTGTTCGACACTGTAGGAGTAGCGATGCAATGCACAAAATTCCTCATTAGCAAGATGCATGGAGGGTCTCTGTGGCTCGACAAGGAATATCTTATTCATGCCATTAACAGTCACAAACTTACAGGGCTATTTGTTGCCGAAGCCACAATATCAAATGCATTTCAGAATATGTCTAAGTGGGGGAAGAAGACACGCAATGACAATTATTACAAGAAGTATGGTACCCAACGTGGAGGTAAAGGTGCCTTGATAGAACCAATTTATAAGCCTAATGCCAAATTTTCCTATTATATGATTGCTTGAAATCTCATCGACACTTCTTAAGAGGTGAATGCACATTAGATAATATCTGAGTTGCGGAAGCTTGTGTGCAAGGCATACACTTGAATTGGAGTAGTTTTTTGTTAAACAAACTCTTTGATGATTGTGAAGATATTTATAAAAGGGCCACTCATTTTATATATGGATATCTCATTGTCACCTTAGCTATTTGGAAATGGTGCCCACCAGAGGGGAGATAGATGGTGATGGTTACTAAAGACCAACCCCTTGCACTCAAGTATTTACCATGGCAGACCTTTGAGGACCCCAGCAGTAAGGAAATCAATGATGTCTCTTTTTTCGGATGGTACAAGAAAATGTTGGATATCACCAAGGCCAGACCAAGAATCCCACCATCTCTCCTCAATGAATATTCACAGGATATATGGCTTGGCGTCAGTCATGGAAGCACCTAGGTGCAGCCTCAGTGCACCAACTTTGACACATTTTAGATGCAGGCCCAAAAGTTTATGTTATTCGAAGAAGCCTGAAGATAATTAAATAAAATAAAAATTAAATTCAAGAGACAAAAACATGGTGGAAAAGGCTTTAAGCCTGATTGTATATTCACAAAGAATGATGATACAATGTATATACATCAAGCTATGTCTCAAGATAGTTAATCTATATTGAACATGCAATCTCTTGGTTGAGTGAATATCTCAACCACACACTAATCTAGGAGGCTAACTAGTTGGAGAGAATATTTCAACTAACTAGACCTGAACAAACTCCCAAGTATTAGGAACATACACATTCTAGAATTGATGAGCACATCAAAGACAAGTAGGAATTATATTTTCCAAGTTTCACAAGTTTATTATTTTGGACTTATTGATTGTGGGTATGAAGCTAACATTCCCCCCTTCAATCATAAGTTCAAATTAGAACCTAGTACCATCTCCAACTCTTCATGTTGAAACTGTTGAGCTGATCCTCAATGAAAAATTTCTTGAGAAACCGCCAAAATTGGATGCCGAAAACTCCAATATGAAGAGAGCGAAGTAAGAGAAGTGAATAAATGGAAAGTCTAACACATCCCTAAAAATGCTTGACAACTCAATCTAATTCCAAGCTACAATGCAAAAGGATCTATCTATTGTTTGTTGGGTCCAATGACCATCCAAGTGAACAAAAATTCCCACATTTTCTCTCAATCAACATCTTGATCGCTTGTCCACTGACAAATTTTGATTCCCCTTGGAAAATTGTGTTGTTGTCGAAACTTTCAGTCTGTCAACCCTTATCATCAATTTAATTTCAATTTCATCATCAATTCCCCCCTTTGTCAACTGAAATGAGAGACCATAAGCATCTGCATTTGTTTTGAACTCTCCCCCTTAAGATGTAGGAGAGTTTCACTGTTGTACTCCCCCTTTTAGGTGCATGAGAGTACCAACTTTTCAATATTGGCTGCAATATTTGTCTTCATGTGAGATTGAATTCTATTGTAAAACATATACGATCATTTGACTATAGATAACCACTCCCAAGGATCAATCCATGCATAATTAATCTTCAATCTGGTTGGTTGGTTTCATTTGCAACATCTCTCTAGTGAGTGATTCTTCTTTCCATAATGATGACAAGGATGGATATCAAAACAATGATTTTCCATATGACCAGTTCTTTGACAATGTTGACATCTTGGCTTTTCTTCAACTTTCTCATTGACTTTTGATGTTGCTTGATCAAGAGATCCTCCACCGATGAACTTAATTGGTTTTGAATACTCAAGAATATGCAAAAATTTTATCTTTGTCATATCCTAAATCATTTTGATTTTTTGCTGCATTAGATTTCCTCCCATGGTTTGATGATTGGCTTGGAACAAGGAGGGTGAACTTGATCATGTACAACTTCTACACTTGAAGTTTTATCGTTGAAATTATCTTCATCAATTGAATTTGCATTTTTGAATGACTCATAAACATGACTCTTCTGTTGTAGCTCATTATGTTGTAGTTGTGATTCGAGTTGGAGAAACTCAATGGTCTCATGTGAATAGTGTATATGCCTTTTAATATCAACAAGAGTGACTTTGCTAATTTTTACTGTGTCCTCAGCAGTGGATAGTATCAGAATGTTCAGAAACTCTAACAATTGAATACTTTTCTCCATTTGAACTCGCTCGCTTGCATTTGTTTGCTTAAACTTCATTTCTTGAATTTCACGCTCGCTTGATCTTATATTTGTGCTTTGCTTCTTTCAATTTGATGCTTACTTGACAAGTTTAGGGTGTCAACTACTACTGAAAATGCTCCCAAGTTAATGATTTTACAATGTAATGACAAGTTCAAATGACTTATTATCTGATTTTGAAAGAACTCAACCCCTATCAATTCTGACTTAATGATTCAATCAAGACTTGGGTATTAGATTCAACTAAAAATACACCCAGTACAATTCCAATTTAATAAATAAACTTACAATTTACAAATTCCAATTCAATTCAATTCTGATTTGACCTAACTCTCCTAGCCCTTTTAAAACCCTCTTATAAACCCTTACACCAAAAAATATGCAAACTACGTTAATTCTCTCTTACCATGCATAATATCTTCTCCATGCATAATACCCTTATTAATCCATTATTACAAATCTTTTAAAAAAATTACTTTTATAATCCACCTTATATCTCCAATAACTTTTTTTAAATCACTCCCAAAACTCAAGTTTTTACATGACCCCTATAAAACCATGCTCTTAAATATAAGTTTTATGTGCCAAATTTTAAGATCCACTAAAGTGATTATTATGATAAAAAATATGAAACAAGTACTATTTATGGAGCAAACCAATAAATCGTTGAGACTGAAATTAAGGGAATGCTACATGAACCTGAACCATCATTCTGAGCTGCTATATGATCATACTGAAAAATCATGGAGGACGTGTCCATTATCAAGGTAATCCATGTTGCCCATAATATTTAAAGCATCGAATATTTTTTAATGCGCTTCATGAGATGAGCGTTGAACTCTACAATTTATTCCTCCTGCACTTTGACGGGATTATAACTAAAGCCACGATAAAAAAATCTCATCAATCTGTGTCAAATTCATGTAGCTATTGATGACCAAAAAATGTCAAAGACTCAACTTACGTACAGTTGTAACCACCTCCATGCATATCCACCAACAACAACAATCTTGTATGAACCAGTTGTGGAATATTAGTCACGGTTTCAATGCAATTCACGATCTTCAGTGTTTAATCAAGACTCTGTGTCAGAGCTTTCTGGTTTCTTCTCTAGCAAGCAAGGTTGCAGCAGACCAACACTCCATACACATTCAAAGCTCCATAAATCCACATGCATACCGCTTTTGCTCCTTGCTAGCCGTTATTCACGCTTCCTTGGCCATTACGCACACACTCTGCGTGGAATCCAAATATTAAAAGAAAAATTCAGATCTCTATTTTTTACAGGCTTACAATATTATAATAACAATCTTAATATTGGAGCCCTTATGCATTAAAGAATCCAAATCTATGACCTGCACAAACTAATTCACCTGCTTCCATTCACTTTCCGATCCAATGGTTATCTCACTGGATTATTTCTCTACAATTTTGACCCAAAATGAAATCTAAACTGCAACCCATCTTCATTCCTCGAAAAATTCCTTAGAAAATTCTAACAACTACCCTACACCATCAATTTTACCATCATACAGTTTTATCATACCTTGGAGCGTTACATGGACAAGAAAATTTGTGCTTAGATAACATCATTAAAAATGCAACACCATTTATTGAACTGCCAAAAATGGCCATCGCCTCCCAAATACACTATATGGCTATAGGTCCATCTAGCCACACCTTCAATTCATTTCACAATAGCCACAAGCAGTTCCTTATACACACAACTCGACGACAACGCTTGATTTTTTACACAGGCCGACAACAGAGAAGCTCAGAACAGTCTCTTTTTTCTCCATTGCATCTTATCCTTGAAGAACAATGCTATCCGACTATGGACTTGCAGTGTTCACAACACGATTTTTCAACGCAGGTCTCTAATGTCATTTTCCACACAGGTCTTCCAACACAGTTTTCAACGTAGGTTTCCAATGTCATTTTCCACACAGGTCTCGCACAGGTCTTCCAACGTTGTTCCAACCTACGACTTGATAATCCTCACAAGACAACTCCTTCACTCTATTCACAAGAAATTATCTACATGTAGGAATCTTCCTCAATAATCATTGAACAATAATATCTTGGCAATGATTCTCCCACAATTCAATCAAAACTCCTCCACACACAGTAACACATAAGGATTCACACTTAAAGAGGCGCCAGACTCAATGCTTTTGCACAGTACTTCTACAACTTCAAATTGTGTTATGCGATGAAGCTCAATGCTTTTGCACAGTACTCCTACAACTTCAAATTGTGTTATGCGATGAAGCTCGTTTAATCTAACAACCACACTTCTTGAAATATTATTATAGATTTTCGAGCATGAAGACTGCAGTTTCACACTCTTTCGAGGCGCTGCATTCTCACACAAATCTCAGCGCAACTTCCCACGCAGTGACCACACACAACAGGTTTCCAACCAGAACTTCAACACATGTTTGAAGCTCTGTTCGACGCAATTCTGCAACTTCTCCTCCACGTAACTCAGTGTAAGTCCCAGACGTTTTCAACACAGATTCAACGCAGCTCGACACATGTTTCCATTTGTAAATCCAAGATCTCCATTAACTATGACATCAATGGACGATAATTAAAGAAAATAAGAACTAAATTCAAGAGACATAAATGCGGCCGGAAAAGGCTTTAATCTTGATTGTATATTCACACAGAATGATGATACAATATATACATTAAGCTATGTCTCAAGATAGTTAGTTTATTTTGGACATGTTTTTTTTTGGTTGAAGGAATATCTCAACCACACACTAATCTAGGAGGCTAACTAATTGGAGAGAATCTCTCAACTTACTAGACCTTAACAAACTCCCAAGTATTAGGAACATACACATTATAAAATTGATGAGCACATCAAAGACAAGTAGGAATTATATTTTCCAAGTTTCTTAATTTTATTGTTTTGGACTTATTGATTGTGAGTATGAGGCTAACAAAGTCTTCCATACCGAAGTCTCTTCCTGGGTGGGGATTGCTGGAGAAGTTTGACTCGGGAAGCATATATACTTGTTTGGAGTAGTGGTGCCCCAACAACTACCTAGAGAAGCCTCTTCAGCCTCAAGGAAGCGTTAGGTCAAGGAAACACTAACTACAGTCATCAAGGAGCTTGAGACGCTCGAAAAATATTAAAACCACCTCTGCTCAGGGTGTTTACATTAACAAAGAAGAACCCCAATCACACACCACCATGCTCATCATGGAAGAGAATCTACCTTCCACTTCTTCCGCATCCCCATAGTTGTGCAATCCCTCACCTTGAACAACCTTGACCTCTGCCACCATCTTAGACATACTTCCATCCGAAACTCTACTTAATACTGAAATGGAAATGGAGGTAGACTCCATTATCCACTCAGTTACCGAAAATACAAATGGGGCATTTATAACCCATCCTTTAGGTGCAGAGTCTCTCCATATGCCTTTGTCATATTTACTACTTGAATCATGCCCACTAATAGTCACCAATCAATTTATTTCCCCTAAGAATTCGAATC
Organism: Pinus tabuliformis; assembly: GCA_031772625.1. Taxonomy (NCBI): domain Eukaryota; kingdom Viridiplantae; phylum Streptophyta; class Pinopsida; order Pinales; family Pinaceae; genus Pinus; species Pinus tabuliformis. The sequence continues at coordinate 1,025,839,920 of CM062820.1, read as the reverse complement.
GAGAAATCACCCATGGAGTGAACCTACCTGTTTGATCCAAATGGAAAATGACATCAATCCATGGTACTCATCCACCCATATTATTCATCGACCCACTGATCCGGACCTTGGGGGGAGCCCCCCAAGATCTAAGAGATTGAAATGGATCTTGGGAGGATAGACCCCCAAGATCTGAAAACTTGCAATGGATCTTGGGGGAAAAGACCGCAAGATCTGAAAACTTGAATTGCCAAAAGAAAAATAAGGAGAATGCCCAATAAACAAAACCACAAAGAAACTTTTATTTAAAATAGTAATGGAAATAAACCAGCTAGGGCGATGGTAGTTTATCTCTGAGAAGAGATGTGTGGTTACATGCCTCTGAACTGTAAAGGCTACATTGTGGCAGACAATCTGTCCTTTTACAAAATATGACTTGTTACTTATAGTATTTTTTAGTTACAATACCACGGGTCAATTCCATGGGTGAATGAATACCATGGGTGGATTTTACAGTACCACGGGTGGATGCCATTTACAATACCATGGGTAAATTCCATGGGTCGATGAATAATATGGGTGGATGAGTACCATGGGTGGATTTTACAATACCACGGGCAGATGCCATTTACAATACCATGGGTCGATGAATAATATGGGTGGATGAGTACCATGGGTTGATGCCATTTTCCATTCGGATCATTCCTCCCTCCTTAAGAAGCAATGGTCCCCATTGCGTAAAGTTCCCTCCTGCAAAGCCTTTGTTGAATATGAAGAGCCACTGGAGATAAGGGTTTTATGTGGTTAACCCAAACCCCTGATAAACGAAGATCCGAGGATAGAGATACCTTGTAATGCTTGTGACCAACTGTGATTCTGACAGTGTGCGACCTAGCAAATGGACTTCGATGACAAAGATTGTATGTGGTTGACCCATAACCATGATGTTGGTTGCTGATGAAGTAGTAGGTGCCTACATAGCCTAGGGTGGGAGGGCACGTCTCCAAATAACCCAAGCCGAATGCTGCTATGTTGAAACTGATGAATGTGAAGCAGGTGCCTACTAAAGTGGGGTGGGAGGGCACGTCTCCAATGGAAATCCACTCCGAATGCTGCTCCAGAATTAAAATGGACATAACTCGAGCAATATAACTTAGAATATTTATTATAACCTATTTTTAGAAGCAGAAGGACCATTTTGCATCTTCCCATGAGTTGGAAATCCTTCTTGGACACTCTGAGATCTCAGATTCGCACTGCAACAGTTTCACCGTCACAAAAATTCTGATAAAATAGTTGATTTTAAATCAACGATATCTCCCACATTTGAACTCCGATTCGACCCATTTTTTTGAAATTGGGTGATTTTTCGAGAGGAATCTAGATCTGGTATTTTTTTTTGTAAGTTCTGTACCAAATGTTTTAGATCTGATCTGCAAAGTCGCCACCCAACAAAATTCCTGCAAAAAAATGAGAAAAGAAAAATTCCTCCTGCTTGACCCAAGAAAGTGCTCTGTGGAGGTTGTAGCACATGCGTGAAGTTTGTTGAATACTGCTGCAAAATTTGAAACTGAAATATGCATCAAACCCTCATTCCCATGGAATCATAACCTGCTCTCATACCACTGATCCTGATCTTGGGAGGAGGCCCCCAAGATCTAAAATATTGAAATGGATCTTGGGAGGAGAGACCCCCAAGATCTGAAAACTTGCATTGCCAGAAGAAAAATAGGGAGAATGCCCAATAAACAAAACCACAAAGAAACTTTTATTTAAAATAGTAATGGAAATAAACTAGCTAGGGAGATGGTAGTTTATCTCTGAGAAGAGATGTGTGGCTACATGCCTCTGAACTGTAAAGGCTACATTGTGGCAGACAATCTGTCCTTTCACAAAATATGACTTGTTACTTATAGTATTTTTTAGTTACAATACCATGGGTCAATTCCATGGGTGAATGAATACCATGGGTGGATTTTACAATACCACAGGTGGATGCCATTTACAATACCATGGGTAAATTCCATGGGTCGATGAATAATATGGGTGGATGAGTACCATGGGTGGATTTTACAATACCACGGGCAGATGCCATTTACAATACCATGGGTAAATTCCATGGGTCGATGAATGATATGGGTGGATGAGTACCATGGGTTGATGCCATTTTCCATTCGGATCACTGTTGATACTGCCCCCTCATCACCAACGCACTCCACCATAGTCCACATTAGTCTTACCACCTCTGAGCCCTCGACGAGAGAAGTATCACCTCTAGGGAAATCTAAGAAATTAGTTTCCAGTGGGAAACCATTGCAAAGTTGGGCCTCTCAATCCTTGACTATGATTCCTGATGATCTCCAAGGTTGGTCCTCGACCCAACTACTTAATTTTATTCAACTGGCTACACGCCCAATAGAGGCATTGCACAATGTTCAAACAACTGAACATGCACAACAACAACAAAAAATTCCTTCACTTGATACAAAACAATATCACGTCCTTCAGGAGAAACAAATTCTCCAAAATCAGGTTGACCAAATTACTGTAAAGTTCCAGGACAAATGGCCCTTAGTCATAAAGATAGTGACAGATGCCCCAAAAGACTTCTTAGCCTGCACCCTCTTGGAATGTTGCGACCACATCAAAGAATCCTACACTGACCCTGTGATGACCAATAGAGACCTCAAACAAAGTATCATTGCAACTCAATGAGCGCTACCAAATCTTGCTTTCCAATATACCAGTGAGATTGAGTAGAAAATCGCAGAAGTAGCTTGCCTGAAAGCCTCTACCATTCAATTTACAAAGGAAGCCAAAGGACTTTTACAACAGGTTCGTGACTTGTCAAGCTGCCTTGCGTGAATTAATCAACCGGTTTACCCCAAACATCAATAGGCCAATCAATTTTTCAACCAAGCCATGGCCTCCAAGGACAAGGCCCAGTAGAAGGAGATTTTGGCATAGGTGGATGCCCTTGAAACCCAAATCCAAAAAAATGAGGATGAGTTAAGCAAGGCCAAGCACTTGCTCCATGACCTTAAGCCACCAACACATGCTCAGATAAAGACACTATAGTAGATTTGCGAGGATGCATAAACTCAATGGAATACACTCTTGATGACCCATCGTGCCCACCCTACTGCCGAACTCACAATGTAGTTCCTCGATCAAGCGAGCACTCTCACATGTTCCTGACAAGAAACTCTTCATAGGTTAATAAGGTTAAAAAATGTAGCTATTGAGTCCATACTAGAGTTGGGTCCTTTGTTTAAATCAACTAGTCAAGGAGGAGTAGCACAGGAAGAAGCACTAGTAGTACCAACAACACCAGCAACACCAACAAATGATTGACTTGGGGATGAGTCAATGGGTTGTGACCTTCGTTTTGGAATCTAAGTTGTGTCATGTTTTGGAGATTAACCACATTTTGACGAGGTAACCATTGGGAATTCGTGCAGGAGACAGTTGGAGAAAGAGAAGGGACTCGTCAAGGACTAACAGTTCAGGAGAATCGACAAGACTCAAGTAGTCGCAACCGAGCTAAAAGAAACACTAACAATTGAAGAAGAAGATACAACCGAGCAATAGAGTTAGCCAAAAGAGAAGAAATGCAGAGCATCTGAAGGAGAAGCAACAGTCCAGGCGAGCGTAGGGTTTAAGAAGGTTGGGGGAAGCCACAAAGTAAAAAAAAGAAATGCACCGAAATGTTGTTTCAGAGCCTACTCAATCCGCACTGTTACATCCTAACTTGCTCATGTATATTTGGGTATGTTAATTTCTATTCTGTAATGAGGCCTTCAAGCCCAATGCATCACTGTAATGTTGTTTAATCTAATGAAAGGAGGAGTTACAGGGTTCTATGAAAATATTTATGTGTGACTTGATGTGGCCTTTTAAATTTTTTATTATGATTGAACATGCACAATATATCTTCTTCTTGAATGCTTGAGCTGTCATGATTTCACCTTTGATGTTCTAGTTTTGGGTTTACTGGGTGTTGATGGTCTCTATGTGGTTTCTTCTGATACTAGATTCCTTACCCTTATCTAAGTAAGGTCATGACATGCCTCAGGTGAGATGCCTTATTCTTTCGGAATAGGGTGAAAATGCTTGTGTTACACTAGAATACGACAGAGCCTTTGTTGGCCCCTGTGCCTCAACCTAGGGTCTCAACCCATCCATCATTATCCGCCAACAGGAAGTATAAGGAATAAACTAGTGCCATTAATATGCAACTAGACAATATTAAATATGAATGGCAAAATGAACTAAATCTAGGCTCGGTTAGGAAGAAACTTAAGGCATAAAGGATGTATTGAAAGGGTGGTCTTCGAGCTCAGGGAGGATCAAATCAGTTCGATTGTGTGGCATTACAACTCGAGGCTAGAAGTTATGAATTCTGACATGGTTACAGGGAAGGAATTATCACAACGCATTAATAATGGGAAATCCTCTCGCGCCATCAAATTGGAATTGATCATAGCTATAAGAAGATGGATTTGGAAAGTCTATGCATTATGGTTAGAGGCACCTTCCGTTGGGTTGAAGTGATGGCTTCATCATTGGGCAAAGGTGTTGGAGATGCATCCAGGAATTCCTTTGAAGCTTTCAGGCAAGAGGTCGAGGATATGGTCTCAAATATAGGAGGCCAAATTATCTCGGACGCCAAGTCTTATTTCACCATTATTGTGAAACCAGTTAAAGAGTATGTGAAAGGAGTTAGAGAGTGTCTAGGCATCTACAAAGGTAATTATGATGAGGCTAGGAACTTTGGATGGAAAGGAGGAGAATGATGAAAGGAGATTTTGGGGTAAGGCAAAATTCCTTTCATTTACAAATTTCATTCCTGAGGCCTGTGGGTTATGGCCCGCAAACCCTATCGGAAATGTTTTTATAGTGTTTAAGCCTCAAACACCCGGGAAACACATAAAATCAGGACCATTCACTCTATTGAAATACACAAGAAACACACTCTCAAACACATAAGCCGGACTTGAAAAAAAATTACACCCGCAACTATAATTATTGGCAGGTTCACCCATTTTAGCCATTCCACAATGCTCCCTTGATCTTCATTTTCTACGATCTCCAATCGTGCTTCATCGCATGTCGGTGATATCACCATATCGCTCATTGGCTGTTAGCATATTGCAATATCCATAGCCTTGATCTTGACCTCCCTGATATCTGATCACCGATCAAACAACTTGCACGTCGATCCTCCACCGTCGATCTGTACTCAATGGATCCGACGGTTGTCAGAGATTTCGGAGTGCACAATTAGCATGGGGATTAACCACCCAATGAAGTGGTTTCCCTATCCACCCTCACTGTTACGTGTCCTCTGCTCAGTGGAATCAGGTGCCCAACCTGAATTACGACTTACCACTTGTGACCTCGCTAGAAATACCACCTTCTATTGTGAAACCACTTCTCTCACGAATTAACTTCCACACTCTTCCGCATTGCGATGACCGTCAATTTCTTCCATCGGACGGTTTTGATGGTTCCTTTTGGTTCCTCTGTATTTTGATCTAGACCGTTGACCTCTGAGATCCAATGGATCCTGTGCATTCTTGTTTGTTTCCTCTTTAACTTGATCTCGTTTGCCCTTGATGGATTTTACGTTAAAATCACGGTTCTCTGCCATGCTCTGTTACAACACACACAACAATTATATATAACAGTTAACTCTATATCTTTGGATTGCCATCGATCCTTCAGTGATCGATGGTCGATCAAAACCTGCAACACTGAACATTTAGACTACCTATACGATAACACACAAGCGCACACAATATCAACACAAAGCACACTTTTATATTAACATGATATGATTACAGATCTAAGGCATTTCAACCTTAGAACGAGTTCTCCTCTCGACTACATTTTGAACACTCTGTTTACAAATCGTTATCTATTTCTCTCTGTCTCTCCTATTGAACATGTAGGTTCATCATATATATAAGAAATATTGGATCAGATCACTGAAAGGATCCGATCAGATCTCTCCATGATTTCCTCTAACAAAAGCCCTAAAGCTCACTATATGCATATATATGGCAGATTACATTTAATTAAGTCTTCTAGAGACTTATCGCTTCCATCAAACTAGCTCTATTATAACAAAATTTCCTCGGTTTGCTCTGATGGTCCACGTCATCCTTCTTTCTCTGCTTTAGATTCCTTCTTTAAGGAAGAGTGTCGGATGCTCCTGCATCAGATTCCTGAGGCACAAAAATTTATGACCTCCTGGTCATATGCTTCTTCTTATCCTTAGCAATTCTACCCACTTCTCAATAGAACCGCCTTCATGATCTTCTGTGAGCTGCAACCAACCTCTACAGTAACAGTGTTCTCTGCTACACGATGCCTCACCAAGATTTCTCCTTTGAGCTTAGTCTTTTGGCATCCTTCTGGTTCTATCCTCTAGAACCAATTGAGCACTCCTCGCTCTAGGTTGCTGTAAGTCTTCTCACCTTTGGCTGTCATTCTCTACACGATAGTATAGACCATAAACTCACCATACTTCAACAACTGTACCTCTTCTCCTTCTGCTTGCACTCCTTCTTCCTTCTCGTAGGAAAACTTTCCCTTAATATTTCCCTACTTTGATACCACTTGATGAAAGGATATTTTGGGGTAAGGAAAAATCCCTTTCATTTACAAATTTTGTTCCTGAGGCGTGTGGGTTATGGCCCACAAACCCTATCGAAAGAGTTCTTATAGTGTTTAAGCCTCAAACACCCGGACAACACATAAAATCGGGACCATTCACTCTATTGGAATACACGGGAAACACACTCTCGAACACATAAGCCGGACTTAAAAACATTACACCTGCAACTATAATTATCGATGGGTCCACCCATTCTAGCCATTCCACAGTGCTCCCCTGATCTTCATTTTCTCCGATCTCTGATCGTGCCTCATCGCATATCGATGATATCGCCATATTTCTCATCAGTTGTCGGCATATCACAATATCCATAGCCCTGATCTTGACCTCCCCCATATCCAATCACCGATCAAACAACTTGCACGACGATCCTCCATCGTCAATATGTACTCAATGGATCTGGTGGTTGTCAGAGATTTCGGGTGCAAAATTAGCATGGGGATTAACCACCTGATAAAGCGATTTCCGTATCCACCCTCGCTGCTACGTGTCCTCCGCTAAGTGGCATCATGTGCCCAACCCAAATTACCACTTACCACTTGTGACCTCGCCCGAAATACCAACTTCTGTTGCGAAACCACTTCTCTCGCGAATTAACTTCCACACTCTTCCTCCATGCGATGACCATCAATTTCTTCCATCGAACGGTTCTGATGGTTCCTTTTGGTTCCTCTGTATTTTGACCTGGACCGTTGATCTCTGAGATCCAACGGATCCTATGCATTCTTGTCTGTTTCTTCTTTAACTTGATCTCGTTTGCCCTTGATGGATTTTATGTTAAAATCATAGTTCTCTGCCATGCTCTGTTACGACACACACAACAATTATATATAATAGGTAACTCTATATATTTGGATCGCCATCGATCCTTTAGTGATCGATGGTTGATCAAAACCTGCAAAACTAAACATTTAGACTACCTATACGATAACACACAAGTGCACACAATATCAACATAAAGCACACTTTTATATTAACACGATATGATTACAAATCTAAGGCATTTCAGCCTTAGAACGAGTTCTCCTCTCTACTACATTTTGAACACTCTGTTTACAAATCGTTATCTATTTCTCTCTGTCTCTCTTATTGAACACATAAGTTCATCATATATATAAGAAATATTGGATCGGATCATTGAAAGGATCCAATCAGATCTCTCTAGGATTTCCTCTAAAAAAGGCCCTAAAGCTCGCTATATGCATACATATAGCAGATTACATTTAATCAAGTCTTCTACAGACTTATCGCTTCCATCAAACTAGCTCTATTATAATAGAATTTCCCTGGTTTGCTCCGATGGTCCACGTCGTCCTCCTTGCTCCGCTTTGGATCCCTTCTTTAATGAAGAGTGTCGGATGCTCCTGAATCAGAGAACCTCAATGAGAAAGTGGAGATTGGTGTGGTGTCTGTCCTCAAAGAAGTCTTTGCACTTGAGGAGGGTTGTGCCAATGATCACGTCAAAATGGGAGTTCTCTCTCCAAATCTCACCGTGCAAATGGAGATGCAATAAGATGTAGAGCAGCACGAACATGAGGTCGAGGGTCAGCCAGGGGACTATATATATCTGTGTGTGTGTGTGTGAGTGTTATGAAAGTATGTTGAAGTGAATGACATTTTTTGGAGAATGTACAAGAAAAATCATGTTGATTATCTGGAAAGGAAGCATGTGAAAGCTCTTTATCTCTGGTCAGAGTAGTTTTGGAAAAATGAAGAGCTGTCATTGTTAAAATTGCAATGGATCTGGTCAGATTTCAATTTTGTTAATATAAATACAACCGTTTCTTTATATATATATATATATATATATATATATATATATATATATATATATATATATATATATATATATATATACATTATGTTTTATTTAAAAAATATTATAGCCTTATTACTCGCATCAAATGCATATTTACAAACCTACATCAAACAAATACATCCACACTTGGAAGATAGCTTAGGAATTTTTCGAACAAAATGAAAATATTAGTTATTCTATTTATAAAAAAATGGAAATCAAATAATTAATTACATGGATGCCCAAGAAGTCTGGTTGAACAATGCACAACCACATAGAAAACATGATTTTTTTCTTTCTTTATTAGTAAAGATTCACATTATATTAACAATGAGATTAACATAAGGTACATGTAGAAAGTTTGGGGGAAACAAGAGAACATTTCTAAGATTTGCAAAACAAGTCTTGTCTGTAGCATCTTAAGACAATGTTTAAACTTAAATTTACAAAAATCTGAACTGGCATTCTGTGATAGTGCCGAGCCACCAGTAAACAATCTTGGAAAAAACAAAATCTCAAAATAGCCATAGCCGGAAGAGGCATGGAAGTGCTTAGCTAGTTCTTGTATAGCTATGGTTCGCTTTGACTTGCTATTGCAACTTGCAACCATCATCGAGAGGGCCAGTCATGTTCACTTCATCTAAAGTCTCCTAGAAAATGTAACTCCCATGCGAACTTGGTCAAGGAGGAGACATCACTGGAATGTTTGCCTGCATATGATCTGGAGACACAAAGACCGCCTAAGGCTTGTGGGCTGGGGATGGGCAATTTCCAGAAGTTGAATGAGCAGGAGGAGAGATGACACCAATGGGCATTGAAACATAAGTGGAGGGACTAGAGGAGGATGGGGAACGAACGTCAGGTGGGGAATTGATGCGGAGATCCCGGGAGAGATGCCACAAGAGGTGTCAACATGGGTATAAAAGGAAAAGAGCTCAGCTATCCAATAGGTATCCTAAGATTTCTTTCATTCCTGGTCCACGAGGTGTCAAGAAAGAATGTTATAGAGTGACTAGATGGTGTTGTGATCATGAAAGACTTCGTCAGCTCCAGTTCGAAGACTTTGTGACGAATATGGTCAGAGATTGCACGGTCGAACATTAACCAGTCTTCCTTAGCAATAAGGGAGATGGGTAGTGACCTCTACCTCTGCCATGCCCAACATGTCGCCCCCTCTTCCATAGCAACACCTGAAGCAACTGGAGTTAGATGGGAAAGCAAAGGGCACAAGAGTGACAATGGGTGAAGGATAGAGCCGGTGGTTGAAAGAGGCCAAGTTGTGAGTGAGGTGGTTGTTTTGACGAACCAGAGTGATGCCATGGTGATATGGATTAATATTCATTGAGGAGGAGAAGAAGGAGCACTGATTTTAGGTGTGTGAGGGCGTTGCATCCCACAGGTGATATAACCTCAAGAAAGCTAGACAATATGTAGCAGAGGAGATAGATGCCAAGTGGTGGATGCCATCCTTTGATGTTTGGGCAAGTGGAAACATTGGGAGGAGAAAAGAAAATAAAAAAGAAATCTTATTAAATAACAAACATACTCCTAATTACATTATAAAAAGGAGACTTATTAAAATAAAATTGATAGTGTAGAGCTTTATCAATTTTCCGGTCTCTTATAAAAAATCATCTCAATAACAAATTTTTTTCATAACACATCTCTCTCACACTTTTTCATAACAAATCTCTCTCCAACCTAATTTCAATGTCTAGTTTAATGTAATATTCCTTTTTTGGATATGGTTAAAATGGATGAAACCTACCCATGATATTTACTGTGGTATTTCCCATGGTAACAGCTCCTAGTATTTTCCTTCATTTTTCAAGGGAAATAATAAAATAAGGCTTCTAGAGAATCCATCAAGCCTATAAAATGGAATAGGAGCTAAGAAATGGATCATTCGGGTTTTATCTATCTTGTTGTATTTTTCTTGAGAAATTGGCATAACCAGTTCAAGTTTGATCCCAGGGACGAAAACCCCGTGGGTGTTATTTTGTCTAATGGATTCAACCAGGGTCCACGATTGTGGTTCATCACATTTGTCTTCTCTTTTTGATAAGAAGTCGCGCATGTCGTTGCAGGGGCTTGAGATTTATTGTATGGGCATGTACAATTTACAATTATTAACATAAATAAAGGCTGCATTTCTATATCCGGTTGTGTTTAGTGTTTTGATTCCCATTATTTTTAACTAGAACACCTAGATGTGCCATATTGGTTGATTATTTCGTTGTTCAGGATATTATAGTGGTATCAGAGCTGTGCATCCTGCTAGCTTGAGGGTTTTATGCAAGGAACTTCGGTGAGATTTTCACCCTAGCCAACATTTTCATCTTTGGTGGTATTAGGTATCACCCTAGTTGGTCTAATTTTTCTGTTGATTGAAAAGATAGTTTTCTGCATTGGTTCGAGGGTTATCATTTTTATTGCAAAAGGAATGGGCCCTGAAAATAGAAGGCGAACATTATTGTAAAGGAAGAAGGGCAAAGAGGCCATCACAAAAAAAGAAGCATCAGATTTGGGTGTGATGTGTAGAATCTAATCATTGGGAGGCCAAGATCTAATCAAAACTTGGAAGGTTGATCCATTTTTAGCAGGTCACTAACGTTACTGAGACCACCTGAATCAACCCTAGTTATGCTTTATATTAAGGTTGTGGGGTTTTTCATATGCCGTGCAGGAAATAAGAACAATGGCTTGAAGGTTGTAAAGCCTTACTCGTTAGAGTGTGATCTTCACGATCGAAGGGTGATCGGAAAGGGCCGAACAAAAAATTGGTTATTTCTTGAAGCCTGCGTGCCGCCCCTCAGTATGAAAAATCGAATTGGCTAAATAAAATAAAAAAAATCATCATTGTCGACTGAAAACTAATTTGTGGACCAACAACCAATTAGTGGAAGGGTGTGGCATCCGAGCGGCTTTGAGCATCATTCTGGAAACTAGAGATTGGTGCCGAAAGTCTCCCTCCATTTCGCTTGATAGAAAAATGTTGTTAAAGATCGAATCTGGAGAGTCAAGTGGCATCCAAGGTGTAGATTGATCCTATTAGTGATCAATCTATTTACATTTGAGCCATTACTCATATCTATTTATAAAAGAATTTATATTTTGCATCCACATCTGCATTCTTGTCAGAATAGAGACATCTCGTGCATCCTACCATCAGCCTACTGAGAGCTCATTACAAGGGTGATTCTTATAGCACCGCTAATAGGCAGAGGCATATTGTTCCCTTGAGTAAAGGATGATGACTCCTATATGCGCTGAGAAACTTGTTTTTCCGTTGAAAAATTAGTATGGTTTCCTGTGTTATCTGTGCATGAATCTTCAATATCAATGATGCATTAATAAGTAGTGATGGTGGTGAAAGTCATTTCCATCCATATTTGGGTCAAACACTACTTCAAAAGGAGCGAGTGTTAAGGGCTATTTGGAGCAATGAATTCAAAAACAAATTGTGGCATTTACGGCTGAGAACATCCCTAGCATAGGACAGAATACCTTCAGGGCTGAGAATCCACCCCTTCTATCCATTGAGCCAAAGTAGTGAAGCCCATACAATGATTTGGAGTTTGCCATCTACAAGAACAATGGATTAAGATATACAGGAGGTCAACTATTATCAAAAACATTAAATCTCCAATCACGCTGGAACCCCTGCTCATTGGCTAAATTACTGCATAAACTGAGGAGGTCGAACCACTGAGGAGAACGTCAGCCTACAATGATCTATCACTAATTGTTCGATAGAGCTAGTGTACCAAGGATCTTAGGAGGAACGTCCATCGTATAGAGGAGGCGTGCCACCATTGCACTAGTAGGAGAGAGACCATAAATGCTGAGGAGAAAGTGCGGCAAATGGATCGTGAGCCTGACGGTCCATCAGACAGAGGATATGTGCCACCATTGCAAATGAAGGAGAGATAGGAAATGGATGTTGAGGCGAACTTATAGCAAAGGGGGTCGTGAGCCCTAAGGTGAATGCATCAATGACACGTAGTTCGAATTGACTAAGTTAAGAGGTGGTGATCCGGATTTAAATAGGAACGCAACAAATTATAGATATAACTATAAATACAAAGATGCAGTAGAAATAACATTTCATTTCATTAATATCAAATACTGAAATATGTTTACAAATAAAATGGAAATAAGACTAGCTCGGGTGATAGTAGCTTATCTTTGAGAAGAGATGTGGCGGCTACATGCCTCTGAATTGTGTTAAAATGAGTCTCAAAAGCCTATTTATTATTGAGAAACAAAGGAAAACCCTGAACATCCAAAAACCTAACCCTAGGAGTTGAAGCGCCAGACTATGGGCCCCGTTTGGGTAAATTGGTACATCAACTTCCTGGGATCGTAACTTTGGCATATGATCTCTGTTTGATGCGCACAATACATCGTTAGAAACATCTATCTAAGGAATACAAATCTTGAATGACCACATCAATAAATGACCCATGTTGTGCCTAGTTTTCCCAAAAAGTGTCGTTTAGGGCCTAAAAATGGCTCCAGAAGTTTAAAACCTAAAAAAAACTGCCAAAAATAGTAAATTGTGCTACAAAAAAGGAAACTGAAAAATTGAAAGAAACAATGGTGGGGGTCCAAATGGAATAATTGGGTGGCCATCAATATCCACCTAGATCATTCCTCCCCCCTTAGGAAGCAATGGTCACAATTACGTTGAGTAACTCCATGAGATGAGGAAACTTCTCCTGAAGTTGGTCCCTCGTGAGCCACTTACCCTAGTGAAGGAGTTGACCTGCTTTGACAACTCGATATAGTTGGATCCTTTTCTATCGGGTCTTCTTGATCTACGTGTCCAGGATCCGATCAGTTGTGGCTTGTTCCATGCAATCTGGATGTAACTCTGTAGGTGTGAGTTGTTCTGCAATGTCTGATGTGTCTAGCAATGGTGGGAAGTATGGTCGAAGGTAGTCTGCATTGAACATTGGGTGCAGGCCAAGGAATGGGGGAATGCTGAGCTCAATTGCATTGTCTCCCACAACCTTGGTAATGGTGTAAGGACCATATCAAAGTGGTTTGAGTTTCCAATAGGCTTTGGTAAGGCGTTCCTTCTACAAATGCAACCAGACTTTGTTGCCCACCTAAAACTTGTGTGGCACCCGATGTTGATCATGTTTTTTCTTGTACTTGGAATTTGATTTCTCCATAATTTTGTGGACTTGCTGGAAGATATGTTGGATGTGCTCACTAAAGCTGTTTGCCTTATCAACTTCGGACTGGACATAAGCCGAATTTGCCTGAGTAGGTGTAAATGGTATGGCCACATCAATGGGACACATTGGCTGGAATCCCAAGCCCACTTGAAAAGGGTTGTGGTCAGTAGAGATGTGGAGATCCCGGTTATAATTGCATTGGACATAGGAGAGGCTCTCATCCCATGTTCATGGATGCTCCTAGTGGTACATGCGCAGAATGTGTATGATCATCCTGTTGATGACCTCTATCTGGTCATCAGTTTGGGGATGGAAAGCTATGGACTTAGTGAGTTTGGTGTCCAACATCAACCAAGATTGGACCAAAATGTATTGAGGAACCTACTGTCCCGATCTGAGATGATAGACCGTGGGATCCCAAAGTGTACCTACACTTGTTCAAAGAAGAGTTTAGCATTGGCTTTTGTCGTGACATTCTTCTTGCAGGCTACCATAATGACCATCTTCGAGAATCTATTGACAACCACAAAAACACAGTCTTTGCCATGCTTAGTAGAAGGAAGGCCCAGCATGTAATCCATGGATATGGATTCCCAAGGTCGACTAGGGGTAGGCAGTGGAGTATAGAGGCCTTGATTCTTGATGATCGGTTTGGTGATGGCATGGGCAGTGCAGGATCTAATGTACTTCTCGACATCCTGCCGAAGATTCGACCAATAGAAATAATTCTGTAGTACTGCCACCATTTTCTCGGCCCTGAAATGCCCAATGGCCCGACTGTAGTGCACTTCCCAAATCATCTTGGCACACTCAATTGAACGAAAACAAAGGTGTCCCAGGTGGCATAACAGGGTATCCTGGAGGTGAAAATCTGAAATTTTCTAACCCTCCAAGAGCTTTTGGTATGTGTGGCTGAATTCTGGGTCACTTTTGTAGAGAGTGTCCAATCAAAAGTCTCTTGCCCATAAGAGTTGAGCATGGTGGTTAACGCCATGATCGGTGGTCGGTTGAGGCAGTCTGAAACATTATTGGTGCTTCACTTCTTATACTTGATATTCAAATGGAACTATTTCAGGTATGTGGACCACTTCTGATAGTGATCATTCTACAACTCCCATTGTGTCTATATGAACTGGAGGGGTCAGTGGTCTGAGTGGATGACCATTTCCTTCCACAAAATGTAATGCTTCCATTGTCAGGAGGCCTACACAATGTAATACATCTCTTTGTCATAAGTGGGATACTTACGGGCTGTGTCTGAAAGTGTCTCACTATGATAGGCCATTGTATTCCCTTGTTGAGTAAGGACTACCCTAATAGCATAGTCAGAGGCATCTGTCTCAATATGAAATGACTGTTGTAAGTCTGGTAATGTGAGCACTGGTGCAGAGCAGAGGCGATGTTTCAACTCTGCGAATGCCTTATGTTGAGACTCAAACCAAAATAATTTTTCTTTCACTCCTCCCTTGGTGACTTGAATCAAGGGCTAAGTGATATGAGAGAATCCCAACACAAACATGTGATAGAAATTAGCAAGACCCAGAAAGCTACAAAGCTTTGTTAGAGTGGTTGGGGCTGGCCAATCTCGAATGACTTGGATCTTTGCTGGATCCACATGCAACCAGTTCATCAATAATGTATCCCAGATACTGAACCTGGGTCATGCCAAAAGTGCATTTCTCCAAATTGGTACACAAATTATGTTTTCGAGTGTTTGGATAACTTGTCGGATGCGTTAGAGGTGCTCTTCCTGACTCTGGCTGAAGATCAAGATTTCATCCAAGTATACCACTACAAATGAGTTGGTGAGTGACTACAAGATGTCATCCATCAGCCTCATGAAGGTTGCAGGAGCATTCGTCAACCCGAAAGGCATAACCAACCATTCAAAAAGGCCCTCCTTGGCTTTGAAGGCAGTCTTACACATATCAGAGGGTTGGATTAGTACCTGGTGATATCTGAACGTCAAGTCAATCTTTCTGCAATATTTTCCCCCCTTGAGTTGGTCCAGAAGGTCATCAATCTATGGGATCAGGTACCTCTTTCAGACAATGATCTTGTTCAGCGTCTGATAGTCAATACAAAGTCTCCAAGTCCCATCCTTCTTCTATACCAACATGATCGGGCTCCCACAGGGTGATGAACGTAGCCAGATGTGACCTTTCTACAGCAACTCCTAAATCTGCCTCTTGATTTTGTTGTTCTCCAGAACAAAGTGCCGATATATTGGTCCATTGGGCAACGACGCACCTGGGGTCAAATCGATGGAGTGCTTGACTTGATAGTGCAGAGGAACCCCTACAGGTGAGGTGAAGATGTCCTCATACTCCTCCGTGAACTTGTCCAATCTGATGTTGTTGTGCGGAGGGGCCCTGTCTCAAGGTCATGACCACCATCTTCTTCTTTCCCTGAGGGCATATCATCAGGAAAACAAATTTCCCAGATTTTGAAATGAGATTAATGCATTGTTTTGCAGTAACCAAAGAGATAGCGATAGGCGGTGCTACCTCTGGTATCATGTACAAATTATTTCCCAAAGTAACAATAACAATGTGAGGCCTTGACTCATACACACCATGTTTCTTCCATAAGTATGGTTGGTCTAATAATACATCACAAAAATCAAGGGGAGCAATGTCACATAATACCTCATCCGTGAAGGGCTTGATGTCGTATGGAAGGTGATACTGCTGGCTCACGCGAAGATAATGTCCTTGGTGAAGCCACCCAATGGTGTATGGTTGTGGGTGTGCTATGGTTGGTAAGCCCAACTTCTTCATGACCTCTGCCGAAATGAGGTTATTTTGTCTCCCGCTATTGATAATGAATTGTAGCGAGGAACCCTTTACCCACATCTGGGAGTGGAAGAGGCGCTCCTCCTCCTATAGATCTTCAACTTCCTCCTTATGGATCTTCGTCATGTGGTGGCGTTGGGCTCCACATTGATAATTGGCTTCCTTTTGTCATTCTTTTTGTCGGGTTCTGACTCAGAGTAGGAACATGCATCTGATTCTGAAGCTTTCAGCTTGGCCACCAGTGACTCCTTGGCCTGACACTCACTTGTGTTGTGATCCAGGTGGATATTGGTGGCCACCTGCCAAGTCCACCTGGACCCCCACCATTTTTTTTCTCAGCATTTTCAGTTTCCTTAATTGTAGCACAACTTACTATTTTTAGCAGTTTTTTCGGGTCCTGAACTTCCAGAGTCGTTTTGAGGCCCTAAACGACGTTTTTTTGGGATTCTGGGGCAACATGGGTTCATGGACCAATGTTGCCTCCCAAAGTGGTAGTACTCGGATAGATCTTTCTAACGAGCTATCGTATGCGTCAAACGGAGATCGTATGCCAAAGTTACGACCCCGGGAAATTGATGTACCAATTTACCCAAACGGGGCCCACAATTTGGCGTTTCATCTTCTAGGGCTAGGTTTCGGGATGTGAAGGGTTTTCCATTGTTTCTCAACGATAAATAGGCCTTCGAGCCTCATTGTAATACAGTTTTTAACAGTTCAGAGGCATGTAGCCATCACATCTCTTCTCAGAGATAAGCTACCATCGCCCTAGCTGGTTTATTTCCATTTCTGGTTGTATGCATATTTCAGTATTTTCCATTAATGAAATGAAGTATTATTTCCGTTGCATCTTTGTGTATATGGTTATCTCTGTAATTTTTTGCGTTCCTGTTTAAATCCGGATCAGTGGTATCAGAGCAGTCTGCTTTTTCTCTGTTTTTCTTTGCATGTCCCCAACAAGGTTGGGATATAAGGAGTTAGGGCTTGAACTGGTTGAACCTTTGCAAGACCAGCCTCGCAAATCCCGACGGCCTCCCATGGCGGACAAGAAGAAAGACGAGGGGGCAGGAGATCCCATCAAAATCTTGCTCGAAGAAGCCCTCGAGCGACAATGGAACGCGATGATGGACAACTTTGCCCAGATCCTTCAGCGGCTACCCAGAAGCAACGCATCGGCTTCTAGCAGTTACTCTGGAAACGCCACACCCTTTAAGGTACAAGTTAATTTTGAAATCCCCATATTCGAGGGTTAGATAGACGCAGATGCCGTAGATAAATGGTTAAATCTGCTAGAGGGTTATTTTTTTGTTCATGAATTTTCGAGTCGGGAAAAGATTGTTTTTGCTCTTCTCAAAGCAGCCCCCCACGTCAAGGACTAGTGGGAAACCTACTGCGAGCAGAAGGATGAAAGTACTGGCTCACTATTTTCAGCCGCACCCACCTGGGATTCGTTCCGGGATGCCATCAAGGAGCAGTACTACCCTGTCGGAAGCTATGAGGATGAATACATAAAGTGGACCACGTTGTGGCAGGGAAGGGACCAAGACGTGCCGGAGTTCACCAATCTTTTCCATACCCTTTGCATAAAGTTGGGTATCAAGGATTCGGAGCAACATTTGATACTCAAATACCGTGGCTGCCTGCACAAGTACATCCAGGAAGAAATACAATTCCTAAACATCCCCTCGCTCGGCGCAGCATACCGATATGCCGTCAAGGTCGAGCAGAAGTTTAAACAAAAGAAGCGAGACTTTGGATCTGGGAATCCAAAGCAGGGGAAAGGTGCCCCTAAACCACAGAACAAAGGACAAAGCCAAGGTGGGACAGCCCAAGACAACCAGCCGAAGCCGCAAGCAAAGAACAACGCCGCGAAGCGGAGAAAGGACACTAGAAAATGGTGCGAGTTCCATAAGAGCTCCACTCACAACACAAGTGAGTGTCGGGCCAAGCAGTCACTGGTGGCTGAGCTAAAGGTTTCAGAATCAGATGCATGTTCCGACTCTAAGTCAGAACCCGATAAGGGGTATGAAAAAGGGAAGCAGATCATTGATGCGGATCCTAGCGCCACTGTTGCTACCGCAAAGATCTAGAAAAATGAACCCGAAGATCCAGAGGAGGAGGAGCGTCTCTTCCACTCCCAGATGTGGGTAAAGGGCTCCCCGATATAGTTCATTGTTGATAGCGGGAGTCAAAAGAACCTCATTTTGGCAAAGGTCGTGAAGCGGTTGGGCTTACCGACCACAGCACATCCACAACCATACACCATTGGGTGGCTTCACCAAGGACGAGATCTTCGCGTGAGCCAACAGTGTCGCCTTCCATACAACATCAAGCCCTTCACGGATGAGGTATTGTGTGACATTGCTCCCCTTGAAGTTTGTGATGTATTACTAGGACAACCATACTTGTGGAAGCGACATGCTGTGTATGAATCAAGACCCCGTGCTGTTATTACTACATTGGGAAATAAGTTGTTCAGGATACCAGAGGTAGCACCACCTGCCACCATCTCTTTGATTACTGCAAAACAATGCAGTAAGATCATTTCCAAAACCAGGAAATTTGTTTTCCTGATGATACGCCCTCAAGGAAAGAAGAAGACAGTGGCCGCGGCCTCCAAACGGGGTCCCTCTGCACGACAACTATAGATGGACAAGGTTGTGAAGGAGTACGAGGACATCTTTGCCTCCCCGGCAGGGGTTCCTCTGCACTGTCAAGTCAAGCACCCCATCGATCTAACCCCAGGTGCGCCGCTACCCAATGGACCAATTTATCGGCGCTCCGTTCCGGAGAACAATGAAATCAAGAGGTAGATTCAGGAGCTCCTGCAGAAAGGTCACATCCGTCCGAGTTCATCGCCCTGTGGGAGCCCGATCGTGTTGGTACAGAAGAAGGATGGGACGTGGAGACTCTGTATTGACTATCGGGCGCTGAACAAGATCACTGTCCGTAATAGGTACCCGATCCCGCAGATTGATGACCTCCTAGACCAACTAAAGGGGGCGAAATATTTCAGCAAGATCGATCTAAAGTCAGGATATCACCAGGTACCAATCGAACCCTCCGATGTGTGGAAGACTGCCTTCAAATCCAAGGAGGGCCTCTTCGAATGGTTGGTCATGCCTTTCGGATTGACGAATGCTCCTGAAACCTTTATGACGCTAATGGATGACATCTTGCGGCTATTCACCAAATCCTTTGTAGTAGTATACTTGGATGGCATTCTGATCTTCAACCAGAGTTGGGAAGAGCACCTCGACCACATCCAACAGGTTCTCCAAACACTGCGGCAACACAAGCTATGTGCCAATTTGGAGAAATGCACTTTTGGCATGACCCAGGTTCAGTATCTGGGATACATCATTGATGAACAGGGGGTGCATGTCGATCCGGCCAAGATCCAAGTCATTCGGGATTGGCCCTCTCCAACCACTCTAATAGAGCTCCGCAGCTTTCTAGGTCTTGCCAACTTCTACCGCAAGTTTGTGTTGGGGTTTTCTCATATTTCTTGGCCCTTGAGTCAAGTCACCAAGGGCGGGGCGAAAGCAAAATTCTTTTGGTCTGAATCTCAACAGAAGGCATTCAGGGAATTGAAGGATCGCCTCTGCACGGCACCAGTGCCCGCGTTACCAGATTTACAACAATCATTTGAGGTCGAGACAGATGCCTCTGACTATGCTATTGGGGCAGTCCTTACTCAACATGGACACCCAGTGGCATATCACAGTGAAACACTTTCAGACACAGTCCGGAAGTACCCCACTTATGATAAAGAGATGTATTCCATTGTACAGGCCTGCCGACAATGGAAGCATTACATTTTGGGGAAGGAAACGGTCATCCACACAGACCACCGACCTCTGCAGTTCATACAGACCCAAGGGAAATTGTAGAATGATCGCCATCAGAAGTGGTCTACATACCTGCAACAGTTTCACTTGAATATCAAGTATAAAAAGGGCAGCACCAATAATGTTGCAGATTGCCTCAGTCGGCCACCGATCATGGCACTAACCACCGTGCTCAACTCTTGTGGGCACGAGACTGCTGATTGGCCACTTCTCTACAAAAGCGACCCAGAATTCGTCCACACATACCAGACACTCTTGGAGGGTTGGCATGTTGCAGATTTTCACCTCTAGGACGCCCTATTATGCCACCTCGGTCACCTTTGTGTTTCTTCAAGCGAGCGTGCCAAGATGATTTGGGAAGCACACTACAGTCGGGCTGCTGGGCATTTCGGGGTCGAGAAAACAGTGGCAGTACTGCAAAATTATTTCTATTGGCCGAATCTTCGATAGGATGTTGGGAAGTACATCCGATCATGTACTGCCTGTGCCATTGCCAAACCGACCATTAAGAAGCACAGCCTCTATACCCCGTTGCCTACCCCTAGTCGACCTTGGGAATCCATCTCCATGGATTACATGTCAGGCCTTCCTTCCACTAAGCATGGAAATGACTGTGTTTTTTTGGTCGTCGACAGGTTCTCGAAGATGGCCATTATGATGGCCTGCAAGAAGAATATCACAGCAGAAGCCACTGCTAAACTCTTCTTTGAATGAGTGTGGGTGCACTTTGGGATCCCACAGTCTATCATCTCAGATCGGGACAGTCGGTTTCTCAGCACATTTTGGTCCAGTCTCTGGTCAATTCTGGACACCAAACTCATGAAGTCCACAGCCTTCCATCCTCAAACTGATGGCCAGACAGAGGTTGTCAACAGGATGATTATGCACATTCTGCGCATGTATAACTCAAAGCATCCACGCACATGGGACGAGAGCCTCCCCTATGTTCAGCACAGCTATAACCGAGCTCTTCACAACTCCACTGGCCATAGCCCTTTTCAGGTGGGTTTGGGATTCCAGCCACTATGCGCCATTGATGTGGCCATGCCCCTTGCAGCTACTCAAATGAATTCAGCTCATGTCCAGTCCGAAACAGATAAGGCCACCAGCTTCATTGAGCGCATCCAACATATTTGCCAGCAGGTCCATGAAATTCTTGAGAAATTAAATGCCAAGTACAAGCAGCGACATGATCAACACCGGGTGCCACACAAGTTCCAAGTGGGCGACAAAGTCTGGTTGCATTTGCAAAAGGAACGCCTTACTGGAGCCTATCAGAAATTGAGACCACTCCGATATGGTCCTTACACCATTACTAAGGCTATGGGAGACAATGCATTTGAGCTCAGCATTCCCCCATTCCTTGGCCTGCACCCAGTGTTCAATGTGGACCGCCTTCGGCCATACTTTCCACCATTACTAGACACATCCGACATTGCAGAACAGCTCAAACCCACAGAATTAAATCCAGATTCCATGGAACAAGCTGCAACTGATCGGATCATGGACACACAGATCAAGAACAATCGCCAACAGAATATCCAATTGTATCGAGTTGTTAAAGCAGGCCAACTCCTTCAGCAGGGCAAGTGGCTCACCAGGGAACAAGTTCAGCAGAAGTTTCCTCATCTCATGGAGGAGCTCAACGCAATGGGGACCATTGCTTCCTAAGGGGGGAGGAATGATCCAGGTGGATATTGGTGGCCACCTGCCAAGTCCACCTGGACCCCCACCATTGTCCAGGGAATGATCCAGGTGGATATTGGTGGCCACCTACCAAGTCCACCTGGACCCCCACCATTGTCTTTCTCAGCATTTTCGGTTTCCTTAATTGTAGCACAACTTACTATTTTTAACAGTTTTTCGGGTCCTGAACTTCCAGAGCCGTTTTGAGGCCCTAAACGACGTTTTTTTGGGATTCTGGGGCAACATGGGTCCATGGACCGATGTTGCCTCCCAAAGTGGTAGTACTCGGATAGATCTTTCTAACGAGCTATTGTACGCGTCAAACGGAGATCGTATGCCAAAGTTACGACCCCGGGAAATTGATGTACCAATTTACCCAAACGGGGCCCACAATTTGGCGTTTCATCTTCTAGGGCTAGGTTTCGGGATGTGAAGGGTTTTCCATTGTTTCTCAACGATAAATAGGCCTTCGAGCCTCATTGTAATACAGTTTTTAACAGTTCAGAGGCATGTAGCCATCACATCTCTTCTCAGAGATAAGCTACGATCGCCCTAGCTGGTTTATTTCTATTTCTGGTTGTATGCATATTTCAGTATTTTCCATTAATTAAATGAAGTATTATTTCCGCTGCATCTTTGTGTATATGGTTATCTCTGTAATTTGTTGCGTTCCTGTTTAAATCCGGATCATGTTGTGAGTGGAGCTCTTATGGAACTCACACCACTTTCTCGTGTCCTTCTTCAGCTTCATGGTGTTTTTCTTTGCTTGCGGCTTTGGAGGGTTGTCTTGGGTCGCCCTGCCTTGGCTTTGTCCTTTGTTATGCAGCTTGGGTGAACATTTCCTTTGCTTCATATTCGTAGATCCAAAGTCTCACTTCTTCTATTTAAACTTCTGCTCGATCTTAACAGTGTATCGATATGGCGTGCTAAGCGAGGAGATGTCTAGGAACTACATCTCGTCATGGATGTACCTTTGTAGGCAGATGCAGTACTTGAGTACCAAATGTTTCTCAGAATCCTTGATACCCAACTTCATACAAAGGGTACGAAAAACATTGGTAAACTCTGGCACATCTTGGTCACTTCCCTATCGCAGCGTTGTCCACTTTATGTATTTATCCTCATAGCTCCTGACATGGTAGTACTCCTCCTTGATGGAATCCAAGAATGAATTCCAAGTGGGTGCAGCTGAAAATAATGAGGTTGTACTTTCATCCTTCTGCTCACAATAGGTTTCCCACCAGTCCTTGACGTGGGGGGTGACTTTAAGAAGAGGAAAAGTAATATTTTCTTGGCTGGAAAAATCATGAACAAAAAAATATCCTTCTAGCAAATTTAACCATTTATCTATGATGTCTGCATCTATTTGGCCCTCAAATATGGGAATGTCAAAGTTTACTTGTACCTGAAAAGGAGTGGAGCCTCCAGATGTGCTGTTGGATGTGGATGCGTTGCCAGTGGGAAACCGTTGAAGGATCTGGGCAAAGTTATCCATCATTTCATTCCTTTATTTCTTGAGGGCCTCTTCGAGAAATATTTTGATAGGATCTCCCACCCCCTCGTTTTTCTTTTCTTCCCCCATGGGTGGTCATCAGGGTTTGCGAGGTTGATCTTGCAAAGGTTCAACCAGATTGAGCCCTAACTCCTTATATCCTAACCTCGTTGGGGACATGCAATGAAAAAAGAGAAAAAGCAAACTGCTCTGATACCACTGATCCATATTCAAATAGGAATGCAACAAATTATAGATATAACTATAAATACAAAGACGCAGTAGAAATAACAATTCATTTTAGTAATATTAAATACTGAAATATGCTTACAAACATAATAGAATTAAGACTAGCTCTGGCAATGGTAGCTTATCTTTGAGAAGAGAAGTAGCGACTACATGCCTCTGAATTGTGTTACAATGAGGCTCAAAGGCCTATTTATTATTGAGAAACAATGGAAAACCTTGAACATCCAAAAACGTAACCCTAGGAGATGAAGCGCCAAACTACGGGCCATGTTTGGGTAAATTGGTGCATCAACTTCCCGGGGTCCTAACTTTTGCATACGATCTTCGTTTGATGTGCACAATACCTTGCTAGAAATATCCATCCGAGTACTACAACTTTTAAATGAATAACATTGGTAAATGACCCATGTTGGTCTTAGTTTTAAAAAAAACGTCGTTTAGGGCCTCAAAATGGCTCTAAAAGTTTAGGACCCGAAAAAAACTGCCAAAAATAGTAAATTTTGCTACAAATAAGGAAACTTAAAAGCTTAAAGAAACAATGGTGGGGGTCTAAGTGGAATAGGCAGGTGGCCACCAATATCCACCTGGATCAAGAAACAAAGTTTATTCTCTCATTATGGCCACATCATACACTTCCTGAAGTGGAATGGTTCGACACTTGTGTGTTGAAGCGGAGGGCGAGTTTCCAAAGTTATAACAGAAGTCGAACTGGCCAGAATTAAGGAGGTCAAGATTTATTGTGACACCAACTTTCATAAGGGACTAAGGGACTAAGGCCAAGTTATATTAATGATTTGTGCAAATTGGGAAGAGGCCGAGTTGAGGAGAATATCGCTATTACAAAATTTTATTGCTTGCAGGAGAACAATTTGTTATCTTTGCTCAAAGGAGGTAAATCAATTTTATTGAAGAAAGCCAAGGAGAGAGAAGGAAGATCAAGCATCAAAATCTATTGATGCCAAGCCATAATGTCATCAATTTACTTTTGGAAACGCCTCAGGAATCAACATAGTAGTACATCCGCTGGTCCTCTGGGCTGCAATATTTCAGTGGATCAAAAATGGAAACAACCTCCAGATCATAAGCAAGAGCAGAACAACAGGCCTTTCTCTCAGAATATCCATGCTATCCTTAAATAATCAAAGGATATCCAGAAGGAAGATGTAAAAAGCAAGTGTCTCTTTGAACTTGGATCCAAAATGTAGAGAACAAAATCAAAATATGTCGTCCTACTGTTAGACAAATTATACATAGCTTTATGTCTCATAGAGCAATCAGACTAGAAAGGGTCAAGTTGGGCCTTGAAGCCATCCATGCTTACTTTGATACAACCTAGGTTCTTGGAGCATTCTTGTGAAAAAGTTAAACTCACAGTTGCCGCTTGTCTTAGTAAAATCTTAGCCTTAACAATGCTGCTACCACCCTACAATGATGACATCATGAGGAGGATTTTTCGAGTAATGGTAGGAGCCCTCCAAGGATTAGACAATATCACTCTTATTACTTTCTTTCAGAGATGCAAAATTTTAGAATGCATGGAAAAATCCAGATTTGTTATACTTATGCTAGATCTAGAATGTGATGACTTAATCCTTTAGATGCTCCAATGCTTTTGCATCTTCACTACAACATCTCATCCAAAATTTGTCAAAACAGACATGCAAAATATCATGTCCCTAATCTTAGGAGAAGATAAGGCCATCTGCAAACAATTGAGGTCCAAATTGTTGGCCATTTGGAGGAAGGAGCTAATTGTATCACCTATTGCCTATGAACTAGTTGAGGGGTTGGTCAAATAGAACATCAAACTACTTAAAATGAAGTTGACCAAGGAGGAACTAACAAGGATTTGTGGAGAAAGCAAGAATGAACTAAGGAGGAAAAGCCTATACTTTGTATGCAAGGGATCTTGGGAACTTAACCATTCATGTCCATGTGATCAGATGGAGGCAAAAAGGAAAAAACTAGAGGTAATTCCTTTAGACCATGAGGATTCATCTAAAGGATCCGAGCAATCAAGTACAGATGGTGAGCAACAACACAATGCTATTCAAAAATACATGCAAGACATCCATGAAGAGCATGAGCAATCAAGTGTAAATAAGAGTCCACCAGTGCATCCATGTCTAACAACCAAAGAGGATGGACAACAAATTGTCCCCACAAGTGGAGAAGGTCAGGAAGAAGACATTCAAGGAGACTTAAATGAGGAGCCAGTGATGGTAAGCCAATATGATGAGCATGATCATAATGAGCAACATGAAAAATATAGTATGCAAGATGAGCCATTTCTGGAGAGTTGGTCAAAGGTTCAAGCTGGGGCTATGATAATTGAGCAACCAATGCAGAAAGATACAGAAGAATTCAACAGAGCACCAGAATTTCCAGGAAAGGATTTTCGGGAAAAGATCATGCATTTCAAGAAATATATTATGATGTTGAAGCATAGAGTTTGGACAATCCGAGACATTGTCTTATAGGAGAATAGGAAAATTGAGGAGCTCATAGGGGTATGTGCTGAATCAACGACTAAGCTATCTAATGTTGAGGAATGACTCAAGTCCCTCACAAAGCAGCAAGAGGAGTACAGTTGGGAGTTCCAGAGCAACCCTGTACTGGAGTACATAGATGCATCTTGCAACACTACCAACCCACCTTTATACACTAGCAAGCGCAGGGCAGAGTTTTCCAAATGCATCATGTTGGGTGACCGAATAGAGCACCATGAGTTGAGCATCGAGCAACATCAACATAGTAGATTTGTTGGTATTCATCCTTCCCAGGGTATGGATTGACGAGAGATTATGAGTTGGTATTCTATTGATGGGTTGATTCCTAGGAGGATACTCACAACCAAGGGCATATTGCAGCTTGGGCCCTTTGGCACGGACAATGATGGAGGGATGAGATGGTACCATAACCCGTAGGTCTTAGGACTTAGGTGGCATTGGGATCTAGTAGAATCCATTGGGAGTAGGATTGGTTAGAGGATTGTTTGGGATCCAGGTATCGAAGGATCCATTTAGGATCATTTAGCATGAAGGATGGAATAGCACACTGAGTTGTATGGTATCTTGGATTTATAATTATTAATATAAATAAAGGCTGCATTTCTATATCTTGTTGTGTTCAATGTTTTGATTCCAATTATTTTTAACTAGAACACCTAGATGTGCCATATTGGTTGATTATTTCGTTGTTCGGGTTATTACATTTAATATGCCAACATTATCATACATTGCGAGCTTATTCATAGCACATTTCTTCTAGGTTTATACTCTAATACCTCCCTAATATGTCATTGGTTTAAATTCATGTCCCTCACCTCAACCAAAAAAACTCTCTAACACTACAACAACTCAAACAACCCTTCCATTAAAAAAACAAAAATATGATGATCTCTATTTTCTCTATCAAAATTTCAATACTACTATTTAAAAAATAAACACAATTTTTTATTGACATATATTTTGTTTCACAGTATTCCCTTCTCAATCACAAATCCTTCCTTTATCAAAATTTTTAAACACCCAAATTACTCTCAAAATTCACAATATTTTCAATTTCTGAATCACAAATCCTTTCTTTCATTTAAAAATCTCAAACACCCAAATCACTCTCTCTTAAAATTCACAATGTTTCCAATTTCTCACTCACACATCCTTCATCAAAATTTTTAGACACCAAAATTACTCTCAAAATTCACAATTTTTCAAATTACTTTCAAAATTCACAGTGTTTCCAATTTCTCTATTAAAAGGGATGAACAAAACTATAAATTTAAACTCCCCTAACCCAAAAAACATTTATAAAATAAACACGAACCTACCTTATGTTTGTAAGATGGCTTCACATTTATTTTCAAACAAATTACAAATAACAAGTATATGAAGAACAAATGGAAATCAAATAATTAATTACTTAATGTCCAACGGTACCTATTCCAAGAAAACTCAGCCCCTCAGTTCTAACAAAGCTCATTTGGGTTATTAGCCAAGGCATCTGTAAGGATATGCCACTCTCAACAATCACATGTTGAACAGGGCAATTTGCAACCAACGGTGATTTCGATTGGACATCCTAACATTGCCACAGTGGTAGAGTTATCCAATGGGGCACGTGTTAGATTATTTGTGACCCTGGTCCAGATAGAAGGAGGGGCTTGTGGAGGAGACAGTTTTATCAAAAAATTTAGATCATGCAAACGTTCACCACACATTTATGTGGATCCTTTCCTACATAATCCATTTATCACAGGAGTTGGTTTTGTTATGTCTGATCACAATACATAACATCAACCCCCAGCCAGCACAGGTGAAGGAGAAGGATAAGGATGACTCTTGCTTCATCCTCACCAGCTGCTGCCATCATAGCAGCGGCTCCTGCGTGTACTCCAGCAGCTGCCAGATCCTCCTCTTCGACCCAATCACTTCCCTCCACCTTCAAGGTTTGTTTCTTTCAGGTCTATTCTCATTCACGCCCATTCATAGGTTTCATGCAATAAATGCTTCTTTTCTCTTTATGTGTCACAGAAACTTTTTGTTAACAATTAATTGGTGGCATGTAGAGGGTTGAAATATCAGAGTTTGCGGGGCTGAAGTCGACTTCTGGCTGCATCACATATGGAAGACAAGCACGGGAGAACAACCTCAGCCTCTTTGATGCACTTGCCTCTCAGGTTGTAGCTAAGGTGAGTCAATACTAGTACCAATTGTTCTGGATTACTCAATAAAGCTCACCTGATTTGAACAAATCAATATTTTAAATTACTGATACTGTAGTAATTGAAGTCAGGCTGGCAATTCTGGAGGTGTTAGGGGAGAAACAGTGGCGAAGTTGAAAGTGGCTATTAATGGATTTGGGCGCATTGGACGCAATTTTCTTCGTTGCTGGCATGGCCGCAAGGAGTCACCTCTTGAAGTAGTTGTAGTTAATGACAGTGGCGGTGTAAAAAATGTAAGTTAAAACAGGGGGACCTGGTTTAGTATGTTTTTTCTTTTGGAGAGGGGGTTGTGGGGGATGTTTTGATTTTATAATTTTCTTGTGTGGGTGCAGGCTTCTCATCTTCTGAAATATGATTCGATGCTGGGAACTTTTAAAGCTGATGTGAAGGTAATAGATAAGGAAACTATAAGCGTGGATGGGAAACCCATTCTCGTTGTTTCGAGCAGAGACCCCCTCAAATTGCCATGGGCGGAGCTTGGTATCGACATTGTCATCGAGGTAGGGCTTTCTGTGTCTAGAGGAGGCAGGGCTCTTTTTGTATCTGTACTATAGAAATTTCTGGAAATTTAATAGACAGGAGCTAAGGAAATTGTAAACTAGAACCTTGAAATTTAAATTTAATAGAAAAGAGAGAATTCAAACAATTGAATTTGCTCCAGTCTGTTAGATTTACAAACATCCCAAAATATGCCATTTAAATAAAGATGACCAGGCTTAGTGAATAATTCTTTAAAACACAAGTGTCAGTATTGAAGCTGGTAGCTGGTAATTCAGTAGGACTCCACATCAATTACAAGAGCCTGCAATGCAATGATGCAGGGTACTGGAGTGTTTGTGGACGGACCCGGGGCAGGGAAGCACATCCAGGCCGGGGCAAAGAAGGTGATCATTACAGCTCCTGCCAAGGGCGCTGATATTCCAACCTATGTTGTTGGAGTCAATGAAGGAGACTACTCTGACGAGGTCTCCAACATTGTTAGGTAAAAACTCATCCTGCCATTTGTTTGGAAAGCTTCATATTCGGAATCACATTTTTCACTTTCAGCAATCCTGGTAATCATTGCAACTATATACTAATTTCTTCTTCTAAGGCTCAATTTCAAATGGTTGAAGCTGAAGCTATGGTAATAATTACAATCCTTTATTAAATTGTGTTCTTTTATGGGTCTGATATCTACATCTGACGTAGTGTAAACTCATTGTGCAGCAATGCCTCTTGCACAACAAACTGCCTTGCTCCATTCGTCAAGGTCCTGGATGAAGAGTTCGGTATGTAATTGCTTCCTGATTTCTGGTATTTGTTTTCGTGTGCCCATTTGAGATTAATCAAGATATCGCAAAAATGAACCCTATATCCTTGTGGAATTTTTATAAAAACGGTATATCTTATGGTAGTTTTGGACAGCCTGTTTGATCTCCTAAAGGCCATTTCACAGAGAGCTATGTTTCCAAATAGATTTGTTCAGTAGGCTCTTAAGATCAAGGCACTCTAAGGCATTTATATGTTAACTATAACGTTATGTATTCTGTGGGAGAAAACATGACAAAACATCTAATGTGGGTTCCTACTAAGCTGTTTTGTGTTCTTACTGACCATTCCCAATTAGTAAAGTGCTGACCATGATATCAATCTGTAGAATGTTCCTGTGGCAGAGTCTAAGGGGAGCTCTGGAACTATTACCAGTGGTAGCAAATTGGTATATGCTTAAATTCTATGTGTAATCCTTTCAGTCGAGCGAGGAATGATTAGAAAATGAATGGAGCTGTTAAGAAAGTATAGTGAGAAAGACTGGATCTACTGTCTGAGAATTGTTATCACCGTCTGTAGATGGTTGATTTAGGGATTATTATAACATTATATTGCTTTTTGATTAAATTAGTCAAAATTAATTGAAGTGATTGTTAAGCGTTACTCAGAGCTGTTTATTAGCCAGAGTAGTTGAGTTGAGCTGCAACCTGGATATACCGTGATTAAGTTGAATTGAGCATCTACTCTCAATATGAGAGAAGATGTGTTGCTAGAATGTCAAACTTTGTTGATCCACTTTGAAAACAAAGGGATTAGCTTTGGTTTATATGGATTTTCTCTTTAAACTTATGTTTAAGGTATATATCAATTGGTGTAAGGCTTTTTAAGACAAAGTACTCATCTCATAGTACGAGGTTTTCTTGATCACTTACTCATCTCAGTTTACGGGTGTTACTCTTAAAATCTATGAAGAGACTACTGGACAAGTATCCACTTCTACAAGATTATAAAGTTTATGAAGACATTCTTGGACAAGGTATTCTTGCACAAGGTATCCACCTCTACAAGATTAGGATGTGACTATAAGTCTATGAAGCTATATATATTTTCCCATCTTTGTATAAATATTCATCTCAGCTTACGGATGCTATGGTTAAAGTCTATGAAGACACTCTTGGACAAGGTATCCACCTCTACGAAATTAAAATATCATTAAAATCTAGGAAGTCATATATATTCTTTCATCTTTATATTTAAAGATGTAACAAAAAAATAAAGATGTAACACAAAAAAACAAATACTCTTAAGTATTAAACCCACTCAAATTATATATCCCACTCAAAACTCAAATTATATATCCCACTCAAATTATAAGTTGTTTTATAGCTGTCAATATCTCTCAGTGAACCTAGTAATAATAGCGTGGCCACGTTGCAGGCATTGTAAAAGGGACTATGACAACAACCCACTCATACACCGGCGATCAGGTGCCTGTATTTGTTATTTGTCAATACACCCCCATGCTCACTCATATTACAGGAAATGTTGTGGTAGTTAATTGATTTTAAGATTGGATGACTTATTGCAGAGACTGCTGGATGCATCGCACCGTGATTTGAGAAGAGCACGGGCGGCGGCGCTGAACATAGTTCCAACTACTACAGGTGCAGCCAAGGCGGTATCTCTAGTGTTGCCCCAGCTCAAGGGGAAGCTGAATGGCATTGCTCTGCGTGTGCCCACTCCCAACGTCTCGGTTGTGGACTTGGTGGTCAACGTTGAGAAGAAAGGAGTCTCTGCGGAAGATGTGAACGCTGCCTTCAGGAATGCTGCCAATGGACCCCTCAAAGGAATTCTTGCAGTGTGTGATGTTCCCCTCGTGTCCGTGGACTTCCGCTGTTCAGATGTTTCCTCCACAGTGGATTCTTCTCTCACCATGGTAATGGGAGATGACATGGTTAAAGTGGTAGCTTGGTACGACAACGAATGGGGTTACAGGTATTTTTTTAATCTTGGTAATTGTTTGGTAACTGTTTTTCAATTGTTTGGTAACTCTGTTTTTCATTTTATTTCAAATCGGTGAATTGTTTATCTATATCTATGACTAAACTTTTCCCCATAAAATTTTAGTGGTTTGAACGGTTCACAAATACCTTAAACAAAAATACGAATAGGGCAATCTACCTCTATTTTACTCTAGCCCATTGGGCAATCTCATTTTTGTATTCAGAATTCAAATTTTTTTATAAGAGAAGTTTAATATAAAAATTTAATGCATGGATTAATATGATTTTGAGATTTGAAGAATTTAGATGAATGAAATGCTTGTCGACTGTTGAAGTGATAATAAGAATGAATGTATATCTGATGTTGTTTGTTGCAATACACAGCCAAAGAGTTGTAGATCTTGCACACTTGGTGGCAGCCAAATGGCCAGGGGCTGGGAAGGGTGGCAGCGGTGACCCTCTCGATGACTTCTGCAAGACCAATCCAGCAACGGATGAATGCCGAGTATACGAAGCTTAATTTTTCTGCAACACACGACCAAATCGCTGCATTCTTTTTTTTCAGGGTCAACATTTTGTGGATAACAAGGTAGGGTTGGCGGGCTCCTCTTTCAACCAAAGGACTTCAGCCGACGCTCATCTTTGTAGTGACTTGTCCTGCAAAACTGAAAACGAGAGCAAGAACAAACCCAAAAAAAAAAATATTCCAGTTAATGCGTTTTTCTTGGGAAAGACCATTGATATTTCTTTTAATGGTAGCACTAGATGGAATTCTATTTCTGATCCAGTTTTATTTCTTTTCTATCCCACTCTCCTGAGATTTGTGGATTGATATTTCTTTTAATGGTAGCAGTAGATGGAATTCTATTTCTGAACCAGTTTTATTTCTTTTCTATCCCACTCTCCTGAGATTTGTGGTGAGCTTAATTTTGGGATTGTTATAGTATTTAAGCCAAAGTCAATGTTTTAAAATGGAGAACATTTGGCTAAATGGAAACAAAAGAAAAAACTTTGGTTAATTTTGCATTGATTGTAACTGTTCTGAGTTTATTAGATGCATATATACTTAAGGAAGAAATCGATGATAAAGATTTGTAATTAAAGGATATGTCAAAAAAAAATTATAAAGGAAGAAATATTGGTTTTAAATTAATATATATATATATATATGAATTGATAGAAATGAATTTTTAATATTTTAAAATGAATAAGTAAAAACATTTTCACTAATTATTACAAAATTAAATGTTTATCATTTTTTAATATTAATAAACATATATTTTTATTAACAAAACCAATATCATATCAACAATATAGTTAATTAATTTTATTAACAAAATCAACATTATATCAACAGTATAGTGATAGTGATTATGAAGTGGTGCCAACTTCTTGTCAATGAAGAAAGCACTAGATGTTTGGAATTACCAAAACTTGCATATTCTCGATGTACCCCTTATGAGTTGAGTGCTAAACCTATAGGTGATGCGAACTATCTCTAAGAAATTGGTAGTCCCAAAATATTTTATATCATTAAACAAGTCATCAAATAAAGTTACATCAAGAACACATTTTCTAACAATTTTGTGAATTCTTAAGTGTTTATAATTCACATAAATTATTGTGATCACCTTCGAATGCAAATATGTGATTTTATCCCTTTTTCCAAAATTTGCGATACTTTTTTTCTTAATCATACATGATTACCTTCATCTAAATCATTGTGAGTTCATTTCAATAATGGGTTAGGATTTCATTAGAGTCAATTTGTGTGATTGGATTAAATTATGAGAGATGTGATCTCACTTTCAAAGACATCAATCGCTCATTGCTTCAACTTGTGTGAGTTTCCTTCATGACATTTCCTACAATCCTTTATGTTGATTCTCAAGGAAATGCCCATGGCTTCATTTGTTGTTATGATTTTGACCTATGCTTCTAATACTTGATATCAACCATTTAAACATGATGTAATGACCAATTCAATTAAGAATAGCATTGTACGCCTTACCATTCCATTTCCATGATCCTTTTTAGATCACACCTCACCAATTAGGAGCATTTTCTCCCCAAAAGCTATTGACGAGTGTGACTAAACAAATAATTGACATTGTCCCTCTCATACCATTTTTATTTCCTTTGTAATTGTTCTTTGAATACAATCTATCATATTTCTTGTTTCCCCTATGTGCATTTTAAATTCTTGCAAAAATGGACCTTCTTCCAACTCCTTGAGGGTACTCTATGTGAAATATTCCGCTAATGGAAGTACATTCTCTTCCTCATCCTTGTCCAACATAAATGGCTTGAATAGGTGCATATTTCCATCAATTACTCAATCGAATGGCATTGTTCCTAACTTGTTCAACAACATGAAAAGGTATAGACCTCACTTAATTTAGCTTCTTGATTGCTCCTTGTAATATTTACTTATTGATTTACAACCAAAATGACCTTGAAAATTGGAATATATGAACTATTCAAAATTTGGTCATAAGGAAGCTTATACTTCACCCCACTTTGTTCCATTTTCTCATGCACTTATTAGTGCATCCCCATAACTCTGTAAATGAACCTATATGCACTTGTTTCCTTTTCATGCTCTTTGATGCCTTTTCTTCTTGGTAGCCACAAACATATCAAAAAATGATAGTGGAATATAATTGAAACAAGCTTCAAAAGGGGATCATTAGTTGGTTTACCATGGCAACAAAACACATATATGTGTATGAACTTAGAGACCTTCCCTCACATCTTTCTACAAGAAACATATTGTAAGGTCCTCGTGCTTGAGTGTCTTTGGGGAACTTTGTCACATGTATTAGAATGCACTACATATCGCTTCATTGATATATCCTTTGCATATCTATTTCCATATGTTGTTCATATGCATCAAGAGGCTAATCCAGTCCCTCTGTATTTGAGGATTTGGGGGCGAAACCATGGTTTTTAGCTCATTATAATCTAATTATGGTTAAAAAATTAAGGTTGTAATCTAATCATAGTAAAATGATTAGGGTTTTGGATGCCATGGACTGCCTATATATTGTATTGTGAACAATGAAGTTAATATAATAAGAAGAGAGAAGTGTGGCTCTAAGGTTTGTTGATTTTCCCGATTAAGTGTTTCTAGGGAAAATATTGTACTATGTGTATGTTATTGATTGTTCTTTCTATTTTTCTTAAGAATATATATGCATTATTTTACTTCCAAGTTTTAAAACTTACAACATGATTACATTGGTGGTCATTAATCAATAAAGATGGACACAATGAAAGGATGATGGTTAGAAGAGTTAGCGCTAGAGTGATTTGACATGTTCGCAAGGTGCACCATGGACATGTTGGGAGTTTTTCTCATAGGCTAGGAACATACCATACATTAACAACTTGGACTAGTTGGACACACCAAGAGAAGCTTGGAAGGGAACTTGGCATGGAAAATAAAATGGGGTTTCTATAGGAAAAACCATTTGCAAACATGCACTTCGCATTATGTACAAGATTGGCATAGAGGGCTAGATTGATTTGGGTTCTTGGAATATATATAGATCAATGGAGTTCGAAAAAATAAACTTGGGGGTTGCAAAAGATAACATAAGTGTCTTTAGGAACAAGTATCATGGGCACACTCATTAGGTGTGCATCTAATGGGCATACATTTGTTGAGTGTACATCCACCAGATGCACTTTGGCATAGTGCGGTGGAATTGGATGGTTTGAATATACTCATGTAGACTCAAATGGTTTGGGCGTAGTTACTGCGATGTAGATGGAATGGGAATAATCATGTAGACTTAGAATGTTTAGGACAAGTTGGATAAATAGATTTGGTGGATGTGGAACAAGATGGACGGATAGGATAGTGTAACATCACCATCTTAATCCCCAAATTAATTTGTAATTAATTTTGTTAATAATGTTGTATTGCATGTGTTATCGTGAGTAAGTCATTATTATTATGAAGAACTATATGAATCCAGGTACAATGTATATGTTATCTAATCACTTGATTAAAAGCATGCCAACACAATTGAGTGGGAACACAAGCTCTCACACAGGCTATGATATTATGAGTGGAAGTGAATGAGAATATTCGAGGGTGTGTAATGAACCATGTGCCTTAAAAAGTATAAAAAATTGATTAATACAAATCCAAGGTATGATGATCCTTAGTCTAGGTCTTCTTGGTATAAATATAGGAGACCAAGAGTACAATTATAATGTAATGGTATAATGAAAGGTTCTAACCTAAATAACAATATAAAAATGTAAATGTAATAAGCCAATATCTAGGGCTTAGTAATGGCTTGGGTTAACATGGGGATTGTAATGTCTTAATATGCCCTTATCCTTCAAAAAAGTGATGCCCTCAATATTTGACCAACTATGAGCATTTTTACTTGAATAACTCATCTTTACATGTCACCTCTTCCATTAGTAAGTTCTTCAATTTGATGAGGGACTCCAAAAACTACTCGATTTCTTAGTTGCTTAATCCTTGTTTCAAGGATTGTTTCTACTTCTAGTATGATTTTCACTTTCTCGTTAATCTTCAGTAAAAGAGTTTGGACTAGAATCCTAACCCATATTACATGTTTTAATAAAGAAACATGGAAAATTAAATGTACACATGAAGGTGGAGGAAACTCCAATTTGTAATCCATACTTCCAATCCTCCACAAAACCTTATAGGGGCCATAACACCTTGGTGTTAATTTATTTGGACATATATGCCATCAATCATCCTTTCTTGTAAACATCATCACTAGTGAAAATAAAATCTCTTTGGCTATGTTGAATGAAATTAACCTCTAACAATTATAAAATTAGATGCTCAATCTCACTCTTTTGTGAATATGGATACCTATAGGGCCTAATTTTAGGTGGTACACTTCGAGGTTGTAAATAAATAGCATGGTCATTATCTCAACTAGGTGGAAAACAATTAGGTATCTCTTTGGATACCTTGGAATGATTGTTGATAACCTTTCGGAGATCCATTTAAGCATTAGATATAAATGTTTGAACATCTAATGAGCACAATTATGCAATTACACCATGGTGTCCCTCTTTGAGTACTTTTGTCATTCAATAATAGATTATCAATTTAGAGGGATTCCCTTTGATACCTATACACTCAATTTCCTTATCCGCTAAGGAAAAACCAAACAAAATATATTAAAAATTAAGGTTTACTATTCCTAATGATTATCACCATTGGATACCTAATATAGAATCAACACCATCCATTTATACTACAATGATGTTACTATCTAATACATAATCCTCCATATTCCACATAACACTATGGCACTTTCCTAAACAATTTATGGTATCTCCATCTACAATCATTACCCGAAATTTTGGCAATGGAAATAATAAATTGAGATTTTTTTCTAATTTGCAATTAAATCCTCATAGGTACTACTAGAATCAATCAACACTATTACCCTTTTAGTTTTATATATCCTTCTACCTCAAGGGTTTATGGAATACTAATGCCAACCAACGCATGACAAGGTATTGTTGGAGTAGTCTCTTTTAGCTCTAGATCTTGTGACTGTTCCAATTCTTAGTCTTCTTCCTCTTTAAAATCTATGTAGAGCAATATCTTCTCACCACATTTATGCCCTTTATTACACAATGTCACAATAGAAAGCACATAGTCTTTTTTATCTTCTTTCATCCATTTATTGAGGTGTCAACGTTGTTGGTTGACTGAGGTTAAGAGAGGGGGCATGATGTTATCTATAGTTTTTAGCGAACATTCTTCCAATATCCATTTTTTTACTTTCAAATTTCCTTGCTAGATTGAAAACATGCCCTAGTGATTTAGGTGCAAATAGTTTCACCTTATGTTAGAAGCTCTCCATTAAAGTTCCTATAAAGAGGTCTAATAAAGTATCCTATGAAATGTTCTTTACCTCGAGACTCAACTTTTAGAATTATTAAATGTGTTATATAAGTGGGCCAATCTACCAAATATTTACCAGTTAAGTAAAGAATGTATTAATCTTAATATCCCCATAATGTGCTATTAATTCTTCCGTAGACATTGACCAAGATACAACAACACAAATTTTCATTCAAAAGGCCATTGATACCATACAAATTGATCTTGTTCTAAATACATGGATGTCTTATTTACCTTTTGTAAGGTTGTCACTTGGTGTAAATAAAGGTATTTTTCCATATGGAATAAACATGTTATAGGATTGTTACCATCAAACTTCCTCATCTTAATCTTTGAAATAAAGTAGTTCCTTGGTGCCAAATTATTATTATCCTTATTTTCATGTTTTTTGGTATCTTAGTATCTTTTTTAGGAAGCCTCTCCAAGAGAATCAATTCCATATAGTTTATTAATTTGTGAACCTTTGACAATTGGATTTCTAATTTGAGTACATGGTATCGAACATCTTCTATTTCTTCATGAGTCATGGATGAAAATTCTAAAGATTCAAGTGGTGAATTATGAAACACCCTTAGGATCCATATGTGTAAATAATAATGCTCTTCTTTTTCCTCTTTATCACAATTCTTGGATCACCAAAAATATACCTTCTAATTAAAAGTTATACCAACTGTAAGTTACGTACCTTTCAAAACCCAACTTGTAGACAATCTTGGTGGTTGACCTTTGTCGTTATATATCATAAAATTTGAGATCTTGTGAATTCTAAATTTTAGCCTATAGTACCCTAGTACATCTTCCTTACAATTGCTTATTAGGCCTGACCAAAATTTGATGTGCCAAGTGACAATTACGGTAACTTTCTCTAAAATTGATGATTTGTAGTCTCTTCCCAACAATGAACTTTTATATGGGCCATATGTCCAAATTTCCAAATATGGTTATAAAATTTTGTTTAGAAGTACTTTAGAATGCCTCTTTAGATCTGGAAACATTTCACATTCTAATTTTTTTAAAGAGAAAGTTACAATAAAAATTCCAAGAAATGTCATTTGAATTTTACTTAGGACTATTCAAAAATCCTAATTTCCACATGGTATATCTTCAAAATTTTAGTGAACCAAAATATAAAATTTTTACAAGCTGTATTGTGAGATCTTTCCTCAGTCTCTTGAAACTTTTACAATTTGAAGTGACCCCCAAAGAAATATAACTAAAATTTCAAGATCACTTGTTTGAAATTGATTTCAGGACCATTCACAAATCCTGACTTCCATAGAGTATATCTCTAAAAGTACAATGAAATAGAATCTAAAAATTTGATAAGGTATACTTCAAGTTCTATCCTCAAGTGTATCAAAGTTTCAAAAGTTGATGTATCACAAAACAAAATTATGACAAAAATTTAATATGCTCATTTGAAACTAATTTTAGGACCATTCACAACCCCTAAATTCCATAGTGCATATCTCTAAAAGCGCATCTAGCCAAAATTTCAAATTTTTACATAATGTACTTTGAGACCTCCCTCATTTATCTCAAAATTTAATGGTCTAAAGCTTGTCCAAATAATATTATATCAGAAATGACTTGATGACCCATTTAAAGTAGAAAAACCCTAAGCTCGTGTGCTTTGATACCAAATGTTATGAACCACACATCATAAAAATGATAAAAGGTCAGTGAATACAATCCACTTCAAGGGCCAAAACTCCCTTTATAACGAATACAATAAAAGAAAAGATATGATGATCCTAAAACTATGTCTCTTTGGTACATATATAGGATACAAAGGGTACAATTATAATGAAATGGTACAATAAAATGTTTGGACCTACATAATAATATAACAATAAACATTTAAAAACCTAATATCTAGGGCTCCATAAGGAGGTCTTTTGGGTTAACCTTGTTTAGGGCTTAACATGGGGCTAGTGTGAATTGCCTTACTCTTTCTAGTAAATATAAGTTTTAAAACTTACATGATGATATAATGCATATGCATTTTCTTAATAAATAGAAAAGTAAACTCATGGAAATCTCATATTGCACAAAGATTTACCTTGTAAACCTAAAGCGAGGAAACCAACAAATAGATTAGATCCTATTGTGGCTACAATAACCGCTCCTTCTATTTTTCTTAGATAAGTAAAAGTAAAGGGCCCTCCACCAATTTTTTCAATTTTTAATTCCTAATATTGTGAGATTACTACCTATTATTTGAGAACCTTTGGTTTTTGAGATTGGATCTTTGAGAAGTGTTATTTCATCATAAGAAACCCAATGCTTAATTTCACATTTCACTTTTTTATTTTTATCGGTGGCTTTTCTGTAAGTTTAAATTATTATTATTATTAATTAATTTTTTTGTTTTTTGTTTATTAGTTTTTTTTTCACTATTTTTTGTAATAATTATTGTTGACATTCTTAATTTTCTCTAGTTTATCTTGTATGGTGTTGGATTGGATGTAGATTTTGATATTCTTTTTGTTTTTACATTTTTTACATTCATTATTGTGATGTGTCATATATAAGTGTATGGTTTAATTTAAATGCAATAACTAAGTTATATAATCTTGCTTCTCTTAGTTTCACAATTTATTAATTTTGAGACCACCATCTTCTTCTTCATGTCGAGATATTTTTTTAGACATAAATTTTTTCCCATTCCGAATTTGAGACACACAGTTATGGTCCTTAGAAGTTTTTGTACTATGATTGTATTTTTATGATGTGACAAATGACATATCTCCCAAATCCATGTGTCATAACAAGGATTTTTCCTAGTCAACGTGGAATCACCGTATGTTTTCATTGAGTCATCTCTTGATTTTATTTATAGGCCATTTGATATAGAATATTCATTTATTTTATTTTTTGAAATGTTCTAGATTTTGAATATCCAAATATCCAAACACTCAAATATCACCTAACATTTGGATTCTGAATTCTCCACCTCTTCATCCTCATTGGATAGATATCTATGGCCAAGGTTGTTTTTTATTTCTCATTCAACAATGAACATTCATGTAAACATCTATAATGATTTCATTATTTAATTTAATTCTATTGTTTTAATTTTTATTTATTTAATTTTATTATTTTTTACTATAGATTTATTTTATAATTTTTTTTTGTTATCATTATTATTATTATTGCTCTTAATGGATATCTAGATCTAGAAATAACACATTGCATAATTTTTTAGGTTTCCCGGATACTAAAAATCTAGATTTCATGGGCATCTTGAATCCTAGATATATTTGGATATGGATGCTTCAATATTGTCGTAGATCTTAGATATATATAGATTCAGATGTTTCATGCTTGTCCTAGATCTTGGATATATTTGGATCTCATGATTGTCCTACATCTAAATTATGTTTGGATATATATATATATATATATATATATAACCAACTCTTAACATGACTGGATTTTTTCCCATGTATTGGTGACCTTTACATCACGGAGTGCCTTAATAGTACAATAAAGCATTGTTTATTCTACACCCCCTGGAATTGGATTCAAATGTTTCACTCTTACAATTCTAATTTTTCAAAAATGTTGGATCCCATATTTTCTTTATCTTGCAGTTTTGCACACACAATTTACACATTACTATGGGATCCAATTTCCACACTTCCTACATCTTCACATACATAATCTTATGGGTAGAAGAAAACAATATAAATACCTTATAATGCCTTTCCATAATGCATTAGGGATAAACAAATAAACTTGTAAAACATCCAAAGCTAATCTAATGGTGAAATCAACAATTGCTGAGTGCTCTCTTTCATGATCCATATATGAGTTTTGGATGGAAAAATTAAGCAATAAATGGCATGTTAGAGAGATGGGAATGTGAGAAACATTTTGAAAAAAAAAATTCAAATGGATAAAATTTGGTTGAAGAAAGACCCATAAATTTGGTATTTTTTTTTAAAGAAGGCCAAGAGATTATGGAAAGAAAAGTGATGCAGGAGCATCCACCCCATGCAACTCTTTTGTTTAGACCAAAAATGGGGTCATGGGATTTGCAAAGGGAATTTTATTTCCCCTTCAATGTAAATTTGGATAAAATAGAAATTAGGAAATTTTATGTAAAAGCCAAGTGTCCTGAACCTATAAAATAAGGAACTGTTGGATAGTTAGGATATTTTGGGTGACTTGTTGCTCTACGGACAAGTGGGCCTTTGTAAATAATGACAAATGTTAGGTTTAGCAATTAGGTAGTTTCAGATTACTAGGTCAGGTGTCTCATTTTTAAATATTCTCAAGATATTTTGTGTTGTTTTTAATTGATATAGAGGAGTGTGTAGGACATTCTTTTTGGAAGAGGAGAGAAAAGATCTCTGGTAGAAAGAAGGGAGGAGCGATTCACTGAAGTTCCTCTGTATATGTGGTTTTGAGTAATAAAAAACATGCATTATATCTATATGCATTATTTCCTCTATTCACATTTTTATTAGTTTGATCGAGATTGAGTAGATGTTTGAAATAGTTCATTGGTAGAGAAATCGTACAAATGTTTGGGAGTGTAACTCAGAAAGAGTACGAAACTTAAAAAAAATCTATGTGGAGAAACCATTCCCATTATAATTGAGTTCATTGTTATGATATATCAATATATACGAAAGATTTTTTTATGTATCCTGTGCATTTTTTGTTTATATCCACTCTAATTTATTAACAATATTTGAATATTGATCGCATCCTTATGTTTCTGTCAGGATATATATTAATGGTCCAATCTCAGGATAGGTGCAATATTTTTTTTTGATTAAAACTTGTTAATTCTGTGAAACCATACAACTGAATAAGACAAAACCATAAAAAGGAGTCGTTGGAATAAAGTTTTGTTGTGTCACATTTCAAAGGAGGCATAAGACCATGCTGATTTCCTGACTGAGTGAATATTGAATGGAAATTGATCCTGACCTCGGTGGGACCCAGTCAGGCCTTGGAGAAGTTGATTGTTGAATTATTTTTAGTGAGTGAAAAACAAAAACTCTAACCTTGACTTTGGCAAGGCCCATTGGACCAGTTGAATTTTAGCTCTACTTGGTGTGAAAAAATTGGTAGGTCAGCATTGAACCCTGATTAGTTGTTGGGCGATTCAAAGGAAATCACTATGCAGGGTTTTTAATTGGGGTTTGTTTATATCATTGTCTTTTGCAAGGCTTGGGTAGTTTGAGAACAGAGAAAGGAACCCATTTCTTTTGTTGCGTCAAGTGGTATTAGAGCCTAGAATATCTTTGGGTATAACAAATACAGAGGATATTGGAGAGTTGCAAACAGAGAAGGAAAAAGGGAGTGAGTTAAGGAATTGAGAAATTGAGAACCCATAAGAAGAAAAAGAGAAGGTTGAGGATGAAGGAACTTGGAAGATTTCCTATGGAGGAAGAAATAATAAATGAGAGAGGGGACTCATCCCAAGAGAATAAAAGGGCAGAAGAGATTGAAGTTAAAGGACTAGTTAAGAAGGAAAGGAGGAATGCTCATAGAGGATCAAGGATTCAAATAGAATATAGGATCAAGGGAAGATTAAGGGAGATACTAGAAGAGTACAACACTAGAAAGAAGCATGAGATACAAATATCTCGAAAGCAAAGGAATTGGTAGGTAGCTAGTTTTGAATTTTATTTTGGGTTTGGACGAATAAGGTAATGAATTCAGAGGAAACAACAAGAGATGACACAAACTACAACAATGGAGGCTATAACAAAGAAATGGTAGTGTTATCAAAGCACATGGCAAAGAACGCTTGCAGCATAAAGGATGCAAAAGTAAGGAAGTGTTCCAAATGAGATTGGAATTCCTTGAGAGGAGAGAACAAGAGAGGTTCTCAAGGAGTGAGAAGGAGTGTAGAAGCCAGAAAGGAGCAAGGTGTGCAAGGGGTTCCATAGGAGGGAGACAAAGGAATACCAATGGCCTAGGCTAAGGATAAGTGGGTGAGGTATTGAGTAAAAAGTGATGGAGAAGACTTATTACAAAGGCTTATCTGCAACTCACAATGGTAAGTGGAATCTCACATGAAGGGATGAAATAATATGGCTATTGATCACCATAGTAAGGGTTTTGAGAAGTTATAACAAGAGAGAGAAGAATTCCAAGGTTAATTACAAAAGCTAATAATATTTTGATAGGGAGATATCTAAGTTGAAGGAGATACTCAACATCATTAGAATGTTGCTGGAAAGAGAAGGTGATCCAGGTGGCTCTAGAAAAGCTTAGAAATTAAAGGTGGCTTTAGCAAGGCTCAAAAATAAAAGTTCTCATATTTTGACAAAAATAAGACCATAACATATAACTCATCATGCTGATTCCAATGACACAAATTGCACCTCAATCTGAGTACATATGAGAAAGTTATTGTAGTTTGAAGTTTGTACCAAATAACAAAAAAAGTTAAGTCAAAATTCAACCAGAGGGTGACACATGGCACTCCCACATGCTACCACTTGGCAGCCCAGTCAACAGACCACCTGGACCATAACAGGTGATGTGGCGACACCACAAGTCAACACATGACATGTAGTGGGATAGAAGTGGCATATGATGTGGACCAATGAGAGCTTGTCACATGACCTAATGATACGGTGCAACATGGCACCTCAAATTAGGCCCAAGTGGCCTTGGCATGGTGCAAACTCCATTTTTGTCTTATTCTCATGGTTTAGAGAGTCGTTACAACATGGACATACATATATACTATATATTATATGGTTTGAAAACTATATTAAAACCAAAATTGGGCTTTAAAACCATATTAAAGAAAAATTAGGAGTCCATGGGTTTTGAACCAAAAACCTCCCCAATAATAAGTAATCT
Organism: Pinus tabuliformis; assembly: GCA_031772625.1. NCBI lineage: Eukaryota > Viridiplantae > Streptophyta > Pinopsida > Pinales > Pinaceae > Pinus > Pinus tabuliformis. The sequence continues at coordinate 1,025,795,474 of CM062820.1, read as the reverse complement.
AATATGACTATGCTAATCACTATGCCAACCATACACTTCATCTTATTCACCCTCACACTTTCTTATAAAATGCCATTCAAATGGTTCAAAGCGAACCATGGAGAATGGTGGAGAAGACATGAGAGATGAGGGTGCAAGCAAACCAATGAAGTCATGAATCTCAAGAAAATTCTAGGAATATTGTTAGAGCATATGCTATGGAATATTTCAAAGAACATTCTCTATGAGGAATATTTAAAGAATCTTTAAGATTCCTCGGGGGCAACATTTTGAAGTTGTAGGAAATATGTTGCGTTTATACTCATTTTTATCAGTTTTTTGCAAGGAATGTGATGGTGAGATCAATTTCTTCATTTGAGAAGCTGAATTTTAGTCAACCTATAGAAGAGAACCTTTGAAGAATCTTTGAGATTTGTGGGGAGTCCAAATTTGACTGAGTTAGAAAGGGGTGAAGTTTACAGTCAGATTTCATGATTTTTCGCTAGGAATTTAACTGTGCAATCCATTTCTTCATTAGAGATGTGCATTTTTAGGCCATCCCTGGAAGTGGAGGTATAAGATGCACTGATGCCATGTCTTCTTTTAATTTTTTTCTGAGATGATGATTTATTGTTGAGATCCTTGTTTGCCACTTTGTTGGAGAATCCTTCTATGCCACTTCGTGTGAGAGTTTGATATTTTGTCATGCTAAAGGAGATATTTTATGAGTTAGAATTCTTATAGGAGAACGTCTCATGGAGAGACATGCCACTCTAGTTAAGGGAGTTATTCCTTTTATTTGAAAAAAAACACATCATGTACTCATCATAATCTTGTATCAATTAATGAAGAAATCTCCCCACTCTTGACACCAGGCCCAAAGACGTAGCCCACACTGGGTGAACTTCATTATCAACTTGTGTGTCTTGTTTGTTTTGATGGTTACCTTTATGTTTCCTCTCCTTGAAAGTATGCACATGTGGTTTTTCATACTCTTTCACATGCAATTCTACTAACATCGCAAAAGTAAAAGATATTGGTTAATTCTGGTAGCTAAGAGAATCCACATTAGAATGCTAGAGGAAGATATGGAACCTGAGAAGGAGGTTCAAATTACTTGTAAAAAAAGGGACTTTAAGAGGAAAATACCTAAAGACAAAAAGCTACGGAGGACGACAAAACACCTGTTGAGTGCTTAGTTGAAGGAAGAAGAAGAGCTCTAAACAATTGAGCTTGAGAGAGAAGTTCGCGATCATGCTCCTGAGCAAGGAAAAATCGTTGGAGAGGGGAAATATGTTGAGGCGATACTATCTGGAAGTCTGATGGACTGCATGGAGAGTCCAAAGAAATAGAGGAAGTTTCAATTAGAATATGTTGATGAGACACTGGATGAAGGTCTCATGGAGGGTCAACAAGGAGAGCTGACAGCAGAAATACTGGAGGAGGCTAGATGGATATTTTTTCAAGTGGAAGAATTTTATTTGAACTCAAACCAAATTCATGGGAAATATGTCCAACATAGAGAAGAGGTTGCAAGAAGTACCTCTCAAAACCATAGGCACACAGAGGAGGAATCCTGCATACATATGATAGGGATAGCCCATGGCTGCCCCAAATTTCAACATGTAAATGTATACATTTCTATTTTTGAGATCTAACTAAGTGTATTATATAAATATTTTATATATTTTTTTTAAATTTCAAAAAAGTGTAAGGTACACCGGAAACCCTTACCTAACCCTTATATTACGATTATTTTCTTTATGCTTTAATCCTAGAAATGACTCTTTTTTACAACCTTATTACTACAATTATTAACTAAAAGGGTACCTTAATATCTTCCAAATAGTGCCAAAGGTTATTTGGAAGGGACATATCAAAATATTTTGTAAATTTAAGAGAAAAACATAGGAAACTTCTTTTACTATTTTGAAATGCTTTACATATAATCCTAAGAATAATTAAATAATATACAGCTAAGTGATAATCTTGAAAATAAATTTTACATTAACTCTCTTATCGTGGTTTTCTAGCCACGAGATAATCTCATTTTCTAATATTATATAATATAACTTGGCCATAAGAGGACTAATCATGATAGTCCTATAGTTCGAGAGATTATTTTGCCATCTTTCAAAGTAGGGACAATAATGTTTTATGTCCAAATCTTAGGAAAAGTAGTTTAACAATGAGATTGAAAATTTTGTATATGTGAGGAATAAGAATAGAGCTATCAATTTTAAGAATTATGTATGATATAGTTCAATCTCATTAGCTTTTCCCCTTGGATGAGGCTTCACCTAGATGTATTCAATAATGAATGCATTGAGTTATTTTTATTTTTATTTTATTTTCCTTGTTATTTAGGAGATTCGAAATTCATAGAGATTTTAAGGAATGTGTTCCAATATGTGATAACAATCTCACTTTTTTTCCCTAAATAAAAATCCATCATTTCTATTCAAATAATGAGTGGATATTGCACTCTTCATGTACATATTATACTGATAAATTTAATACCATATATTATTGTACATTTCATTTTGTCCCTTTAAGAATTATTCCTTTTATATGAGGGTGGGGGTCAAGGGAAATATTAGAGAAATCCTTCTTCTTTACCCTTTTTATTTATCCTCATGCCACCCTCTTAGAAAATTCTACACCATGTTGCATAGTTATTCAAAAGTGAAATAGTTGAGGCTTGTGTGAGAAATCATATGTACAAAATTGAGATGATTTTTAAATTCCTCATCAGAATCAAAGTCATGTAGTCTCTCCATTCCCACTAATGGTGATTCATGTAGAAATATCAACATTAGAGTATTTATTTCTTATCTATCCATCATAGAAGGCATGAATTCATCAACCTACACTTCTAGATATCCAACAATAACCTTCTCCAAAATTGCATCCCATTAATTTTCTATATTATATTACTTTTCATCATCTTATGGCTATTTTTCATAGGATTCCCATGCATTGGATTTTATTTTAAGTTTTTTTTTTTTTTCCTCTTAGAATAAGATCATGCAAATGGACATGAGTTTGATAATTATCCTACTTATTGATGAACCTAACATCTAAAAGATGTAGTTTCATAATTTAAATCTGTAGTCCATTTGAAGCCTTTGCTTTGAATCAACACATTATTTGATAATCCCTTACTGCTTTCAATTGTCACACATATATGGTCATATGTAAAATTACCAAGCTTAATTTGATCTATATCTATTTTTTAATATCTTCCCAAGGTGTTCATGAAATCTTTAAAATCTATTAAATTTGAAAAGCATATGAATAGATTTGCAGGGATATGTGCTCAAGGAGGGATTTTTTTAACATACATATTGAGTGGGTTAAATTTTGTGAAAGACAAGGTAACAAAAATACCAACTCATCCCAAGAAGTGGGGACCCTCCTCTAAAAGTTTTTGATCCTCAACATGATTTTAGTATAAAATACTAAAAGGATCTTTGAAAATAATATATCCCTCACAATCCTTCATACAACATGAATATAGTCACTAGTACAAAAATAATGTAGCAAATTAGAACCATTATTCTTGTATCTTAATGCCTTGTAATAATAATGTGAAAAGGTAAAAAATATTTCTTTTGTCCTCCATTATTGGATCCTCCTTTTTCTCGAAAATATACACATTACACAAATGATCTACAGTAATGCAATGGATTTATAATTAACAATGTCCTTGAACAAGTGGCCCTTAGATAAGGAGGGCATTTCCTTTCTTCCTCCTCCATAAAGTTGCAAAACTAGATATAACATTGAATCTCTACTAATACCATAGTCTAGAAGAAAGCAAGGGTCATTTTATGACTTACCAAAATATAGAAGGAACTATTGGGTCATTGATATCCCCATTTTTAATACAATGTAAGCTTAATGGAGGAAACATGTTCCAATGATTTAAATGGAAAATTGATTGTGTTACCCTCATATGATTACATTAATATTTGAAACATCCCCATGTTTTCATTAGGTATTTTGTCAAGTACTTGTCTTGAAGCTTCAATTCCTTGGTACTAAGCAAATATGTTAACAAATGGTTTCCTCAAAATTTATATTGATCAAAATTGGCGTTGACACTAGGAGTAGCATAACGGTTATCCTACATGGAATCATCTAGCATCCTAGACCCTAAAATCTATGTTGTCATGAAGACCATAATTTGTGTAAATATTTGGTTAAACACTATTTTGAAAACATCATTACTAGGGTACCTAGCATACTTATTGACCAATTTATCATCCAACTATATACAAGTAGATAGAGAGATATCGCCATAATTGTTAATAAAATTCCCAACATCTCGGTAGACCCTCACAAGAATAAAAACATTTCTTCACTCCCTCCAAACTACAAAACCATCTTGGGCTCATGAATGACCTCAATATTGACACCTATACATCCTCTATCACCTTGTCTTTAGAATATCTACAAGAAAATCAACCATAAAGCTCTATAAAACCTTGAAATCCCTTTCATTATATAGTTTACAAATAATAATCTATTCTTATTTAAGAACTTTAATGGGTGTTGTTGTAGCGGCTACAACCACCCTCCACAATTTTTCCTTAGCCCGTTTTGGAGCCTCCCTACCAACCTTTCACAGAACCTTATCTTGCTTCATCAAGTACTCAAGCTTCAGTGTTTTTCATGTGCAAAGGCAGCTTGTCGATCATAGCTTGATCCATTCCCATCATAGGTTGTCCACCTGCATTTGGTCCAGCTACAGGCTGAGCAGCTTCTCGAAGAAAATCACGCATTTTTGGAGGGAAACTGACCTTCCCTCCAGAAATTGCGCAATTCTGTCTAGCAGCTTGCTGGTCTCCAGAATTGTGCAATCTTGCCAGCCAAATAGGAATTGCGCGAATTTCCCCAGCAGGGTTACTCAACCCAGAATTTGTGCAAATCTGGGCAACAATAAACTTCTCTGCCCAGAAATTGTGCAAACCTCTGGGGCAATCAACCCAACTCCCAACCAGAAATGTACATTTTTCTCAAGCAGTTGAGTAGTTGCATGCATGAGTAGTCTGGTTGACTAGTTCCACCCGGGACCAAGGAAATCTGACTTGCATGCATGCATGACTTTCTCTTCTCGGAATATAAAAAGGCAACATGCAAAAGGCATCCCAAGATTTAGGGAGCTATTTTTAGTAGTTGGGGTTATATGCAAAGTTGTTTTAGAAACTTCCCTCCAAGTGTTGCTTTTTCTTAGATTTGCGGCATGTGCGTCATGAGCCAAAACTTATTTATTCGACACATCAGAGCTCATTCTTTCACATCAATCTTGGAGCTCTGACATCCCACAGCACATCCAGGGCTATTTGACACATCTGGATCAACTATTCACGGGTAAGTGGCCTCAATTTTTCTTTTCAACATTTCTGTCACTTTTTGTGTATTTGCTTGTGTGAGTGTTGTTTGCTTGATTTCTTTGAATGCTTGTTGTTGTTTACATGTATACTAGCTTTTCCTAGCTCTGTTTTAGTTTTCGTTACTATTGCAATGTTGTCGCATACATAAAACTGTTTTGCACGGACGTTCACCGAATCGGTGAATCACTTCACCCACATGCATGTTGATTTGTTTGCTAAATATTTCATTATTGTTTTGAATGCACTGTCAATCACTTTTGCTTTCACTTAGTGTCTCCATGTATTCACTAACTTATTTGCTTTCAGTTTCCCGTCGGCGAGTTGGGCCAACCTTGGCCCAGACTTTTCCTTCACTAAGACTGCATTGTGCAATCTGGGGAAGGAAGGCTCTACCTTCCTCTCCAGAAATACGCATTTCTACCCAGCACTGCCCTCCAGTACTGTTTTGCACATTTCTTAAGGGCAGTGACTGTTGGCCCAGAAAATTACGCAATGCAATCCCTGAGCCTGCAGTCACTCCCAACTGGAATTGCGCATTGTGCAATCTCAATAGCTAGTAGCCAATTTGGATTGCGCATTACGTAGATCCAGTAGCTAGTCCTGCCTTCCAGACAACACAGACTGCCTTTTGCGTAGTTCTAGCAACCAGTCACATAGCCTCCCAGAAGAAATTGTGTAATCTTGCCCATCAGTTTCCCAGGTATGTGCTATGTCATTCCGCGAAGTTGCTTTGTTTTCACTAATAGATTTCTTGCCATGCATGTTTCTTGTCTCCAGATATTTTAGGTGTCCATTTGTCTCAATGGATTCCAAGAGAACAGGATCTCAAGACATTGATGGGAATGCAACTAGAGCAACAACTGAGCAAGTGTCCTCTAGTCTACCGATCTATGAAGATACAAAGTTGTATCTAGACAAGGACATCAAACTGAAGTGGCAAGAGGTCAATGAAACATTTGTAGGCACTTTTTGGGAACACCTTGAAGACCGTCAGGTGTACGTGAACATTCACAAGTCCGGATTGTACCAGATTGCATGTAGATATCCCGTGTTCCCATGCGCGGACATGATACACTAGATCGTCTCTCACACTGATATGGAGACGATGAATTGAGAAGTGTCAGTGGGATGAAGCTTTCGACCTTCTGGGAACGCGATTACGATGAGATGTATCAGATGTCAGAGCCTATGACTATCATGGAGACTCCATTCAGCTTACCCAAAAATAGTGCTAACTCCACAGAAATTCTGAAGAATTGGGTAAAGGAGCCAACTCGATTCAGGTTGACACCCAACTAGATCTACAAGACAAAGATGTTGAGGAAGGTGTACCAATACATGATCATATTTTCTTATCGACTGTATGGCCAAGCAAGCATGAAAACCTTCCCACAAAATTGGGTGGTTGCACTGGATCAATTGGCTAGAGAAGGAAAACCATGTAATTGGTCTAGCATACTAGCTCATCAGCTGAAGGAGCAAATAAATAAGGCTCGACAATCACCTAGAGATATGCATTCAGATATTTACATGTCTACCTACATCTTAGATGCAGTCTATACCCAACAGGAGTTCCTGGACTTAGACTGGGCATGGTCACTGGCGGTGACTGCTGTGAACATATATTTCTAGTTGTTGTCCAAATGTAGCTTCAAAGGAGTAATCACATAGCTGCCTGATCATTTTGTCACCCTGTGTACAATATGATATTCAAACAGGATCCACCCTACATGTCAAAGGAAGAAATGGAGGCATTGATAGGAATTGCAGATTGGTATGCCTCACCGCCCAACACTTTCATCGGAATGTTCAGTGTGGAGAAGCCTCCACATGTTCTTAAGTTTTCCTTGGACATACTTGTCATGTAGGAAGTAGCATATCACATCTCGACAGGATTGAAAGCTAGACTGCATCAGAAGAAGAAGGAATCTTGGCCCACTCTTCCATTGCGGATTGGGTTATATGAGATCTGGAGTATGAAGCAAGCAGATGTCGAAGCAGAACTGATGAAGAAGTAACCATTCGACCTCCGAAGCTACAATCCGTATGACCCACATTGCATTGTGAAAGATCATTGCATGAGAGTTCAGTTCAACTGGATCCACGGGGCATGTCATTGGGCCAAGGAGGACCCATGAAGATATTGCTACAATTGCTCCAGATCCAATGAACCGGCTGGCTTCGCGGTGGAGTGGTTAGTGAAGCAACATGAAGCAGCATCACGGAGAGCACTAGAAGTAGCAGCATTGGCAATAGAGCCAAGCATACCAGTGCGTGAAAAAAGGGAAGAGGAATATTGTCGATTGCATGGAGGAGGAGAAAAGCTACAAGTTTCGAGCAAATCCACTTGTAGAGAAAGCTGCTATGGCTATAGAGGTAAAGAGGAAACATTGAGACAAGAGAATCATGCAAAGGCAGAAGTATAAGAAGAGAATGGAAGAAGCGGAGAAGGTGTTTTGAGGGAGAAACTCTAAAAGGAACAAGAGATGTGCAAATAGGAGAGGGAAGTGCAGCAGCAACAGATACAACAGGGGGCGCAACATGTGAAAACAGACGAAGCAACACCCGTACAAGTAGTTGATTCATCTGAACAACTAGCATTAGACGAATAGGGTGAAACATCGTAGGGACAAGACTTTGATCATGAAATAACACATGCAACAGTTGGATGCAGACATGGAGTAGCAGGAGTTGGAACAGGACACCAAACTCATGCCTCACCACAAAGAGGTCGACTCGCCCACTTCAATGCATCCAGAAGAGGAGCAAGTCTCGGATGACCAAGGAGGCACTGAGATCCTTGGTGATCAGCCAGAAGAAGAGATGCACAACATCTTGTTTGATGAATCCCAACATAGAGTTGTGCAGTCTCGTAGAGTGTCAACTCCGGAGGATCAAACATCTCCTACGCAAGTTGAAGAACGAATGATCGTGACTGATGTGCGCAAACATCTAGCTACCTTGGTCAATGCAACCAGAGTGTATGTCGAAGCCACTAGCTCAAGTGTTCACTTCCTAATATCTGAGAATGAGAGAATTGCAAAGGAACTAAAAATGGCCAAGCGAGGAGGAGACTTGGTTACAATGTTTGCCCAAGTTGAACAGAAGAAGGCAATACTAGATGAAGTATTGTCCCTTGACATAGTTATGTGAGCATTGTACTCCAAGTTTGGTACCGTGCACAAGGCAGTCGTCCATCTCAATGAATGGCAACAACGATGTGCTAGAAGGGCACAGATCTTGATGAACGTGCATACTATTGTTGATGACATGCAAACATGGACGATGAAGTACAACAGAGTCCCACTTCACTTGCCTAAGATGATGAGGGTCAATGCAGTCAAGATGAAGGCATGTATCCAGAGTCAGATCCAGAATTATGAAGAGCTCCCGCAGTTCATCACTAGCATACAGGCCTCCCATGCATGAGTATTCAAGAGTATGGATGTTGTGTTGTGCAAAAATGTGATCCCATCAATCGAAACTCTCAACCAGGCGAAGACAAAGAAGCAAGTTTGACTAGAGCTTAACTCATACTTCAACGAGTTGATGTGCATCGCCACTAGCCTAGACTTTCCTATCAGTGCAGACATCACGCATAAGTATGTTGCTGGTTCGGCCACATTGAAGACAATGATGTGCATTCTTTCAGATGAGTTGGATAGAGGATCTTGAGAAGTGTACCCGGATGCTATGCATGCAAAGGTTAGGTTTCAGATGAATGTCACTGGAGAACACACGGACAGTATCAAGAACTATAGAGCTTGACATCAATATGTTACTTTTGATCAACATGAGGATGTTGAGCAATTGGACTTCTATAGTTGTCTAAGTCAGAGTGATGTCTAGTTTTCCTTGCTCAAGCCATTGTGTTCACATGGGTACATGTGCATTGTAATGTTGAGTCATGTCAAGTGTAAGTCAAGAGTCAATAGTGGATGTAACTGTCATAGAGTAGGTGAAAATTCATTAGGGTAGTGGAATACTCACAAAGGGGAATGTCAAGGGCAACCCCACCCTTTTATATAAATAGTCCATCATAACTCATTGTATAGACTTTTGGCCAGCCAAGCTTCTGATAAGAGTATCTTAGAAAGAGCTTGGATAATATTGTAACGCGCCTTGGCTTCTCCACTGCACGGAGCTAGTTCATCTCTTTGGAGGAGCAGGGGGATGTGGCTGTAATGTTCCACTTTTGGGGCTAGCAGGCTTACATGGATGTATTGTATGATTGGAACTTGCACTTCTTTATATAATAAAAGTCAGAACATTTTCATGCATATGTTGTTATTGTTGTTGGACTGTTTCGGTTGCTGTAGCAATGTATGTTGTTTAACTTACGTAGTTTTGTATGAACACTTTTGTATGCAATTATATGAATCATGTTGCAGATGTGCTATTGGTTTAATCATCTCTTTGGATTGCCGGACTGACCTGCTTTCCAGCTTTTAATGCATGTTCGCTTGTGTGTTCCATTCATAGCTGAGTACAATTACAATTTGCCAAGGGGCGCATTCATCTCAACCCACCTGTGTTAGGAACCTCTCATGCACCTTCCTTGACTCACTGTAGCAGTCACACCCTCGCTACTGACAGAGTTATCTTACTTTCCTCTGTGCGACATCGCGGTCAAAGCATTACCATACGACCCACTGTTGGGACTCCTACACCAAGCATTTGAGGTCTAATTGGGACTTCTTACCAGGGAGATCCCCTTGACATGTTGGCGGGTCCAACACCGTCAACAGGTGCACAACTAGCCTCAATTTAAGCCCCTTCACATCTTATCACCTGGGACTTAACGAAATATGTAACTGTATCCAATGGCCATATCCAACCATGTGATAAAACTCTATAAAAACATGGAAACTTTTATGAATCCTTGAATTTTGATTTGACTAAATATCCCATTATAAACTTTTTGAATTAATCTAAGTTCATATTTATTATTTGCATATTAATGTTTCTTTTCTTAATTGAAGTTTCATATTAATTAGCCTCAAAACCTTTATTAGCCCCTTTTCCAATTTTATTATGTATTTCATAATTAAATTTCTAATTTAAGATTTAATATAAATATTTAAAACTTTTTATTTCATATTCAAGGGTTCTATTTGTTTCTACTCACATATCAATGTTATGTTAGATTTTAAGTTTCTGTAGTTTTTTTTTGGAAAATTGTGATTCAGATCATCCACAATATTATGTACATCTTATTGACGCTTCGAATCCCAAAGGGAATCCATCTTCAGGAAATAAATTTGAATAATAAACTAAAGGAAAAATTATCCAACCAAAAATAGATAAATACCTAATGCACGAACAAAACTAAAAAATTAAACATCCATGAATATAAAATGAATAATAAATTAAAATATTTTGATTTTTATATAAGTAATTAATAATTTTATTTCATGTTGTTTTTTTTATAAGTATTTTTAATAATAATTAATTTTTAAATTCTAATGATAAATGATTTTTTATTTTATGAAAAAAAAGGCTAAAAACCCCAGACATAAAATTAATAATTTATTTTTATTTTATTATTGAATCAAAATAAAATTAAGCATCCATGAATATAAAATGAATAAAAAATATTTTGATTTTTATATAAGTAATTAATAATTTTATTTCATGCTGTTATTTTTTTTATAAGTAATTTTAATAATAATTGATTTTTAAATTCTAATAATAAATGAATTTTGATTTTATGAAAAAAAGTTGAAAACCTCAAACATAAAATTAATAATTTATTTTTATTTTTATTTTATTATTGAAATATATTAATAAAATTAATCTTATTAATATTAATAAATTAATATTAATATCTATTAACAAGAAGAAATTAATTTATTTTATTTATAAATAATTTTAATAATAAATGATTTTTATTTTTTTAATAAATGATTTTTAAACTTTTATGAAGAAAAATAAAAACCTAATTCATTAAATTATATATATATATATATATTATTAATAATAAATTAATATTAATATTTATTAATAATAAGAAATTATATATATATATATATATATATTAAATTGCTTAAGACCTAATTTTTAATTAAAAATAATATTTTATTTATTTATTTATTATAAATAAATAATTAATAATGTTAATTTAACCCATAATTACTGATATTTATTATTAATAATTATTTATTCAATTAATAATAATTATTTATTTATTTTTAATGAATAAATAAATTATTGTTATTATGAATAAATAATCATTAATAATAAGTTATTTATTCATTAATAATTAATAATTCAATTAATTTATTAATGCATATTAGTTAAAAATGCTTCATAAATTTTAAGGGATTCAAGGTAAGGAGAGAGGGTTATACCTGGGATACTATATTTCAGAAGACCTGGAAGCGCTAATATGCCTAATCAGGAGAAGCCAATTTCCATTGATCTCATTCCTAGCATCCCTGTTGAAGCTGTTAAGATATTTCCTTATCTCAAACGCTTCTTTGATTTTCCTCTTTTCGTAATGATCTTCTCTAGAGATAATTTTGGTGTTCTCCAAACAAACATGATGCTTGGTTTTCGAAGAGTGTTCTGAAGGGCTAAAGTGCGCTATCTCCCATTCTTGATATTTTCTCCATGCTCTTTAAGTCTTATTTTTAAAGAGCACCTTGTCTCTCCAATATAACTTTTGCCGCAAGAACAATCAATCTTATAAACTCTCTTAAGATGTTGTTGATCGATGATATCCTATGATATCCTTGACAGACCTCATTCTTTGTCTAATTGTTCATGTCATAAAATGAGTGAATATGTTTTTCTTTCTTAAAATCTTGTCGATATTTTTTTTTTAAATCTAGGATAATCGGTAACTGGTGAGAGTTACCCTGAACAGACCTAGGATCAAATCTAACTGGGTGCCACTATAAACCTAGGCTACGTGGAACCACCTGCAAGCCGCACAATAGCAGGAAACTTATGCCTCAACAAGAGCCAAGACGTCCGCTATGGGGTCGCCTACTCTTCTAGCCAAGACACAACAGGTCATATATATACTCAATGAGATTTGAACCCTCATCTCGTGGGTTTCATCCAGCAAAACTTACCGTTAAACCCCATATCATTGTATAAAATCTCGTCGATCTTATCCGTGACCCCTTGAATGAATGTAAGGTAATTTTTTTGGCAATTCCCTTGAGGGCCCTTGGAGAGGACCTTTCCTTCAGCTCTTTTTATAACTTTCTTAATATCCTTTTCCTTGTATCCTATATCCCTAAAAATAGAGGTTAAATGCTAATCTCCTCATTAAGGTGATAGGCGTCGGAAATTCTAAGGGCCCTAACAACAAGAATGTTAAGGACCCCAAATTTTTGGGATGGATGATGGTACGAATCAACATGAAGGTAGCTTTCAGTGAATGAAAGTTGTACTCCAAGATTGCCTTCTTGACCTCTTTTATAACCTTGGCTATGGGAATGGTGTTAATTCTCCTGTAACTACCACAATTGAGATGCTCATTCATTTTATGAATGTAATCATATTTATCTAAAACACAGCTGCTCCTCCTATATCTGCCTTAAGCACCATGATCTTGTCATTTTTTCAAAGCGACTTGAGAGCAACCTGCCCATCCTTGTTTAAATTACTTTTTGGTGGTTTAGCTTTCCTCATTATAAGGGAACATTCCTGTCTTAATGATTCTTATTCCTGTCTTAATGCTTCTTTGTCGTCTAAGGAGACGTCGTGAGTCCCATTCTCAATGTTACAAATAATGCTGTCAAATCAAATAATGCTCTCAAATGGAATGCTGAGTCCCATTCTCAATGTTACAAATAATGCTCTCAAATGGAATGCTCTAGGAGTAACGACAAATCCCAAAACTTTGCTGAGAATATTAACTGCTTTAGGACTGAGCTCTAGGGAAGAAAGATTAACAACCTTCTTCTTAGGATCAAATTCTGAAACAGGACTATTCAAAACAATGTTGTTCGAAAACTCATTGTTATTAAAAACAAAACTATTCTTCTTACACTTTTCACTATTCCCATGCTTGTATTCAGTGGGTCTGACCTTAAAATGCTTCTCCAAGCTTAAGATCTTATGCCTCCCTCCCACGCTGACATCAATGGAGCTGCTATCATCTTTTTCGATATTTAAGTTATTGACTTCCTTGGAGCTGCTGCCCTCGATTCTCAAACTGCTGTTGCGCTCATCTTCCAGCTCTTTAATGCTGCAACCATCGTTACAAACACTCTTAATGCTGCAACAACTATTATAAACACTCTTAATTATCTTAATTAGGTATCCTGCGTTGACTAAGTCATCAGGGAAGCAGTTGTTCCCTTCAATAGAGAAACCCACGCTGCTCATTCTTTATATATCAGTTCCGCAGTCTTCAGGCGAGTTTCCAGGAATTCTCTCACCCCCCACGACGCTGCAAAATGTTTTCCCTACTAATCCGTTGTTTATACCTTAGTTAGTTTGCAAAATCAGAATCAAAGCTGCTTGATCCAACATCGATGATCCCTTGTTTGGCAGAGAAAACAATGTTGCCTTCAGCGGCTACACCCTCCCCATTCTGATAAGCGTCCTTGGAGACCTCAGTCGTTGCTATCGAATACCTGGGCTTATTGATGGTCAAGGGGGGACTAACACAATTTATGTTGTCCAAGACAATGTTGCCTTTCTCATTCACGTTGCTACTACCAACAAAATCCTCATGAGAAACACAAAATTCAACGCTCTGAAGATTTATGAGCTCACTGCCGGAAATACCTACACTGTTCTTCCCTGGGACGTCTGCCCTAGCTAACGAATTCCCGGTGATAAAATCGAAACTGCCCAGCTCGCTGGAGGACTGGATCGGAACAGTATTCGAAGGTTGCTCCTTAACCTGGAAAGCTTTCTGGACTGCCTTTCATGAGAAATTTTCCCTTCTTTTTGAGCTTTAAGTGCAATCTTAGCATCAATAGTTCTCCATAAATCATTATTAATAACGCAGACTAACTTCAGGTGAGTGGTGAGTGGTAAGGGCCGAAACGACCGAGCTTGTCTAATGCACCCCGAGTTTTCATGTTTTCACTACGGATGAGTGCCAAACTTAATTTCAAAAATGAATTATTACTAGCATGTGCACCTTATGTTGCAAAGGAAACCCCGTAAGGCATAGAGTGGGGAAGAATAGCATAGAGTATGGAAGAATAGGGACATGTATAGAGTGGGGAAGAATAGCATAGAGTGGGGAAGAATAGGGACATGTGAATGGACATTGTTGAAAGCAAGGGTGGATGATAATGAGTTACAATTGCGATAGTTAGTTATGTGTATTCTGAAAATGGATATTTTGTAAATAATAACAGTTTGTGGAAGAATAGCTACATGTGAATGGGGATTGTTGAAAGAAATGGTGAATGATAATGAGTTAGAGTTGAAAGTATTTGTTATGTGTATTTTGAATATGGATATTTTGTAAATAATAATAGTGTGTGGAAAAATAGCAACATGTGAATGGACATTATTGAAACCTAGGGTGGATGATAATGAGTTATACTTGAAGTTATGTGTATTCGAATATGGCTACTTGGTAAATAATAGTAATGTCTTGTAGAGGTTATCCATTATCCATGTTGTTGTTTTTTTTGTGAACATGTTTTTGTACATTATTCTACCTATTTATGGTGTTATTAGAAAATAATATTATATTGTAATGGAAGAGGTGAAAGAAACGATACAACATAGTGAACAACATCATGGTCGTCGTTCCATATTTGAAAATGCATGAAATTTTTTTGGAGCAGTGATGATAATAATAAAAATTCCAGCATGATTTTGAAAAAATTTAGCTAAATTTTTTGAAAATGTGGATTATAGTTGTCACGTTTTAGAATTTTGAGCGCCTTAATTTTGCAAGTGGGGAATAGTAATATGATAGTGGAATCACTATTGTGAATATGCAGAGACATAATACTATGACATGCTTATAGATCGTTGTTGGCTGAATGACTTGCAATTAGCTTTCAAGCTGCTGGTTCACCATAAGTTGGATCTACAAAATATTAGTTGGATCTGAAGAACAAATAAAGCTAGGATAAAAGGTCCAAATTTATGAAATTATTAGTTTTTTCCTTCCCCACCTTTCCATTGTTATTACTATTATTACTAGATAGCTCCCTGGATGCTGTCAAACAATTAATATTTATTTTATTAGAACAAATGAAGATATAGAAAGCTAAAATTTATGAAATTATTAGTTTCTTCCTTCCCCTCTTTTTCGCTCTTAACATTATGACACTTCCTTTCACATCCTACAGTGGATTGAACTTGCAAGAAAATTTGAGGTGAACCTTATACCTCTGCCTCTTCTATTCTTTTTTGTACAGAAGGAGGTATATACATCTTCAGTTCATATTTCTAGCCATTATCAACACCTAATACATGTTTTTGTATACAGGGAATTAAATTTTCATCATGTTTGAACTCAACTATTTGCCTTCCAAGGCTGGCTAAAATGGTTGTTGGGCTGAGGGCCTCCACTGCAAATATTTGTATTGGCAATGGCCCTTATAGAGAGTTTATTTTCAAGCATTTTCAAGTGGCTTTTGTGGATGAAGAAAGTGCAGCAATAGTTCTAGTAAGTTGATCAGTCTATAAAAGAAATTCCCATCTGAAGCCCTGAGTAGGCTATGAGTGAGACTTTTTGCCTCTACATAAGAGTTCATTAGATAATGTGTTCTACAAACCCCTTTCAAATACTCAACTGCATGACTGCCCTATTCAAGAAGCCAGCTATTCCAATAAGCATGTGAATGAAAATCACCTATACAATTTACCAATTACATCAACAACCAACCAAAAAAAAAAATGTACTTAGCAGACTAAGGCAACAAACTGGTGAGGTACTAATCCTCAAAAGGGCCAATATACTGGGACTCTCCATTCAACTAGGTATTACCACCTATATTTTATCCTGGTTTAAGTATATTTCCAGTAACAATTCACCAAACCGTAGTCAGCCTATGCGATGAAACAATATCACCAAAAGTTCAAACTAAGCATGTTACTAATAAAATTGTTGGCTAAACCTATAAACAATCTTAATCATCCACTTCTACCTGCCTTCTTAGTATTAGGCTTTTACCAACAGGTGTGTGATTAAGTTGTTTCTCATCTTTTATCAGCTACCAAGTTTGACAGAAAAAGTGCAAATTTCCTACCTCCACTATCTAACAGATCTGTGAATTTCTGAATCATTCAAAACTTGAACAGGGCCAATATATTGAAATAACACAATGAGAGCCTCAGAACTTGTGCCTCCATTTATAAGCTATCTTAACTATGCCATTTCTTTTGGTAATCCAAATAACAAAAAAACCATTCCATTTCTTGCCTTTAAAACAAATATTTTCATCCAACAACTTCTAGTGGCACGTAGAGGTAGATTCATTGAATTTTACCATTCACGCCAGTCTTGGTATGGAAAGGCAAATTCATTGAAATCAGATATTTCTTTCAGCAAAATATAGCAGTGTGATGAATATGTTGGCAACGATTAAATGACCCCTGGTCCACTGCAACGAGGAGAACATGATTCAATAACTATTCGAAGGCTCTGCATGTACGAATGTCGTACACTATTTTCTTCTACCCAAGCTGCATTTATGGTCGTGATTATCACTGACTTGTTAAGCATTGAAGTTTTTTCTAGATCACTCCCTAAATCAAAGGCAGTTACAGATGAATTCAACTTTGAACTCTGCAAGAGATTGGCTCTTAATTGAACCGTAATAGCCATGGAAATTTATTTATAAAAAGTATGCCAGCAACTACACAATTGATATCTACAGAAATAGAAGGCTAGAAAACAAGAAATATAATTTATAAGATCCAATTTACTTGGTTGGTCAACATGTAGAAACCCCCTCCACTCCAAATATTTTTATTGACAATGGCCCTTACAGAGAGTTTATTTTCAAGAATTTTCAAGTGGCTTCTGTTGATGAAGAAAGTGCAACAGTAGTTCTAGTAAGTTGATTAGTGTATAAAAGAAATTCCCATCTGAAGCCCTGAGTAAGCTATGAGTGAGACTTTTTGCCTCTACATAAGAGTTCATTAGATAATGTGTTCTACAAACCCCTCTCACATACTCAACTGCATGATTGCCCTATTCAAGAGCCAGCTATTCCAATAAGCATGTGAATGAAAATCACCTATACAATTTACCAATTACAACAACAACCAAGCAACAAAAAAAAAATGTACTCAGCAGACTAAGGCAACAAATTGGTCAAGTAATAATCCTCAAAAGGGCCAATATACTGGGACTCTCCATTCAACTAGGTATTACCACCTATACTTTATCCTGATTTAAGTATATTTCCAGTAACAATTCACCAAACCGTAGTCAGCCTATGTGATGAAACAATATCACCAAAAGTTCAAGCTAAGCATGTTACCAATAAAACTGTTGGCTAAACCTATAAACAATCTTAATCATCCACTTCGCCTTCTTAGTATTAGGCCTTTACCAACAGGTGTGTGATTAAGTTGTTTCTCATCTTTTATCAGCTACCAGGTTTGACAGAAAAGAAGTGCAAATTTCCTGCATCCACTATCTAACAGATCTGCTAATTTCTAAATCATTCAAAACTTGAACAGGGCCAATATATTGAAATAAAACCATGAGAGCCTCAGAACTTGTGCCTCCATTTATAAGCTATCTTAACTAAGCCATTTATTTTGGTAATCCAAATAACAAAAAATACCATTCCATTTCTTGCCTTTAAAATAGAATCCAACAACTTCTAGTGGCACGCAGAGGCAGATTCATTGACTTTTACCATTCACGCTAGTCTTGGTATGCAGAGGCAGATTCACTGAAATCAGATATTTCTTTTAGCAAAATATAGCAGTGCGATGAATATGTTGGCAATGACTAAATGACCCGTGGTCCACTGCAACGAGGAGAACATGATTCAATAACTATTTGAAGGCTCTGCATGTACAAATCTAGTACATTGTTTTCTTCTGCCCAAGCTACGTTTATGGTTGTGATTATCACAGTCTTGTTAGGAATTGAAGTTTTTTCTAGATCACTCCCTAAATCAAAGGCAGTTACAGATGAATTCAACTCTGAACTCTGCAATAGATTGGCTCTTAATTGAACCGTAATATCCATGGAAATTTATTTATAAAAAGTATGCTAAAATCTTTAAACCCATGTGCATTTGGCACAATTACAATCGGTTCAAAGTGACACGTTATCTTCAATGTTCTCATAAACAAAATTTGATAGTATCCGTCTGTAAATATCAATTTAAATTGATGTATAGTTTGTGCTTCAGCAGATATTTATCAAATCATAAATTATATACAGATGTAAACTTGCTACACTAATTTGAAAATATGGGAACTGTGATGTGAGCGTAAGTCTTCCATGTCGATAGGAAAGATCCATTGACCAGAAAAAACTTCAACCTAAAGTTAAAAACAATTGATTTATTTTTCTCAATATTTATGCCATATGATTGGAGGGATGCTAAGCATTCAAATTTTTGTTGTCAACATGTGTTTCTTATTAAACAAATTACTGTTGGTGAAATTATTGTGCATCCTTATTTTTGTATAATGTACCATTTTTCTCTATTTTAGGTTTTGTAGTTGATATCCACTATAATGAACTTACTGTGCAAACATTGTGAGCATGTACCATTTTTCTCTATTTTAGGTTCTGTATTTGATATCCACTATAATGAACTTATTGTGCAAACATTGTGAGCATGTGTCATGTTATCACAAAACCATAACAGAGGGTTGCAACTAAGCATGATCTCATGTAACTATTTCAACCTATCTTTAGACCAAAGATCAGCCTCTTTGATCAGAGAGGGCTCTCTCAAAACTCTTAATGAAATTCTTCACACACTAGAGGGTTAACTCTTTGTCTTTTTATGAAAACATAAATGGTTGGAAACACACCAAAATGAATCCCATTGGGCTATGGAGTCTACAATATCCAGTGAACAAGAAAAAAACACAGTGATCTCATAGAAATCAAGGCTCTAAACATCACAAGTCAAACAAATTCCACCACATATAGTCGGCTGTATACACAGGAAATCAGAGCATATAATCATGAGTTCTGAGTGATTGCATACAACAAAACCATAAAATAACATCAAACATAAACCATCATTACTTCATTTGACCATGATAACACTTCGAGAATCTTGAGAAGAGTATAACTCTGTTTTTACTATTACTGTCAAAAAGGTCTTACAGTGGCCCAAAACAACACACTTTTTCTATTAAGTATCCAACCTTTTTTACATATCAATTCTTCCTATATATAGCCTATCAAAAACTACTGTACGAGGCTCCTCAACGAGCATGAAGGGAGCTCGTGTTTTTTACATAAATGACCTTAACTATGACATAAACCAACTGATTAATTACAAAAGTTATGATGGTACGAAAACAGGGGATTCCATCATACTGGCCCTTTAAGTCTCCTTCTTTGTATACCCTGCTATGTTCTTCAAAGCTCACCACCTGTATCATTGCCATAACAACCATATCCAAACTAGAAGCATGTTCAATGTATATACAGCTTCGGATTCTTGATGCAGAGATGATTCAAACAACCGAAAAGAAAATGAAGCCTATATTCTTGGTTGTTGCCCCCCTCGGTGTCCACATATTAATGATCCATATTTGAGCCTCTTACACCTTGGATAACCTCGTCTGATTGAAAAGAATTCATGAACCAGCCATCCCAGAGCTAGACAAGTGTATTATCTTACACCTCAGCAGCTCTATCCAAACCCTAAATTCTCGGAGATAAAGTGACTTTTTAGCAAAAAAAAACAAAACTTCGCCCTTTTTTTTAATATTTGCCCTTGGCCTCTTTAACAAAATATCTGACTGATCTTCTATACTCCCCAGGCTTAGTATTTGACCATTTGTTAAAATATATGCTGACCTCAGCATTCCATTTCAAGCTTTAATCATAACCAGTCATCTACAGCAGTTTCGTAGCGCGCTACGAAACTGCTGTAGGTCATTAAAATCAATTTTATGAACCTCAAAACAGTATCACTTCAAATTTATAATTCTTCAGTCATTCCATACAAGCAAAAAGACACAAAAAGTCTCAAAAACTTTTGACAAGATAATGACCCAAAATATATCAAAATTTGAGAATACACAATCCTTCTTGAATCATTTAGCTAGCCTGTCTAGCTTTTCTCTCAGACTGATGACCTCCTTCTTCAACTTCTTATTCTCTGCTTTCAGACTTATATTCACTTGTTTCATAGTTTTTGCTTGTTTTAAAGCTGGTACTGTCCATACATAGGCATCAGACACCGAACTAGCTTGACTGATCATTCTTGCTTTACCTTTCATCACAGCTTTCCTATAATTGGTATACCTTACTGCCTTCTCTTTAAAAACATTTGAGACCTGAGGTATCTCCTTACTTACTCCAGCTTGTTTTTTGATGGCAATCACATTGCCACTTTGACTTATAACCACCTTTTTGTCCTTACTCTTGTTTTTAGCTGCTTGGACTATTTCAGAGAAAATTTCAAGTGCCTCTGTCCCAGGCAAGTCTGAAGAGACTTTCTCTTTTTGAACCTTTTCTGCTTCCTTCATTTGTCTCCTAGTCATTGGTCTACGGGGTTTAAAAGCATACTCTACCCCTGGTTCTTCAAACTTTAATTTTTTAGAAGCCTTTGACTTCTTTGAACTTTCAGGAGAAGACAGTGTTAAATCAATATGCATTGGCGATACCAGTTGATCTTGTTCAATTTCAAGGGGTTCAACTTGAATTGGGTGCTCTTGTTCTAATTCAATAGCTTCCAACAAATCATTTAAACTACCCCTAGACACAGGACTTTCTTCCACAGGAGCTAACTTTCCCTTTTCTTTATTTAGCTGTCCTCTAGTTCTTACTCTTGAAACCCTTTCCACTTTACTAGACTCAAATTCATCTTTTCCTTTGTGAGTCTTCTGTTTAGATGATTCTGGTGTTTCTTTAAGAGATAACTTAGAAGCTTCCTTTTCAGATACTTTGGATGACTTTGAAGTTTTGATTATTGATGCTTCAGGAGCTTTTTCAACTGCTAACTTAGGAGTCTTCTTTGTTTTAGCTTCAGGTGTGTCTTTGACTGTTGCAGACCTCTCTGGCTTCTTTGTTTTAGCTTTGGACTTGCTATGGTCTGTTATTTCTTTTCTTAACTCAGCCAAAGTAGTACCCTCACTCCTATCTTCTTTTTCTCTTACAGGTAAAGGAGTTAGGCCCGTTTTACTAGGGAAACCGGCCATGAATACAAACGAGTCCCAGTCCTTACCAATTTTATGTAGGCTATCCAACACCAGTAATTTAACCAGACCATGATGGAAAAGAGAAGTTTCATAGGCTTCCTTCTTCAACTGAATTTTATCACACATCTTAGAAATACTCCTGAATAAGTAAAAGGGTATGTCTATGGAGCTCTTACCAGTAAAGTGTAGCAACAGCTTGAAATGATATGAGTAAACTTTGTTGTATCGGCCTTCACACGTCAAATACTTCTGAATGCATGACAATAATGTAGCATAATTCTCCTTAAGATAACTCCTTGGGACAGCTCTGGAGAGATCTTCATTCACATATGGTGCCTTTAAGAACTCCTTACACGGACCCATATCAAACTTGAAATTCTTGAACCACTCTTGACCACCTCTTGGGATTTCTGTGACTTTAGAAATAACTTCAGGTGAAACCGGGAACTCCAGCATGGCCACTTTTGAATTTAATCCCGTAAAATTCACTGCAAATGCCTTGGTAACTTCTGCATGTCCACCTTTGAGCTTTTCACAAAACCGCCAACAACCAGTAGCTCTGAATGCCTTTGCTATCTCCTCATCCCTGAGGGTTACATCTAATCCCTCCGGTTCTGTTCTCACACATCTCCCTGAACGATGCTCTTTTTTCTCCATATTTCTTAGCACAATTCTTCACGAGGGAATGACAATGGTTTGTAGCACAATAACAGATTTTACGCTGTAGAAATCAGGCTCGCTTGCAGAAGTCTATTTAGGATAAAGCTCAAGCTTTCATCAAGCAGAGGACATTCATTTGTTATGAAAAACATATTATGACACGACCACTTTCTATAACGTCCCCCAAACTGACACCTAACTCAATGAGATCAAACCTGATGGCAAAGTAATGACTAATCATGACAGACAAATGGTGTGAAGAAACAATCATGACCGGACACGTGACTCATTACCTCTCGGATTAGACAGTTAAGGAAAAACGCTGCATAAAAACCCGAAACCCCGATTTCGTAGCGCGGGCAGTTCAAATTTAAGGGAATGCGCTACGAAATCGCTGACAAACAAGCCGCTACGAAAACGCGCAAACAGATTTGAGCAACAGACTTGACCAATCATACCCGCGCTGCGAAACTGCGCAAGTACCTAAGACATGACATCCGCGCTGCGAAACTGCGCAAGTACTTTTGACAAGACATGACATAACTAACTATGATGAAAGATGACCAATGCCCTTGCCTTTACACGAATTTCATTCATAACTCTTGCATTTTCAAAATTTGAAATTGACACAAGTTAACAAAGCTATTTACAAGACCACAAGACTCTTCAAAATCTATGGACAATTATCCATATACATGGACTATAGTTTCTGGTGATAACAGCGGCTCCACTAGGGATAGTGTGCCCCTGTGGCACACTAAGAACACGTAGTACCAGTGCTTTATCCATTTATTACACTCACATCTGGCTGACAAGCATTCCTCTCAAACTTTGTGGGCCTTCTCCTCGGGCTAAAATCTGCTAGTTCAACTTGTCATTTATTAATAGCACAAAACACTTCAAAAACCATGATTATTTACAATGATCATGAATTTCTTGGCAAACTTTTCACTGATAATAATGCTTTAAGAACCTGCCATTGACAGGCCCACCAGCATACTGTGATCCATCAACTTCTTGCAAAATATAAGTATTGTTTCCATGGAAAGCAGAGATTACATATGGTCCCTTCCATAAACTCTCAAATTTACCATGCTTGCCCTTTTCTTCAATCCTGGCTTCCCATTTCAAAACCTTGTCATTAATTTGAAAAGTCACATCTTTAACCTTCTTATCAAAAGCCCTCTTGACTCTATTCTGATTTTGTTGATAATCTTCGACCACTTCACTTCTTTTTTCCTGTAATGCAATCAATTGATTGATTCTCCTTTGAATGGCATTTGGCTCTTCCTCCAGTCCTTGAATTAATTTCATAACTGGGACACCAAGAGAGGTTGGAAAAATGGCTTCTGCTCCATACACAAGTTCATAAGGAGAGGTTCCAATAGATCTTTTAGTGCATATGCGATCAGCCCATAATGCATACTTCAGTTTCAAATGCCAAGTTTTCTTGTTTTCTTCCAACAATTTCTTAATAATCCTCACAAGACTCTTATTAGAACTTTCAGCTAAACCATTGCCTTGTGGATAATAAGCTGTTGAGTGACCAAGAGTAATATGATATTGATGGCAAAAGTTTATCATTCTTTTAGACTTGAATGCTTGGGCATTGTCTGTGATAAGCTTGAGTGGACATCCAAACCTTGACAAAATATTGTTCTCTAAGAAAGAAATAATGACTGCATCATTAGCTTGTCTAGTTGGCACTGCCTCTATCCACTTTGTGAAATAATCTGTGGCTGTAAGTATCCACCGATGTTGGCCTGCTGAAGAGGGATGTATCTCACCTATAAAATCTAGCCCCCACTGCTGAAAAGGCGCTTCTACATAAATAGGAACTAGAGGCATAGGCATGAGTTTTCTTTTACCTTCAAACAACTGACATTCATGACAGGCTGCAACCTTTTTATAGATGTCTTTGAACATGGTGGGCCAAAAATATCCAGCTCTCAATATTTTGTTAGCCGTAGCCTTCCAATAATGGTGACCTCCACAGTCTCCTCTATGAAATTCTTCAATTACCTTATCAGCCTCTTCTTCAATCAAACAACTTAGTAGAATCCCTCCAGCATCCTTCCAGAATAAATTCTGCTCATTAACAAAATATTTAAGAGATTTCAGCTTGATAAAACGAGCTTTAGACTTAGGAAGATTATCAGGGGCTCTGTTGTGTTGTAGTACAAATGAGACATCCTTATACCATCCAGATATCAGAAATTTTTCATTAATTTGAACCAACTCTTCCTCTTCTTCAAAAATTTCTGATATTTCTGCATTAAAGTTAATATCACTGCAGTCTAAATTTGAGTGAGTTAGTAGTTCTGCTAACCCTTGACCTTTCACCAATTTAGTTGGCCTAATTTCAATATCATATTCCAACAATTTGGCTATCCATTTCCCTCTTTTACCATCCGGGTCTGCTTGTGTGAGAATTTCTTTAATAACAGCACTTGGCACAAATGCAATAATATGAGAATGAAGCACATAGATTCTGAAATCTTTGATTGCCTTCACCAAAGCATATGCCTGTTTTTCTAAAATGTTATACTTTAGTTCAGCATTTGCCAATGTTTTACTAAAGAATGAAATAGGCTGCTCCATACCTTGACTCCCTTTCTGCAAAAGAACTCCAGCGATTGTATCTTCAGAGGCATAAGTGAATATTAAGAATTCCTTGGAGAAATCAGGACTAATAAGAACCGGCGCTTGAGTGAGTGCTTTTTTAATTTCTTCAAATGACCTTCTTGCCTCAGCTGTCCATCTAAAGTCTGCTCCTTTCTTTAGCATTTTTGTGATATACTTAACCACCTCTGCAAAGTTAGGAATGAACCTCCTAACAAAATTGACTTTACCAAGAAAAGACTGCACTTCTTTCTTACTCCTTGGCAAATCCAATCTTGAAATAGCACTAACTCTATTTGGATCTATTTTAATGCCTTCTTGAGAAATAATATGCCCAAGCAACTTACCAGAAGTCAATGCAAAGATGCTTTTAGTTGGGTTCAAAGAAATGCCGAACCTTCTACACTTCAATAATATCTTCTCCAGATGCTTTAAATGATCTTCCTCTTTCTTTGAAAAGACTGTAATATCATCAAGGTACACCACAACTGATTTATCTTTCTCCTCTGCAAAAGCAATGTCCATAGCCCTTTGGAAAGTCGCCCCTGCGTTCATGAGGCCAAAAGGCATCTTGGCATACATAAATGTGCCCCATGGTGTGGTAAAAGTTGTCTTCTCCTGATCCTCTGGATGAACAAGGATCTGATTATAACCTGAAAAACCATCTAACATTGACATTCTCTGAGACCCTACAATATTTTGCAACATGAGATCCATCTTAGGAAGAGGGTAATTGTCTTTAAGTGAAGCCTTGTTTAAATTTCTAAAATCTATGCAAATCCTTATTTCTCCATTCTTCTTCCTAACTGGTACCAAGTTGGCTAACCAATTAGAAAATCTGATAGGAACAATAATCTTTGCATCATACAACTTCTTAACCTCTTTCTCAATTAATGGCATCAGCAAAGGATTTATTCTTCTCAATTTTTGCTTGAATGGTTTCTCATTTGGTTTGATGGGAATTGTATGTTGTATAACTGAGGCATCATACTGTTTGAGATCAGTATAATTCCATGCAAATACATCAATAAACTTCTTCATTAATTCAATGTACTTCACTTTAAGATCAGCTGATAAAAATTTGGAAATTTTGACCCATCTAGGCGCTACTAAATCACCTAGATTGCAATTCTCTATTTCTTCTTCATTTGCCTGCAACCTTGGCGCCTTAAAAACATCATTCTGATCAAAAAGCTTCTCAAGTGGAATCAGACCTTTAGGAATAATATTATTTTGTAGCTGCAACACCTCGGACTTTTCTTTTGTTTCCACTAACATGTTTTGTTGATCAATCTGACAATTCTCAAATTCTCCTTTCAATTCTAGGAAACTTTTCACCTGCTGGTCATCTTCAAATACTTGCCAATTCAGTATATTGTCAGGGATCACTGGTCTATGGCGGACTTTCACTTCATAATGATCAGAAGAAATCTTAGGAATGACAAAAAGACTAGCTGCTACAGCAAGGGAATCTGCCATGGAATTCTGATCTCTAGTCTTAATATTGAAAGTATATGACTGAAATTTCTCCAGTAATTCTAACACCAAATTCCTATAAGCTCTCATTCTTACATCTTTTGTTTGATAAGCCCCTTGAACTTGCTTTATAACTAGTTCAGAGTCTCCATACACAACAATGCTCTTTGCCTTTAACTCAATCAAATTTTCCAAGCCCAAAACCAAGGACTCATACTCGGCCATATTATTAGTGCAATCAAAATTGAGCTTATAGGATAAAAACTTACTTTCATTAGTTGGAGACATAATCCAAATTCCAGCACCAGCGCCTTCTTTACCAGCTGCTCCATCAAAATACAAAGACCAACAACCAGAGATGTCTTCTTTATCATTTTGCTGCTGCTCTACACACTGATTTTCTGCCTTTCCTTTCTGTGACTCTTCTCCCACTGATTCATTAAATAAAATTGCTGACCCCAAACCTGTGTCACAAGAATAAATTGGAAAATTTTGTGGTTTGTCTTTACTACTCACCATATATGCCATTCTTGTTTCACGGTATAATCTTCTCTGTTCTCCAAAAACCGGAATAGTAGCAAAAGTCAAATCCATCTGCATAGTACCTTTAATCTTAGCTGCCCATGATCTTGAGAGTAAAATCCCAAATTTAGGTGGGACATCCGCCACAACAATATCCATGACAGTGGTCTTGGCTGGGATTTGTGTTAGTGATACAACCACATCTTTAATTAACCCAATACAATGAACCCTCTTAGAGTCAAAAGAAAATAGATCTTTATAAGGTCTAGTCACTTCCAATCCTAGCCTTTCCATAATGACTTTGGGCATAAGGTTATGAGATGCTCCTGAGTCTAGCATGGCATTATGAAGAGTCATCTCGTGTATATTGATACTAATATAAAAAGGAGGAAATTCATCATTCTGCTCATCTTCTAACCTTGGGCCTAAACAAATGATAGGATTGTCTTCTTGCAAATTTAAGATATCAGCTCCTCCTGGAGGAGAGTTAAGCATTTCCACAATCTTACTCCTATATTTGTTTACTTTCAAAATCTCATTAAATGGGACTGAAATTTTGATTTTAGCCATCTCATTTTCTATGCTAAACACAGAATTAGATCTTTCCATTTCCTTAGGAAGAGCAACAACTTGACTAACCTTCTTCTCAACAGGAGAATCATTGTTTTTATCAGCTTGCTTAGGCTTTTCTTGTTTGTCCTCCGCTGCTTTTGAAACATTCTTTTTGGGCTGAGCTTTATTAGCTGAAACAGGCACCTCTCTATTTCTGAGATTATATTGCTTTTGAATTTCAAAAATGGCATGCTGATACCCTTTTAGAAAATCTGAAGGTTCTTCCTCAACTTTCTGTTGGCTAGATTCATCATGTTCTTCTTTTGTTAAAAAGATTTCTGAATCTTCCTCACCAAGGCAATGAATGGCTTCTTCTGGTTCCTCAGTCTCTTCCTCACCATCTACCATATTTTGCTGAAATGGAGGTCTTACAGGAGGATCAGCTGGCTGATTTCTGTTTTCCCTTGGACGTTGTTGATTTTGAGGTCTCCTAAACTGAGAATTTCTAAACCGAGACTCTTGTTGTGCTTGAGGAGCAGCAGTATTCCCAAGTGCTAGTTGATCCATTAACTTTTCCATAGTCTTCATCATGGTTTCAAATTTTTCATCTTGAGCTGAAGTGGAAGGCCTCTCCTCTTCCTTAAATTTAGTCTTAGCCATCTTAGACTTTTTAGCAGCAAGTATATTTACTTCAACTTTGATAGCATCATTTTGCATATCAGCCAATGTAGCAGATTCTCTTTCTCTAAGTAAGAGGGAAAAATCAGATTCAAAAGACTCAGCATATCTTAATTGAGCCAAAGCCCCAGGAGGTTTTAAGTGACCTGGAATAGAATTATAAGTCTTATTGAATCTCTTAGAAAAGCTTTGAATAGTCTCATCTGGAGCTCTTCTTAAATTATTATATTCAGTGAGAGCTTGTACTGGATTAGTTCTATTACCCCACTTTCTCAAAAAATTATCTTCGAACTCAATCCAACTGTGAATGCTACCAGCTCCCAAGGCTTTGAACCATTTCCTAACCTCCCCAATAAAGGATTGAGCAAATAATCTCAATTTGACATCTTCATCATCTACTTCATACCTATCAATAAAGTCATTGAATCTATCTACATGCTCTTCAGCTGTGATGTCTTCATCCCCTCCCCAGGTTGGAATCTTAGAAGCATATTTATTTGGTAAGTCATGCAAAACAGCAGGAAGGGCCAAAGGGGCATACCTTGCAGGTACAGCCATGATGAAAGGAGGAACAACAGCAATAGGTATGTTATGACCAGAGCTAATGTGAGATGACAGTTTAGGACTGTTTGGACTTACAGAAGCAGAGGACAAAATATGAGTACGAAAGGGACTATTAGGACTTTGTAACCCACCAACAAATGAGCTCCAATTTGGGAGTGGTAACCCAATATTTGAATTAAGCAGAATTTCAAAAGGGTCAAGCTCCTTAAGCTTCTTTAAATCTTCTCTTTCTAATAAAAGCTCAGAGGACACAATTTCCCAAAACTCCTCTTTATCTTCTTGTGAAATTAAAGAAGAGGTATCAATACCTCTCTTTTGTAAATCCAAGATAATACCTATTACTTCTTCTTCATCTTCAGACCTTAATATGACCTCTTGAACCTTATCATCCACAAGTTTGTTTTCAAGACTTCTAGAAAACTCAGAAAATAATGATTTTGAAGTACCTGGTATATCAGAGAGCTTCTGCTTTCTTCTTGAAATGATGTTAGGATTTTCCACAGGCCTATGCGGATTTGGATCAGGGTTACTCCTTGTGTACCTTCCTTTCGAAGCCACCTTTAAACTTTTTCAAAAACAAATGGAGTCACCAAGGTAGAGTGCAACCTCGAAAAACATTTGAACTCCTGCTACCTTCAGAAATTCAATCTTTAGCTCCAGGCAGACGCACCAAAATGTTATCACAAAACCATAACAGAGGGTTGCAACTAAGCATGATCTCATGTAACTATTTCAACCTATCTTTAGACCAAAGATCAGCCTCTTTGATCAGAGAGGGCTCTCTCAAAACTCTTAATGAAATTCTTCACACACTAGAGGGTTAACTCTTTGTCTTTTTATGAAAACATAAATGGTTGGAAACACACCAAAATGAATCCCATTGGGCTATGGAGTCTACAATATCCAGTGAACAAGAAAAAAACACAGTGATCTCATAGAAATCAAGGCTCTAAACATCACAAGTCAAACAAATTCCACCACATATAGTCGGCTGTATACACAGGAAATCAGAGCATATAATCATGAGTTCTGAGTGATTGCATACAACAAAACCATAAAATAACATAAAACATAAACCATCATTACTTCATTTGACCATGATAACACTTCGAGAATCTTGAGAAGAGTATAACTCTGTTTTTACTATTACTGTCAAAAAGGTCTTACAGTGGCCCAAAACAACACACTTTTTCTATTAAGTATCCAACCTTTTTTACATATCAATTCTTCCTATATATAGCCTATCAAAAACTACTGTACGAGGCTCCTCAACGAGCATGAAGGGAGCTCGTGTTTTTTACATAAATGACCTTAACTATGACATAAACCAACTGATTAATTACAAAAGTTATGATGGTACGAAAACAGGGGATTCCATCATACTGGCCCTTTAAGTCTCCTTCTTTGTATACCCTGCTATGTTCTTCAAAGCTCACCACCTGTATCATTGCCATAACAACCATATCCAAACTAGAAGCATGTTCAATGTATATACAGCTTCGGATTCTTGATGCAGAGATGATTCAAACAACCGAAAAGAAAATGAAGCCTATATTCTTGGTTGTTGCCCCCCTCGGTGTCCACATATTAATGATCCATATTTGAGCCTCTTACACCTTGGATAACCTCGTCTGATTGAAAAGAATTCATGAACCAGCCATCCCAGAGCTAGACAAGTGTATTATCTTACACCTCAGCAGCTCTATCCAAACCCTAAATTCTCGGAGATAAAGTGACTTTTTAGCAAAAAAAAACAAAACTTCGCCCTTTTTTTTAATATTTACCCTTGGCCTCTTTAACAAAATATCTGACTGATCTTCTATACTCCCCAGGCTTAGTATTTGACCATTTGTTAAAATATATGCTGACCTCAGCATTCCATTTCAAGCTTTAATCATAACCAGTCATCTACAACAGTTTCGTAGCGCGCTACGAAACTGCTGTAGGTCATTAAAATCAATTTTATGAACCTCAAAACAGTATCACTTCAAATTTATAATTCTTCAGTCATTCCATACAAGCAAAAAGACACAAAAAGTCTCAAAAACTTTTGACAAGATAATGACCCAAAATATATCAAAATTTGAGAATACACAATCCTTCTTGAATCATTTAGCTAGCCTGTCTAGCTTTTCTCTCAGACTGATGACCTCCTTCTTCAACTTCTTATTCTCTGCTTTCAGACTTATATTCACTTGTTTCATAGTTTTTGCTTGTTTTAAAGCTGGTACTGTCCATACATAGGCATCAGACACCGAACTAGCTTGACTGATCATTCTTGCTTTACCTTTCATCACAGCTTTCCTATAATTGGTATACCTTACTGCCTTCTCTTTAAAAACATTTGAGACCTGAGGTATCTCCTTACTTACTCCAGCTTGTTTTTTGATGGCAATCACATTGCCACTTTGACTTATAACCACCTTTTTGTCCTTACTCTTGTTTTTAGCTGCTTGGACTATTTCAGAGAAAATTTCAAGTGCCTCTGTCCCAGGCAAGTCTGAAGAGACTTTCTCTTTTTGAACCTTTTCTGCTTCCTTCATTTGTCTCCTAGTCATTGGTCTACGGGGTTTAAAAGCATACTCTACCCCTGGTTCTTCAAACTTTAATTTTTTAGAAGCCTTTGACTTCTTTGAACTTTCAGGAGAAGACAGTGTTAAATCAATATGCATTGGCGATACCAGTTGATCTTGTTCAATTTCAAGGGGTTCAACTTGAATTGGGTGCTCTTGTTCTAATTCAATAGCTTCCAACAAATCATTTAAACTACCCCTAGACACAGGACTTTCTTCCACAGGAGCTAACTTTCCCTTTTCTTTATTTAGCTGTCCTCTAGTTCTTACTCTTGAAACCCTTTCCACTTTACTAGACTCAAATTCATCTTTTCCTTTGTGAGTCTTCTGTTTAGATGATTCTGGTGTTTCTTTAAGAGATAACTTAGAAGCTTCCTTTTCAGATACTTTGGATGACTTTGAAGTTTTGATTATTGATGCTTCAGGAGCTTTTTCAACTGCTAACTTAGGAGTCTTCTTTGTTTTAGCTTCAGGTGTGTCTTTGACTGTTGCAGACCTCTCTGGCTTCTTTGTTTTAGCTTTGGACTTGCTATGGTCTGTTATTTCTTTTCTTAACTCAGCCAAAGTAGTACCCTCACTCCTATCTTCTTTTTCTCTTACAGGTAAAGGAGTTAGGCCCGTTTTACTAGGGAAACCGGCCATGAATACAAACGAGTCCCAGTCCTTACCAATTTTATGTAGGCTATCCAACACCAGTAATTTAACCAGACCATGATGGAAAAGAGAAGTTTCATAGGCTTCCTTCTTCAACTGAATTTTATCACACATCTTAGAAATACTCCTGAATAAGTAAAAGGGTATGTCTATGGAGCTCTTACCAGTAAAGTGTAGCAACAACTTGAAATGATATGAGTAAACTTTGTTGTATCGGCCTTCACACGTCAAATACTTCTGAATGCATGCCAATAATGTAGCATAATTCTCCTTAAGATAACTCCTTGGGACAGCTCTGGAGAGATCTTCATTCACATATGGTGCCTTTAAGAACTCCTTACACGGACCCATATCAAACTTGAAATTCTTGAACCACTCTTGACCACCTCTTGGGATTTCTGTGACTTTAGAAATAACTTCAGGTGAAACCGGGAACTCCAGCATGGCCACTTTTGAATTTAATCCCGTAAAATTCACTGCAAATGCCTTGGTAACTTCTGCATGTCCACCTTTGAGCTTTTCACAAAACCGCCAACAACCAGTAGCTCTGAATGCCTTTGCTATCTCCTCATCCCTGAGGGTTACATCTAATCCCTCCGGTTCTGTTCTCACACATCTCCCTGAACGATGCTCTTTTTTCTCCATATTTCTTAGCACAATTCTTCACGAGGGAATGACAATGGTTTGTAGCAAAATAACAGATTTTACGCTGTAGAAATCAGGCTCGCTTGCAGAAGTCTATTTAGGATAAAGCTCAAGCTTTCATCAAGCAGAGGACATTCATTTGTTATGAAAAACATATTATGACACGACCACTTTCTATAACGTCCCCCAAACTGACACCTAACTCAATGAGATCAAACCTGATGGCAAAGTAATGACTAATCATGACAGACAAATGGTGTGAAGAAACAATCATGACCGGACACGTGACTCATTACCTCTCGGATTAGACAGTTAAGGAAAAACGCTGCATAAAAACCCGAAACCCTGATTTCGTAGCGCGGGCAGTTCAAATTTAAGGGAATGCGCTACGAAATCGCTGACAAACAAGCCGCTACGAAAACGCGCAAACAGATTTGAGCAACAGACTTGACCAATCATACCCGCGCTGCGAAACTGCGCAAGTACCTAAGACATGACATCCGCGCTGCGAAACTGCGCAAGTACTTTTGACAAGACATGACATAACTAACTATGATGAAAGATGACCAATGCCCTTGCCTTTACACGAATTTCATTCATAACTCTTGCATTTTCAAAATTTGAAATTGACACAAGTTAACAAAGCTATTTACAAGACCACAAGACTCTTCAAAATCTATGGACAATTATCCATATACATGGACTATAGTTTCTGGTGATAACATGTCAAACTAAGCATATACCAAGAAGTCACCAGTAAAATATTCGGATCTTGTGAAAAGGTACAGGCCATCAATAAACAGCATGTACCTTGCACAGTTGACCAAGATTCAAAACATTGGCATACATTGTCAACTCCATGAACAAAGTGACTTAACTTGTATGTGCAAGTCTTTCCATATACCTGAAGTTTGGCTCGTAAGTACAGGGACAGGGACTTCAAATGAAAGGTCGAATCGCTGTGATTGAGAATAATTATGATTATGGTTAATGAGGCATAAAAACACATTCTAAATGGTAGTTTAGAAAGGCCACATGATTCGCGAAAAGGCACCACAATATTTACACAAGTTTAATGGGCACCATTGGCCGAGCTACCCAAGATAGCTCTAAATCAACAAGGCTTGGCTGTTTTTCGTGGAATAAACAAGGCAATAATTCATCCAGAGCCTTAATGACATTATAAGCTGTTGGGTTTTTCCATTATGAAACCACAAAAATTGGCCATCCTACACCAAAAGGAACTCATTTCAACTTTACCCAAACTAATGACCCAGCAAATATCGATGAGAATCACCAACCAACAAAAAAAAAAAAATCAAAAGAGTTGCATCGTACCATCCAACTTAGCGAACCAAAGTCTAGAATTCAAGGCTCAGGCTACCCCTTCTTACATGAGCAGAGAAAGGTTTTGCCAATTCAAATGAGTTATATCTTTCCTGAAAATTCCCTATCCTAGCAGAAACTTGAAATGCTAGGCCTAACTTGAAATCGAATATATTTTTCACAGATGAAGCAAGACACGAGATAAAAGTCCATAATGTCATTACAAATCAAACTTGAATGTTCTGTTTGGACATTATGAAACCACAGACACTGCTCATCCTACGCTAAATGAGAACTCGTATCATTTTATCAAGACAGATGACAAAAGACTCATAATCAGTGAGAACCCTAACAAACAAAGAGCATCAATCCTTCTGAGTTTATTACCAGAAGAGAAAGAATACCAGAATGCAATGGAGAGATGTACAACTACAGGCCTAAGCTTTCAACGTCACCTACTTATACTGCCCAAACAGCATATCCATGACTCCCCTGTTGAACCGACCCATGCTCTTCATGTGCTGCTGAGCTGCTTTGTCGTCGGCGACGAACCCCTTCTCCTTCAGCTTTACCAGGAGCTGCCGCATCTCATCAGCCTTCTGTGCCTTCAAGTAGGAATCAACCAAAGTGACATAAGTGGCAGCATTGGGCTTCCACCCATAGCCCAACATCTCAAGCGTATATTTTCCTGCCTCCTGAAGCATTCCACCCTGGCACAGCCCCTGAATGAGAACAGAGTAGCTATACGAATTGGGCAAGCACCCCGAGGCCTGCATTCTCATGAAGACCTTGAGGGCATCCTTGGGCTTGCATTAGAGTGCCCTTGCTGACCGCCATTGCCATTAGACTTTGTCAATTCAGTTGATTCCTGTGTGCATGATTCGTTTCTCGTTTAATCCAAGTACTTCTCAGCCAGTTTATTGTCCCTCAGAGAAGAATTTTCGTAAATATAAGGCTTACATTCTTCATGAGTCGAATGGATGCCATTTTGTTCACTTATTCGAACTATCACCAGGGATCTTCCTTAATATCATGATTTAACAAGAAAAGAAACACTATCCCCTACAACAAATGATTACCATTCCTAAACTTTTGACTCAAGAATAATATTTCCTAACCATCAACCAACAAAATAAATTGTCGTAAATTGCTAGATCAACTTTTCGAGTGAAGAAAGGAAATGATTCACTTGAATGAATCGAATTGTTCTAAAAATAAAATTCCACTGCAATGGAATCGAATTGAGCAGAGGAGAAGTAAATGGTTGAAGAAAATTATCCTGGACATAGGAGAAAACAACTCACTTGAATGGGGATTCGTCTTATTGAAGAAAGAAATCAGTTTAGCACAAGTGAATTGATCTGAACTCCCTTCAAATTTGTCTATTTGTAAATCAAAATTTTGTAGCTAACAAGCGATGTTGAGCGATGAACCAGAGTGATGCCATATTTTGGACATTTTTAAGTTCAAAAAGCAGACCAAGATTTGAATTCAAGTGGATTTTTTAGGACAAGGAAAGACTAATGAATGCTTCCAGATTTTCCAGGAGTTGCAGAATGGAGAAGAGTTGCAAGCTACTAACTATCAACAACTCGAATGCTCTATTAGAGTGTGTCTTAAAAAATGAACTGGAATTTTCATTTGAGAGATTAGGATAAAGTCTAACACGGAATTCATTTGATGCCTTGCACAAGCAGATCTATGTAGCTACTTGGGAAATGGCATCAAGATCCTTAGCTCATTTACCCAGTGTATTGTTTTGCACATGATGAACCTAACTTAGATCGATTGATCCAAAAGGACAACAATTGCACCAGCAAAACGAAAGAGATCATCACCAGGTAGTTGTTGAAGTTCCCACTCAAGAGTAGCTATAAACAAATCATGTAGTCTACATTTTATGAATTCACGAAGAGCTGAGCAACCCTTTTATTGTTGTTGGTTTTCTAGCATTTAGTTTAAAGGGTAAATTTTTATTTTGTGTGCCGTGTGTTATTGTTGTCCTTCTTGTACTTTATTTTTGGTTTGACACGTAGTAGCATTGAGATATTAAAGCGTAGTTATAGCTAATTACACAGTAGAAACAAAAAATACAGATAGTAAAGGACAATTTTTGTTTATCACAAACTCCATATTTGTGAATCATATTGGCCACAGGCTGGCTATGGATCATCAATAATATGTATAATAATATTAATCTTTATAATAATTTATTTTTTAGATAGTGTATTTATTTAATGAAATAAATATTGTACTGTTCAAAACGGTTGGTAAAAAGTACTAGCCAAGTCAGGATTTAAGCTTCAACTGCCACAATAGTCTCAACATTTCCTTGGGTTAGTTTGAGAGATGTGAGTTAGAAGGATGCATAGATGTTGTCATACCACGTGTATGCAACTGGTGAAAAATAATTATTTTATTTTATGCAATGGAAAAACAATGCAAATCAAGATACAAAATATAAAGCAACCCTTCTGCCTCCCCCAGACCTGCTCTTCCAAATGCGTTAACGTATTTGTATCTTACTTCACCCATGAAAAGGAATTCATATTTAGCATATGGTTCTATTGATCCCATTCTTATCATAGAAAAGGTATAATGTTCTTGCTTTACATATGGTCTTACAAAAGTATGCATCCTTTTATCCTCATTATTGAAATTATAAATCAATGAGAACTTGAATATTGTTTGTCTATGCTCCTGTAGTGGAATGTCTACTTGAGTTACTTAACCATCGAACTGAAAGGGTTAACACTCAAGGAAACATGACAAGATACCCACATGGAATAAATCATACTGGAATCATCAACGACCATTGATTAATACTCTACTGTTATAGACATTTTTGTGCCTAACAGCATGAAGCATGAAATGTCAATAATCTGAGGGATCCAAAGTCCCTAAACATGTTGTTCCTACCCCTAGAGGAACAAGGTCAGCAAACCACAGCACTGAAAATCAGTTCTCCACCTGAAAACACTCAAAAACAAGCTATTTCTGGATCATGTCAGCTGCTCCACTGAGCATCTGCGCTGAATGTCAACTGCTCCACTCTGTACCTGCGCTGAATGTCAAACCTAATGAAGGCTACCTGCGCTGGGCGAGATTGGCCAAGTGGCACAGTCATTCTGCAAGGTTTCAATTGCCCAGGAAGCTTCCAAACTGACACTTGGGTCAAGGAATTCGCCTTGTGATGAGTAAGAGGGTCTTGATCCCCAAGTGGAAGCAAGAATCTCCAAGTGGACTCAAGAATTGAAGTTTAACTGAAGTGGGAGAGGACACTAGTCAGCTTCATGCCAGCCTCAAGCTGACTCATCCTTTCTCCAAATCTCCTATATATAGAGCTCTCTCATGAGGTCTAAGGAGGCTGGAATTTTGTGCAAGTAAGGAAGTGCTGTTGGTTTGAGTATAGAACTATTGGGTGATTGCTTTGAAGGAGGTGAAGAGGAGATTTCTTTCTGCTGGGAGGTGTTGCTGGATTGGGCCTCTTATGGTTGTAACGCTCTCATAACTTTACTTCTTCTATTAATAAAAGCATTTGAGGTTCTTCTATATGCATGTATCTCTATGGTGAATTGATGCTTGTATATTTGATTTATTCTAATCCTTGAATCAGTTATGGATGTATGCTTCTTGTAGTTTCCTTTCTTTGTGCTTTTACAGGATCTTTGTGTAGCTGGGCCGGTGAAAGAGCAAGGAGCAAGGAGCAAGCAGCAAAGAGGGAAGATTGGATCAACCATTAGTGGAAGATAACGGTTAGTGGATCCCTTTTCTCTTCTCTCTCTCATCTCATAAAGAAGTAATCTTGAATAGCTTTGTATTCAGTTGTTGCTAAGGTACTGTCACCCTTAGAGTGGGATAGGGTCATTCCATATTGGATACTTTTCCCAACAACATCTACTTCATCTAATCCTTTCAAACAATCAAACTCAGTCCTCATGGAACAAAAAAGGCCCATGCTCAATCTGTCCATCAACCTCCTAAAATCTAATCAAAGCATCAAACTGAAAACATGCAATAAGGTTGCCTCCAACACTTGAAGTTTTCACTCAAATTGAGTGCTAAATCTCATTTCACTATCTCAAGTTGATCTTAAGTTATGTTAATTGAAAGTTGAAACACCCTTTCTCTTTGACTGAAAGGTAGAATGTCATCTCCTATGCTTTGGCCAATAACACAAATGGGCATCAAGGCATTATGCAATGATCAATTGTTACATTATTTTTCTTTGTACACTTTACTACCTAGTATCAAAAACGAAAACAATATGTTAAAACACAAATCTTTAATACCATCGTTTCTACAAATCCCAGGATTTCCCATTAAACTTGACTTGTAAAAAAATAGACTGAAAGCAGAGGGAATAATGCCAATTAGCTGATTATCTAAAATATTTACCCTATTAAGCTTCAATTTCCGAGTTGAGGAGGGAAACCGTATCTAGCTCCTATGCATATTAAGGGAACAAATGAAAATTCATAATGCAGACCTACTTACTGAAGATATATGCCTAGGTGAATTCATTTATGAAGTTTTAGCCTCCATCTCAGTTCTAAAAAGAATTTTATTACATCATGATTAGAACTTATAACAAAACAAATTCATGGTTCTCAAAATATACTTAATTTGAAATATGTAATATGCAATCTGAAATACTAAACTACCATGTTTCAGGCCCATACATCAATGTCTTTCAAAGGGTAACATTAGAAGTTGTGGATATTAACTTTTCATGAACTCAAAAAACCCTATGTAAGGATTCTCATGTCATGGTGAGAATGTGTGTGCTTTATAAGCACATAATTACCTTTCAACCCTGAACTTGGCCAGCTTAAAATAATATGGAAAAAAATCAAAAAACTAAATGATCATGAAAATATACTTCTAAGAGTATAACGAGCCATTTAAATTTAATACTCAATGGAAACCACACATTCCAAATGCAATTACCACTATAAACCATAAGAGAATTTTATACCTTGGAACTTCTTAGTATTATTTTTTGGTTATTGGAAGTGCTTCTAGAAACATAATAGGACCTGGGACTTCTACTTAAATTTTTGAAACTCATGCCATTCAAGTTCGAGTGTGGGATGCAAATTTTATTTGGCCTACAGGACCAAGATAATGAACTAAGTAAATAAATAAAAAATAAATAAACAAATATATATCTAGATCCTAAATTTTGTATGCTACCAAAGATTGCACCTGATGTTTTATCCTTCACAATGTTAATATGGAGTTATTAAAACCGATTTATAATTCTCAGTCAGGGATGATACAATGTGAGGAAATTTTATATTCAATTAAAATTGTGTCTATATTGGAATGAAAGTTATGTGTATGTATTTGTCTATGTACCTGGAGTTATATAACCATAGGATGTAGAAATTACAGACATGCAATTGATTCCCTTCTCACAACTCTGAGGGACCTTGGTAAGTCCAAAATCAACCACATGAACACCAAAATCAACATCTAGTAGAATATTGTGAGACTTAACATCACGATGGATGATAGGACGTACATAGTCATGATGCAAATAAGCCAAACCCTAATCTTCTCCAACTACAATTTTGTAACGTATAGGCCAATTAAGGTCACCAAATTTGGGGCCATGAAGGAGATCCACCAAAGTGCCTTTATGCCTAATCTTTCCCAAAGTTTCAACTTTTTCCTTCAATCCATTATCATTGCAGGAGGTGGAGCCTTCAGCGTTTCCATTATTCCACAACCTCTTGATGGCCATATTTTCTCCATTCCCGAGTGTGGCCTTGTACACTTTTCCTCATCCACCACATCCAATCACATTTTCCTCGTCTATGCAATCCATAATTCCATATTCTTTTAAACCTATTCGGTGAAATTGAGGCTGAGACATGAAATGTATGCTACATAATTCAACCCTAAAAAATTGTAATCCCTCTGATGCTTTCAGTTTTTCAAAGCAAGAAACATTACCTTTGACAGAAAATTCTATAGCCTTTACCATTGGATTAAAACTTATTAAATTTGACAGAAAAATCAATATCCTTTAACATTGGATTGTAAGGTATGCGGTTTATTTTGAGGCAATAAAAACATGAATTTACTTTCAGATTCCATTCTCCATGAATACCTGATGAATCTGATGGGACCTAATATTTATATAAGACACATTCAAATCCTTCAATATGAGATGCTACTTTAGTTTTAAAAAAATGGACATTTCTTCTATTGAAGAGCACATTGTAATGTCTTGTTGGATCCCTCACAAACAGGTCTTCATTTAACAATAATTTTAGTTTTCTAAATGAAAATTAACAATTTTTAACTCTAGCATTTGTATATCATCCATTTTAAATCCCTTGTACAATAGGCCTAAATTGCAAAAAATAGAAAAATATTTTCCTTGACATATCATAATTCCCGAGGGCAAAGGAAGTGATAAATATGATACAAATTCCCTTAAAGAAATATTCTCCCAATGAAACGATAAAAAGTGTATTATGATAAAAGAAATGCATCCTAGAGGCTAAAGTTGGAGACAAAGTAATATCTAGCAAGGATATTAACTACAACAATCTGGGTGGCATGAGAGCAATATGTTGCTTTGAATTTTGGACAGTACCCATATGGAGGGTATTTACCCAACAAACCCTGTAATATGAGAAAGTTGATCCGCAATGTAATAGATCTAGAGTATAAAGTCTTTCTTTCACATCCTCAAAATTTCTTCCTATCATCAATGTCAAATCGACTCCAAGCCACCAAAGCCATGGTTGTCGTGGAAACTCTCTCAACGCATTCACCAGATGGAGCACTTGGGCGAGCGACACTAGAATAAGTGGAATAATGATGAAAGAGCACTAGAGACCTTTCAAATGTTTTCTGCCACAATTTAGGGGTAGAGGAAATCAGACATTAGAGAAATGAAGATTTTAGTACAAACTTTGCACTTCAAACTTCACAAAATGAGCCTAGGACATGAAATTTATGCTGCATAATTCAACCCTCAAAAATTGTAATCCCTGTGATGCTTTCAATTTTTCAAAGCTATAAGAAACTTTAAATTTGATAGAAAATTCAATAGCCTTTAACATTGGATTGCAACTTATTAAATTTGACTGAAAATTCAATAGCCTTTAACATTGAATTGCAACTTATTAAATTTGACTGAAAATTCAATAGCCGTTAACATTGGATTGCAACTTGTCTAGTACCTTGTTATAGACCATGAAATAAATTGCTTAAGCCTTAAATAGTTCATCTAGAAATTTTTCAGTCTTCTCCTAATTGGGAAATGACGACGATTTTTTCGACACCCAAGAAGTGTCAAAATAGTTTCTCATTAAAAGAGTTATTTCTAAATTTGTAACGTGTAGGGAAATTAAGGTCATCATATTTGGGGCTATGAAGGATATCCCCCAAACTTCCATTAGCAATCTACTCGTATACCAAAATATTACATTCATCGACACAATAACACCATAATTTCACTATGTTTTTATGCCTAATATTTTAATGAAAGTTTCAATTTCTACCTTGAATCCATTATCATTGCAAGAGGTGGAGCCTTCAACATTTCCACTATTCCATAGCCTCTTAATGGCCACATTTTCTCCATTCTTGAGTGTGGGCTTGTACACTTTTCTTATCCACTGCTTCCAATCACATTTTTCTCGTCTATGCAATCCATAATTCCATATTCTCTGAAACCTAATCGGTGAAACATGTTCAACATTGAGGGAGACTTATTGCTTCATCCCAAATATTTAACTTTAGCTTTGTTGTATTGACAATATTGTCTAGAAAATAAGGCTAGTACTTGTTTGGTCAATTTAGTGTGATCTAAATTGCTATTTATAATGTCAACCCGGGGTTCGTAAACTGATGAAGTGAAGTGTACTGTATGTACTAGATAACCATTTCCTTAGTCTTTTGTCGTTTTTAGTTTTTTTTAAGTTTGTTTTTGAATTTATCTTTCCCTACCATGAGATGATGAAAAGGTGATAACGCAAGTGAAATGTGGATGATTATGGTGATCTCTAAGTGATTTTCAAAACTTAAAAGAAAGAAAGCTTTAAAATAACTGAAATGAAATCAATTCTTCAAAAGAAATAAAGACATCAAACAATGAACTATGACATTGGCCCAGTATCTTTGTTGCTGATTGAAAATGAAAGTGAAATCTACACTAAACTCAAAAAGTGAAATCTACACTAAGCTCTGCTATATCATTGAGTGAAAGTTGAGATATATCTCCCTTCCCATCATGTTCAAAATGTCTATCCATTCATCTCTAATAGCTTTTAATAGAAGGGCTTTCAAGGTCTCCTCATCTAAGTTACTCATTTTTGCTCTTTTCAGGTTATATTGAAATCTTTCAAGTAAATCCTCCAAGTTTTCATCTTCTCTTTGCATCATTTTCAATACCTCATCCTTGTGATTGGTGGGCATACAATAGTCCAGGTACCTATCCAAAAATGTTTGTTTCATATCATTCCAAGACCTAATGGATTGAGTGAGTAATCCCATGAACCATTTCAAGGCTGCTCCTTTCAATATTGAAGGAAACAGTTTGAGTTTTATGGAGTCTTCCAGATAATCATAAGTTCGACACACGACTTCAAACTCAAATAGAAATGTTTCAGGGTCCTCATTCCTTAACCCATGGAAGTTTGGGAGGACAGATGGTGAGATATTTTTCATGGTGGCTCGGGAGTCCTCATCGACTATAGGAAATCCGAATGAGTTATCTCCATCCCTATTTCCCCCAATGTTACCTCTACCTCCTTCATTGTTTCCTCCTCCTCCTCCTCCTCTACCACTACCTCTACCAAATCCAGTTGCTCCTTCCTCTATCATGGTAGTTTCCCTGGAGACTTTAGAGTCTTCTGGTTCTTCTACTAAGGGTGAACGAGAAGGAATTTCTCCCTCTTCTTCTTCAGATGACTCTACTTCTTCAATTACAATTTGTCTCTCTGTAGAAGGAAGGAAAGGATCTCTTTCTAATTCAGATTCGATGGAAGGTATGGGAGAGTCGACTCCTGCCTCTTGAATTCCAGGAATCCTAGGG
This sequence comes from Pinus tabuliformis, assembly GCA_031772625.1. Taxonomy (NCBI): domain Eukaryota; kingdom Viridiplantae; phylum Streptophyta; class Pinopsida; order Pinales; family Pinaceae; genus Pinus; species Pinus tabuliformis. The sequence goes on along the minus strand of CM062820.1, from coordinate 1,025,752,470 downwards.
CTAGGAGTGGAAGTTGGAGATGATGGAGGTGTCTCTTGTCTATTCCTTGAAGTAGATGGACTTGTAAAAATCGAACTCTTGGCTCTAGCTAAAAACCTTCCCCTAGAATCTCTTGCTCTATGCATGTCTTTTTTTTATTTTTCTTCAAGTCGGGGTAATAATTCTCTTTCTGATCTTCTAGGTCACTCTAGGTGCAAGAAGAGAGCATACTCAAGAAACTATTAAACCAATAACTTTCTCTTTTCTGATCCTCCAGATCACATTACTTGCAAGAGGAGAGCATACTTTGAGAGGTTATCAATTTTCCTTCCTTGAAATTTTCTTGTTTTTTTTTTAAGAATTTGGCTACCTAATTTCACTTCCCCGGCAACGGCACCAAAATGTTTGGTCAATTTAGTGTGATCTAAATTGCTATTTATAATGTCAACCCGGGGTTCGTAAACTGACGAAGTGAAGTGTACTGTATGTACTAGATAACCATTTCCTTAGTCTTTTGTCGTTTTTAGTTTTTTTAAGTTTGTTTTTGAATTTATCTTTCCCTACCGTGAGATGATGAAAAGGTGATAAAGCAAGTGAAATGTGGATGATTATGGTGATCTCTAAGTGATTTTCAAAACTTAAAAGAAATAAAGCTTTAAAATAACTGAAATGAAATCAATTCTTCAAAAGGAATAAAGACATCAAACAATGAACTATGACATCGGCCCAGTATCTTTGTTGCTGATTGAAAATGAAAGTGAAATCTACACTAAACTCAAAAAGTAAGAACAACTAATCCACACTAGTTCAACTCTTCAACTCAATCTTCCTTGTGAGAAGATATCATGAAATGTTAAGCAATGTGAAATCTCAAAGAAGTTAAACCAAACTGATCACACTACTTTATCTTTCTTGTCCTTTTACCTTTCAGCTTAATTTACCCTGTGAGAAACAGTCATGAACAAGTCAAGCAATGTGAGATCTAAAGCATACTAGATCAAGCTACAATGAGTGATATTCTGGTTCCTAATAGAGTTATGTGATTATAGAAAGGAACCGTTAGTAGATGAATAGCATGATATCTAAGAGAAAAAAATAAATGTACAATTTAAGGAGATAACAGTACTGCAAATCAAACTTCAGAAGACAAGAGTCAGCGACAAAGACAAGATGATCTTGTATGCCAATAGTTATGAAAAGAAAAGGTGAAAAATTGCCCCGGGCTGCCTAAAAACACTGATCAGTTGTAACCATAAAAGAGCAGCAACGAAAATGTAAATCAACAGAAATCAAAATCTTTCTTATGTACAGCTAATATACATGATGAAATAAAACGAAAAATTTAAATGACAACTGTAAAGCTAATATACATGAACAAAAATAAAGCAATGCAAAAGTGAAAAGACAACTATACAAGGTCTGAGTAAGCAGGGGCCCTCTGCCACTTTAACCAATTCAACGAACAGCTACACACAGAAGTTTAAACCAGTCTTCTCATATATTAAACAGCAACATAAAAGTGCAGTGGGGAAATACAACAGTCTTCAAATTACATTAACAACGATTAACTTGTACAACGTTCATGGACGCATTATTTATAAGGAAAGAAAGCTAAAACAGATTAACTAAATCTATGCTATTAACCACGCTGCCAGAGACACGTGAATCCTCCTTAGTCCGGATCTAGGTGACTGTCATCATGTTTATTAAATCCGAGAGGTATGGCTATTGGATTTGCGCTGCCAGGATGTCTTCGTGGCTAAGGATTGTGCCACATAGCTTCACGTGCTCAAAAACAGAGCTACGCAGAGCCGTGCCACCGCTGGACACTTCCGTTGACTATCCTTTGCCCCGTGTTTGATCGTGGAATTTTATGGCCGTGCTGGATGATCTAGAGGGACACGATCCATGTCCTTGACTCCTGTAACTTGCCCATGTGGCTCATTTCCTAAGAGGAAACCTGTAGCATGGTGTTTGAAAAAACAGCTGCGGAATCCTGTGCTGGTTGCAGAAACCTGGGTCAGCTGCGGAAACCTGTATCGGCTGCGGAAACTGAGAAGCTTCCGCAGCTATCTGAGCAAAATTTTAAACCAAACAACAGTCATCAGCATAGTTAGAAAACCATGTCAAAAACTCATTTTTAAACTAAAATACAATGATTTAATCAACTTGGTGGATAAAATGAGTGGAAAAGCAGGCTGAGAGGGTGTATGGGAAAGTGTAGGTTCGAGGCTCAACATACCCCTGCTCTGAAGGTGTTGCATGTCCTCATGCAACCAAAACTTAGTTATTTTTCCTCAATCCATATGCTCTGAGGCTTCTGCAAGAACATCTAGCCCTCTTCTCTTTCTCTTTGATGCTAAAATGGTCCTTGGTTTCTTGACTAGACATTTGAACTTAAGATTAATCAATGCCCTGCTCAACTTTTTACACTTCTTCTTCAGCTTCCTGTTCTTCTTCTGCCACAGTCCTAGGTGGAGCATAGTGTTATCATGGACAATCTTGTCTACCTTGCTCTGCTCTTTGAGTGTTTCGTTTTCCTGTTTGATGTGCCTATTTAAGACTTCCAGTTCAAACACTTCCTGTTTTAAAGACTGTACTTGTGCATCAAGTGGCAAGGTGGTGCTTGGTCATGCAGCTGATTGTTCCAAGGACTCTAAGTAGTTATATGCTTCTTGCTGGGTGGAATCTACCTCAGGTGTTTTTCTCAGCCTGAACTCAAATTCTGGTGAAGGAGGATTGCTTTCTCTTTCCGGCTGAAAATGGCTTTCCTCTCGTGGAGGACTTGGCTCAATACTTGGTTGAGTTGGGGATTTATCTAAATCAATAAAATGAGACTGTTTTTCTTTGGTTTTATTCCCCTTCCCTTTTAGCCTAGTGCTCCTTCTTAGGTAAGAACTAGTACTTTTCTCTTGTGCAGCCTGTTTTCCTCTTTGCTTTTTCTGGGTTATGGCAGTAGCTTGAAGATCTATTAACCTCTCTAACAGAGGTTGATAATCTTCTTCTACAGACTGTTCAGGGGATGGATAGGTTTCTTGAATGGTTATCTTGCCTTTGTCCTTTTTCTGTTTCTTATTTTTAGTTCCCTCCTCTTCTTCTTTCTGAACAGTTTCCTGAATGTCTACTGTAGGAGAGTCTTGGGCTGTAACATTCTTTTCTTTTCTCCTACTTCTCTTTGGAATTTTTGGGGAACTGCTTGTAGAGGCTTCAGTCAGTTCTTGGAAGTGATTTCTTGTCAAAAACGTTTCCCAAGTATCCTTAGTGTTTTTCAACTAATCTTCAATAAGGATTTTTATGAACCCGTGATGGTAAAGATGGGATTCAATACTACCTACGTGTTTTTGAACAGTAGAGCTCATTTTCTTCAAGCTTGATAACAGAAAATAAGGAAAGTTAAGGGTACAACCTTCCATGAAATTCATCATTATCCTGGCATGATACATATACATGGTACCAAAACGACCCTCGCATGTGATAAATTTCTGGACAAGTAATAACAGAGTGGACCATTCTTCTTTTATTGCATGCACGGGGATTCCTTTGGTAAATATAGAGGTATCCATACCTGGATTTTTGAGCATGATTTTCCATCCTTGATCGTCTACACTTCTGTTTTTGAACCACCTTTCGCCTTCTTGTGGGAGACTTGTTGCAGCTGCTATTATGGCCTCGGTCACTGTAAATTTCAGGTCTCCCACCTCCATTGTTTGTCCATTAAAGGACATGGCAAAAGCTTTAGTCACTTCTTTATTATAGCCCGTGAACTTTTGAATGAATCTCAGCCACCTTGCTTTCTTTAACGACTCCTTCGTTTGAGGATAACCGTCCAGGTACTTTGGTCCCTCCGGTTCAGCTCTTAGTAGCTTTCCCATTCTCGGCTTTAAATTCCGACTGAGAATTATACTGCGTATGAAGGTTCAGGGAAAAAATGGGCTGATTACGGGATTCTTAGGATAACTGGAGTAGCCGTAATCGGAGTTCAGGATGTATGTGGTGACTGGAGCCAGGGTTTGGAGCAAACTGTAGTGGATGCATCAGAAATGGAGAGCAGAGAATGGTATGAGTACCGAGGGTAAGCAACAGTAACAAGTGCAATATCGAACGCATGCGGGAGTGAAGTGATAAATGGGCAGAATAACGGCTGAGTCCTTTTGAATCGGATGACTTGTGCACACGTCTCAGCAGTCGGCTGCGGGAATTATGGTGAAGGAGAGCCGTGGTACAGTAGGTCACGTCTCACAGTACGGCCAATAAATGGAAGAGAAGTTCATAAATTTAGAATGATCATGGAACCCTTAGAAATGAATAGGGTGTGTGGAATGACGTCGGTGGAAGAGGAGTGGTATGGGGCTTATCGAATCAAATCATTGCATTTATTGGAACTTGCCATGGTTTAAATAACTATGCATAATAATGACATTGAATTGTTATTTGGTAGATATTTTTGATCATACCTTTGGAAGTTTATCATTTCTTGATTAAGGCTTCTGACCCATGGTTGTTCTTTGATCTTGAAGATGCCCCATGTCTTTGCTGCACTTGGTGATGATGACACTAACCTTTGACTGTGATTTTTTTTTTTTTGAAAACAGAGTGATGCCGGCTGTGGAGACAGAGTGATGCTGGCTGCGGAAATCATTTCTGGCTGCGGAAACTGGTTCTAGCTGCGGAAACGGTTTCCAACTGCGGAAACTAAGGAAACACCCCTTTAACTGCACAAAGATAATTAGAAAAGAACCAACTGAATAAAATAGTCCTGAGAGGGACTTTTATTGATCGAATGAGATGAAATGAGTGGAATGAGATGGAAATGGAGTGGAGTGAAGTGGAATGGAGATGAAAATGAGATGGAGGTGAAGTGGAATGACAAGTGAAAATGAGATGGAGGTGGAAAGAAAGAGAGATTTTTTTTGGAAAATATAGAGTGTCAGGTGCCCCTGATTTTCACTCTACATTTTCTGTATAAGACTGCCAATCCATGATTGGTTTTCAGGCTTATACAAAAGTTTTTTTTTTTTTTTTCAACTGAAAGAGACAAAGACTAGGCTGATGGAGGAGAAGGATTCCTCTCCACCAGCCTCATTGCAGAACTTTCTTGAAACATTTTGACAAAGTCCTCTTTTGAGAGTGGCTTATGATAAATTTTCAATCGGTGGCCATTCACAATGAGAGGAGTTTGAAACTCATCAATAGTCTTGACTCGAACTGCTCCATTGCTAAAGACTTCATCAATCTCATATGGTCCAAGCCAATGAGTCTGAAATTTTCCTTTGAAGTCTTTAAACTTGGAATCAAACAGTAACGCCCAATCTCCCTTTTGAAACTTTCTCTCTTTGATATATCTGTCATGCCACTTAGTTCTTTGGTGCTGAACTAGATCAGTCCTTAAAATTGTATCTTGTCTTATTTCATCTAGCTCATTCAGCTGCTCCATTCTGTGTTTTTGGGCTTCTGACAGATTCATCCCCAACTGAACTGCCATCTTGAAGGTCTTGACTTGAAACTCAATGGGGAGCAGGACTTCTTTCCCATAAACAAGTTCATAGGGAGAATGTCCTGTTATGTTCCTCCATGTAGTTCTATAGGCCCATAAGGCTTCAGGAAGCCTTTCTGCCCAATCTCTTCTATGGAGATGAACAGTTTTGGTGATGATGCTCTCAAGAACTTTGTTTGTAGATTCCACTTGACCATTTGCTTGCGGATGGTATGGAGTAGATTTTCTGTGCTTGATTTTGTATTCTTCCATCAGCTTCTCCATCAAGTTAGATGTAAATTGACTTCCCTGATCTGTCACAATTTCTCTTGGGACACCAAAACGAGTAAAAATATCCTCAAAAAGAAATTGAACAACTGAATTTTCAGTGGCAGAAGGCAATGCCTTGGCTTCTACCCATTTAGTGACATAATCAGTGCAAACCAATATATACTTCTTTTGTTTAGATGGTGGATTAATAGGTCCAATGAAATCTAAAGCCCATTTTTCAAAGGGTTCGATGAGTACCTGTGGCTGTAATGGCATTTCATTTGAAAGAGTTGGTCTCCCAACTCTTTGGCAGCTGTCACATCTTATAACATATCGTTTTGCATCTTTGAAGAGAGAAGGCCAATAATATCCTAAAGAAAGGATTTTATAGGCCGTCCTATTGTCAGCAAAGTGTCCACCGCACGGTTCATCATGACATGCCTTAAGTATGTTAGGCATTTCATCTTCCCGAACACATCTTTTGATCACACAATCTAGCCCTGTTTTAAACAATTCATTAGAAATCCATGAATAATTTGAGCTCTCCTGAATGATTTTCCTTTTCTCATTAGGAAATAAGTGTGGAGGTTAGCAATATTTGCATACCAAGGAGTTTTAGTAGTTACTGCAAACAAATATTCATCTGGAAACTTATCCTCTACAGGAGAATCTTCATTAGCATTTTGGATTCTAGACAAGAAATCAACTACTATATTTTGTTTTCCTGGTCTATCTAACACAGTAATATTGAATTCTTGTAAAAGTAAAAGCCATCTTGTAACTCTGCCATTAGTAACAGGTTTGTTCATGAGATATCTAATTGCAGAATGATCAGTATGGACAAAAGTTTCATAGCCTGTTATATAATGTCTAAACTTGTTGATTGCATGAACAACGGCTAAGAACTCTTTTTCAGTCACAGTATAATTTAACTCAGTAGGAGTCAAATTTTTACTGGTGTAGTAAATGGCATAAGGAACTAAATCCTTTTGACCCAACACAGCTCCTAGAGCTGTATCTGAAGCATCTGTAGAAATATGGAAAGGAAGTTTCCAATTTGGCCCTCTCAAAATGGGTGCTTCAGATATTCTTGTTTTCAAAGTTTCAAATGCAGATTGACAGTCGGGATCCCACTTGAATTCACAGTCTTTTGTAAGTAATTTGAAGGGTGGAGATGCTATTTTGGTGAAGTTTTCAATAAACCTTCTATAATATCCAATAAATCCAAGAAAACTTCTAACATCTTTTTGACAATTTGGAATAGGTAACTTGGAGATGACTTCAACTTTTGATCTATCAACCTTAATCCCATCTCCCGAAATATGATGTCCTAAAAAAATCCCTTCAGTAAACATCTTAAAACATTTTTCATGACTTAATGAAAGATTTGTTTCTTTACATCTTATAAGGACTTTTTCCAAATTTTCTAATGCCTCTTCAAATGAATTACCATAAACTATAAAATCATCCATATAGACCTCTACACAATCATGAATTAGATCAGAAAAGATTCCTAGTACTGCCCTTTGAAATGTTGCGGGTGCATTACATAATCCAAAAGGAAGTACTCGGTAAGCAAAAGTTCCCCATGGACAGGTAAATGTGGTCTTGTCCTGATCTTTAGGTGCTACCTGAATTTGATTGTAACCACTAAAGCCATCCAAGAATGAGAAATACTTTTTGCCTGCTAAAGTATCTAATACTTGATCAATAAAGGGTAAAGGAAAGTGATCCTTCAAGGTTGCTTTGTTCAATTCCCTGTAATCAATGCAAACCCTCCATTTACCATTCTTTTTAGGTACTATAACCAAAGGAGAAACCCACCGGCTATCTGAAATGGGGTAAATGAAGTTTACATTAAGTAACTTTTGGAGCTCTTCTTTCACTATCTCCCTAAGGTTTGGATTCATCCTTCTTTGAGGTTGTCTGATTGGTCTACTGTTTTCCTCAATGTAGATGTGATGAATGCAAGTCTTAGGGTCAATACCTTTCATATCAGTATACTCCCATGCAAATAAAGTAGAATGTTTTTACAAGATTTTGATTAGCTCCTCCTGTTGTGACTTTTCCAAGTTTCTGTTGATATTCAATGTTTTTCCTGGAAAAATCTCAATGGCAGAACTACCAAATTCTTCCATAGAGAAAAGAGACATTTGTCTAGATGATAGACACTCAATGTCAGAATCCAACTGAAATTGTGTGTGGTCATATTCTGAAGATGGTTCAAATTTTTCTAATGTGTTCAGAATTTGACTATCTTCACTGATCTCAGAAATGGTAAAGACAGGTTGTATAGTAGCTTCATCATCAACCCACTCATTATCTCCTATTTCCGTGATTGCTTTTGCTGGAGGATACAGATTGAACTTCTTTGTCGAATTACCATCAGAAATATAATATCCCCAGACCTACAACTTATGAAAGCATCAACTGTGGCTAGCCAAGGTCTTCCTAAAATAAGAGGATGTCCTCCTAGATTACTCTTGGGAGTTAAAATCATGAAATCTACTGGATATTCCCAAGAGTCTAAGGAGACTGGAATGTCTTCTAATACACCATCTGGTTTAATAATTGATCGATATGCAAGTTGCAATAAAGTAGGTGTAAAAAGAAGATTAGGAAGTTTTAGCTGTTCCATAGTCTGTCTACTCATGATGTTGATAGCAGCCCCTAAATCAATCAAAGTATTTGGTATTTCTACCCCATTGATATGTGTTTTGACAATTGGACTACCAGGATCTACATATTTCTGCATAGCAATTTTTCCCATCATGATATCTGCAATTTTCCCTACCAGGGGGATTCTTCTGGTATCTCTTGGTTTCCTTCTTGGTCTTTTAAGACTCAACTCCTTTATTGTTTTTGCTAGAATAGGAATCTCTTTAATGGCTTGTAACAAGGGAATATTGATACAGGCATTCTTCAATTCATCTAGAAAATTATAGTCAGGCAACCAAATTTGTTTTTCCACCCCTTTATCAATTTGTAATCTTTCAGGAAAAGGAGGTGTGGATAATGATGCAGGTTGCTCAACTATGGGAGTTGTGGGGGTTAATTCTTTTTCTTTTTCTTTTTCTTTTTGAGTGTTTGGGTTTTGAAGTGATGCTTCAGAACCCTTATTGGCTTCAAGAGACTCTTCCTCAAAAATGCTTTGCTTTTGAGCATTTATAGAAGGCTTATCTAGGATTCTACCTGATCTGAGTTGTAGTTCATTGAGAGGAATAATCATATAGGTAGGAAATTGTTGACCTTCCAGCATGTAAGCATTTTGAGGGTTTTTATTATTGGGGTTTGGAAATGGCTGAGAAGGAAGTTGATTTGACTTCTGTTGGAATGGAAGCAAGAGTTGAGAATTTGGATTCTGTTGAGAAGGTTGTTGTTGTTGTGGAAATGGCAATGATAGTTGTGGATTTTGATTTGGAAGTTGTGGAGCTTGTTGGTTTTGAAAAGATGGAGGATATTGGTAAAATTGAGCAAATCTCCCATAAGGATTTTGCATACCTTGTACCCATGATTGAAAAGGATTTTGAGGTTGGGACCAAGGTTGTTGCCAGGGATTCCAATTTGGTGAGGGTTGAAAATTCATAGAGTTGTTAAACCCTTGATTTTGTTGCCCCTGCCAAAGTCTCCTTGCAACAAAACAGAGAGATTCGAGTGTATTTGGATCTTCTTGAAAGACAGCTTTGAGCCCAGGAATTGAAGGAAAATCCTTGGTCTCATGATTCTCTGAACAAATTACACATGTTTCTACAACTTTTGCATCCAAGGGACATTCCCTTAGAGCATGTTTCTTCCTACACTTCAGGCAAAAGATGGCCAAAGCCTCAGCTTCTGCTTTCTGCTTATTGTGAATCTTAAGGGTGTCCAGTTGCTCACTAAGACTTCCTAAGATGTCAGTTTTGAATTTTATCAAACATGTTGCCAATCTCAGCCCTACTTACTGATCCAGTTGCAGATTTGTTTGCTCTGATGAGAGAAGGATCTCTAGGCCCTTTTTGAGTTTTAGATTTACCTCTTGAGAGATGGACACATAGCTCTGCTATATCATTGAGTGAAAGTTGAGATATATCTCCCTTCCCCATCATGTTCAAAATGTCTATCCATTCATCTCTAATAGCTTTTAATAGAAGGGCTTTCAAGGTCTCCTCATCTAAGTTACTCATTTTTGCTCTTTTCAGGTTATATTGAAATCTTTCAAGTAAATCCTCCAAGTTTTCATCTTCTCTTTGCATCATTTTAAATACCTCATCCTTGTGATTGGTGGGCATACAATAGTCCAGGTACCTATCCAAAAATGTTTGTTTCATATCATTCCAAGACCTAATGGATTGAGTGAGTAATCCCATGAACCATTTCAAGGCTGCTCCTTTCAATGTTGAAGGAAACAATTTGAGTTTTTGAGAGTCTTCCAGATAATCATAAGTTCGACACACGACTTCAAACTCAAATAGAAATGTTTCAGGGTCCTCATTCCTTAACCCATGGAAGTTTGGGAGGACAGATGGTGAGATATTTTTCATGGTGGCTCGGGAGTCCTCATCGACTATAGGAAATCCAAATGAGTTATCTCCATCCCTATTTCCCCCAATGTTACCTCTACCTCCTCCATTGTTTCCTCCTCCTCCTCCTCCTCTACCTCTACCTCTACCAAATCCAGTTGCTCCTTCCTCTATCATGGTAGTTTCCCTGGAGACTTTAGAGTCTTCTGGTTCTTCTACTAAGGGTGAATGAGAAGGAATTTCTCCCTCTTATTCTTCAGATGAATCTACTTCTTCAATTACAATTTGTCTCTCTGTAGAAGGAAGGAAAGGATCTCTTTCTAATTCAGATTCGATGGAAGGTATGGGAGAGTCAACTCCTGCCTCTTGAATTCCAGGAATCCTAGGGCTAGGAGTGGAAGTTGGAGATGATGGAGGTGTCTCTTGTCTATTCCTTGAAGTAGATGGACCTGTAAAAATCGAACTCTTGGCTCTAGCTAAAAACCTTCCCCTAGAATCTCTTGCTCTATGAATGTCATTTTTTATTTTTCTTCAAGTCGGGGTAATAATTCTCTTTCTGATCTTCTAGGTCACTCTAGGTGCAAGAAGAGAGCATACTCAAGAAACTATTAAACCAATAACTTTCTCTTTTCTGATCCTCCATATCACATTAAGTGCAAGAGGAGAGCATACTTTGAGAGGTTATCAATTTTCCTTCCTTGAAATTTTCTTGTTTTTTTTAAAGAATTTGGCTACCTAATTTCACTTCCCCGGCAACGGCGCCAAAATGTTTGGTCAATTTAGTGTGATCTAAATTGCTATTTATAATATCAACCCGGGGTTCGTAAATTGACGAAGTGAAGTGTACTGTATGTACTAGATAACCATTTCCTTAGTCTTTTGTCGTTTTTAGTTTTTTTATGTTTGTTTTTGAATTTATCTTTCCCTACCGTGAGATGATGAAAAGGTGATAAAGCAAGTGAAATGTGGATGATTATGGTGATCTCTAAGTGATTTTCAAAACTTAAAAGAAAGAAAGCTTTAAAATAACTGAAATGAAATCAATTCTTCAAAAGAAATAAAGACATCAAACAATGAACTATGACATCGGCCCAGTATCTTTGTTGCTGATTGAAAATGAAAGTGAAATCTACACTAAACTCATAAAGTAAGAACAACTAATCCACACTAGTTCAACTCTTCAACTCAATCTTCCTTGTGAGAAGATATCATGAAATGTTAAGCAATGTGAAATCTCAAAGAAGTTAAACCAAACTGATCACACTACTTTATCTTTCTTGTCCTTTTACCTTTCAGCTTAATTTACCCTGTGAGAAACAATCATGAACAAGTCAAGCAATGTGAGATCTAAAGAAAACTAAATCAAGCTATAATGAGTGATATTCTGGTTCCTAATAGAGTTATTTGATTATAGAAAGGAACCGTTAGTAGATGAATAGCATGATATCTAAGAGCAGAAAATAAATGTACAATTTAAGGAGATAACAGTACTGCAAATCAAACCTCAGAAAACAAGAGTCAGCGACAAAGACAAGATGATCTCGTATGCCAATAGTTATGAAACGAAAAGGTGAAAAATTGCCCCGGGTTGCCTAAAAACACCTGCAAAAACACTGATCAGTTGTAACCATAAAAGAGCAGCAACGAAAATGTAAATCAACAGAAATCAAAAGCTTTCTTATGTACAACTAATATACATGATGAAATAAAACGCAGAATTTAAATGACAACTGTACAACTAATATACATGAACAAAAATAAAGCAATGCAAAAGTGAAAAGACAACTGTACAAGGTCTCAGTAAGCAGGTGCCCTCTGCCACTTTAACCAATTCAACGAACAACTACACCCGGAAGTTTAAACTAGTCTTCTCATATATTAAACCACAACATAAAAGTGCAGTGGGGAAATACAACAGTCTTCAAATTACATTAACAACGATTAACTTGTACAACGTTCATGGACACATTATTTATAAGGAAAGAAAGCTAAAATAGATTAACTAAATCTACGTTATTAACCACGCTGCCAGAGACACGTGAATCCTCCTCAGGCCGGATCTAGGTAACTGTCATCATGTTTATTAAATCTGAGAGGTATGGCTGTTGGATTTGCACTGCCAGGATGTCTTCGTGGCTAAGGATTGTGCCACATAGCTTCACGTGCTCAAAAACAGAGCTACGCAGAGCCGTGCCACCGCTGGACACTTCCGTTGACTATCCTTTGCCCCCTGTTTGACCGCGGGCTTTTATGGCCGTGCTGGATGGTCTAGAGGGACACGATCCATGTCCTTGACTCTTGTAACTTGCCCATGTGGCTCATTTCCTTAGAGGACACCTGTAGCATGGTGTTTGACAAAACAGCTGCGGAATCCTGTGCTGGCTGCAGAAACCTGGGTCAGCTGCGGAAACCTGTATCGGCTGCGGAAACTGAGAAGCTTCCGTAGCTATCTGAGCAAAATTCTAAACCAAACAACAGTCATCAGCGTAGTTAGAAAACCATGTCAAAAGCTCGTTTTTAAACTAAAATACAATGATTTAATCAACTTGGTGGATAAAACGAGTGGAAAAGCAGGCTGAGAGGGTGTATGGGAAAGTGTAGGTTCGAGGCTCAATAGTACTAACACAAAAATGATCCTAGCCAAACCAAAGAGTGTTGGGAGAAGCCATGCCCAACTGTTACACTTTTATTCTCCTGCTATCCTCCATGTCAGAATAGGACTTAAATCCTTTAAGACCATCATTGCTGCAAAGCCCATAATTTCCCATTAAACTTGACTTGTTAAAACTGAGATTGAAAGAAGAAGGAACAATACCAATTAGCTGATTATCTGAAAGATTGAACCTATTAAGCTTCAAATTGCCCAATTGAGGAGGGATTTCTCTTGTTAACACATTAACAGAAAGATCTAGATATGTAAGAATTGGCAGCTCCCCTAGATCTCTAATAATAGGGCCAAAGGATCCTTTATTTGACATATTTAGGTGTGTAAGCTCATTCCATGACAGTACATGAGTAAGAAGGCTACCAGAGAACTAGTTCTAGAAAAGATAAATCCTATACAATTTTTTCAACGAAAAGAAAGTTTCCAGAAGAGAACCTGTGAAATGATTGTTGCTACCATCAATTACAAAAGGATTAGCCACCAAACCCATCTCAAAAAAAATATTAGCCACTAGCCCTATCTTAGAAGGCAAGCTTCCATAAAAACGGTTACCAGATATCAAGAGTGTTGACATATTCTTGGCACTACTAAATTCATAAGAAATCAATCGTTCGTTGCAAAGCTTTATTTCTTGATAACCAGACTTTCCAACATATGTACTTAGGGATGGCAATCCTTACCTGTCTAAGGAGAGATTTATTAACAAATTTCTGAGGTGTTTTTCGACAGATTTAGGTCTGCAAGCTTATTCCATTACAATAAGTCAGTAAGAAGGCTACTAGAGAACTGATTATAGAAAAGATACAAATTACACAATTTGTTCAACAAATTGAAGGTGGATGGAAGAGGACCTGTGAAATGATTGTTTCTACCATAAATTACATAAATATTAGCCGCTAGTTCTATCTCACAAAAAAAATAGCCACCAGCCCTATCTCAGAAGGAAAGCTGTCAGAAAAAAGGTTACTGGATATCAAGAGCGCTGACATATTTTTCACATTCATAATTTCAAAAGAGATTAAGCCTTCGTTGCAGAGTTGTATTTGTTGACAACCAGACTTTCCATCATATGTACTTGGCGGTGGCCATCCTTACTGTTCTAAGGACTGATTTATTCACAAATGTCTCGGGTAGTATTTGAAATATTTGGGTCTGTAAGCTCATTCCATGATAGTATGTCAGTAGGAAGGATATTAGAGAACTGATTTTGGAAAAGATACAACTTACACAATTTTTTCAGCGAACCAAAAGTGGTCGGAAGAGGAATTATGAAATGATTGTTGCTACCATCAATTACAAAAAGATTAGCCACCAGACCTATATTAGAAAAAAATATTAGCCACCAGCCCTATATCATAAGGCAAGGTGATGGAAAAACGGCTACCGGATATCAAGTCTTTCCATATACCTGAAGTTTGGCTCGTAAGTACAGGGACAGGGACTTCAAATGAAAGGTCGAATCGTTGTGATTGAGAATAATTACAATTATGGTTAATGAGGCATAAAAACACATTCTAAATGGTAGTTTAGAAAGGCCACATGATTCGTGAAAAGGCACCACAATATTTACAGGTTTAATGGGCACCATTGGCCAAGCTACCCAAGATAGCTCCAAATCAACAAGGCATGGTTGTTTTTCGTGGAATGAACAAGGCAATAATTCATCCACAACCTTAATGCAATTATAAGTTGTTGGGTTTTTCCATTATGAAACCACAAAAATTGGCCATCCTACACCAAATGGAACTCATTTCAACATTACCCAGACTGATGACCCAGCAAATATCGATGAGAATCACCAACCAACAAAAAATAAATAAAAATCAAATGAGTTGCATCGTACCATCCAACTTAGCGAACCAAAGTCTAGAATTCAAGGCTCAGGCTACCCCTTCTTACATGAGCAGAGAAAGGTTTTTCCAATTCAAATGAGTTATATCTTTCTTGAAAATTCCCTATCCTAGCAGTGAAATGCTAGGCCTAACTTGAAATCGAATATATTTTTCACAGATGAAGCAAGACACGAGATAAAAGTCCATAATGTCATTACAAATCAAACTTGAATGTTCTGTTTGGACATTATGAAACCACATACACTGCTCATCCTACGATAAATGAGAACTTGTATCATTTTATCAAGACAAATGACAAAAGACTCATAATCAGTGAGAACCATAACAAACAAAGAGCATCAATCCTTCTGAGTTTACTACCAGAAGAGAAAGAATACCATAATGCAACGGAGAGATGTACAACTACAGGCCTAAGCTTTCAACGTCACCTACTTATACTGCCCAAACAGCATATCCATGACTCCCCTGTTGAATCGACCCATGCTCTTCATGTGCTGCCGAGCTGCTTTGTCGTCGGCGACGAACCCCTTCTCCTTCAGCTTTACCAAGAGCTGCCGCATCTCATCAGCCTTCTGTGCCTTCAAGTAGGAATCAACCAAATCGACATAAGTGGCAACATTGGGCTTCACCCCATAGCCAACATCTCAAGCGTATATTTTCCTGCGTCCTGAAGCATTCCACCCTGGCATAGCCCCTGAATGAGAACATAGTAGCTATACGAATTGGGCAAGCACCCTGAGGCCTGCATTCTCATGAAGACCTTGAGGGCGTCCTTGGGCTTGCATTAGAGTGCCCTTGCTGACCGCCATTGCCATGAGCGAGATCTTAAGGTGAACGACGAGGACGAAAATTCATGAACCGTTTCAGTGTCATGAACCGTTTCAGTTTTGGAACAACGATCAAATTTTATTCACTTGTCTAACACCACAAATCCACGGTGAACAATAAGACACGGCGACGGCTGGGGCAATTCATTTCAAAGGGAAACGCCTTACGACGTAATTATATTGATTAAAAAGTCTATGCTTTACACGAGAAAATGGAATAATCTTATTGTCACGACAATTCTTTCATAAATGGCGGGTGGACCACTCTGTTTTCAATCTTGATCTTTGAATTCTCAAGAGAATAGATCTCTTCAAGATGGATCCCCTTTAGGATTGGAAACATACAAGATGTACATAATACTGTGAGTAATTCGAATCACAATTTTCCATATTAAAATTATGTTTAACATATATATTATAAATATACATTTTTATTCAAAATTTATCCTAACCTCTCCATCCCTTGTCAGCTTGGCTAAATCCATTGTAAAATCCACTAATCCTAACCATCATTACGATAAAACTGTATCTTTTAAACCTTTAGAAATAACTTATTCCAATTATATTGCATATTTAATAATTAACATTAGTTTAAACAAAAAAAATTGAATTCAAATTTAAAGATAGGAAAGAGTTGTATTTACTTGTATCGGCATATGGATGAAAGTAAGGATAAATACAAAATATGCTTCCTATATTAAGTAAGAATAAATAAAAAATATGTTTCCTATATTAAGTAAGAATAAATACAAAATATGCTTCCTACATTAAGTTATAAGAGAAGAATGTGCAAAAAAATCATATTAAACTTAGTTGCAAACATATGAAATGAACAACAAACCGTTAATAGAAACAAATGTGAGGAAAATATCTTCCCATGGAAAAACCACACACTTTAAAGTGTATTTTAAATTATTCAACAACTAATTGTTCAATACAAATTTTTTTGTGCTCTCTCAAAAACCGTTTAGCAATCACTTAATTCCAGGAAAAATTTGGTAGCATAATAGTAAGGTAAATATACTCTTATTCTTTTCTCTATTTTAGCACTTTATTTCTAATGCATAATAAAACCATAAACTATTTATGGCTTTGTATTTCTACATTGAGAAAACCAGCAATAGGTTATTCTCTGCAACTTCTCATTACTGAAATAATTTCTTGGACAATTGCTGAAATATTATTTACACACATATTGAAATGTTCCCTTCACAGCTGCGAAAATATTCCCTAAATAACAACTAACATATTTTTTGAAACATTTTTTGCACATCCACAGAAATATTCCCTTCATAGCTGAAATATTCTCCTGACAACATTGATGAAATATTCTCTTCATGACAATTAAAATATTTTCTACACAATAGTTGAAGCATTCTCATCTTAACATTTTTGAAATATTTTCTACACGGTTATTGAATTTCCTAGTGGTGCTGCAAAAGTTCTTTGTGACACTATTCAAAAATTCTATATGGAACTATAAGGTTCTCAATAGCAATACAAATTTTATTTGTAACAGTCTAACATTTTTAGTAGTTCTAAAAAATTTCTTCATAGCATTATAATGTTCTCATTAGCACTATAGAAGTTCTTTGCAACATTTTAGCATTCTCTACAATGCTACAAAATGTTTCTATAGCATTGTAATGTTCTCAATAGTGCTACATAATGTATGCACACCACTACAATGGGTAGGACATCTTTCCCAATATTCTCACACTTTTCATATACCTTGCAAGGGTAAAGGGGAGAACACATCAAATTGCAAGGTAGTTTATAGGGCTCAAAAAGCCCATTGACTCAAAACACCACTTGAAGTTATCTATGTTCACTTTTTCAACAATGAATAAAGAGCATTTTGTAAGCTGTTGACTTTCTCAAGTATCACATTTCGATCATTTAACATGTCCGTAATGAAATGGTATTGGATATCTATGTGATTTTCCTTTTCATAAAAAGTTATTTTTTTAGTTAGAAAAATGGTAATATTACTGTCAAATTGAATCTTGATAGCTTCTAACTTAACCTTACTTCTCAAGACATTTTCATAATCTAGATATCCTCCTTAGAGGCATGAGTAGTTTCCATATACTCTACCTTTGTACTAAACAATGTTACCATGACTTGTCACTTAATTAATCCAACTCACTATTCCACCATACATACAAACACATAACCACTAGTAGATCTCCTTTTATCCTCATCCCTTACCCAATCAGAGTCCATATAACTCTATATATCAATGAAGTGTGGGTCTTATGAAACATCACTATGATAGAAAATGAAATACTTATAGGTATCACACTAATATCTGGAGGCCCTCTTTAATGCAACCCAATGTTCACGTCTAGGATAAACCATGAAGCAAATCAAGACTTGTTATTTTGTAAATATCCACTCTTGTACATACCATAGCATACATCAAATTACCAACTACACTATCATAAGGAATAAAAGTCATATCTTGTCTCTGTATGGGTGTAGTAAAACATTATTCAATTGAAAGATTAGTTCCCACATAAATTTGAGTTGTTAGTGGTTTTCCATCTACCATCTAGAAACATTGTAGCACAATTTTTACAAATTTATTTTGGCTCGACCAAATTATTTTATTTCCTTTGTTTCTCTTAACATCCATTCCTAGGATGCATTTTACAGCCTCCAAATTCTTATTTTAAAATTGTGTTAAAAGACAAGAGTTTAAATCACAAATCACATCCTTATTATTAATAAATAATATCATATCATCAGCATATAGAATGACAATAATAAAACAATAACTTTCATTTTCATAATACACATAATGATTTGATTTGAATCTTAGAAAGCTAACCTCGACACAAAGGAATCAAAATTTTGTACCACATTCTAGGATACTGTTTGAGACCATATAAATACTATTCTAACTTGCAAACTAATGACTATTTACTTATTTCAATAAAGTTCTCTAGTTGTGTCATGATGGTCTTCTCCTTTAAGTAACCATGAAGGAATGCAATTTTCACATGCATTTGCTCTATCTCTAAATCAAGGATTGATGAACACATAATAGAAAACTAATAGATGTTAACTTAATAATACCTGGGAAGATCTCACCAAAATATATTCCCTCAACTTGGGAATATCCTTTTGCAACCAACCTTACTTTATGATTTTCAATAATGCCATCCAAACTGATCTTATTCTTGAACACACATTTACATCTAATTGGTTTTCTTCCATCAAGAAATGGGACTAAGTCCCGTGCATCGATTTTTTTTCTGCATCCATGGACACTCTCTACCACTCCTTATTTTCCATCTCCATTTCCTCTTTCACAGTTCCAGGCTCCTTAATGTTATTAAATAAATCAAATATATATCAAAATTAAGAACGACTATAACTATACTATGTAATTGTCTTCTTTTCCAGGTGGACCTCCTCTAAGTTTGAGATGGAGTTTCTTCCTCCTCTTTTAGACTCTTTGAACCTTCCTACTCATCTAGTCCTTCATGAACTTCTTGTTCAATTTCTATTTAAATTCATCTTTCTTGTTATTTTATGGTAGTTGAACCACTAAGTTCTTCACATCCTCTTTTGGTTGTTCAACTATGGGAGAAGGGATAACTTCTCCAAAAACAACATTTTTGTATACAATTTCTTTCTAACCATAGGATCCCAAAGCTTGTACCCTTTCACACCAATACCATAGCCAATGAAGACACATTTCACTCTGTTGTTATCCAATCTGTTTCTCCTTAGCTACAAGAGAATAGGCCTCACAAGAAAAGACAAAATATGTTGAAGATAGGGCTTCTTTCCCATCGAAGCCTCCATATGGGTCTTATCCAAATTAGATAATGTGGGAGAACTATTAATAAAGTAACATGCAATAAAAAATTCCTCAACCCAAAACTTCTTCTTTAGGACAACTCCATTAAGCATACTCATTACTCTCCAACAAATTCTATTGATTTATTCTGAAACTCAATTTTTCTAAGGTTTACATGAAGTTGTCTTATGTATTTTAGTGCCACCCTCCTTGAAATAATGATCAAACTCTGCAAAACAAAGCTCATAGCCATTATAAGTCCTCAACATGTTAATCTTCATACACATTTTATTTTTCAATAGATATTTAAGCTCCTTAAATTGACTAAAAACCTCATATTTAGTTCTAAGGAAGTATACATGTATCCATTTAGAATAATGATCAACAAATGACACATAATATAAAGCCTTAGAAAATTGAAGGAACTTTAACTATAATAAAACATTAAAATGAATTAAGTCCAATAGCACATAGGATTTATGAGAACTAGAATAAAATTAGAAGTGATTGTGTTTTCCATATATATAATGCCTTGCAGAAATCAAATTCAAAATAATAAGCATTCAATCCATCAACAATATTTTTATTTCAAGGACCATGGAACATTCTCATCTATATAACCCAATATGTTCCATGATAACATTGTCTTCTTTGGAATTAATTTGATTTCTGAATTGAGAATTTTCTTAGGAGGTTTTGATTGTAAAAAAATAGACCCTATAGATTTCTTTGCTACAAAAATCCAAAAAAAATTACTCTTAATAGTGCATCAATAAAATGAAACAACTTATCCACATGAACATCCTTAGTGAATACCATAGCTCCATGAACAATTTTTCACGCTTTGTTAGAGAAAACAAATTGCACACCTACATCATTAAGTGTTCTTACTGATACTATATTTCATGCTAAATCCAAAGTTGCAAAACTTTATTGATTCCCTTCACTTTTCCATCATGGAATCTAATGAAGAATTTACCACATCCAACTATGATGAGAGGAGAGTCATTAACAATGTATACAAATCCAACTTCATATTTTTCATATGCTGAAAACCAATGTTGATGAGAATTCATATCAAAGGAAGCTCTAGACTTTATCACCCATTCAATATGGCATGCACAAGTTGCCAAAGTTGTAACAAATACATCTCCATTGTCTTCTTGAGAATATTTTCTTGAATCATTATCAAAATCATTTTTTTCCTTATCTTCTTCTTCTTTTCTTCTTTGCAGTTCCTTTTAAAGTGACCAAATAACATTTTTCCTTTGACTTTCTAGGAAACTTTCATCTCCCATGTGATTTGGATATACTCCTTTCTCTTCTTTCCTTTATCTTTTTATCTTCAATGAACGGTGATCCAAGAGGATCTCTAAAATCAAGTAAATTGATGGCAACAATTTGTAATGTAAATGTACTCATGTCGAAGAGCTTCTCGAGAGATTTCTAAGGATGCTTAAATAGAGTCAAAATAATGTCATATGAGAAATTTATGGCCTCTTGAAACTTGGGAAAAACAGGGAAAAAAGATGTGCATGTGGGACACATGGAATCACTAGGAGATGACATGTTTTTGTACTGACATTGTATGGATGCTACCATGGAAATACAATAGGATGACAAGTGGAAGTATGACATTGAGGTGGACTATACATATATTGAAATGACAGTACATATGGTGATGACGTGGCAATCTGAATGATTACTAGAATGTACATAGGATGATGTGATATGACAGGCGAAAAAATCAGAGTGTGACACGTAGCAAGGCATGTTGACATGACTAACAGGTGGAACCACCAGAACGTCACACATGACACAACTAATGTGGTTGGAGACTAACATAATGGTGATGTGCAAACAATGTGCTGGTAATGTGGCGAGTGAGTAGGCTAATTATGTGGCAGACACATGGTCCAATTGAAGACCGACACGTGGCCCAATCATTCATTACAATGTGAAAATAGTTACCGATGAAAAGGGAACTGTTACCTCAAAACGAGTACTCGAGCCCAAAAACCCTAAAAAAACATGAAAAAACAACCCAAAAATGAAAATTGTTTATTCCAAAACGATGTTTTTTTAGGGTAAATTTTCAACATTTTTTTAAATGGAAGTAAAAACCATTTTTAAATTGATGAAAAAACACCCTTAATTTTTTTTTTTTTTATTCTGGAATAACAAAAAAAAAATCAGGTTACAATTTTGACATTTTTTAGCAATGGAATTAAAGAGAAAATATACAAACTTTGAAAAACTGTAAAATTCCAACAATTCTCGGACATGATGTTAAAGATAAAATATCATGTCTCGAATCCTAAAAATTCCAACTATTTCCATCCATGTTGTTAAAGATAAAATATATTGACTCTAAAAACCTTGAAATTATAATTGATTTTTACCATAGCATTAAAGATAAGATATGATAATTCAGAAACACCTTAACATTTTGACAAATTTTCAACCTTGTAATTAAAAACCTTCAGTTTGTAACACATTTCAACCATGAAATTATGGACAAATTATATGACTAAAACAATTTTTAAAAATGAACAAGTAAATGAAAGATTCATTATTCCAAGAGTAATTTTTAGCAATGGAGTTAAAGATAAAATATCCGGACTTTGAAACAATGTAAAATTCCAACAATTCTCGGACATGATGTTAAAGATAAAATATCATGTCTTGAATCTTGATAATTCCAACTATTTCCATCCATGTTGTTAAAGATAAAATATCTTGACTCTAAAAAACTTTGAAATTGTAATTGTTTTCAACCATAACATTAAAAATAAAATATCATAATTCAGAAACACCTTAACATTTTGACAAATTTTCAACCTTGTAATTAAAAACCTTCAGTTTGTAACACCTTTCAACAATGAAATTATGGACAAATTATATGACTAAAACAATTTTTAAAAATGAACAAGTAAAATAAAGATTCATTATGCCAAGAGTAATTTTTAGCAATGGAGTTAAAGATAAAATATCTTGACTCTAAAAATCCCTGGAATTGTAATTGTTTTCAACCATAGCATTAAAGATAAAATATCATAATTCAGAAACACCTTAACATTTTGACAAGTTTTCAACCTTGTAATTAAAAACCTTCAGTTCGTAACACATTTCAACCATGAAATTGTGGACAAATTATATGACTAAAACACTTTTTAAAAATGAACAAGTAAATGAAAGATTCATTATTCCAAGAGTAATTTTTATTTCAAAGGATAAAACTAGAGCTCTTTTCAAATTTTAGCCTAAGACAACTTATCATATTGTAAGAAAAACCTAAAAATCAACCATCAAAATGAAGTGTTCTTTTTAATGAGGCATTAAAATTTCAACAATTTTAAAACTATCTTATACCAAATGATAAAAATAAATAATATCATGACAATATCACTATATAATTTAAAAAATCAACATTAATTTCTAATATTTATTTACTTTTAATCAAAATATCAACTTTCGTAGATTAAATATCACATACATTAAAGCATATAATCCAAAAAACATAGAAATGACCCATAACTTCATGTAAGATCATATGGAAGTCAAAAATATTTATTTCAAGTTACCATGCAAACATCTCTAAAGACATGAATTTATTTTAATTAAAACATTAAATCCAACAAACATAGAAATGACTCGGCATTCAGCAACTAGGGTTTCTGCAACTCGTCCTAGGGTTTTTGCAACCCCTGCTACGGCAGGCTCCCCTGACATAGCTCAGCCTTGACAGAACCTGGGCAGATCTGAGGTCTTGGTGTCCTGTCATAGATCGAAGGAACCATGCAGCCCCCTCAGGGGGAGGGCGATGCGCCTCCCCCAAAAAACGATAGCCAAAAGCAGCGGATTGAAGACACTGACAAAGAAGAAAGGCAGAATGAGGACAATACAGACAGCATCAAGCAGCAGAACAGTGAAAAAGCGCAAAAAGACAAACCCAAAGCAAGCTCATCCACATGTAGACCAATGGCCACTCACAGGCCAAAAGTGGAATTTCCCAGTCACCGAATCAATGCTAGAATACAGTTCATGAGGGATCATACGTTGATTGGCAAGTTTATTGGACTATGGCCAACTGAGAAAGCACTAAGGGGCTGGATAAATTCCAAATGGAATCCAAAGGGCCACATCACTATGCATCTAGGGCCAAAGGGGTTTTTTATGGCCGTATTTAACTGCTTGGAAGATCGCAACAGGATTCTGGATGGGGGTCCATACTTTTTCAATTCCGTAGGTCTATATCTCAAAGGGTGGGTTGAACGTTTCAATCTGGATAAGGAAGACCTTAGTTGTGCTCCTGCCTGGATAAGGCTGTATTCACTCCCTTGGGTATACTGGGAAGAGAACTCCCTCCAGGAGATTGGAAATGCTTTGGGCGAATTCATTAAGGTAGCAGAGGAAACAAAATTATGCAGATACACATCATATGCCCGGATCTACGTCTACATGGACCTCAAGCAAGCCCTGCCAGATATGGTAAGTCTCTTCCATGAAGATGTTGAATGGATACAACTGATAGATTACGAGCATGTACCGTTTAGATGCAGGAAATGCCATGATCTAGGTCACCTCTACAGAGATTGTCCTCTGAACAGGAAACCCCCTCCTCAAATGGACTCAGACAATCCCACGTCTGACGGATTTACCAAAGTGGTAAATCGCAGAAGAGGGCATAAGAAATCGACAACCAACACCAAGACCAATCCAGTTAACTTGTCAAAACCCTTAACAAGCAATAGCTTTGCTGCTCTGGCCAGTGATGATGTGCAAGATTCTGATAACGTACCTCTAAATGACAAGGAAACTAGCAAAGAGAAGCAAGATGGGATTTCACCGCAGCTAGGGGAAAACGTATTCGAAAAATCAACCCATCCTTCCCAAACCAAGACCCAGGACTGGAGCTTTCAAGGAATGGAAGTTGATAATCCTGAAACTATTACAAAGGTAGTGAAGGAAAGAACGGAAGACTATCAAGAACCCCAGATCATGGAGGAAGACTCTGAAAATATTGATATTGGTGAACTGGACATTCTAGGACTTGAGCAAGCATGCAAGATAGGAAACTTTGACAAAATACCAGATCGGCAAGTGGACAACCTGGTGGAGGTCCTCAATCGCGCACAAAAGAAGTACTCTCTAGGAGTCCAGATCGGCAGTCAATGGGATGGAAAGTTCATCACCAAAGACATCAAAAAATGAGGAAGGAAAAGCACCCTCGAAAGAACTATCAAGATAGGCGAAGTGTTAGTTGAGTCAGGCAGATACGTCAAGCTAACCAAGTACTTCAATATCAATCCCAACCCTTCTCAATGAAGCTAATATCATGGAATATTAGGGGGCTCAATAGCCCAAGGAAAGGCAGACTTCTAAAAAACATGCTCATGCAGGAAAAACCAAATATACTCTTTTTGCAAGAAACAAAATGTAACTCGACAGTCTTGGAAAAAATAGCAGCGAAAGCCTGGCCAGGAGGGCTAGTAACAGCTGTTGATGCTCAAGGGGTGTCGGGAGGACTGGCAGTTCTCTGGGATGCACGAGTAATTCAACTTGACAATATACATGCAAACAAGAACTTCATCCAAGCAATATTTCACATAATCGGCACCAACACCCACAACCACATGACAAATGTGTATTTCCCTTAGGAAACCATACACAAAGCTAAAATCCTCGATACCTTATTGGAGCTTAACCCAAACAGGTTGTACCCGCTTTGGATATCTGGAGGTGATTTTAATATGATAGCAAGAATGGAAGAAAAGCAAGGAGGCAGAAGCAGGAGCAACATAGATGGGAACATACTAAAGGATTTTATTCAAAATAACTGGTTGATAGATCTACCTTCAAATAATGGCATGTTCACATGGAACAACAAAAGAGAAGGAACGCAACAAATAGCCTCACGTCTTGATAGATTTCTCATATCAGACATTGCAACTCACCTGGGTGGGGAATTCATTGCTTCCATCCTTCCAGTATCAGGCTCTAATCACTGGCCAATAGCTCTCCAATGGAATCGTCCAGGCAACAGTATTCGGCGTCCTTTCCGGTTTGAGGCTTTTTGGTTAACTCATCCGGATTTTAATGAATTTGTTAGATCAACCTGGCTCAAGTTTAATCCCTCTAATGGTACTAAGATGTCTATATTCCAGCGGAAACTAAAGCACCTTAAAGGAGAAATTAAACACTGGAATCATACCACTTTTGGCAACATTTTCAAAGCACAGGCAGCCCTCAATCAAGAAATGAAGAATGTTCAGCAAAGGATCATTATAGAAGGATGCTCCGAGGAACTAGCAAAGCAGGAACAAACTCTTGAAACCCAAATCCTAGATAGAGCACAACAGGAGGAAACTCTTTGGAGGAAAAAATCGAGGGTCAAATGGCTAAAGGATGGGGAAAAGAATACAAAATTCTTTCACAAGACCACAGTGCAGCGCAGAATGAATAACTACATTTCCCACATCAAAAACGAGCAGGGAGACAGAATTGAGACGCACGAAGGCATTGAAGAGGAGTTTCTCAGATACTTCAAACAAGCTCATCAAGAGCCCAACATAGATAGAACGTCTGCTATTAACAAAGTTCTAAGGAACATTCCCAAACTAATCACAGAAGAGCATAATCTTCTCCTCCTTAAGCCCACAAGCCTTCAGGAAGTCGAAAATGCTGTGCATCAGTTGAAAGCAGGGAAAGCACCGGGTCCGGATGGATTCACCTCCAACTTTTTTCACAACTTCTGGGATCTAATCAAATTGGAAGTCTGGCAAGTTGTTGAAGAATCATGCACTTTAAGATGGATGTACCCAGGGCTGAATGCAACCTTCATTGCTTTAATCCCCAAGGCAGAGGAATCCAATACTCCAGACAAGTACAGACCGATTGCTCTCTGCAACATCATTTACAAGATTGTCTCAAAAGTTATAGCTACCAGACTGAAACCTCTGCTCCCTCTCATTATTTCG
This sequence comes from Pinus tabuliformis, assembly GCA_031772625.1. Classification (NCBI taxonomy): domain Eukaryota; kingdom Viridiplantae; phylum Streptophyta; class Pinopsida; order Pinales; family Pinaceae; genus Pinus; species Pinus tabuliformis. The sequence continues at coordinate 1,025,726,113 of CM062820.1, read as the reverse complement.
CCCGAGCAATCTGGTGATGTAGAAGGTCAGTAGATAACAGATGGTATTATTCTAACTCATGAAATAATCCACTCTTTGAAGCAATCAAAAAAACCAGGTATGTTGCTTAAAATTGATTTGTCTAAAGCTTTTGATAGCTTAAGCTGGGTTTACATTCAAAAAATCTTAACTGCCTTTGGCTTTGCCCCTTCCTGGGTTAGATGGATTGTAAATCTTTTGTCTTCCTCGTTCTTTTCTGTGCTTATCAATGGTATCCCTTAACCCACGTTCCGTCCTTCCAGGGGTATCAGGCAGGGAGATCCCCTTTCACCTTTTCTTTTTGTTATTATGGCAGAAGGACTAGGTCGAAGCATTAAATCAGCTCTGCTCTCCCAGCGTCTCAAGGGCCTATCTTTTTGCAATTCTCCTACCTACTCCCATCAGCAATTCATGGATGATAACATGCTTTTTGGTCATCCCTCTGTTCAAGAAGCTCGCCTTCTCAAAGCATTCCTAACGAACTTCTCTGAAGCTCTAGGAGCCCTTATTAATCGGGTCAAATCTCAAATTTTTTTCTTCAATACCCCTACCCCCACCCAAAGAGCCATAGCCCATATTCTTGGTTTTACCATAGCGTCTCTTCCCTCTAAATACCTGGGAGCTCCCTTAATAGCCTCAGCTCTCAAGCATTCCTCTTGGAAAGACCTGTTAGAAAAGCTAGAAGCGAGGCTCTTCCTCTGGACTCACAGAGCTCTTAACATGGCCAGCAGACTTGTTCTCATTAAAGTTGTTCTTCACTCCATGCCCCTGTATCTCTTCTCAATTCTAGTAGCTCCTAAATGGGTACTGAAGGATATAAAGAAACTTCAACGCAATTTCTTATGGGGTAGTTCAGGTCCTAATCGAAAGCGGGCTCTGGTCAAATGGGACAATGTTTTTCTTCCAAAGAAGGTTGGTGGTATTGGGCTAAGAGATCCTGGGCACAGTAATGAGGTAATGGGAGCTAAAATTTGGTGGAGATGGCTCTCAAATCCTAACACTCCCTGGGCCTCCCTATGGACAGAAAAATATGCTAACAATAGCCCTATTGAAGAGAAAATTCAAATGTCAGAAGTAAGCACAGACTCTGTAATTTGGAATTTAGCCATTCAACATAGGGATCTAATACAACAGCATAGCTTCTGGGAAGTTAAGAATGGCAACACAACAAGGTTCTGGGAAGACTCCTGGCAGTAGCTCCCAAAGATCAAGGACACTCTCTCTAACCTTCCCCTACCAGAGCAAGATATGAATCAGCTAGATAAGGTTAGTCAGTTCTGGGACCCTTCTTCCACACAAGGATACAGACGATGGATGGAGGCCAAACAAATTCTGATGCATGGCTCTGAGCAAACTCAACTCTCTCTCTCCTCAGAATTACAAAAGCAACAAATCCTCTCCTCAGAAGGAACGAACATTCTCAGATGGGGATATGAAGAGAAAGGCACTTTCACCACAAGGGAAGCGTATAAGGTAATTATCAAGGAAAGGATAATCAAAGATACCTTATGGGATAAAATCTGGAATTCCTCTAACTGGCCGAAGGTGTCTACATTTCTGTGGCTCCTATGTCACAATAAAATTCTCACATGGGATAACCTCAGAAAAAGGAGCTTCTCTGGCCCATCTATATGTCTTAACTGCAAGCAAGCAGAGGAATCATCTTTACATCTAATGCAAACTTGTCAAATAGGACGGAAGTTGTGGGAAAAGGTTACCTTCTGATGCCAAAAGGAAGGCAGAGTGCATGGGAGTATTAAAGCTACTATTTATAATTGGAGTCAAGAGCCATATCAAAGCAAACTCTTAAACACACTTTGGCAACTTATTCCTCATCTACTGATGTGGAACATTTGGAAGGAACGAAATCGAAGAGTTTTCAAGGATCAATCAATGTCTATTGAGCAGATCTGGACTAGGTTACACCAGAACATTAAAGAAACTCTGTCCATTAAGGCCTGGTCCCAAGAAGATTTTCCATCACTACCACAGGAACAATCTGTCTGGGCCAACTGGAAAATGCATTTAAATCAAAATCCTACTCTTAAAGACAATCCTACTAAGAGTAACGAAATCCCAACAATATGGACTCCGCCACCCAGCAACATGTTTCAACTCAACTTTGACGGAGGTTCAAAGGGTAATCCAGGAAAAGTAGGTTATGGGGGAGTCTTCAGGGATCATCATGGCATTCCTTTACTAATATTTCTTGGCTCAAAAGGCTGGGACTCTAACAACTCAGCGGAACTGGAAGGATTATGGCGAGGTCTCACCCTTGCTCAGGACAAAGGTTTTTTTCCACTTATCATCGAAGGGGACTCGCAAATCATCATAAACATGGTCAAAAAACTCATGCAGGGTTCCCCCATACATAAAGTCATTAGCAGTTGGAGAATGGCTCAAAGACTCGAGCTAATAGACAAATGGCTTTCTCAACACCAAGCAATTTCTTTCAAACACACTAAGCGGGAAGGAAATAAGCTGGCTGATTTTCTTGCTAATATAGGAGTGGAAATTGGGGTAGATTTCTTTGTAGGTTCAATCTCCAGCATAGCCTCAGAGGATCAACTCTCAGATTTCCATAACATCGTGAAGAACGATATGAATCAGGAGGATGATACACACCCGGATGCGGGTGTCACTTCTGAGCATTTATGAGGATTTACTCCTCGCAGGCAGTTGTCCCTGCACCTGGCTCGCAGACGCGGATCCCACAATCCCACAACATGCAATATGAATTCGCCAGGGTACAGAATAATGGTCACGCATTTGGTATTGAATGCGCGCTCGGCTCGAGAGACTATGCGCGACGATTTATCCATGGCCTGGTCTCTGGTTTATGCAATTGCCCTCGGCTCTTTCTACCTCCACCTGCTATTCTTCCCGCACCCCTGCTTCATTCAGGCTGCTTGGAAGCTCATCTGGATTCTAAGTCTGGCCTGGTCCGCTTGCGCTCGGCCCTTCCCGTTCGGCTCTGCCAATTTCCCTTCCCTTGTCTCTCTGTTAATTCAGAAATGGTTCGTCGTCGTGGAGTCTCTCGCTGTGGAGGCACCACTGGTAATCGAGGTCGGGCCTCTCATTCTGCTCCCCAGAACATTGTCCCTCTCGCTTCTGCCTCCCCGTCCTCTCCGCCTTCTGGTCATGCTAGGCCTCTCCCGCACAACTCCTTTCAAACAACCCGCTTCAAATTCCATAGCAGGCTCAATAAGCCCGTGCTGTCAGCCAGCATCACTGTAATCCTTGCTGAGGAGGAGGATAAGCCCAACAGCTCGGCCCACACCACCATGTCTCAGTCTCAGGATGATAGTGTCCTTCAGGGGGAGATGGCTGGGGTCGTGTTCAACGACGACAACATGCAGGAAGAAGGCAATGTACCTGAAGCTCCTCAGCCTCCGGCAGACTCTAATCAGCGCGAGGTGCTTGCATGTGAGCCGGTACATCCTCCAGGCAACATTTTGAATTTGGTAATTCCTCCAGATGGTGGTGTCATGGGAGATGCAGATAATGCGGTCGTCACGTGGATTGCCTCTTCTAGCCAGGTGGACAAGGATGCTCTCGACTCTCCTAAACATGTTTAATGATTCTGGTTCAATGCCTACTGTTGACATTCTCGCCTCTGATCTGTTTCTTTTTATGTTATGCGTCTCTAGATATTGTCAACTCTATTCTTGTTTTAATTCTTGTTTTTGTATCGGTGCGAGCCAATATAGTCTTATGAGCAGTAACAAATCATGGCTCAACAAGCCTTGTTTTTTCTTTAATTTTGTATATGGCGGTTATGACAGAATGCTTATCAGCAAAGCCATAGTCGGCGATAGTACTGTAGTGTTAGACACAGAACTGGTTCACTTTCTTGTCTATCAAGGATTTAAAAATCATGTTTCAAGGTCTCTCAATCCTGGAAGGGTGGATAGAAGGATCTATATGTATCAGAATCTCTGGTTGAGGGCTGGCTTCTGCCCCCTCTGAGGTCTTGACCTCTTTGTACATATTCTTTCTCTTTTTTAATAGAAATAGTCTTTAAGCAGAAAAACAAACATAGAAATGACTCATAAATTCATGTAAGATCATGGAAGTCAAAATATTTATTTCAAGTTACCATGCAAACTTAATTTACATAAAATGTCTTAGACATTTATTCCAAATCATCCATAGGATTTGGCACACCATCAGAATCTACATCTTTAGATGAATGACTGGATTCAAATGAAGATGACCCATATTCTTCTCTTTCAAAAGTCTTCTAGATCTATGAATAGGTTCAACAGACTCCCATTTCAACGTTGTTCCTTATAGTAGCAACTTCTTCAAAATATCTATGGTATTGAAGGGAAGAGTTCCTCTCTTTGTTAAATTGAAGTCACAGACAAGTATGACAACATCCTCCAATTTTAATAGGTCTATGTGGCAACGATTTATCTTTGTACCCTTTCTTTTTCTCTTTCTGCGAATTTTTTTATCAACTACCATCTCTGGCTTGTACACGGCATTGAATGGGTGGGTATTTTTGGCATACCAATGTACCTTAACAGTTGTAATATCTTCATTTTCTTTAATGACTTTTATAACCTTCTCAAACCAAAATGGATAGCCAAGTGGATCTCCATCTGCTAATACTGCTATCATGAAACCCTCCTTAACATCCTGCATGGAACCCCTATAAAAGTCTTCCATGGCTTCACGTTGTGCACACGATCTTCTGGAACCAATATATATTTCTCTTTCCTCTTCCTATTGAGAATTAATAATGCCTTGAGATTGTTGCTGTTAAAAAATGTGTCTTTCCTCCTATTCATTTGGCATATTTTGAGGCCAAATAAATGGAGTCTTCAAAAGTGTATATTCATTTCCTGATATTGAGATAATATCACTTTGATCATTGAAAAAAGACTCCCACCAAACTGAATCAACAACATCAAAGTAGTCATATGTATCTCTAATACATTTTTTTTATTTCTTCGAGACATTTAGAATAAATTATCTCTCTCTTATGCCTTTGTGCATTATTGAGTTCAACAATTGATTGTAATAATATTATCTTTGATGAAAATATTGGATGACCTGGAATGAACTTCAAAAATGCTAAACCTGATGACGACCCCCATTCTGCAACAATTGAATACTTCTTGCCCCATATAAGTGTTTTTCCATCAATTTTTTTGATACGAAATTGATGCTGGAAGCTAATTTCATTAAGTTGTTCAATGCATTTCTCCTCACCGTGCGATCCTAAAATAAATCTTCACATGTCAATAGTTTCCTCCAGCACATGAAAAACAGGATCTAGAATATATGCTTTCTTAATACATTCAATTAACGATGGAAGGCTCCCAAAATTCTTCCTCCTTAATGTTACTGAAAATGACTAAAGATTTGATCAATATGCTCATGAGTATGCCCAACAAGAAGGAAACCAACCTTTACCTTTTTAAAAATTCCCAATTGAACAAGCATGTTTAGATATCCAAAAAGAACTTGATTTTTATTTTCATGGCTTGTGTTGTCCAATTGTAGATACAAAACTTCAGGAAGAATACCAGACTAATGAGAAAGCACATCATGGATTGTAGTTATGGTAAGATTTGCATCATTATGAATATTTGGAGCTGTGAAGTAAACCCTTGGCAACATCTTCCCATTAAAGACCATACATCCAACCAAGTGAAACTGAATAAAATTTTCTTCCTGTAAATTTTTTGGTGTGCGGACAAAATGTTGCAAAAGTGTTTTCTTTTCATCCATACCATCAATTATCAAACCCAAATATTTATTTGGATTAATATCATAACACTTTTTCTATGTTTATGCAATTTTTGTCTTTCACTTGTTTGCTGATTGCGATGCTCTTGAAGTGCTTTGACAATGGAATTTGCACATAAAATAAAAGAAATCTATTAATAAATATATTTTCATAGTTAATAACTATCCAATTTTTAAAAATAATGTTATGAATGCATACCTCTTCCGCCCTTGAAATCTATCTCTTTTTTATTTAAGAGAAGCACATGTATTGCAAATCCTCATCCTTGTCTTCTTAGGAATAAGAAAATTGTTGAATTCGTTCCTCCATATCCTTGCAAAATATGAATATGTAATAAAATTACCATCTCCTTTAGCACCTTCTGCATATTTTCTGTATAAGTTGTAGATTTCTTGTCTTGAGAAATTATCTGGAATATGTATTGTGTCTTTATTTGGCATACACTCTCCATGCTTTGAAAAGAATTCTTTCATCCCTGACATTGTAGTAATTGCTGATGGTCCAACCTCTCTTTTATAACGTACTTCTGAATAATATGTAGGGTCTTTTTCGAGTCTTTCTTGGATTCTTGACAACTGAATGCAACATTTTGAAAGCCTTTCTATAGATCAATAAATTCCCAATTGCCAGTGTAGATTGCATGCAACCCACTAAAAATTAATTTTGCATGCTTTTATTCATTGACAAATATTTCCTCCTTTGCTCCAAAGAAAACATGAAATCCATATGTTTCAAGCAATCTTTTCGACAACATTCACTTGAAATCAGATCACCGACAAAACTTCTACTTGTGAGATATTCTGTCTTATCCCTTGTATAACTGGAATATTTTGGATTGATATGAAAAGGCCTACTCCTACTCCTAGATACAATATTTTCTTGCAACGTCTCCCTCATTTCATTATTATTTGTAGAAGCATTTTCATCATTAGTAGGAGGAATATTATATTGGAAAAGATAGTTAGAAAATTCATCACCATCATTGCTTGGAAAATATTCATTACCATCCTCACATGAAGGAAATTCTTCACTACCAACATCTGCACTTTTGAAATCTTGACTCAGACGAAATTCTTCACCATCTTCATCCTTGCTTTTGAAAACCTCCCTTGGAGGACTCAATTCATCATCACCATGACTACCTTTGAAACACTCACTTAGAGAAAATGCATTATTGACATTTGTGCATTTAAAATTATCATTTGCAAGAAACTCCTCCTCCTCCCCTTCATCATCGGTGCTCGCATAATCCTTAGGATTATGACTAAGTGGAAAATATGACTCTCTATTCATAGTCAAATTATCATTTGCACGAAATTCTTCATCCTCCCCTTCATCAGTGGTGGTTTCATAATCCTTGGGATTAGGAACAAGTGGAAACTTTGAATTTCTATTTAATGAAAATTCTTCATCCTCCCCTGTGTTAGTGGTTCTCTCATAATCCTTAGGATTAGGACTAAGTGGAAACTTTGAATCTCTATTTACTAAAAACTGTTCAACCTCACCCTCCCCTTCATCAGTGGTGCTCTCATAATCCTTAGGATTAGGAATATGTGGAAACTTTGACTCTGAAAATTCTTCATCCCCCCCCTTCATTAGTGGCGCTCTCATAATCCTTAGGATTAGGAATATGTGGAAACTTTGAATCTGCAAATTCTTCATCCCCCCCTTCATCAGTGTTGCTCTCATAATACTTAGGATTAGGAATATGTGGAAACTTTGACTCTGCAAATTCTTCATCCCCCCCTTCATCAGTGGTTCTCTCATAATCGTTAGGATTAATACTATGTGGAAACTTTGACTCTGCAAATTCTTCATCCCCCCCTTTATCAGTGTTGCTCTCATAATCCTTAGGATTAGGACTATGAAGAAACTTTGAATTTGTAAATTCTTCATCCCCACCTTCATCAATGCTACTCTCATAATCCTTAGGATTAGGAGGAAGTGGAAAATTTGACTTTGAAAATTCTTTATCCCCCCCTTCATCAGTGTTGCTCTCATAATCCTTATGATTAGGAGGAAGTGGAAACTTTGACTCGAGAAATTATTCATCACCCCCTTCATCAATGTTTCTCTCATAATCCTTAGGATTAGGACTATGTGGAAACTTTGATTCTGGAAATTCTTCATCCCCCCCTTCATCAGTGGTATTCTCATAATCCTTGGGATTAGAAGGAAGTGGAAAAATTGACTCTTTATTCACAGGAATTTTTTTCGCTTACCTTCATCAATGTTGTTCTCATCATCCTTAGGATTAATACCCAGTGGAATATTTGTCTCTCTATTCATAGTGAAAGAATTCCTATTACATTCATCAAAATGAATAGAGTTGTTGCATGACGAAGATGTCAATGCTGAAGAAAGAAAAACTTCACTATCAAAAGAATCCATGACCTTCAACCAGAAGATGTCGAATGATTCAAATGCACTCTCTCCCAATGACAATATGTAACTTAGAGATTGAGAATTTCCCTCTAAAGTTTTCCCCCCAAATTTTTTTGCCGAAATTTTCCCTCCAAAGTTTGTCCCCAAAAACTTTCGCTAAAAACTTTCCCTCCAAAATTTTCATCTATAATTTACCTGAAAACATATTACTAAAATTTTGGTTTTGGAAAAGTTCACCCTAGTTTCTATTCAAAATATTGATAGAAACTCAAAATAAATTTTCTATTTAAATTATTTAACATTGACTATGTAAGTAAATTATTTTTTATAATTAATATTTTTTTAATCTCATAATGAATGAAAACTAACCTAGAGCTATAATATTAACTATAGTGTTTTTTTTTTTTTTAAGTTTAATCCCACATTCAAGGAACGATAAATCATTCCCACAATCATCGCTATAAAATAAAATTCATCGTCTCTATTCATTACATCACATCAAGTCTTCTAGGTCTTGTTAAAAAGTTTGGAGTGATTTTACGGAGGAGCTGCGAAGGAGCTGAATTGTCATAGATAGCACGTTCAATGGGAGTTTTACATTCAACGGGAGTTTTATGCATTTGAAAGGTTAGTTTTGTTTCTATCTTGACTATTTACAGATGAATTTGGGGAAATTTTGTGTTTTTATGGGAAAACCCACATAAAAAACTCTTTTTCTTTATATTTTTATACACACAAAAAGGAAAAAAAACACAAATTTGTAGAATTTTTAGGAGAAAAATTAAGTTTTTTTTTAGGCTTTTGAAATGAAAAATGGGTGTTGATTTTTTCCTTGTTTTGAATATCGTCATGTATGAGAGGTTGCACTTTTTTAGAAGAGGATAGCTTTGAAAACGCGCGGAACTAGGGTTTGTAGTAGGAATTTAGAGTTGGGCACCATGGAAGGGCGAGAAGGGGGGAGCTCCACTCCCTCCTACAGTCATGTTGTATCAAAACGCTTCAAGAAGCCCATGGAAGCGGAAATCGGGGGCACAAACGGAGGAAAGCAGGAACATAGCAGAGCACAGAGGTAGGAAAAAATGCAGGAGGAAGTCAGAAGAGAGAAGCGTACAGGAGTAGATAGTCAGAAGACTGACCCCAGTAGTAGGACAGGACCATGTAAACCTAAGGCATCCATCACACCATGAGTGGTGTTAAGTGATCGAGCGCTACAAGCACATAGGGAGCACATGACGACTTATGTAGTGATATGTAAATTCATTGGGTTTTTGCCAACGGAGAAGGCACTACATGCATGGATAAAGAACCATTGGAAACCTAAGGGAGAAATAGATCTACACCTTGGATCCAAGGGTTTCTTCACAGTTGTGTTTACGAACCTAGTGGATAAAGACACGGTGTTTGAAGGAGGACCTTACTTCTATGCGGCTACAGGCCTCTATATGAGGCCATGGGTAATGAACTTTGTTCCGAAGTGAGAAACATTTACATTGGTGCCGGTATGGGTAAGACTATATTCCCTACCTCTAGGTTACTAGCTGCCAGAATCATTAAAAGCCATAGGTAATAAACTAGGCCATTTTTTAAAAATATCATAAGCCACTCTGCAAGGAAAATATACCTCCTTTGCCAGAATATGCATGGAAATGGACCTTTTTGGGGATTTTCTGGATGAAATAGTTCTAGAAGTTTATGATGAAGACTGGGTACAGGCGGTGGACTATGAGCATGTACCCTTCAGATGTCGCAAATGCCATGAACACGGACACCTCTTTAGAGACTACCCTTTAAGTAAAATGGAGACTAGTATCAAAGCAACCTCAGGTAAAGAGATTGAAAGCTTTACCAAGGTGGGGGGTAGAGGAAAAGGAGGGTAAAAAAACAAAAAAAAAAAGCTATGAGGAAAAGCAACCTAGTCATAATAGGTTCAAGATATTAGAAGAAGAAGAGGGGGATGAAAGAACGAATTAAGTAATGAAGGACAATCCTGTTGAGAAGGAAAAGGATGAGAGCATGGAGGATAGACCTGATAAAAACCAGGAAAGGGGGGATCAGCCAAGCACTATGGAACTTGATAGGGACCAAGAGATGACCCCAAGCGAAGTGAGTATGGAGGATAATGAACTACAAGACATACTGGAAAGGGAGCATCTTGATCTAGAAAAGTTCCTGGAGGAAGGAACAACCAAAGGAGTGGATTCGCTACCTCAAGATGAATTTAACAGAGTACAACAACTCTTCCTTTGGAGAACACAGGAAAAGGATGCAAGGATCAAAAGAAACTATGATAGTCAGGATAATGGAGGGGTTAAAAATATGAAGGCAATAGGGGAACAAGCTCCCAAGAACCCAGGAAGGAAAAGACGAAGAAAAAAACAGAATGAGTTGCTGATTGAATGTGGAAAACTCATGATCAACTCAGCTAAGATGAAAGTCCTAACTAGTTACTCCTTTACAAATCTTTCTTAATGAATCTTACAACATGGAATATTATGGGTATAGGAAGCAAAAGGAAACAAAGAGATCTTAGCAATAGAATGAAAGTAGAAAAACTAGATATGATATTTATCTAGGAAACAAAATGTTCAATAGAAAAAATAAGAGAAATACACAACAAGTGGCTAATTAATTATGAATATCTAGAAGTTAAAGCAGATAAAATAGCAGGAGGAATTCTCACACTTTGGAACCCTCAGAAGTTAGGAATCCTAGATGTTGAAGCATCCATGAAATATCTTTCACTGGTCATAAAACCTTTAGGGGACAAGGAAGTTTATTTTCAATCACAAATGTTTATGGTCCAAAAAAGCCTGAAGACAAACTCGGGCTTCTTACCTCACAGGAGGAATTAAGAAACATGCATTCAGGTATCCGCTGGATTCTGGGAGGGGACTTTAACATGATCAGGTACCTATTGGAAAAAAAGGTGGAACCATATCACTAGGCAGATATTCCATAGAATTTTAGGATTTCATAAACAACATGAGGCTAGTAGACACAGAGACAAGTAATGGTATATTCACCTAGAATAATAAAAGAGGAGGAGAGTCTCAAGTGGCCTTAAAACTGGACATATTTATTATCTCGGAGGACCTCATCCTTACAGGCCTTGACTTGTCAGCTACGATACTCCCTTTTGGTGGCTCGGATCACTGGCCTATTCAACTTGAAGCGTCCTTCATAGGAACTCCAAGAAATAGACCTTTCAGGTTTGAAAACATTTGGCTTACCCATCTTGAATTTATCATCAATATTGAAAAATGGTGGACAGAGGATATGCAAGTTCAGGGCACTAAAATGTTCCTCCTACATAAAAGATTGAAACACATCAAACTCAGGCTTAAAGATTGGAATAAGAATGAGTTTGGCAACATTTTTGAAGCCAAAAAAGTAGTTGAACAGAAGCTACACGAAATTAACCAGATCCTCATCATAGATGGCTTCAATGAGGAGAGAAAGGAACAAGCTGACCTACATCAATAAGAATGGGAAGGATTATGAAAGCAAGAGGAGATATTCTGGAAACAGAAATCAAGGGTGCAATGGTTAAAACAAGGAGAAAGGAATACACGGTTTTTTCACAAATCTAATATGGATCACAAGTCTCATAACAAGATTTCAAAAATCAAATATTCTCAAGGAAATCAACTCAATACCCACAAAGAAATAGAAGCTGCTCTGGTTCAACATTTCCAAGGCATAGCTAAGGAACCTCTCTTAGACAGATCACAATTCATCAATGAATTTACAAAGCACATTCCTAGGCTTGTGAAAAGAGAAGACAATTATAATTTAAACAAACCAGTGAATGAAGAGGAGGTCAACAGAGTCATCAAAGAGATGCAGAAAGGAAAAGTTCCAAGTCCAGATAGTTTCAATGTTGACTTCTTTAAAGCATGTTTGGGAATAGTCAAGCACGATATCATCGATGTGGTGGAGGACTCAAGGAAAAACAAAACTGTTTTGAAGGCACTCAATACCTCTTTCATATCCTTGATTCCAAAGCAGGATAATGCTATGACACTAGACAGATTTAGACCAATAGCATTATGCAATGTGGTGTACAAAATTATTTCCAAAATAATTGCCAACAGGCTTAAGCCCCTTCTTCCAACTCTCATGTCTGAGGAGCAAACTGGATATGTGGAAGGTAGGCAAATTCTCAAAAATATCATCCAAGCTCATGAGGTGGTTCACTCACTTAAGAGCAATAGGCAGGTAGGAATGATTATACAACTTGACCTAGAAAAGGCTTATGTTTAGCTAAGCTAGGCTTACATCAGGGAAGTTCTAATAGCTTATGGCTTCGACCATAACTGGATAAGATGGGTAATGGCCCTTGTAACTACCTCAAGTTTTTCTATCCTATTAAATGGTTCACCATCCACAACCTCTAAACCTTCAAGAGGTCTCAGACAAGGAGATCCACTCTCACCCTTCCTCTTTATTCTCATGATGGAAGGGCTTGGAAATGCTATCAAATTTGCCAAAGTTGAAGGCCAAATTCAGGGTCTCAAACTCACCACAAATGGAGATGCTTTGACCCATCAACAATTTGTGGATGATACCATGTTGTAGGGTATACCCATGGTCAAGGAAGCACTAGTCTACAAACAAATCCTGAACGAATTTGCAATGGCTGAGGCTACAGAGGTAAGCCTTACCAAATCAAAGATTTTATTTTTTAATATTGAAATTGACATTCAAAGAAATATATCTAGAATTCTAGGCTTTCAAAGAGATATGCTACCCTCCAAATATTTGGGAGTACCTCTAATAGACAAACCTCTGAGCAAGGTAGTTTGGGAGCTTGTGACCAATAATCTCCTGGAAAAAATCCAGAAATGGACACACAGGTCTTTGAATTTAGCAGGTCGATTAGTGCTCACAAAAGCTGTCCTGCAAACTATCCCCATCTTTGTGTTTTCAGCCCTTCCAGCTCCTAAAGGAGTTATGCAACAATGTAGAAATATCCAAAGAGATTTTCTTTGGGGAAAAGGAGAAGAGAAAAAAAAAAGGGCTTTGGTAGCCTGGGAAAAGGTCTGTAAACCTAAGACACATGGAAGTTTGGGACTTGATGACCCTGAAATAATTAGCAAAGTTTTGGGGGCAAAACTATGGTGGAGATGGCTAAAAGATTCGGCTTCACCTTGGGCCAAAATTTGGAAACAAAAATATGCAAACAATTGGCAAGAAAGGGATCACATTAGAATGTATGGGCTCATCAAAGGCTCCCACATTTGGAACAAAGCATGGGAAAATAGAGCCATTGTTCAGAAACACAGTTTCTGGGAAATAAGAGATGGAAACCTTGCTTGGTTTTGGGAAGATAATTGGCAATAGGAACCTAGACTGTTAAGAGAATAATTTTCCAATCTCAAGAACAATACTGACAACAAAGGGTTATTCAGGGTAAGTGACTTCTAGGATCAGGAAAGAAACGAGGGAAAATGGAGAATATGGAGGAACCTGGTATATAATGATGACTCCCCATTGAAGGCACAGGCAGAAGCTTTAACAACCATCTTGGAACAAAGAAAGATTCTGACATCAGCAGATTCAAACCAGCTAAGATGGGGAAAAAAAAATGAAGGCAACTTTAACCTCAAAGAGGCCAAGCATATAGCCCTTGGGCTTGACTTTCCAAACCCTGATTGGGTATGGAAGGACCTATGATAGAACCAAATCTGGATAAAAATCAAACTGTTTACGTGGTTAGTGCAGCATAAAAAAAATTCCGACTTGGGAAAACCTTAGGAAAAGAGGGGTATCCGGTCCATCTAAATGCTAGCTATGTGAATTACAAGAAGAAATTATGGATCACCTACTCAACTTATGCCCATTCACATCCACCTTGTGGAACTGGGTAGCTTCAATATTCAGACAAACAGACAGGGACATGGGTAGCCTTACCAGTACTTTGAAGAAGTGGAGGAAAAAACTCTTTGATAATGAAATAATCAACAAAGCTTGGGCTTTAGTTCCAGGCTTTCTAATCTTGGATGTTTGGAAAGAATGCAACAACATAATATTCATGAACAGGAAAGGTTCTTCCTAGACCATCATGGCTCATATTTTAAGACAACTCAAGGAGATGGTAGGGACCCTCATTAAAAACCTCCCTGAGGACCAACCAAAAGATACAGATGTGCATATACTACTACATTTGGGTCTTCAGGGGCTTGTCCCACAGGGCAAAAACATGAATGTAAGTCATATAATAACTGATAAGGATTTTTGGGTACCTCCCCCTCAGGGTTTTATGAAATGCAATATAGATGGGGCCTCAAAAGGAAACCCGGGTATGGCTGGCTATGGGGAGTAATAAGAGATGAAAAGGGTTTCATAAAATCCATATTTCATAGTCATTTGGGAAAAGCCACTAACAATATGGCAGAGCTGATAGCCCTTGAGCAATGCCTAGAAATCTTGAGGGACTCAGATATACATAATACTATAATTGAAGCTGATTCTGAATTGATTATTAATTCGGTCAAGAAAATTTGCTATGGCTCAGCTCCAGATAAAGTCTCAAGACATTGGCAGCTTCTGCAAGTTTATCAATGGATACAATCCCACCTGCAGAACATGAGAACCCTTAGTTTTACTCATGTGCGCTGAACAACCAACAAATTAGCAGACATATTAGCTAATAAAGGCGTACTCTGTGCTAAGAGCAATAAGATATAGGATTGGATAGAGAACCCCCAAGGTAGAATGAGGGAAGAGTGTCTCAGATAGGCAAACGAGGACAGGGAGTTCTATTAGAGCAGGGGAAACTAGCAGGATGTAGTCTAATGGAAACAAAGGAATTTTGATCTATATGGTTAAGCAATGCATGGAAATATGCAGACAAGGTATCCGGTCTTCGGGCAAGAATATGCACCCAGAACTCTACAAACCCAAAGTTCTCGAGCGGGAGTCAAAATATAAGACAAGTCTTTCTATGAAACTGAAATTCACTAAAGAGCGCCTTTGAATTAGCTATGCCGGGAGGTTGGTTAACATGCTGGAAGATTCACAAATTTGAGGCAATCCTAGAAGTTTCACTAGGCAATTAGCAAGGCGGTTACCATGCCAAACGGACCCGAAATTAGCTCAAGCGGTAGCTTTATTAATCTTTGGGTCTGGGTGCATTGTTAATTACCATGCAAGTTTCGCAGCAAGGTTGAGATCGATGGATTTCAGGCAGATTACTTGCTCGAGGGTTAGCCTCCCAGGCGGACCCGAAATCTTTATATTGTTGTCTCTATATCTGTATCGGGTCCAATTTTAAGCTTAAAGGGTGTGCATGTTTTCTTTCCAAAATAGATCCTCGACCGTCCGATCTATGGAGGCGGATCACACGGTCTTGGCAAAAGGTTGAATTATGGAGGTCATGATGTAATATTTTGTGGGCCTTTGACTCAGCCCCCAAGGCTTTGTGTGGCTCGATAATTGTGTGGCCCACATCTCCTTTGGGTAGGGTGTACTTTATGGATTTGGTTTTTATGATATAATTAAATAGAAGGACTGACTCTTGCTTCAGCAAAAAAAAGAAATGAAAAATGGGTGTTATTTTTTTTCTATTTTTTTTTTTAAATTCCATTCGGGGAAAATTAAAATTATTGCATGGAAAAAAATAAAAAATAAAAATATTGTTCAATTAGAAAAAAAAAATACATTTTTGTTTTTTTATACATTCCTAATTTTTAAATTTTTATTTTTCTTAATTGAAATTATATTTATTAAACTATATATATATATATATTCGTTGGTTATTTTTATTTATTTTTAAATTAAATATATATGTTTGAAAATATTCGAAAATTTTAATTAAAATTTAATTTTTAAAAAAATGAGAAGTTTGTTTGTTTTTTTTTTAAATAAATTTATTTGTTATATGTTTTTTTAATTATTAAAAAATAATTTATAAAAACAAAATTATTATTATTTTTGTTTTATTATGAAATATTATAAAAAAATAGCCATTTTAATTTTATAATTATTCGTTTTGTTTTTATCTTAATTTTTTTAATTTAAAATCATAATTATAATTTGGTAATTTTTTTTTTGTCTTTATTTTAATTTGTATTTTATTTAAAATTCTAATTTTAATTTTATAATTTTTTTTGTTTTTCTTATAATTTTTTTTAATTTAAAATTATAAATATAATTTTATTATTTTTTTGGTTTTTATATTTTTAAATATAATTTTATAATTTTTTTGGTTTTTATTTTTATAATTTTATTTATTTATTTAAAGTTATAATTATAATTTTATAATTGTTTATTTTTATTTAAAATTACAATTTTATTTTTCTAATTGTTTTTTGTTTTTATTTATTTAATTATTTTATAATTTATAATTTATATTTTATTTTTTATTTTTTTTTAAATATGATTTTTAATTTAAAAAAATAAAAATAAAAAAGTTTTGGGTCAGCCCTTTGGTAGCTGGCCGGGGGCTCGGGCAGGCAGATGTGGCTGCGTGCAACTCCCCTCCGCCCACTTGGGCCACCGACCAGCGACCAAAGGGTCATAGGCCGATTCCTGTGGCCCTCTGGCTGTTGGCCGGGGGCCTGGGCGGGCAAAGGGGGTTGCGTGCAGGCTGATTCCCAAAACTGGCCTGCAACCCTTTGGCCACTGGATGGGGGCTCGGGTGGGCAGAGGGGTCTGCGTACAACACCCCTCTGCCTGCCTAGACCCCCAGCGAGCGGCCAAAGGGCTGCTGGCCGAGGGCCCGGGCGGGCGAAGGGGTGTTGCACACGGCCCCCGCCCGCCCGCCCGCCCGTACTCTCGCCCAAATCCTGACCAACAGCCGAAGGGCCCATCACCATTTTTAGTTTTTTTTTTAATATTTATGTTTAATATATATATATATATATATATATATATATATATATATATATATATATATATAGTAATAATATAATTATTATAAAATGAAAAATGAAAAAAAAAAAAACAAATTATATATAAAAATTTAATATAAATTTATTAATAATTTTTTTATAAAAAATTTAAATAATAAAAAATATTTATTTATAAAATTTAAAATTAATTTTATTAATAAATTAAAAAAAAATTATATATAAATTTTTTAATGATGATGATGATGATGATGGTGGTTAACGTCCCCTGAGACCAAACATTGGTCTATCGGGCCTAAAAACAATTTATTTAATTTGATTTAAGATTTTATTCCTATGCTCAAAAAGCTTGGAGAGAAGCCTTTCGAGCTCACTATAATTTTGACATTGTAAAAGGCTAGGAAGGTCAGTATTGTAACAAAGATTGTGAAATTGAGATCTAATGTGGTTGTATGCGGGGCACTCTAAGAGGAAGTGGTTTTCATCCTCGATGTTCCTATTCTCACATATATGGCAGATCCTTTCCATCCATGGCGTTTTAGGAACTACCCAACGACCAGTTTTACTATGGAGCTCATGAGAATTCGTTCTAATCTTTGCTATATTAATTTTCTTCTTTGAGCTAGTTAAAATAGAGAGATACTTTTGATCTTCTAGGGTGGGATTGATGACCTTCTTATAATAACTTCATTTTCTTTTAGCCGCTAAATATTTCTCATACCACATTTTTTCTTTGAACTTAGAAATAAAAATATCTTTAATGTTATTTATGTCTTGCAATGCATCATTCTCGTTGATCTCCCAATAGTTTAACCAGGCCCTTGTGTCTTTATGCCACCCCCGATGAGCCTTAGGTGGTTTTGGCTGGAATTTAAAGCTAAATTAGGAAGTCTATGATTGTCTATGTTATTGAGCTTGTGCTTGTACAACAAAAACCTAATCATAACTAGGCTCTCAATAGGGGAAAGACCTGTTTCGATAAGGAGAATAGGATAGGGTGTATTACTTTTAATTTTCAGGTTATAAGTTATAAAACGCTTCTGAATTTGCTCAATCTTTCTCCATGATTCTCTGGAGATGCTGCAACCCCAAACCTCACAGCCATATAAGATAACAGGAGTGACTAAAGTTTCAAAAGGAACTTTTTTTTTTATTAATAATTTTCTTTTATAAAAGTTAAATATAAAAAAAAAAAATTATATATATATATTATTATTGATTTTACTAATTTTAAATTGAATATATAATATTTTTTAATTTTTTATATATATAATTTTTTAATTTTAATAATTTAAAATTTAATATATAATAATTTTTTTAATGTGTTGATTTAATAATTGAAAATTTAATATATAATTTTTAAAATTTTATATATATATACTTACTTTTGTTGATTTTAATAATTTAAAATTTAATATGTAATTATATTTTTATAAAAATGTAGATATAAATAATTTAAAATTGATTTTTTTTTTTTCAAATAATAGTTTTTTTTAAATAATCTCAAAAATATATAAATAAAATTTGTGTATAATGATTTCCTTATAAATTTGTAGTTATAATTTTTATAACATTTTTTAAAAATTACATATAATTTAACTTATTTTGATATTGAAATAGCAATTATAGTGTCAAACACACCAATTCCATCATCTAAAGTTGAAGGTGGACACGCTTTGAAGACTGTCGAACATATCAGAAGTAATAGTCGATCTACTGGCCCATCAAGCGCACCAAAGATTATTTCTAAATGGATGAATTCACGAGAAATAAATAAAACAAATTTTATGGCATTAAAGACATTGAATATAATGATAGTACACATCTCTATTTATAATGTGGTATGATTGATTTGGGTGAACCATATGAGGTGATAGGTAGAGTACGAGACATATGTTTGGTGCTGAATTCAAACATTGTTTATGTTCTTGCAAAATTGCCCAAGTCACATGAAAAGGTTACATATCGTCTCTCAAAGAACAAGTATGACATAAATGAAGAATCTACACCATTGTGTGAAGAAATCTCATCCAACATTTCAAATAACATTGTAAGTATGCTTATTTATATTTATGTGAAATGTATTATTGTAATGATCATTAAATTTTTTATAAATGATTGATCCTTGACATATTGTATTTTCTTTGATGTGATTTTCCTGAGAGTTTTTTAATGATGCTGGAGGGTATTTATTATATGGAACCAAATATTATGTATGTGATAAAAAATTTCCATATAGATCCAGAACAAGAAAAGAGAATGAAGCAAAAATCAACAATCCATGACACTGCAATGGTACATGTAGGAGATCAACAAAGAATCCATACAATGGGTCAATCTAACAAAGGTAAACATGTTTCTTTTGAAGATGTGGTAGTTGTAGCTCAAGCTGAAGCTCAAAAATATGTTTTCATTATTGAGGAGGAAGTTAGAACTGTTGTTGAAAAGGAGAAAAGAAATAAAACAATGACAAGAAAAATGCCCATGGATGTTGCTCTTCCACTTGATGACGAGGAGATTATTTCTGTAGAAGAAGATATGTTAACTAGGAAGAAGAAGAAATAAAAAATTGGCGAATCTGTTAAAATCATAAGCAACAATCAAGAACAAAGTGAAAGTTCTAAAGGCATCAAAGAAATCATAACACTAGGTACTAATTTAGAGGATGTCATTATGAAAACAAAACAAAATTCCATTCAGAATCACTTGAGGAAGAATAAATTAATTAATGGTGGAAAAATATTGGATCTTAATGTCACCCAATTCTATAGGTCAGATGAAGGACAATCTCAATATCAAATTAAAAAGGCACATCACCTACATGTCCATAATTTGAAAACATTGTTTAGGTAGAATCCATATGCACATGTGGTGGCTTATGTGGTTCTTGTTGATCCAAATCAAGTTCCCAATAAGGAGGCATTTCATAGGACATAATGTTTTGACTACAGATATTATGTAATTGGAGGGAACCATTCAACAGAGGCCAAAAGACAATTGATCAAAGAATATCCTAGAAACCATATTTTTGAAATAGTGAAATGCATCATTTATGCTGGTTTAACAAAAATAGAGGCAAAGTTATTGGCATGGGATCATAATGTAGATAATGAGTATAGAATGTCTATGACTTTCATCCAAAGGGTTAGATTTATTCATAATGATTTTTTAGAAAAATGTGGTGGGGATAAGCTTAATGTCAGTTTAAGCTTTCGGAAGGAATGTTGTATGGAAACAGATTGTCAAATTGAGGATAGAATCCAATGAAAAGGTGGCAAAGTAAATTTAGAACTATTCAGAGGCATAGACAACATTTTCGAGTTGGCATTTAGAACAGGGGAGATATGGGAATTGATTGATGACATTTTCGAATTGTGGGAAAATATTGGCATAAAAAATCAAAAGGTTAAAAGCTATAGACCCATAATATGTATCAAAAGTAAGACAGGTCCTGAAATGAAGCAAATTCTAGATGATATGGCTATCACACCTTGGAGAACAATGCAAATTGTGAAAGATGAAAAACTAGTCAAATCAATATTATGTCGTGTGAAGTCAGGTGAATTGTCATTGGAGGAAATGTGCTTGGAATTTCAAAAGTAAGTTTGTTGAATTACTTTTACATTTTCTTGGATTATAATTTTGTTTTAAATATAACATATTGTCGTTGGTATTATTTGTTATACATATCACTATATTAATAAAATTTACTTTATTTATTCAGTCATAAGATTTATATGAAAATACAAGAACACATGGTTAAAATGTTGAATGAAGAGAGTTGGAATGATGTTGTACTCAACTACCCAAAATGAAGTTCTACAACAACACTTAATGATTTTTATCTTGCATTCAAAAAGGTATGTTGATTTTTACATTCATTTTATTCATATAATTTTTATTTTATTATATTACTTATACTTATATTATTTATTTCATTAAATATGTTGAAAAAGGATGTGAATGGAGTACCAAATACTTTCAAAAGTTCCATTGAAAAAATAAAGTTGGAAAGGTTGATAAAGCAGCGTCATAGTAATGTTTAACTTGATCCTACTCTTACTCATTTCATTTGGAATGGGCTGGAGACTATCCAATATCAAATAATATAAGGTGACTATGAAGACATTGCAAAACTCATACCTAAAAGGGAATATGCCCTAGTTATTGTAGGCATTCCTCATGGTTTCAATTTCCCAAACATTGAATATGATAGTGAGCCTTACACTTATCAAGATTTTAATAAACTGGCTACGGGATTTCAAGAAGTCACAACATCACCACTTTGGAGATTTGTGACATTTTATTCAGACACACAATTTGCAATGTTATTAACAAGCTTAAAGAGAAAATCAAACTCAAAGAAGCAGCTTACATGGTAAGACATTGAAATTGTATGTTTGATTAATGTAATTTTTTTTATGTACAAGTGGATTGAACATTTACTATGTCGTGTTACGGGCAAAAGTCAAATATTATTTCTTCAAGAGATCAGCCAATTACAAGTGATTGTGAGTTCATCCATGTTGAATGTTGGGCAAAAGATGATAACTATAAGTCCATTATTCTAAACCAAGTAGATGGAAAGAGTCATAGCCAAGTATTGGTTCATGATGTTGTCATAAAAAGGTTAAAACATGAGGATAAAGATGCAAAAGGAGAGATAATTAACATTTATCGAAAACCACAAACATTGATTAACTATCTTGTAGATTTATGTTCAAATGAAGGAGATTGGGTTTTAGATTTATTTTCAAGTTCAGGTAAGTTTTATTATATAAAATTGAATTTTAATATTTTTTTTTTGTTTTTACGTGTTTATACTAATTTACTTACTTATTGTTTTTGTGCTTAATGATTAGGTACAATGCTATCATGTTGCCTACAAAAAAGAAGAAATTGCATTGCAATTGAAAGAGACCCACAATAATGCAATTTTATTCAACAAAGAATTAATGCTCTTCAATTTATTCCAGATGAAATGCAAGAAGTTGGTTTGAGGAAAGGAGATTTTAATGAATCATGTGAGGCAAAAAAGGCAAAGGAACCTCAACTACCATTATATGGAATGATTGGAAAATGACACTTTGGGAGATTTGCACACATGAAAGATCCATTAGACGAGGAAAATGGGGAAACTTAAGTAGGAAAGATTGTGGAAGAAGAAAATAATGACGTTGAAGAAGATGATGAACATGGATTATATGATATTCTTGACGACATTTAAGCTATGATTGCAAATCAAACTCAATTTTGAGAGATATTCATTAGTTTTACTTGTAATGTTTTAACTTTGAGTTTTATGAGAAGAATGAACATTTGATTATTGTTGTTATATGTTCAATATTTGTATTATTTGATTTTCATTTTAATTTTTATGTGAATCATTTTTTGTTGTTGTAAAAAACCTGTGATTACTATTATTTTTTAACATAAAATTCATAAAAAATGCTATTTAAAAAAAAAAAAAAATTGTTAGGATTTTCCCATAAAAATCGTTTATTTAACATGTCATTTTTGACAAAAATTCTGAAAATGTATATTTTTTTCATTATATTTATATAGAAAATGTGTTTTTTTGGTCAAATGTTTAAAATTATTGTGTTTTAGTGACAATTATTTGATGTCCATTGAAATATTAATTAACATTACATAAACATATAGAAAATAGTAACTTTAAAATATTGACCAATTTTTTATTTTTTTAACTACGTGAAAAAAATGAAGAGTTCATTACAAACTAAATTAAAAAGAAAAATGAAAACACACAAACACAAAAAATACACTTAAAAAAATTCTTACAGGAAGAAGAAGGCATTATAAAATTTAAAGTGTCAAAAATCAACCCTCTAAAAAAGGGGTTGATGTTGCATCAACACTTTTCAAAATTAGTATGAAAATCACTAACTTCGAGAAAAATATGTTCATATTTGATACATAAGAAAATTTAAAGTGCCAAAAATATGTTCAAAAAAGTGTATTCTAGCATCACCACTTTTCAAAACTGGGTGATTTTTTGCTACCACAAAAAAACAGGTACCAGTTCATTTTCTCGTTTAATCGGTAACTATGTTTGTGGTAGCCTAGATTGAACAAAAATGACCTTATCAACCATGGAAGGATTAGGCAGGAAGATCAAACCCTCGACCTAATTGGTACAAGGCAAAATGTTTACACTACATAAACTATTGTTCGTTACAAGCATTATGGAACAAACTTTATTTAAAGTTGGTGAAACTACATTGTATTAAAAATGGCACTGGGAGAGATCGACCCCGCGATGTTGGCCTAATAGCCCAAGCCTATGTATCAATGCATCAATAGTTACAATTGGGTTGTAAGATGAAAGGTTCTATATTTAAAGTTTATTGTTACCTAATTTACCAAAATGGACCAACCTCAATTTTGACCATGTGATCCCCCCACCGATAGTCCAATGACTTAACCAAAATGCTACCAAACTACTCGAAATAACAAGTGCTGGAAATTTAGATTTGAAGTGTAAATGTTACCAAAGCCCACAAAATTACCAAGGTCAACAATTTCAACCTTGTAACCTAGTGTATATATACGAGGATTCCTTTTGCATTCCACTAAGGAGGCCGCAGGTTAAAATTTTGTTGCAAGGGTATGTTTTTATGCAGAGTTTGGAGGCCAAAGAATGAACAATAGGAAAGTTGGGATTGAACCCAAGACGTGTTATTCAACAACTTTGTGCTTTTACCAATGAAAAAGAAAGTGTGTCTTGTGGATTTTTTTTTTAACACCAAGGGTTTTTTGCTATTAATTCTCCGTGTAATTTTGAAGGAAATGGGATTTAGACCATTTTTTTAGCAACGTGAGGATGGAAAGGTTAGAAATGGTACTTGAGATATGTCCATTGTAAATTCTACAAGTTATAAATGTGTTAGGAAGTTGTTGGTTGAGAAAGTGTGCAAGGTGGGTTAGTTTTGTTCTAACACACTAAAGGCGTACAATGGAAACTAAGGAAGTTGTAAGCACTTTTCAAGTAGATCAAGAGCCATAAGATCCTGAGATAAATGCATCAATCTTCCTAGAGACGATGAAGATATTGAGTTGCGGGATTAAGTTCCATCGTGATGTAATAAAGCATATGAATTATTCACATTATTATATGGAGTGGTTGAACATTTGAGTAGGCCCAAAGATGTAGCCAAAATTGGGTGAAATCTGTGATCAAGTTGTGCCTCCTGGTCTTTCTTCTTGAAATTCATTTCTCAGTTCTACTTTTTAATTACTCATTAAGTATAAGTCCTCTCACACTTTAAGTTATTGCAAATTAGTCAATGTTATTTTCAAATCAAGTTAGGTATTAGAGAATGCTTGACAAGATTTGCAAGTGTGTTTGATAACCATGGAAAAAATGTTGAAGTGAGAAATAGTTTAGGGGTATGAAGAGATTAACTAGTAGATTTAGGAAGGGAATTATGAATTGAGAAGGTAATTTCCAATCTTAGAAGATGAGAAGAAAGAGGCATAAGATATATTATTTCTTCATAGAAAATTGGCCATGGGAATTACCCAAGAGATGCAAATTCAGTTGCAAGCAACATAAGGGACTTTAGAAAATATTCAAAGTGTTGAAGTGTTGAAGGGAAAAGGAGGGTCTACCTTTTGTAAAGAAACCACCTCCTATAATTGATATAAAATTGTAAATGAGTTATGCAATGTAAGTGATTCATCATGTTCTCTTTCTTCTCATAAAGATGTATATGCTTCTTTTAGTGCATTTGAGAAGCATACTCAGGGTTTTGGTTTTAAATTGCTAACCAAGATGGGATTTGAAGGAAACGACCTTGGAATCAATGACCAAGGTATAAATAAATTGATAAATATTATGGAAATACATCACCATGCAAGTTTGGAATACGAAAAAGGAAAACTTGAAGAATGCTCTGACTTTGCTGAAGCAAGAGATTTTTAAATAAAAGAGCCTAATCCATTATGAAAACCCCTTATCCAAAGCGATGACACATCACTTCATGAGCATGATAAAGAATGAAATAAATCTTGAAAGAGAGTTGAACACCCGAAAGGAGTGAAAATAATTTCTCCTTGGTAGACTTGCAACAAGAATTGCCATGAAAGGTATAATAAACTTGGTTATTCCAAGGTATCCTTTGACTCTGATAAGAATGGAAGTGAGATACATATTTTATGGTATAAGTATCCATGCAATTTTTGTGAATTACATAATCATTGTGTTGCCAAATAATGCAAGAGAAAGTCCCTATATAGGAATATCATGCCAATTAGGAAGAGTACAAGCCATAAATACCATCCTCCAAGTCAGGATATGGAGAATGACGAGAAGAACTTGATGTTAAAGAAATATTGCACTCATTTCAATATAAGTGGTCATTGGATTGAGAAATTCCAAAAACTCCATCCACAACTTCATCCAAAATAGGGAAAGAAAGTTGTGCAAGAACCCACAAAGGAGCTAATAGATGAAAGAGTGGAGCACACAATAAGAATCCAAGATGCAATTCATGAAAATCTCAACTAAGAAAGGAGAATCCATTAGCCTAGTTGGATAAGAAATGGGTAGCCTACTTGCATCGATAGTTGCTTCAGACTTTGTAAACCTCACATGTTGTGTATGTAACCCATAGAAGGGAAATTATATAGGTGATGACCTGTCATAACATCACTTATATGCAACATAGTGCTTTCAATTTGTGATTTTGAGAGTGTACAAATTAGAGAGACAAGTTAACCCATGTATGTAGACTTTTGGTGACCAAAAGTTTCTTTTGGGGAGAGGTTTGATCCAAGAGGATCTCTAAAACCAAGCAAAATTGATGGCCTCAATTTTTGATTTAAATGTACTCGTTTCAAAGGTCTCATTGAGATCTTTTTGGTGACACTTGAATGCAGTAAAACAAACATCATATGAGAAAGTTATGGCCTACTAAAGTCTTGACAAAACATGTAAAAATATGTATAGGTGGGACACGTGGAAGTTACCAAGAGCTTCCATGTGTATGTACGGACATTGTGTGAATGCTAACATGGAAATATGAAAGGCCGACATGTGGTAGTCCGAAGCTAAGGTGGACTGTATGGATACTAACATGACAATACCTATAGTGATGACATGACAATACAAATGTTGATTGCACTGTACAAATGTTGATTTGTCATGATAGGTGGGCCAATTAGAGTGTGACACATGGAAAGGAATGTTGTGTGGCCAACAAGTTGTAGCACTAGAACATGACATGTGGCATTGCTAATGTGGCCGAAGGCTGATATAGAAGTGATGTGGGATAAATGTGGCACTAACATGGAAAGGTGACAAAAAATTATGTGGAAGACATGTTGTATAATTGAATACTTACACATGACCCAATCATTGACTTCAATGTGGTAGCCCAAATTAAACAAAAATGGCCTTATCAAGTATGGAAGGATACGGTGGGTAGATCGAACCCCCAGCCTTTTCAGCCCAAGTCTAATGATTTGCGACTATATCAAATGGATTTTTTTACAAGCATTATGGAACAAAATTTTATTTAAATTTGGTGAAACTACATTGTAATAAAAATGGTGTCGTGCGAGATCGACCCCACGATGTTCACTCAATAGCCAAAACTACTTTAG
The DNA here is from genome assembly GCA_031772625.1 of Pinus tabuliformis. Classification (NCBI taxonomy): domain Eukaryota; kingdom Viridiplantae; phylum Streptophyta; class Pinopsida; order Pinales; family Pinaceae; genus Pinus; species Pinus tabuliformis. Next base: position 1,025,699,470 of record CM062820.1, on the reverse strand, counting down.
CAATGCACCAATAGCTACGATTGGGTGATGAGTCAAAAGGTTTTATATTTAAAGTTTATTGTTATTTGATTTCCCAAACTAGACCAACTATGAATTTGACCCCACAACCTCCCTACCAACAACCCAATGACTTAACCATCACTCTAATAAAACGCTTGATATAGCAATGACTAATAATTTATATTTGAAGTGTAAATCCCGTAGAAGCCTGCAAAATAACCAAGGTTTGCGGGTTTGACCCTGTGACCTAGTGTATATAAATAAGGACTTTTATCCATTGTGGCAAGGAGGTTGCAAGTTGAAAGATTTTCTTAGGGGTATGTTTTTATGCAGAGTTTTAAGACCAAATCCAAAGCAATGGGAAGGTTGGGATCGGAACTGAGACTTTTTTTTAACAACTCTATGCTTTTACTAGCGCACCAGAGAGTGTGTTATGATGAAATGTTTTTGACACCAAAGTTTTTTGGGCTGTTAGTTCTCTGTGTAAGTTTGAAAGAATGAGGCTTTAGAAGCCATTTTTTAGCATCTCGAGGATGGAAATGTTAGGAATGGAACCTAAGATTTGTCCATTATATATTCTACAAGTTACCAATGTGCCAAAAGATTGCTAGTTGACAAGTTGGGTTAGTTTTTTCTGAGACACTTAAGCTATAGAATTAGAAAATAATGTAGTTATAAGTACTTTTCAAGTAGAACGAGAATGGGAAGTGCTTGATATCGATGCAACAATCTTCCTAGAATTGGTGAGAAAGGATATGAACAATCTTCCTAGAGTTTCTCTTACAATTATTGCACATCAATTTGTTAACATATGTTTTACACAATTGCTTAAATATGTTTTATGTAGCTATTGAAATATTCCTTTTATAAGTGGTGAAATATTCCCTACACAACAATTGAATTGTTGTGTTGAAATATAATTTGCATAGCTATTGAAATATTCCCTTCACAACTGAAATATTCTTAGCACAAATTACTTAAATATTCTCTTCACAACATTTGAAATATTCTCTGGATAACATTGATGAAATATTTTCTTCACAATTGTTGAAATAATTTCTTATAGGTGTTGAAATATTTTCAACACAAGTGTGGAATTTCTCAGTGGCATTGCATAAGTTATCTGTGGTGCTACACAAATTCTCCTCGATATTATAATATTCTTATTAGAACTACATAAGTTATTCACTAGACTATAGAATTCTTACTAGTGCTACAAAATTTCTCTAGCACTTTAACGTTTTCTCTGCAATGTTACATAAATACTCCAAAACATTGTATTGGGGGAATTTTTCCAAACCACTATAAAGTATAGATATGTTTCCTAACAATTGATGTTACTTTTTAAAACCAGAATATTATACTAATTAAATAACATTATTTAATATATATATATATATGATCACCTTAGTGAATGTCAAATCCACCATTTAATCCACCTTGGTCATCGTTGAAATAAAATTGTAACCCTTGAAATATAATTGTACCTTAATTCCTTTGTAAAGTTTTAAATTTAGTTACACTGAAATTTTACTATTTATTAAACACTAACTTTAAAAGATAAATATTAATAAAACATTAAACTTTATAACTATGTGACTTTTTTATTTTAATTATATTATTATTTTTTAAATTTAAAATAATTTTCTCAAATTTAAAAAATAAAATTAAAAATTTCCGTTACTTTTATTTCATATAAGTTTTTTTTTAAATCATTTTATTTTGATAATAAATTTATATAAACTAATATTAAAAAAAAAAATCCACAATAATACACTTTTTTACATACCATCAATTTCCATTGTTTTTTTCGTACCATCGAATTCCATTGTGTTAGGGTCCTATAATAATAGGATTCATAATTTTGAATTGACTATGTTAAGTCTTGTAATATTGTACATACCTTTGCTTTTCTGCAAATGTTTTCTCATATTAAAAAATGTAAAGAGGATATGTCCTAAAAGAATAACCAAAGCACAAAAAGAAAGAAAAAGATAAAAAAAGTAAAAAAAAAATAAACCTCACAAAAAGAGATAAAAATAGATCATGAAAGTGTACTAATTCAAATTCCACTACCTTTTAGTTTACCTTACAAAATAAGATTGTGTGCAGCTTGTAAAAAATGCCACAATCCATTATGGTCAAGTAGTTTAATCTTGATTCATTCATGCTTTAAATTTCATGTTGATAAATAGAGAATAAATATATAACCAAACTGTTTAATCTTGGCAGATCAGTAGTTAGGTAGAGAATAATATTGAGCTCATCAGTTTAATCTGAAGCATTGGAAGTTATAAGGTTAGAATTAGATAGTTTGCTTATAAAAAAAAAAATGAAATGAAGGTTCAGCAAGCTCAAACACACCCAATGAATGAAGAGAAAATGCTAGGGTAAATAAAGGATAGGTAGAAGAAGTTTTGCAAGTGCACAAGGTTGCTAAGTCAAAAAGCACATTCATCATGCTTAATTCTATATTTCATGTGCAAGAGGAATTGTGAAAGAGAAATGATATTCATTAAAGATTATTTACTAATTTCCCATCATTTCACCAGACCCTCACATACTTAACTTTACTTTTTTCCCCTCATTATCCCTTCATTACTTGTAAAAAAACTTTTCCCTTCATTTTTACCTTTTGCCCCTTGGTTTCACACATTTCCCTGGACATTACCCTTCAAAAATCATTCCCCCTTCCCAAAACCCCTTTCCCTAGTGTGAAACACATTCCCATCACAAATAATAAATTCCACCCCTTATTAATTTCCCTTTTTTTTCCTTAAAAACCCACTAAACCCCTTTATCCTAAGTTATTTCCTAAAGTCCCGCTTTATAATTCCTTGACACCCTTTAACTCAACAAACCTTGGTAAATAGTTAAAACCTCTGCCATATAACCCATGGTTCCCACCTTTTATTAACCCATTGATTATATTCCAATCATGTGATTACCTTTTAATTAATCGCATTTCATTATAATTAAACCCTGGGCCCCGCCAACCACATCACAACTCCGTCCGTGCAACTTCACCGTGTGATATCCCTTCGATCTCCCATCCCCAGATCCAACCATGCATATCAATATCATGGAATTTCACAATCTGATAGTTAACGGTCCAAGAGCACACGAAATTAGCGGTTTTGGCCGGGCACTATTTTGCTACATGGCAGCACCAGGTTATATCGCGTGCTCACGAAAAATACTGCCCCCACCCAAAATTTGTGCGATATGGCCTAAAATTGCCTCCCCGCCTAAACGAAGACTGCCCATTGTTCATTTGCCAATTCTCGCGCCAAAATGTAACCATTATTGGTTAAAAGGCTGAAAAAGCCCCATTTGGGTCTTTTCACTCATTTTCGCTACAAACCTCTGTTAACCAATCCCCAAACCTTGAACCTTTGTGCAAGCGATTTAACCACCGTTTGCAACCAAAAGACGCTACAGACACCAAATTGAAGTAGCAACTAGCCAACTGAAGCCTCAGTAACCTTTGCTGCTACCATACAACCTTGTTTGCACACCAAATTTTCATTCTCCAGGTATTCTTGAAAGAACCAGAATGGCCCTGTAAATTTTAGCTATGCACATTAAATATTAAAAGGTTAATTAATTAAATTAATTGAAAAACCTTGTTAAACTCAATAAATCCTTACTGTGCATCCAAAAACCTTGTTCTAGACACAGTAATTATGCTCCCCATTGTTCCAAAGCTTCTAAACCTTACTCTTAAAGCCACAGAAAAAGTAATTCCATTGAATAAACCAATTTATGGCATCCCAAAGCTCTTTGGATGTAAGACCCCTGCAAACCCCTCACCTGGATATTGACCACTTCCCATTAGCCGACTAAGAATTTCAAATTAATGAAATTGCTTCCCCTAGCCACCTACTGAAACTCCACTGCTGGAGTAAAGACAATTTTTTGAACCAAAATGATGACATTCACCTATGGGAGTCAACTTTTCCCAAGTACTTGTTCCCATAGGTACACCTATTCCCATAAATCATCCATTTCTGCCAAGCTTGCTATGTTCCCAGTCAAAGACCCATAGTTTCCCCTCACCAACACGTTTTATTCACCATTACTGCAGAGTCAATAAATCAAATGCTACAGATCCAACTAGGCCCAAATGAAACTCAACTTTCCATCGAAGGCTTACTTGAACTCTACACCAAGCTAGACCTTCCCAGGAAAGTTCAGATCTTTCAGAATTTCATCATTTAAGAGTCTCATACCCCGACGGATAGTCCTCCATATGCTGCCACCATTTTCGCTGAGAGAGACAAACAAATTATAACCATGCTCTCTTGCATTCTAGGGTACACCACTGATGAGGATGTGGATGAGGTTGTTCTTGCTTTCATTTCTATCTTTTTCCCAGGCAAGCGTCTTGCTACAGTTTACAACTTTGCTCAATTCATAGTAGACAAAATCCATGAACAGTTTATCAGATTACCAAATGAGAGAGTGTTCAAATATTCATCAGTATTGTTTCACATGTTCTTATACTTTCAGTCAGACAAGTTTCCAGTCAGCATCCAAAAGTTAGACACCAAGGGAAATCCAAGATCTGTCATCTTTTGGACACCATCGATCCAAAGATATTCCACTGTTTTTTTCTCATAAAGAGTTCATTGATTCATTTGTTCATCCAGTTATAAACATGCTAACCAGTAACTATCAGCCCAGGATAAATGGATGCCAACTCACTCCCTACAAGCTACCCAGGATATTTGCATTAGAGTATTTCAGGAAAATCATAAACTCTGATGAAGTTAATTTCCTCTCAGCTAGAAAGAAAACCCAGTTTAAAATAAAAAATCAATTGGACCCTTTTATTTGTAATAATAGGGAATCTGGATAAGAGGCAGACAAAATCTTACAACATATGAACTTCAAGAGCAATTTTATGTGGCAGTATGACTGATCTGAAATCACTCGTGAATGATCTCAGTTAATTAATGAAGGTATTATAGACTCATGTGCTGGGGTGTGTCTATGTTATTTTAGGCAACGGATCGATAAGATTGTGAAATACACAGACACTTGAAACAGTAAGAGAAACACAGTGAGCAAATACAAAACACAACAAATTTAATAAGGAGTTCACCCAATCCTCCTGGGCTACGTCTCCTGGTCCACCTTCAGTGGTGGCCTTTTCTATTGTGTCTTAAAGCAGAGATTTTACAATAAGGAGCTCAATTTGAGTCTCACTTAACAGATGATGATCAGTAGGGTGGTACTTGGATCCCCCAAGCCTCTAGAGTACACAGACTCCCCCTTACTGAATCTCAACCTCAACTGGTCTCAATGGTATGAGTCCACTTTTGTACTCAGTACCAATAGGTATACACAGAGGAGTTTCTTGAACCTCTCAAGCCTTCTCTGGAGTTCACAGACTCTCGAACTCTCTCTGTCTCTGTCTGCTCGATGCTGCCTTTGCTCTGCAGGTCAGCTCGGCTTCTCTGTTCTCTGCAATTCGCTTCTTTCTCTACTTTTGTTCCCCCTATTCTTTGTTTGTTCATGGCTTAAAGCCAATCTGCTCCCTGATTGTTCGTTTCCTCTTCCCAGTTCTCTGGATCGCCTACCTTTGTCCACCGGAATTCCCCTACTCTATGTCATCATTGTTGTGTAATGCTGCACAAAGAGGTGGCCACTTGTTGCCTTACGGACTAAGTGTCAGTTTTCTTTTGAACGGTCATTATTTCCGTTACTCCAGGATTTGCTCGCGAAACTAATTCTTCTACCAACTCATCAATCATGCCGGACCTCAAATCTTTATGTGCCTCAATCTATTTTCCCGTCGAATTTGGTCATCCATCGGGTTAATTCTCCGTTGTTGATCTGGAGCCTCCAAATCCTACGGTCTCCGTCTATATTGCGCGAGTAAGTTTCTCGAATGTTACTCACACGATGTAAGCAGTTTTCTCTCTCATCTACTAGACACGCGTCGCCCAGTGTATGGCATCACGCTGAACTCGCCCAAACCTGCTTACCACTTGAAGTGCACACGATATCTTGCTAGCTTTGGGCCCAGGACCCGCTTCTGACGGTTTCCGAGATTTCTGTGTGGTTCTATGCTTTTTCCCGTGACCAAGCGCTTGGGGCTTTCCTTCTTTGAGGGTTTTGTCCTGCGATACGCGATTATCGTGTATCAGAAACTGCCTCTGTTTCTGGATCTGGGCTTCCGATTGCCAATTTGTGTCCATGCGTGGTCTCCATGGGCCAATGGTAAGCGTGCTTTGACCAAGGGTCCTTGTTGTTCCGTGCAAGCCACAATTGCCATTGTCTAGAGGTCATTTATGATACTTATTATTCATAAGATTTGATTTGACATAATTTTGAAACAGTCATGAGAAATGTTTAAGGATCTAATTCGAATCAATGACCCTAATGGAGTCATAAATAAGCTAAGGCTCAAATTAAAGCTAAGTCCTTTCATACATGAGCCTAGTCCAGACATTAAAATATATGCCAACCAATTAGAGTGGTTGGAAAATACTTTAATAGATGTGGAGAATACTTTAATAGATGTGGAAAAGCAGATTGATACTAGTTCCTTTTTGCAGGTTCCAACCCTACAAGAACATATGACTATTACTCCCATCCTATAGACTCCAGCCAATGAAGAAAAAAATGTGAAAAGAACCAGGGAACAAGGTTCTAACTCTAGGATGGACACTACAGATGACAGGTTTGAAATCAGTTATAGGAAGAGGCCCAAGCTTAATCCTGTAACTGAGAAAGAAGACACCATTGAGACAGTTGAAATCACTGATACTAACACAATGGTGGGAAAAAGCAAAGGTCCAACAGTTTCAGAGGAAACTCATCAACCCTCCACCTCAAACACTCAAATAATTGAAAAACAACTTAGCATTGAAGTCTCTTCATCTAGTAAGCTAGTGGATAAAGAGAAAGATATAAAAGAGAAGTACAAGGAAATTAAGTTGAGGAATGAGACACTAAAGGCTGAGACTTATGCCCAATATTTCAAACAAACACCTGCAAATCAGAATAGGTTAATGTCAGCCTTTGACATTAAGACTGGTAAGATGCAAATGAATTTTATGCAGCATATAGTCCAGTAGCCCAGATCATCAGTAGACTACAGGAAAACAGAGTTTGAATTTTTGGCTAGGGATGTTCACCCTATTGACCAATTGAATTCCATAAGCAGGAAAGTGAGATGATTTAATCCACAATGACCAATAAAGCAATGATTGTGCACAAACTTAAAAGCTCACTAGATAACATCACAAATCAGCTTAAGCTGGGAAAGGCATCCTCATAGGCCAAGGACAATAGAATCAAGTCACTGGAAGACTTGGTGATTGAAATTGGGAATAATCCCAATGATGTCAAAGCTGCAGAAAAACTAATAAAAAAGAAAAGTGAGGATATTGTTGCTTTGAAGAAGAAACTGAAGGTGCCTCATTTAGAACATCCACAGACCAAGGAGGTCCTAGAAAGCCAAACCCAGTAGGAGGAAATGATGGATCTCATTCTTCAATTAAATGATAAATTGAAAGAGATGGAGAAGGAATTGGACAGTTTAATACAGTTGAAATAGGCTAGCCTCAAGACAGCCACTGCCACTGCTATCCCTACAGTCACTACAACAGTTCCATCAACTTTGGCAGCTTCATTTCCCCCAAGAGCTCCACTAGCTACAACACTTCCAGCTACAACAAAATATACATCAGCAACAGGATCAACAACAATAACAACTCAGCCAAGTGATGAGGCAAGTAAACTCGTCAAATCCATGGAGGACATGTCCATTCAAACCACTAAAATAAATAAACTCAAAGAATAGATAACAAGTCTAGAGGATGAGAAGAAACTGGCCCAAATTATCCACAAAAATGAAGTACAGAAGTCGTTGACTGAGAAGATGAAGAATTCGGAGAAAGAGTTAACATTGAAGGAGCCAATTTCCCAAGCTAAAGCGGATATCATTGACTTTGTCAATGATATTTGGCCATCTATACAAGTCATCTTTGAACAAAATGATTTAGTCAAAGAGGCTACTGAGGCAATTTAGAGAGTTAAGGCTGAACTTGGAGACATGCCAGAAGAAGGCTCAAGGATAATCCAATTCCTTAACTCTAAAAATAAATATGAATTGCAGGAGCTGGACATAGCTGACAGGACTGGTACTATACTAGAGGTGAAGAAATTTGTCACCAAGAGGAACTTAATGATGCAGCTGGAGGACAAATGCCAAACCATGGAGCTGGCTATAGGCAGGTTCATGATTAAGTTTGATGCTTTATAGCAGAAAGGTCTGCCAAATCCCTTTGTAAATAAATGACATATTAATGCCACATGAAGACTATAATAGGAAAATCAGAGAAGTGGCAACACATCAGGCCAATAATTCCTCTGTGAAAGGGATACCTACAGGAAAGGTTTTGTACCGAACTTTTGAAAACCTCTTTTACCTCCAGCACGAGGTAAAACACCTTTTTGTAAATAAGACCACCTTTGAAAAATACATAGAAGCAGATGGAGTTTATAGGAGAATGGTAAAATTAAATTACCAGACACAGAGACTTGGGAAAACTTAAATGACTTACTTTGAAAATGAAAAGTAAAAGTGAATACAGAGTAGTAAGAAAAGCAGTCGGTCAGCTTGGTCAAAGAGTATTAGATGAAAGAGTATCAGTTAAAAGGCAAAGTGAAAGAACAGTCAACATGGAAGACAAACAACAAAGGAGAAAAGGCGGCAAAATATCTGAAAGCAGAGGCAAATAAACAGGAACAACTTACAGTAGTGACATATCTGTCTCTATCTTCTTGCATGAAGATATTTCGTTTTCCTAGAATAATTCCCAAAATAGTTTGGGATATTTTGTAACTATTTTTATATAAATACTTCATAATTCGAAGTATAGGAGGTGGATTGCTAGGCATTTCTATAGTTGTATTGATATGTAACTTGAGGGTTCATTATACTAATTTTTCAAGTCAGCAGACAGGACCAAGTAATAAAGAAATTGCATTACAAGATTCATGTGTTGGGCCACTTCAGTGAAGTATTTTCTTTTTTTCAAATTGCTATTTTCTTAAGTGTTTCACAAACTTGCATGTTATCTAAATTGAATGAAATAATTGGAAATTTATTACAGAATTTGTTTGAGTACACTATGTCTTGAACAGTTAATCATTTTAATGTTTTCTTCTGATATCTAGACTAGGGAATCCTTCATTGCTCTGTAGTTTCGATTGACCCATACCTTATCCCTCATTATTCGGTTTGAGGAACCCTTAATTGCTTCTCGACCCCGATTAAAAACCACTTCACCATCTAGCCTAATAGATCTGAATTTACTCAGCTACCTTACCCTGTAAACATTATCTTTATAACTTGATCCAGTCTTGTTTTCTTGACACTTTACCCCATAGCCCAATGGTAAAATACATCCCTCTATCCATCTGAGTCAGTGATTCCACCACCAAATCAAAATCAAAACCCAACCAAAGCTTAAATAATTAGCCTAAAATCAATTAACTAAACAAAGTTAAATCATAAAGAGAGAGCTCTCTCTGAGCATTAGGAAGGCTAGATCCTAGTCTCAAAAGTAGGTTTGTGGTTACCTCTATCATTTCTTTCATAACAACTCTAGACAAATTTTGGAGTGATAACATATTGGCAACCATACTGGGGATTAGTCCTCAATGTAATAAAACTTTAAGGAAATCTTAAATCTCATCTTTTGCACCTTAAGGTTATTTTAGAGTTGTTAAAAAAGTTTCATTAAACAATTAAAAAATTAAAATTCTGGCTCCCAAAAGAACACACTATACTAGGGAAAATCCAGATCCAAACCCTGCTACAATAGTTGATGATCCTAATGGAATGTTAAGAAAACCAAAACAGGTAGAAACTCAAGGAAGTAGTAGTCAGTTAATTAAAGAAAATTCACTCCCTAAGGAGATATGAAGTTTAGAGGATATTCAATTTGATCTATCATTTGAGCTTTCTTTGTTTAGAACTAAATTTGAAAATTCAATTCATGATACTGTAATAGACCCCAATTTTATTCAATATATTGAATCAAAAAGGGTTCCTATACATCCTAATTTAGATCAACATGTTTTGGATACTTTTGGCAAATTAGAAGCTTTAACCTCTAATTTGATAAGGCATATACATGAGGCCTATCTTCAACAATCCATTGAATTAGTTGCCTTAATTGCTGCTACCCCTGAAATTTCTACAGAGTCTTCAAAAACTGTAAATACAGCTTCATTTACTACCACCTCACCTATAATATCCACCACAGTTCATTCCCCTAAATTAATTATTCCTCAACCTCCTTTTCAACTGAACATCTCAAGTTCATCTAGTTCATCCACAACCATATTGAGTTCTTCTTCAAGCACCACTACTTTGCCCCCTAGTCAAACCAAAATCTCAGCCATGGCAGAAAGATATGCACCTTTGGTCCTACTCGCTCAATTGCATGCCATGCTCCAAGATTATCAAAGTAAAATATTTATGTTTGATGCTACTGGTCAGTATACTGCCCAACATCATGTGAATAAAATGACTGATTATTTTGAGTTGCATGAGATTGATGAGTCTGATGTGAAAATGAGGTTATTTTCCCAAACATTAGTAGGGGATGTTAAAAAATGGTTCATATGTTTACCTGCTAATCACATTTTTGATTTAGCTACCTTCCATAGATTGTTTATTGATATATGGGAAAGAAAGAAAAACCCTTTAGAAATATTATCTGAATATGAGAACATTAGAAGAGCTCCTAGTGAATCTGTTCAGGATTATTGTACTAGGTTCAACAGTATCTATAATGCAATCCCTGCTAATATTAAACCTCCACTAGAATTAGCACTAATCAAATTTCCTGATGGTTTTGACACCGATATGTCTTACCAATTGAGGGAAAGAAACCCTGAAACATTGGAACATATGCAAAGTAATGTTGTTAGTGTAGAAGCAAATTTATTAGCTAAGAAATCTAGGATGAGAATTGAGAAAAGAGTTACCATTAAAGAGGAACCATCCACTTCAGATGGTAAGATAGATAGTTTAGCTAAGAGTGTAGAAATAATAATGGATAAATTAGAAAATATGGAAAGAAAAACTCAGTGGGAAAATAAACAAGCACCCCTGATTAGAAATCCCAACTTCAGGAAAAATCCTAATACTAGAAAAACAAGAGATGCTATACCAGATCAACAGATTAGACCACCTTTCCAGGAAAATTATGCTGAAGGTTCACAAAAACATGAAGAAGAGGAGGATACCCAGATAAATCTATTAGGAATTAGAAACAAAGATGTTGTTTTTCTTACTTAGGAAGAACAAGAATTATACATGTTACAACAATTGCAATTAGAATCTGGGGAGTCCTTTGACTACAAACAAAGGTATGAATCTTCTATCTATGAAGTTCACAAACAGTATAGCCTTAGAAGCAAAAAGAATACTGAAGTCCCCACCAAGAAATCAGTCCAAACCCAAACTAAAAAAATAGCAGAAGCTAAAGTGACCAAAGTTCTACAAATTCTCCCTAGAGGAACTCAAGAGATTTCCAGCCCAAAAATTGTACATATAACTTCAATTGAAACTCGAACTTCAATTGTTAATCAAACTATTCCAAATAAGAAAATTCAAAACAAAAATGCTAGTACATAAACTGAGTTGCCCAGTGATGATAAAGAAGATAAAAGTACACAAACCACAATTGCTAAGGAAGGTCTCATACAATCAGGAAAAACTCAATTGTCATTCAACATTAAGACTGAGATAGCCAAGTTGAAAATATCAGTTCCTTTGATAGAGCTAGTGAAAAATGAATCATAAAAAGCACAAATCAATGAAACACTAAACATAGGTGAAGGAAAAGATGTTGTAAACCTTAATGATGATCAACCTGAGTTAATATTTCATCTTGAAGTAAGTGGCAAGCATCATCAAGGGGGTATCCCTCCATTCTACATTAGCTTAAATGTTCATGATAAAATCTTACATAATGCTATGCTAGATTCAGGGGCATCTCATAACCTAATGCCTAAAGCAATCATGGAGAGATTAAACTTAGATATTACCAGATCCTACAAGGACCTCTTTTCCTTTGATTCGATCCAAGTCAAATGCCTCAGCCTGCTTAAAGATTTGTGTGTGACTCTAGTCCAGTGCCCAGCCAAGAGTATTGTTATGGACATAGTAGTTGTTGATATCCCACCCAAGTATGGAATGCTATTATCTCTCTCATGGGGAGAAAAATTACAAGGATCTCTACAGTTAGACATGTCTTATGCTACCATCTCTTTATTTGGTCAGCAAAGAAATCTTTACAGAGAAACATTGATGAAATACATGGTGAGTAGTTCAGAAAAACCATATAATTACCCTATATACTCCATGCATTATGATATGGACTCATTTATCTTGTATAATTCAGACAATGGCAAAAATGAGATCACAACTGTAGAAGAAAAATACAAAGCACTTAATAGTGAAAACATATTTCATGAGTCTCTATGGCATTTAAATTTTGATGGCTCTGTAAATAGATTAGCAGCAGGTGCAGGAGTTTGGATTCACAACATGGAAAATAATCATTCTGAAGGTCATGCCTTTAGGTTAAACTTTAAATGCACAAACAACATGGAAAAATATGAAGCTTTAATCTTAGGACTGCAAATTGTGATAAAACTTGGAGCCAAGAGAGTTTCTATCATGGGAGACTCTGAATTGATTACAAAACAAATTAAAGGAGAATACTTTGTTAATAGTCCCAGTCTTAATACAGAGAGATTGTTCTATATCTGATTAAGGACCTTCTTGAAACTAATTTTGTTTCTATTCCTAGGAAACAGAACATGCAAGCTCACAGTTTGGCTACTTTTGCTAGCACTTGTAGATTACCTTTTCAGCGCAACCACTAGTATACTATAGAAGTAAGACACATATTGGTTATACTTGACAATTTGAAATATTGGCAGATTTTTTCACAAGATTCTCAAATCTATGATTTCATGAATGCTGAGGGAGAGTTTCAAAACTGTAACATAGATACTGATTGTACAATAGATAACATCATAAATAGTGAGATAGATATAAATTCTTTAGATGTAGATAAACCCACTAAATTCACTAAAGTAGAAATAGATAACTTAGAAAAAGTAGAAATAGAAGAAATAATCAATGATGATTTTGAGATTTTAAAGCTTAAAAATAACTTTTTTCTTAAGGGATTAATCCCATTAGATTTTTTTTTTTGATTCAAATGATGTAGCCAAGAAACCAAAAATGGAGCCTTTAAGAGCAGACATAAAAGAATGTAACATAAGAACAGAATAAAAACCCAAGCTTATCAAAATATTCAAAGCATTACCTCTAGATGAAAAGCTGAAATACATAAATCTGTTCAAAGAGTTTCAAGATGTCTTTGCCTGGAGTTATGAAGACCTCAAGTATTATGATACTAACATTATTCAACATAAGATACCCCTCAAAGAAGATCAGAAACCCTTTAAACAAAAGCTTAGGAGAATTAATCTCGTTCTTATGCCATTAATTGAAAAAGAAGTAAAAAAGATGTATAATGCACAAATCATAACACCAATTAGATATTCAGATTGGGTCTCTAATCTAGTCACTACTAGAAAGAAAATAGGAGAAATCAGACTGTGTTGATTTCAGAAACTTAAGAAAAGTGTCATTAAAAGATAACTCTCCCCTCCCTAAAATGGAACACATTCTCCGGAGGGTAGTAGGGTCATCCAGAATTTCATTGTTTGATGGATTCTCTGGATACAACCAAATCTTAGTTCAACCGGAGGATTAATCAAAGATTGCATTTACCACTCCCTGGGGTACTTTCATGTATTTAAAGATGCCCTTTGGATTAATGAATGTTGGGGCAACATTCCAAAGAGCAATGGACATAGATTTTGCAAAAGAAATCCATGACTTTCTTGTTGTTTACCAAGATGACATCACAATGTTTTCCAAATCAGTTAATGAACATCTAGATCACCTAAGAAGAGTTTTTATCAAATGTAGAAAATTTGGTATTTACTTGAGTCCCAAAAAGACACTCTTTGTTCTAGAATAAGGTAAAATTTTGGGACACATAATATCAAAAGATGGAATTAGAATAGATCCAGCTAGAATAGAGGCAATCCTAAACATCACTCATCCTAGAAACATCAAAGAACTACAATCATTCTTAGGCAAAATAAATTTTCTTAGGAGATTCATTTCTAACTTGGCAGAACTAATCAAAGAATTAAATAACATGTTAAAGAAAGATTCAACACTTAAGTTGATAGTAGAGGCTAAACAGTATTTTGAGGCAATCAAAGAAGCCCTTACTAAAACACCACTCCTTATAAGTCCTGATTTCAAAAAAGAATTTATAATTTTTTCTTTTGCTTCAAAACATTCTATTACAGCAGTATTGTTGCAAAAGAATGATCAAGGTTATGAGCAACCTATTGCATTTTTCAGCAAATCTTTGAGAGATGCTACACTAAAGTACAAAATAATGGAAAAGCACGCACTTGCTTTACTCAAAGCTAGTAAAGATTTCAGAGTGTACATCTTGTAGTCACACATCATTGCTTATGTTCCAAATTCAGTAGTAAAGGACATTTTGACACAATGGGCCTAAAGGAAAGAGAGGCAGATGAATTTCCAATATTTTGGAATATGACATAGAAATAAATCCTACAAAACTTATCAAAGGCCAAGGTTTAGCTAAACTCATGGCTGAATCAAACTATCGGGCCTTAGATATAAATTTCATTGGTGCCCTAGATGATCAGGAAGAGATGGCGACTCCACAGATCAGTGAAGCTTTCATAGATTCACCTTGGTATGTAGATATCATATTTGTTTTACTAAACCTACAAGCTCCTCCTAGTTTATCTAGAACTAAAGGTAGATTTTTGAAAATGAAATCAATGAAATATTGTATTATAGACAATGCTTTATTTTGGAAAGATAATGGTGACATTTTATTGAATTGTTTATTAAAAGATGAAGCTGACAAAGTTATGCAAGAATTTCATGCAGGAGATTGTGGAGGACACCTATATTGGAAAACAACTGTTGATAAGATTTTAAGGGTAGGTTTTTACTGGCCCACCCTTTTTGCAGATGTCAAGAAATATGTGACCTCCTGTCACAAGTGTCAAATATTTGAGAGCAAAAGGAAGCTCTTACCATTACCTCTCAAACCCATCTCCACAGAAATGCCTTTTCAACAATGGGGTTTGGACTTCATTGAGGAAATTCACCTATCCTCCTAAGCCCAACATAGATGGATTTTGATAGCAAGTGACTACTTTACTAAACGGATAGAATCCATCACTTTTAAACAAGCCACAGACTCTGTCATCATTTCATTCCTTGAGAACAATATCCTTTCTAGATTTGGATGCCCCCAAAAGCTCATTACTGATAATGCAACTGCTTTCAAATACAAGAAAATAGTAGACTTTTGTAATAGATATCACATTACCCTTATCCATTCCACTGCCTATTACCCTCAAGGTAATGGAATTGCAGAATCCTCAAACAAAAGCCTTGTTAATATCATCAAGAAACTGCTGGAAGACAATAAGAAGACCTGTAACAAAAAATTGGTTAATCCCTTATGGGAAGGCAGACTAACTACCAAAAAGTCCATTGGTGCATCTCCTTACTAGCTAGTATATGGAATGGATGTTGTTTCTCCATCCTCTTTAGGAGTACCAGTGATGAAAATGATTCAAGAGTTGCAAGTGGAACCAAATGATATCCAAAGGAGGATAAATCAGACAATACATTTGCAGCAAACCAGAGAAGAAGTCTATGTCAAATCACGAGTGATCCAGGATAAAATCAGAAATATTTTTGACAAGAAAGCCAAGGTTGATGATTTTTACATAGGTGATAAAGTACTCAAATGGGATTCTAGAAGAGAAGAAAAGGGTAAGCATGGTAAATTTGATTTCCTATAGCAAGGCCCTTATATCATTTATGGTTACAGAGGTAACAATGCATTTTTCTTGAGACAACTAGATGGAACAGATCTATGAGGAGGACCAGTCAATGGTAGAATGCTAAAGCATTACTTGTCCACAGATCAATAGTAGTTCATTTGTTTACTTTTCTCATTGTATATAACATTGCAAAGTTTAGATTTGATTGGATGGTAATCTTTTGAGGTTGAAACTTGGAGAGAAGGCCTTGAGCTTTGAAAGGTATACCATCATATGAATGAATAAAGCAGATCACAGAGGAACAGTTACAAGGAAACCACAGTCAAAGTTTCAAAGGCTACTGATCTTAAAATTCTTGACATTTCACCAGGAAATGTCATCCCCATGTGGAGCCACTGTTAGGGTCCTATAATAATAGGATTCATAATTTTGAATTGACTATGTTAAGTCTTGTAATATTGTACATACCTTTGTTTTTTTGCAAATGTTTTCCCATATTAAAAAATGTAAAGAGGGTATGTCCTAAAAGAATAAACAGAGGACAAAAATAAAGAAAAAGATAAAAAAAAATATGAAACCCACAAAAAGAGATAAAAATAGATCATGAAAGTGTGCTAATTCAAATGCAACTACCTTTTACTTTACTTTGCAAAATAAGATTGTGTGCAGCTTGTCAAAAATGCCACAATCCATGATGGTCAAATAGTTTAATATTGATTCATTCATGGTTTAAATTTCCTGTTGATAGATAGACAATAAAGATCTATCCAAACTGTTTAATCTTGGCAGATCGGTAGTTAGGTAGAGAATAATAATGAGCTTTTCAGTTTAATCTGAGCTATTGGAAGTTATAAGGTTAGAATTAGATAGTTTTCTTATCAAAAGAAAGAGAAATGAGGGGTCAGCAAGCTCAAATGCACCCAATGAATGAAGAGAAAATGCTAGGGTAAATAAAGGGTAGGTAGAAGAAGTTTTGCAAGTGCATAAGGTTGCTAAGTCAAAAAGCACATTCATCATGCTTAATCCTATGTTTCATGTGCAGGAGGAATTGTGGAAGAGAAAGGATATTCAATAAAGCTTATTTACTAATTTCCCATCATTTCACTAGACCCTCACATACTTAAGTTTGCTCATTTCCCCTCATTATACCTTCATTACTTGTAAAAAACCCTTTTCCCTTCATTTTGACCTTTTTCCCCTTGGTTTCACACATTTCCTTAGACATTACCCTTCAAAAATCATTTCCCCTTTCCAAATCCCCTTTCCCTAGTGTGAAACACATTCCCATCACAAATAATACATTCCCCCCTTATTAATTTCCTTTTTTTTTCCCTTAAAATCCCACTAAAATCCTTTATCCTAAGTTATTTGTTAAAGTCTCGCTTTATAATTCCCCACATTATAATTCCCCAACACCCTTTAACTCACCAAACCTTGGTAAATAGTTAAAACCTCTGCCATATAACCCATGGTCCCCACCTTCTATTAACCCATTGATTATATTCAAATCTCGTGATTACCTTTTAATTAATCATATTTCATTATAATTCAACCTCCGGCCCCGCCAACCACATCCCAACTCCATCCGTGAAACTTCACTATGTGATATCCCTATGATCTCCCACCCCCAGATCCAACGACGCATATCAATATCGCGCAGTTTCACAATTTGACAGTTAACGGTCCAAGAGCATGCGAGATTCGCAGTTTTGGCCGGGCACTATTTTGCTACGTGGTGGCACCAGGGTATATTGCGTGCTCATGAAAAATACCGCCCCCAAAAGTGGTGCGATATAGCCTAAAATTGTCTCCCACCTAAACAAAAGTTGTCCACTATTCATTCACCAATTCTCGTGCCAAAATGTAACCATTATTGGTTAAAAGGCTGAAAAAGCCCCATTTTGCTCTTTTCACTCATTTTTGCTGCAAACCTCTATAAACCAATCCCCAAACCTTAAACCTCTGTGCAACAAGTTTAACCACCTTTTGCAACCAGAAGACGCTACAGACACCAAGTTGAAGGAGCAAACAACCAACTGAAGCCTCAGTAACCTGTGTTGCTACCACAAAACCTTGTTTGTGCACCAAATCGTCATTCTCCAGGTATTCTTGAAAGAACTAGAATGACCTTGTAAATTTGAGCTATGCACATTAAATATTAAAAGGTTAATTAATTAAATTAATTGAAAAAACTTTGTTAAACTCATGAAAGCCTTACTGTGCGTCCAAAAACCTTGTTCTACACACTGTAATTACCCTCCCCACTATTCCAGGGCTTCTAAACCTTACTCCTAATGCCACAGAAAAAGTAATTCCATTGAATAAACCAAATTATGGCCTCCCAAAGCTCTTTGGATGTAAGACCCCTGCAAACCCCTTACTTTGATATTGACCACCTCCCATTAGTCGACAGAGAATTTCAAATTGAGGACACTGCTTCCCCTAGCCACCTACTGAAACTTCACTGTTGGAGTAAAGACAAGTTTTTGAACCAGAATGATGAAATTCACCTATGGGAGTCAAATTTGTCCAAGTACTTGTTCCCACAGGTACAACTATTCCCAGAAATCATCCACTTCTGCCAAGCTTGCTATGTTCCCAGTCAAAGAGCCATAGTTTCCCTTGACCAACATGTTTTATTCACCATTATTGCATAGTCAATAAATCAAATGCTGCAGATCCAGCCAAACCCAAATGAAACCCCACTTTCCATCGAAGGCTTACTTGAACTCTACATTGAGCTAAACCTTCCCAAGAAACCTCAGATTTTTCAGACTTTCATTATTAAAGATTCTCATACCCCAACAGATAGTCCTGTCACTCCTCCATATGATGCCACCATTTTCTCTGAGAGAAGCAAACAAATTATAACCATGCTCTGTTGCATTCTATGGTACACAATTTGTACAACTCTCATTATATCAATCTATACTCTAATGACATGACATGTGTACTATAATATAAACATTATATAAAAAAATTTCCATCATTTAATATTAAGTAAATAATTATTAACTTGTTATCATTCTCTTCAATTTCAATATATATATATATATATATTTATTTATTTATATAACCTTTATCTACCAAAAAAATATTTAATTATGTTAAAAAAATTATTAAAAAAGTTAAACAAACATTCATATAACTTATTTTATAATTTTATTATTGTTTCGAATACATACAACATATCATGACATTAAAATATTTTATTAAACTAAGTGGCAGGGAATATTAGCTATACAACCTTGTTATGTAATGATTGTATTTCACTATTAAATTATAATTCAGTATCTAAAGGTTTAAATGAAGTGTAAAAAAAACATGACTAAAACCACTAAAATCCGGCAGGTTCGGACAGTTTGATATTTGCGATGATACATAATTTACTTCATGTTGAGGAGCGTGCCCAATGCATATAACCGCGTGCACAGCAAGTCAGTTTCTTATCATAAATTTATATGATGTTTCTTTGTATAAACAAATTTAATTGAGGGTTAAAAAATAATTATTTTTTCCTAAAATTTTGTTTTTGCCTAGGGTGTTGTACTCTCTATGTGTCTCTATATATAGAGACATAGACGGATCGATCGATCATTGATTACAAGGTATTATTTCCATCAATCCATGATTGCATACATAACATCGAGAATGGCACTAGTTTCATCCGCCCAAGCAGCCAACATTGCAGCTCCCATTCTTGCGCATCACCCTGCAGCTACCAGATCCTCATCTTTGACTCGCTCATTTCTCTCTGTTTTCAAGGTTTGTTTTTTCATCATTTTTTTTATCATTTTCTAATACAGTTTGAGTAGTTGAATGACTAAGAGTATGTGTTTCTTCTTTAAAAAATCACAGATTTAAAAAAATTAGATAGGTAAAGTATGCATGTCTTAGTAAACTTAGTAGTCAAATATCTCCACGGAGGTGAGTCCGTTGTCTCACAAATAAAAAAAATTATACACCAATTGAATGTCTGGTTTGATTATCACTTTAAAATTAAATAATAATAATAATAACACTCTTGTGTTCACTGCATAGCGCTGAAATATCAGAGTTTGTGGGGCTGAAGTCAACATCTAGTTGTATCACATATGGAAGACATGTACGGGAGAACAACCTCAGCCTCTTTGATGCGGTTGCTTCACAGGTTGTACCTAAGGTGAGTTAATGCTACTCCTAATTGTATCCACTCATCACAGCTCGCACCACCAATATTTGTTGATGCATTTTATTTGGTAACTAAAATAATTAGGCTGGAAATTCAAGAGCTGTAAGACGAGAAACCATCGAAAATATGAAAGTTGCTATCAACGGATTAGGACACATAGGTCGCAATTTTATGTGTTCTTGGCATGGCCACAAGTGCTCGCCTCTTGAAATCATCGCCATTAATGATATTACTGGTGTTGGAAATGTATGTTATAATAGGGGAGGGGAGGACTTTCATATATACATTCTCGATGTTTATATGGCCTTTCTTTTCCATATTTATGAAACGTGTATAGTTTTACTTTGAATTGTGAATGCATGTTGCTCACCTTCTGAAATATGACTCAATTCTGGCTAAATTTGATGCTGATGTGGAGGGCATATTTAAACCTGATGTCAATGGATACAGAAGCATGCACGTGGGTGGGAAATAAATCTATGTTCTTTCTAAGAAAGACCCCTTGCAATTTCCATGGGTGAACCTCGTTTTTGACCTTGTCATTGAGGTAGGGGCTTATATATTTTGAAATACATATATGCTTCGAATACGTAGTAACTATAGTTGACATAGATATGGTTGAGCATGAATTAATGCAATCTAATGATGCAGACAACTGGAAAGTTTACAGAGAGAACCCAAGTTGAGAAGCACATTGGAGCGAGGGCTAAAATGGTGATCATTACAGCACCTGGGAGGGTGTTATGAATAATTTGATATCTATGGATAAATACTAATTCCATAGAAAATAGCTATATCTAGAACAATTGTTTAAATCACTTTAACCTTTCTCTATAAACAATAGATAAGACAAAGAGAATGAGAGGACGTACTTGTACTTTCACTTTCCTCTTGTCTCCTTTGTATCGATCTTGTCGCTCCTTCCAGTACTTAACACACTTGAGAAGTACCTGTAAAAATCAACAGAAGAAAAAGAACCAATCAAAGGAAAAGATCTATTGATTACAAGTAAATGGAATCAGATACATTCACACATATAAGCATCACATGTCAAGATAAGCATATGGAAAAAAGGTGCAAATACTTTATTGAATAGAAGGAAGAATTACAACCATGAAGCCTGATTTGAAGTCACTCCTCCAGCTTTGGTTCCATCCACATCACATCATAAGCATGACAATCTGGCAACATAATGACACTTACAATAGTCTCAATTCTCAAACTAACATTATCTGCTTACAATCATCAAAGTCGAGCCCTTTTATCACTTAGATGAGTGCTCAATTTATAGGAAGATGGAGGAGGTTTTGTCATCAATGAAGGTATTGAATGGCCTTCCATACTTAGAATTAGTTCCATGGAGGAAGGGATGAGAGGATAGGGTGTATCTTAACTCATTCCTCTTCCATTTTTGAGCTCATAGGAGATGATCAGTGTGGGAATAATCTAGAAGGCTCCAGAAGATAAGAATATTCCCCAAACCCTATGTGAATTTTGCTCAAACTCACCGAGCACTGATTTGGATGATGGAAGTGATGTGCCCAAATGGATCTGTAATAGCTTCCCCCTAAAGCATGAAGTTGAAATATAATGTCGAGTGAAATTCTTTACGATGTAATGAGAAGTTTCCAAAGTTGTTGGTGACATGAATCGATTACAATACAATATCATGATATTTTTATTTTTTTCTCATGAATCGTTGAGGGAAGGCATACCCATGTTCAACATATAAACTTTCATTACAAGTACATAGATAGTCATCTACAAATATAGACCCATGATTGGAATGACCATAAATGTAAAGTGATGCAGCAAAGTTGCAACTTTTCACACTATTCTTGGACCTGTAAATCTAGCCATAGGTTACACAAAAAGAATAAAAGATAATACCAAAACATCTGCACATAAACTCTAAAAATAATTCATTAATAAAATATTTACATAGAAATTATTCTTCTCCCCTCCTTCACTCACACACCTCTACATATTTTATTGATCTTAGGCTTATAGGAATAATTAGAAGATTATGGATGATTCTAGATCCATGATCTTCTCCATATATTTCTCAACTAAATCCTAAAAATCCTCTAACTCCACAATTTACTCAACTAATCCTATATTCTAGGATCCCCTAATCCCTAATATCTCTATGAGATTTTTACATGTCTATCATCACGCATATTCTCTCATAATTGAGAATATTTACAACTAAAACCTCACACACAAATTTTCCACTCAATTCATTAAAAAATATACAAATAAATTAAAACATAACACTCCCTAATCAACCCAATATACAATGATTTCCTGAAGCAGGATGATCTTGCATCAGACTCCTGATGTAGAAAAGAAAAATTCATAGACTCCTCTCTATGAGGTCTGTCACTCTTTTGTAGTAATGTGACAGCTACAAGTCTCAATCACTTGCTACCTCCAGGATTCCAAACTCTATTTTGCTGCTGATTCTTCAGTCTTTTTCCTTCATGATGTTATGTTGTCATATTTCTTTCCTTCGTCTTCACATCAACAATAGATGGGTTTCCTGCACCTATAACAAAATCTTTATACAAATTATCAAAATTTAAAATATAATGATTTCTCGAATCATTTGATGTTTCAGGCATCAAATCTCTTCCAGCATCTTCTCCAAATATTCTTCCCTATTTCGGTTCAAATACGTAATCAGTTTTTACTTTTGCTTCCTTATCTGAAATCTCAATTTCGTGGAATTAAGAATAAACATTTACTTCAGGCTCACAAAGAACTTCTTCCTTCTCTTCCTCTGTTGCGGATTATTTGCAGCCTTCATCAAGATTTTTCTTCCCTGCTGGTGCTTTCAACCATTCCTCCAGCAGCTGCAATTCTTTTTCCCATTCATTGATCCTTTGATCTGAGTTTGGTTTAGCAACAAACTCCTCATTTGATACCATGCCTGCATACATAAACAAGTTATCAGTTTGAACAATACAAGACTTTTCGGTCACATTTGATGCTTCAAGCACCAATCCTTCACAATGGACTTTCTGGGTTTCAACAAATCCTCTTTGCTGTGACTCAATTCCTTTGAGTCTCTCTTTCTCCAAAAAAGAAATATGTCTTTGTTCAAGTTCTCTGAACTCGTTTATCAGCTTGGCATTCCATCTCTTTTGCAACAGGTTCCATTTGATGCATTTTCTTATTCTCCATCCATATCTTTGGTCTTCATTCATTCTCTCTTGTAGCCATTTCATTAGTACATCCAACTGTACTTTTATCACTGCAACCTCATGCTCACGCTTCTCATTACTCATCTTACCTTTAGAACCTTTTCTATGGTCCTCCATGATTTTATCCACGCTTCCACTACGCCTCTAATTTTAAAATCTGATCCTTACTTTCTGCACTTCTCTGCATAACAAATCAACGATTCTTACAAGGTAGAATGAGCTCTACCTCTCATATGAAGTATAAAGTGAAATTCTATTTGGAGTCTCCAAGTGAGAAGAAACTCCACCACTCAGAATCCTTCCATTTGAATTCGACGAAAAATACACTAATCAAACAAGATATATCGATAACATATCTTAAGACATTCATAGTAATGGGCACACCATTAAAATCCCAGTTTGAAAATATGGAAAATTAGCAGGTTTTTTTTTGTTTTTGTTTTCATTTTTTTTTAATAAGCGCATCCCTTCTTGTTTCCCTGAGCCATTCTCCATGAAGACAATGCAAGAGACTCTCAAAATGAACAATGATAATGGTTTTTTTGTACAGACTTATCTGATTGTGTTTCTCGGTTACCCACTCGTCACAGTAGGCATGAGCCTAATGGAGCTTCGATAATTAAGGCACCAACAACAAATTGGCATTATTGGCCTTGTTAGTGTCCTACTCGGTGCCTGCCAATATTAAAACCAACTCTGATCGATTTCAATGGGGCTGAACCAATTTATTTATGGAACAATATCAACAAAGGATCTCCACCTACATTGAAAATACTCCAAACCCCCAAGAATCTATAATCAGATTGGCCATATTGAGGAACCCTCTTGATCTTCAAAGGCACATACCATTGGATTCGTGGTTTATATACAAGAGATCCATCAGTTCACCCATGCACATATTATTTTCCACGTAGCATCGAACATATGTGCTCAATACTTTTATTTTCACACAAACAACACTTAGCATCAATACCCTTTCTTTCTACCAGTGTACGTTCTTTGCAAACAATGCCAATTCAGTGCTCACTTAAAAAAAAAATAAAAAATCCTCACACTGTGCTCTATTTCTTCACACAACTTCTCGATGCATAATTCATGCAGTAGCCATGACTCTAATGCACCAAGCACTACGCCTTCACACTAAGGTTCTACCAAACTACCAATTTTTCTC
Source organism: Pinus tabuliformis (assembly GCA_031772625.1). NCBI lineage: Eukaryota > Viridiplantae > Streptophyta > Pinopsida > Pinales > Pinaceae > Pinus > Pinus tabuliformis. The sequence goes on along the minus strand of CM062820.1, from coordinate 1,025,674,953 downwards.
CACGCTTTTAAAAAAATAGCTATTGTCTGGCTCTGATACCACTTTGATGCAGAAAGCTGCAACTTTTCACACTATTCTTGTACTTGTAAATCTAGCCATAGGTTACACAAAAGGAATAAAAGATAATACCAAAACATCTGCACATAAACTCTAAAAATAACTCATTAATAAAATATTTACATAGAAATTATTCTTCTCCCCTCCTTCACTCACACACCTCTACATCTTTTATTGATATTAGGCTTATAGGAATAATTAGAAGATTATGGATCATTCTAGATCCATGATCTTCTCCATAGATTTCTCAACTAAATCCTAAAATTCCTCTAACTCCACAATTTAATCAACTAATCCTCTATTCTAGGTTCCTCTAATCCCTAAGATCTCTATGAGATCTTTACAAGTCTATCATCACTCATAATCTCTCATAATTGAGAATATTTACAATTAAAACCTCACACACAAATTTTCCACTCAATTTATTAAAAAATATACAAACAAATTAAAACATCACACCCCCTAATCAACCCAATATAAAATGATTTTCTGAAGCAGGATGCTCTTGCATCATAAAGCCATTGTATAGATGATTTGGTACATTTCCTGAAATCGCAACCCAGATGGATGAAACTAGATCCAGGGTCTTCTATCTTGTTCAATCGTTTGCTCAAGTACAATTCTAACCATGTGAGTATGTGATCTGAAGTCGAACATGCGAAGACACCGTCCGATTACCAACCAATGATGTGAGCTGTTAACAGATACGAGATAAATCACCGATAATGATAATGATCCTCAAGGTATTGCAGTATATTCTACATGGTGTGAATGTATGATTTGATGTCGAACACCATACAAAGTCTTTCGGTCGAAGTCCATTGATTTCAACCTATCGCTGGAAGCGAGAAACTTTCCATTGATGTATGCAAGCCTCAAGGTACTGGAAGGCTGTTTCTAAGTCAACTTGTTGGATAATGAGATGATGTCGACAAGAAGCGACTCATTGCAGGAGGGCCTTGATGTATCCCACATCAACGACACGAAACGAGTGTAATGATTTTGGATACGGAATTTGACTAACGACACAAGGCTCAGGAATGGCGGTCATGAAAATGAAGGTTTATGGTATTGCAAAGGATGAATTTTGACTGAATGACTTCTATTGAACATGTCGACGACACTGAAATGAATTGGTAGCATTGACCCAAAAAAAAGTGATGGATGGTATGATAGGCCAACAGTATGATAACCATCAAGCTGATATTTTCGAATTAGTCACCGGAGAATCCACAGTAAGAACCATTTTCTACCAACGTTTCAAATCCCAACCGGGATCCATCATCACGACAACTTGAATGCTTGATAGAAGAAGAGTAGATTTTAGGGTTTAAATAGAAATGAGGAGAGAAAAAGAGATGAATGTCGGCTCTCAAATTTTGAGAAGTCGGTTGTCTCTGATTTAATTATTTTTTTTTTAATAATAATAGTTAGTATTATAATAATTAATTCTAGAAAATTGAATTAATATTTAATATTTATAAATGATTGATCATTAATATTTATTATTATTAAAATTAATTGAAATAATTATTATTATTTTAATTATTATTATTAATATAATAATTAGTAATTAGTAATAATAATTATAATGATCAAAATTAATGATGAAAAAATTAAACTTGTTATATTGAATTAGTTTTTATTTATTATAATATATGATGGTATAATTTTTATTTATTTATTTATTTATTTTTAGAATAGGTTATAGCTTTAGAAAGGAAATTGATAAAGAAATAATTGCTAATAGAAAATATTATTGTTATTAATAATTATTATTTATTAGTCTAATAAATAATAATAATAATTAGAATTAATAATATTAAATAATTTAGAATTGATTAAATAAATCCTAGAATTTTGTATTAAGAATAATATTGAAAATATTAATCCTAGCATATTGAATTCAGTATTTAATATTTAATATTTATTATTATTATTATTTTTATTTATTTATTTAATTATAAATAATAAGTCTGTTAGTACCATGATATTTATATTCTTAATTAGAATTATTATCATATATTGGGATAATATTAAATTGGTTAAATTTTATTATTATTTAAAATAATAACAATTATTATTATATTAAAATAGATATTTTTAATATTAAAGCTGATAACCCAACCCAAATACTCACGGTGATGAGGTGAAAGTGTCATGTTCAAGAGTGACCTGCTACCAAAATTGGTTTACCCCTTTTTCCATTTTCCCCAGTCATTGCTGACCAGTACCTCTTTATTTTTATCAAGCTTGAGGAGGATAACATATGCATGTTGTATAATTCCACCCTTCGAGTGAATCCATCGCTATGTAATGTTTTAACGAGTCTAGGGAAGGTGAAACTCGGTCTTGTCATGATGGACAAGTTTGTTGCTATTTGATGTTTTAATGAGTCTAACGATAATGATAACTTGGTCCTTTTCATGTTTAGAGAATTTGAAAAGGGACAAAAAGAAAACTCCACAAGTTCTTTTTTGTAGATTTGTCTCTCAAGTCTAAAAATGCGTAAAATAATATGAGAGAGAACCTATTGACCATGTTCGATCAACATATTGCTTTTTCATAAATAATCTATCTCAGTCTGGAAAAGGGTTAAACTTATACTGAGTAGATGTCATTTCCAATCCGTTAACGAGCTGAAAAGGACAAGCGCTCGACAATCTTTTCATATTTCGAGAGTTTGAAAAGAGCTTAAATAGGACTCCACTTTGAGGAACGAGTGGTGTCTAGGATAGCAACTAGTTCCGGTGATGTTGGAACTTCTCAAAACATGTTGATTTATGTGAAGACGCTGGCTAATAAGACCACTCATTGCAACTGTTCCCCAAAAAGGGTAAAACAACCAAGTGAAAGCATATGATCAGCGACGCAGATAGTGATAATGGAAGGAGAAAAACCAAGGCTCATTTTACGAAAAAGGCTGATAGAATCGAAATCATGGGGGTTAAAATGGAAATGGGTTCATTTTTACACAATCTTGAAACAAAAAACTATGCTTGGATTCAGTTTCATTTTTACACAAGCTTGAAACGAAGAACTATGCTTGAATTTAGTTTCATTTTTACACAAGCTTGAATCATGAAAAACTATGCTTGAGATTGGTTTATATGCCCCCAACATGATGACTCGATTCTAGGCGCATGCCCCCCAAGCTTCATTACATTCACCTAAGTAGACTACTCGTGGCTATGAGGTGGATGGAATGAAGGTTCATTTACGAGATCAAGTGAAAGACTCAACTAGGATTTTACAAGATCTAATCGAAGACTCAAATTGGAACTTTGCTCTAGGGGACCTTGTTTCACTTTTTAATGAGCTTGACACAAGACAAGGAACTCTACTGAGATTCCTTGTTTCATTTTTTAATGAGCTTGACACAAGAGAAGGAACTCTGCTCAGATTCCTTGTTTCATTTTTTAATGAGCTTGACACAAGACAAGGAACTATGCTCTGGGACCTGTTTCATTTTTTTAAAGTGGTTTACCCCTTTTTCCATTTCCCCAGTCATTGCTGACCAATACCTCTATATTTTTATCAAGCTTGAAGAGGATAACATATGCTTGTTTTATAATTCCACCCTTTGGGTGAATCCATCACTATGTGATGTTTTAACGAGTCTAGCAAAGGTGAAACTTAGTCTTGTCATGATGGACAAGTTTGTTGCTATTTGATGTTTTAACGAGTCTAACGACAATGATAACTTGGTCATTTTCATGTTTAGAGAGTTTGAAAAGGGACAAAAAGAAAACTCCACAAGTTATTTTTCGTAGATTTGTCTCTCAAGTCCAAAAAAGCGTAAAACAATACGAGAGAGAACCTATCCCCAGTGGAGTCGCCAATTTTTTATGAAGAATTCGGTATCTATGGATAAATACTAATTCCCTAGACAATAGCTATATCTAGAACAAAAATTTAAAGCACTTTAACCTTTCTCTATAAACAATAGATAAGACAAAGAGAATGAGAGGACCTACTTGTACTTTTTCTTTCCTCTTGTCTCCTTTGTATCGATCCTATCACTCCTTCCCATACTTAACACACTTGAGAAGTACCTGTAAACATCAATAGAAGACAAAGAACCAATCGAAGAAAAAGTTTTATTGATTACAGGTAAATGGAATCAGATACATTCACACATATAAGCATCACATATCAAGATAAGCATATGGAAAAAAGGTGCAAATACTTTATTGAATAGAAGGAAGAATTACAACCATGAAGCCTGATTCGAAGTCACTCCTCTAGCTTTGGTTCCATCCACATCACATCATAAGAATGACAATCCGACAGCATAACGACACTTACAATAGTCTCAATTCTCAAACTAACATTATCTCCTTACGATCATCAAAGTCCATCCCTTTGATCACTTAGATGAGTGCTCACTTTATAGGAAGGTGGAGGAGGTTTTGTCATCAATGACGGTATTGAATGGCCTTCCATACTTAGAATTAGTTCCATGGAGGAAGGGATGAGAGGATAGGGTGTATTCTAACTCATTCCTCATACATTTTTGAGCTCATAGGAGATGATAAGTGTGGGAATCATCTAGAAGGCTCCAGAAGATAAGAATATTCCCCAAACCCTATGTGAATTTTGCTCAAACTTGCCCAGCGCAGGTCCAAGAGGGCCTAAGTTCTCTATAGAGCACCCTGGCATGGACTCAACTACTCTGCAGCACACCGTTGCATGGGCCTAACTGCGCTGGTCCCTCTAGAGGTCATTTCAGGATGTCTTCAGGCCATGAAACTGTCTGGGAAGGAGGAATTCAAAAGGTTGACTTGTTTAGAGCATGTAGCAACTAAAATTAGGGTTTGATGAGCCCTAAAACACTGATCTGAATGATGGGTGTGATGTGCCCAAATGGATCTGTAACAGAGGTGTGACAATATTCCCACATATGTTGTGGGAATCAATGACAACGAATACTCTCATGACGAGCACAACATCATTAGGTTAAAAAACATCATTTCATTCCTTTGTCAGAGTCATGTCACTTTCACCAATCTTTATAATCTTTTGACCATTGAGTTTTACCTGGGAAGAATGGAGAAATATCTACAGGTGGCCCAAATGTGTTCCAATAATATTTGTCATAGATAGTTCCGATTCAAATTTTAGTGGTGTAGAATTATTTTGTGTGTGTGTTAAAGAAGATATTTGATTTTTGGTTTCTCACCAAAGTCTTTTTCTCTTTTCTAATCTTTACAAATAGAAAATGATAATAATATCAATCCTTACTTAATTTTGACATAACATAACTTACGTTTTGCAGTAATGGCTCTGGCATAGTAAATTGTCTTGCTCCATTAATCAAAATACTAAATGACGAGTTCGATGGTAAGAAATTGTTTCCCAATTTATGGTATTTTTTTTAGGAGATTAATTCTGTTAAGGGTGGCTACAAATATTTCAGTGAGGGCATAATAGTGTTGAAAATAGCAACAGGAAATGCTAAATATAGAAGTGCTAAATTTAGTACTTCTATAAATAACATTTCGGGATACCTTCCTATTTTAGTTAGTCCTTGAACTAAAATAGAGAAGTAAAAATTCAAATTTGATCTTAACAGTTGTTTGTAAAATAATTAATTAATTCATCACAATTTAATTAGTTGTAGAAAATCAAACATGAAGTCTCTGTGAGGACATGCAACAATTTCTCCATTAATTGAGGAATTTATCCATCAGTTAAAGAGATAAGGTTGAGTTGTAATTAGTTGGCTAAGTTAACAGAGTCAAGTCCAGTTAGATTAATTCAAATAGTTTGTTGAATTAATTGTGAGTTCAGTTTGTTAATGCATGCATGCATGTAATTGCTACATTTCAGATAACTGAATATTGTCTCATAAATAACTCATGCATGTCAGTTCAGACAGAGACCTAGTTGAGATTAGATGGAGGGGTGGTGTACTATCAGTTGTAGGAATATTCCATTGTGAATATCTCTTGCATGCAGAAGGAATTCTTTCCTTGAGGATTTCGTAGTTACTTCTTTAGTTTTAGTGATCGTGATGAGGTTAATTCACACATGTGACATCATTGGACCCCAAGAAAAACTGCACAGGGAAATAGGAGGCTTGGAGAGTTGAGGAAAGATATATCTAGTGTCTACTCACTCTGTGGGATGTATTGTTTTTTATTGCAGAGAGAGCAGGATAGATTGAGAGCTGATTCTTTTTGTAACTTGAACATATTTCCACTTGTATGATAATACAGAGATTGGGATTTTAGGCTCAGGCTTTCCCGGGGTTATTTCTTTTGTGTTATGTGTGATTGGTTTCTCATTCTCAGTTATATGTCTTCTCATTGATCTTGCTCATATTCGATTAAGCTTCCACAAAGTTTGTTGTAGAAGTAGATCCTGTATTTTTCTTTAGTATATTGCATAATCTGTTGATCTACAGTGGGAATTTCTACATGGTATCAGAGCAAAGATGATGAAAGCAAAGAAAAATATACAAGAAGGGAGAAGTTCAAAGTTTCAAGTTCCTGAATATAGAAATCGAGTTCTTATCACATCTCAATTTCACCATTGGAGTTCAACGGTTTAAGACTCGAGTATGCCCTTGATGACAGCTCAAATTATATAGCTTAGAAGGATCACATGGAAGCAGTATTAGAGGATAACGGTCTAAAGGACTTCATTGATCAAGAAATCCCCAAGTCGACTGATGCTATAGAATTGGTGGAATGGAAGAAATGTGTGGCTAGAGCAAGGAGACTCCTCCTCGAGGGAGTTGGAGACCACATTGTCTCGAGCCTCCATGGGAAGGATACACTGTTTTTGATGTGGAAAAAATTGAAAGATCTATAGCAGAACAACAGTGATCAGAGAAAGTTGGTGCTGAATGACAAGCTTTGGAAAATCAAGTGTGAAAAGGGTGACATGATCTCTACATATTTGAACAAGCTCACCACCTGCAGGGATGAGCTTGGAAGTGTAGGGATCACGACCGCTGATGATGACATGGTGAGTCTTGCACTCCTCAATCTTCCTAAGAGCTAGCATAGTTACCAAGACTCGGTTAATGGAAGAGAAAAACTACCAGATTGGGAACGACTTTGGTCGGATCTAATGCAGGAAGAAATAAGAAGAAGCACCAGAGATGGATCCTGATTGAAGCAAGATGATGAGGAAAATCTAGCCTTAGAAAGTAAGGCGAGGAAAGGGAAAGGGAAGGCATCCCATCCCAAATTTGGTTCTTCCCATGGTGGGAAGAATTTTGACAACTCGAAAGTGTGATGCATTCATTTTCATGAAGTGGGCCATTATGCTACGAATTGTCCATAGAAGAAATCAAAGAAGGGATCCTCAAAGGCATCTGATGGTGAGGCACTGGCCTCATAGTTTGAACTGGATTTCTCTCTTATTGCATGCATGGTTTCATCCATGGTGGGATGTGTGTGGTACCTAGATAGTGGAGCTTCATTCCACACATCGGGTGACAAGAATCTTTTCAGTACCTTGGAGGAGAAGGATCTCCAGATGCGGATCGAGATGGGTGATGATGGAAAGTACCGTGTTTTAGGTGAAGGTACAGTTGTGTTTCAGGGGGAGCAAGGAGCTCCCCTCACCCTGAATAACGTAAAGTATGTACTAGGTCTGAAGAATGATCTTGTGTCTGTCACTATGCTAGAAGATAAAGGCTATGATGTAGTCTTTAGTAAAGGAAAGGTATTCCAGAGGCATATCGGTATTGGACAAACCAAGCGAATTAGGATTCGAGTAAAGAATCTATACAAGCTGGAGGTAGAAGACTATGCTGCATTGAGGTTCAAAGTTGAGATGGTGCAGAGCCAAGATGTTGGCGAGCTATGGCATAGAAGACTGGGCCACTTGCACCATGGAGCCCTGAAGATCATGCAACAGATTTCTACCGGACTACCCAAGGGAAAACTAGAGCAGAGGAATACATGCAAAGGTTGTACCTTGGGTAAGTATGTGAAATATTCATTTCCAGATCGAGACAGTAGGGCTGGAGCAATCCTAGAGCGAGTTCACTCAAATGTTTGTAGACCATTCTCTACAGCCTCCATCGCTAAACAAAGGTATGTTATTTTTATTGATGATTTTTCTCGTAGATGCTGGATATACTTTATGCAAAATAAGGATCAGACATTGTTGAGTTTTTGTGAGTTTAAAGCCTTGGCAGAGAAAGAATCTGAAAATAAAATAAAAGCCTTGCGTAGTGACAATGGTGGAGAGTATGTCTCCCAACAGTTTAAAGACTTCTGCACTACAAAAGGAATTAAATGGGAGTTGACGGCACCCCATAACCCACAATAGAATGGGGTGGCCGAAAGGAAGAACAGATCGATTGTGGGAGAAGCTCAAGCGATGTTGCATGACCAAAGCCTACCACTGCATTTGCTGGCTGAGGCATGCAATACATCAGTATACTTGCAGAACAAAAGCTTGCATCGTATATTGGGAATGAAGACACCTATGGAGGCGTTTTCCGAGAAGCGACCAGACGTGAGTCACTTCCAAATATTTGGATCATCATTTTATTGTCATGTGACCAAAGAAGCCCGGAAGAAGTTGGATCCAACAGCTGAGTTTAGAATACTTGTGGGGTACACTAATACACCCCACAACTATCGAGTGTACCTGCCTACCAGTCAAAGGACAGTGGTACGTAGGGATCTGAAGTTCGACGAGCAAAAAGCCATGTAATTATCACTTGAGAGGGAGCTCAAGTTGCATGTAGAGGAAGAACTTTCAGTTCCTAAGGAGGAGGAGCCTCAGATTGATACAAAGCAGCCATATGCAAAGGATTTGGGAGTGGAGACATCCACTCATGCTGTATGCATGGGAGAATGTGGGACAACCATGTTCTCAACGTAGACAAAGGAGGTCGCCCAAGCGATGCACTGGGTACATGGCCCTGGTAGGGGATTGTGTAGATACCGAACCTTCTTCATTCAAGGAGGCAGTGTAACAACTAGTCTGGGTTGATGCAATGGTAGAGGAGTATGGCTCTATCATTCGGAACAGTGTGTGGGATGATGTCCCATGACCTCAGGGCAAGTCAGTGGTGAGTTCCAAATGGCTTTAGAAGGTAAAGCAGACAGCTAATGGCAGTGTTAAGAAACATAAGGCAAGGTTTGTTGCCCTCTCACAGGTCGAGGGGATCGACTACGATGAGACCTTTGCTCCTGTAGCAAGGTACTCATCTATCATATCGATGTTGGAACTATCAACTTAGATGGGTTGGAAGATCCATCAGATGGACGTGAAGACAACATTCCTCAATGGGAAGATTGAGGAGGAGGTGTACATTGAGCAGCTAGAGGGTTTCGAGACCTTCGATCGTGAGTCGCATGTGTGCTGACTCAAAAGGGCTTTGTATGGGCTGAAGCAAGCACCCTATGCTTGGTACACCAGGATCGACAACTATTTCACCGGGTTGGGCTTCACCAAGAGTGAAGCAGATGCGAAAATTTACCACATCATGGTAGAAGGTAAACCATTGATCATTGTTCTTTATGTCGATGATCTAATTTTGACAGGAGATGATCAGCTGATCCAGTCTTGCAAGGAGGACCTTGTAAAAGAGTTCGAAATGAAAGACATAGGTCTTATGCACTACTTTCTAGGCATGGACGTGTGGCAGAAAGATGGTGAAGTATTTGTGTCTCAAGGAAAGTATGCCAATGAGATACTCAGGCACTTTCACATGGACAAGTGCAATCCCGTGCAGATTCCTCTAGCTAGGAACTGGAGGAAGGAGGATGCTACTTCAAGTGAGATAGTAGCTACTACTGTTTATCGGCAGCTGGTGGGTTCACTTATGTATCTGGTGAACACACGACCCGACTTATGCTTTGCGGTGAACCAGCTGAGTCAAGCTATGGTTCATCCTACCAAGCTATGCAGCGAAGCATGTGCTAAGATACCTCAGAGGCACATCTCAGTTCAGATTGTGGTATAGATGAACAGAGGGAGTGAAGCTTTAGGGCTTCATAGATGCGGATTAGGTAGGGAGTCAATTAGTCCTGAAGAGCACTTCTGGAGGAATCTTCAACCTTGGTTTAGCTGCAGTTTCCTGGTACAACAGGAAACAGAGGTCAGTTGCACTTAGCTCAGCAGAGGATGAATACATGGCTGCTAGTCAAGCTGCATGTGAGGCCATTTGGATGCGGAAGATTCTAGTGGGATTGTTTGGTCAGAGGATGGATCCAACCATGATCTACTGTGTAATTAGAGTTGTATCAAACTCTCTGAGAATCCATTTTTTCATGATAGGTCCAAGAATATTCATATCCGGTATCACCATCTTTGACACTGTGTCGTCAAGAGGATGATGTTGTTTTTGTATGTTTCGACTGAGGAACATGATGCAAATATTTTGACGAATGCATTATCAAAATGCGAGTTCGAGTTCCATAGAGACAGGATTTGGGTTACTGATAATCCCTTTCTTGTTGAGAGGAAGTGTTGAAAATAGCAACAAGAAATGATAAATATAGAAGTGATAAATTTAGTACTGCTATAAATAGCATTTCGGGATACCTTCCTATTTTAGTTAGTCCCTGAACTAAAATAGAGAAGTAAAAATTCGAATTTGATCTTAGCAGCTGTTTTTAAAATAATTAATTAATTCACCATGAGTTAATTAGTTGTAGAGAATCAAACATGAAGTCTATGTGAGGACATGCAACAGTTTCTCCATTAATTGAGGAATTTATCCATCAGTTAAAGAGATAAGGATGAGTTGTAATATTGAGTTGTAATTAATTGGCTCAGTTAACTGAGTCAAGTCCAGTTAGATTAATTCAAATAGTTTGTTGAATTAATTGTGAGTTCAGTTAGTTAATTCATGCATGCACGTAACTGATGCACTTCAGATAACTGAATATTCTCTCATAAATAACTCATGCATGTCAATTCAGACAGAGACCTAGTTGAGATTAGATGGAGGGGCGGTGTACTATCAGTTGTAGGAATATTCCATTGTGAATATCTCTTGCATGCAGAAGGAATTCTTTCCTTGAGGATTGCGTATTAACTTCTTCAGTTTTAGTGAGTGTGATGAGGCCAATTCACACATGTGACATCATTAGACCCAAAGAAAAACTGCGCAAGGAAATAGGAGGCTTGGAGGGCTGAGGAAAGATATATCTAGTGTCTACTCAGTTTGTGAGTTGTATTGTTTTTATTGCAGAGAGAGCGGGATAGCTTGAGAGCTGATTCTTTTTGTAACTTGAACATATTTCCACTTGTATGATAATACAGAGATTGGGGTTTTAGGCTGAGGCTTTCCTTGGGTTATTTCTTCTGTGTTATGTGTGATTGATTTCTCATTCTCAGTTATATGTGTTCTCATTGATCTTACTCATATTCAATTAAGCTTCCACAAAGTTTGTTGTAGAAGTATATCTTGTATTTTTCTTTAGTATATTGCATAATCTATTGATCTATAGTGGGAATTTCTACAAATAGATCTGTCTAAGTGCTTAATTGAATAAAACAAGAAAAAATTGTGACTAAGCTATATTGCAGGTATCCATGGAAATTTTGTATGGTTATAATTGTATGTCATGGAAATCGGTCGAAGTGACCAATATAACATAAGAATTGTATCATGTCGATGTCGCAGGTATAGCGAAATGGAGTGCGACTACAACACTTTCATACACCGACGATTAGGTGATTGGATCGTGTAAAACTTTTTGGAAGAAAACTAGTGGGGAATTTTGAATAGATGGATTTAACAGAGACTCTGAAGACTCTATGAAAAGAGCTCGACAGACACAGTGAAGACTTTATCAAAGATATTGTTTGTTGCATTACAAATCACATACATTTATACAAAATTTAGCTGGTAAATCTACAGAGTGATCATCAACTTTCGATCTAATTCCATTGACTATCGCAGACTCCCATCAATTGTCGTTAAACTTGCTGACATGGGAACAGTGGGCTGCACCGTTGGCCCCGTCATGATTAATGTTATAACACCTCCACTTTATCACGACGACCTAAACTTTAACTGGCCTGCTGGTCTAACTCTCAGCTAGGCTTACAACAAAACGTTTCATTTTTGTCTTCTTGCTAAATGGTCCATGCTTGTTCATTTGCTCGTGCAGTTTCATCTTCACCTTTCTGGCTTTCCTTATGAACTTAATGTGCTCCTTGCGTACGTACTTAACATCAGCAACCTTTTCCAGATTGGGATGCAAGGTAACATCTTGAATAGTGAAAACAAGATAATCCAATCCATGCTCTCCCCACCTTCCATGGGGAGCCACTAAAATGCACTAATCTTCGAACATGAGCGGCCTCCTAACAACATCCATGGTAGTATCCCCCGTTATCGTAGCCATCTTAGAAGCGGACCCAATCACATTACTAGCAATTGGGTTCAGGGACAAGAAAGTTTTGCTCTCATGTGGAATGGACTCTAGCTCTAGATATTGGTCATCAATAAAATCATTTTGTTCATCTAATAATTCTTGCGACTCAAAAATACTACCTGAATAAAAAAATATTACCAGGCCCAAAAATACTTCCAAATAAGCTCTCTAAAAATACATCATTAAAAAGATCAGTATCCAACATTATTCCACTCATTGTCCTCCAATCAGACTAGTGACCTTATACCTGACTCTCCACACACGGTGGCTACCACAACTAGTGTCACACATGGTTCTCACTAACAACACTTTTTGTAGATTGAACAGTGCATTCAATTGGCCTTCCACACTCAGTAACACTTCGCAAACCAGGCCATCATAGATATTGACACTAACCAAACAAGGATCCACCTTGAACAAGACCAACCTACACCATCCAACTTCAGGAATCAGCCCTACCTGTAACACTCAATAAATGAAATAGTCTTTAGCAGCTTCGCTACCATGGTCACCAACAACGACTTGATGACTTCTCTCAACAGCTCTTGCCACAGCCTTGCAGCCACTCCTCAAGCCTCCTTGGCCACTGCATGAGCCTCAGTCCCACGCAGCCAATTCTCATAGATGACAACAGCTCCTTAGACACAATTTCTTAAACACAATCAGATCTCTAAGGCAGATCTAGAAAGACTGAACCACAGGAAAATTCCTCAACCATTGCAGCAACAACAGGCCGCCACCAATCTTCAGTTCGGAAAACATCTAAACATTAACTCAATGCTGCTCAACAATTCCACACAATTCATAACTCTTCTGGAAGTCACTACCGTGCCCTAAAGTCTTCACAACAAGGTCATATTCACTCCTCGACACTCTTTAGCGGCTCTCCTAGGCCCTCTGGGCTCCTTCAGGCTTGACAGTGTGCTATCACAATAAAACTCCACGTTTTGGGAAACAAATTTACAAACAATAGCATTAAACCAACAAATTTACACAACACGCCGCAATTTTTACTTCAAAATCAAAGGTTCTCTCCACTAAATGGGCCTCTGCCTCGACTACAATTAAACACAGAGATTACATTGTTGGATATACTTACTCTGCTTCCAGCCTCACAACCCTCACAAATCTCGGCCCTCTGGATGCTCACAAGCCTCAACGAGCAGCTCAACAACTCCTACTTACCACTCAATCACACAACACCACTGGCCCCAACAGCCACACATGCACCCGCAACAATGCTACATGCTCTATCAGCCTCTCGCCACCAAATTTAGCGAAAAAATTGATCCAGGAGGATCTCATCATATCAGTTGCACAGGTTCATTATCAGTGTGAAGTGTCGTCTTCAGCATTCAGTTTAGTGTCATCAGTTTCGACAATGTTGTTTATGGTTCAGGTTGTTCAGGTGATGTCTATGGTTTTTCATGGTGTTCAATTGATATGGACTGTACCTGGCTGTCGACATGTGTTTTTCATCAGTTCCGCCACGATTTGGGCTGTCGACATTAGGTTGTCTTCCACTTTGCAGGAGTTGGTGTTGACGTGGGTTTTTTCGTCCATTTACAAGGTTTGGTTGTCATCACCATGTGGGTGAATGTCACTTTGTGACAAATGATTGTAAACGGGTTTGACAAACTCTATGTATTAAAACCCTAAGTCTACATCTAATCCAAACCCAATCCTAAAACCCTAACCTATCAAATCCATGCATAAAAATATATAAAATCTAAGTCTAAAGACCTAAAACCTAAATCCATACACTAAATTCCTAAAACTAGTCCTAAACCTATTGGACATGGTATATTACAAATCTATGTATTAAAATAATACATAAAAACCCATAAAACCAAAGATTAACAACTCCCGGGCTATATAAAACCATTGCAAATTAAAACAACAGTCACATAACCATGGGCCTAAACCGCATGGGGACCATGTCTATGTGAGTAGGTAAGTGGGTATGTTAACAAACGGGTTTGGAAACCGCAGAGTTAACCGCAGTGGGGAATGTTATCCATGTGAATAGTGTTAAAAACAGTGGAGGTTACAAGTAACAGTGGCGGAGAAAACTACGGAGGATAACCAATGGGGGTTGTGTTATGTGAACACACCGTAACCACAAACTGGAACCGTTGGAGCACCATCAACGAAGACTGTTGGGGCAAGCACAGAGGTGGTAGACTATGGCTAGTCACATATAACCGTCAACCTCCTCCGCCAGGTCAACAGGCCACTAGTGGCTATGGTTTAATACAAAGTCTTTTTATGGGTTTTGTTAAGTTTTTTTTGCTATTATTAATATAATCACCATGCAACCCTATCCTAAGGAGTCAATACATGAATGGATTGAGGCCCAAGAACCCTAAATTAGACCAAATGCATTCCTAAACCCATTGGAGGAAGTTCGAATGCACCTGGTGGGTTTTAAAGCGCAGTTTTGTTCATTGAAGTGGGAGGAGAGTGATTTTGGTTTTTGTATGTAGATTCTGGAGGTTAGAGGTTGTTTTCATTTTCAGTGTAACAAGAGCATCCTAAGTCGGAATTGGGAACCGTGATAGGCATTGGAAAGCTGGTTCAAAGAGCTATCCTTTGACAGTGACCAGAAGTTATTGCATGCACATTCATTTTGGTCAAATATCTGTGTAATCGACCTCTTATGTTTCAATCATAATAAAGCAGTTGCCCATCTTGAAAGCAGACACGGAGACGTAGTCCATCAGGGACGAACTCTGTAATCAATATTGTTGTTTGGTATTGCTATTTTTTAGTTGTTTTCACTTCTGTTTTGCATCTTACATATGTTTTATCAATTGTCATAAAGTCTTTCTTCTCAAACAGTTCTCTCGGTTTCCGAATTTTCAATTAACATTCAATTTTTTAATGGCTAATCAATTATACATCAGTTTTAGCTTATGATCATTTCAGATTATATAATTTGGTATCAACATAGGTTTTGTTTGTAGAATTTTCCATTGAATGTTAACCAGGTCAAAGTCGCCATGTGGAGAAGGAATCCTTGAGCAGATTGATCCAGAGATTGGAAAGCAACGAGTCGTTCATAAGTCGACAATGACAGGATCTGATGCAAGTGAAAATACTAAAACTAAGATGATTGATGAATAGTTTCAGCAAGCATTCTTAACTATGCGGTAGATGTTGGGAGAACTGTACGAAGAAAAGAAGGTGAGAGATGCAGCTTCTTCCTCAAAGACATCGAAGAAGGAAAAAGGTAAAGGCAAGGCTGATAAACCACCTTCACCTCCATCATCTCCATCATCTCCATCATCCCCTTCTTCTTCTTCTTCTTCTACTTCTAGTACAAAATCTAAAATAGAAAAGAAACCTGAGAAAATATTTCTTTTGAAACTTGATGTGAAATTTGAGTTACCTATTTATGATGGTGAAATGAATCCTGAAAAGTTAGATAACTGGATTAAGCAGTTAGAGGTGTATTGTCATATTCAGAAAATTTCTGATGATAAAACGAAAATTCAGCTAGCTACACATAGAATGGGGGGAACAAATTTAATCTGGTGTGAAAGTAAAACTCAGATAGATGTAAAGTGAAAAGGAAAAGTCATCTCTCATGGTCTAAGTTTTTAAAAGCTCTTAGGAAACAATTCTATCCTTTAGGATACATGCAACAAGTTGTTATTGATTGGTAGCATTTGAGGCAAGGTAAAGGGAATAGTGTTCAGGAGTTCACTCAGGAATTCAAAAAGAAAGCATTGGCACTTGGTATTTCATTAGATACAGGTGAAACTCTACTAAAATACATCGACAATTTACATTCATATTTGTAGCATACATTATTGATGTTTAATCCTAATGATTTTCATGAAGTGTGTGTTTAGGCCATACATATAGAATCAGGTAGCATACCATTCAAGTTTTCATCACAGTCATCCAAAGAGTTGGAAATCAAAGATTCCAATGACAGTAAAGGGAAGAACAATTCGAAGAGAAAGAAATTAGCGATAGCTTAGAAGGAAAGACCTACTTGTTCTCATTGCCAGATAATCATTCATGATGAATTGAAGTGTTGGAAGCTTCATCCAGAACTTAAGCCCAAAAAGTTCCTTAAGGAGAAGGATGAAAAGAATGCAATTGCAGCAGTCCAACAAGATCTAGGTTCAGATTCAGGTGATGAAAGGAGGATAACTGCTATGGTTACGACATGTAAAACTTCTTACACTGGTTCATGTTTGAAAACTATTGCATCTTCATCAAACATAAATCCTTCAAATGAGGATAAAAGAGTTGAATTTTTTAACATAAGGATAACCTCTAAACATACAAAGATAGATATAATGTTTAAGAGTGGATCATAGGAAAATTAAATCTCTAAATATTTAGTTAAATTTTTGGGTTTGGAAACACGGAATCATCCAAGACCTTACCCATTAGGATGGCTAAATAAATCAACTCAGATAAAAGTCACCAAACAGTGTCGATTAAGATTTTCAATTATAGCTAATTACATTGATGAAGTGGAATTAGATGTGGTTCCAGTAGACATATGTGGAGTTGTCTTAGGAAGTCCTTATCTTTATGATCGTGATGCAATATTTTACAGAAGAGATCATAAATATCACCTTTAAAAAGATGGGGTTGAATTTTTTGTCAGGGCACATCAAAACAAAATCACTTGAATTTAGTTAATGCTAATCAGATGAAGTGATTAATAAGTTTAAATAAAATATTTGTAATAATATGTGTAAAGGAACAACATAACAATCGACATGATGTTTGTTCAGGTTATGAGACTCAGCTTAAAGATAGTTTGATCAAAGAGATAGAAACTATTCCAGTTCTATGTAAAACCAAACATCTTACTCATAAGCAAGGAATACCACATGAATTACAGTTTGTGCCTAAAGCTCCTCTTCCTAATTTCAGAATGAATCAATTTAGCCCAAGTTTGGAAATTAACAGTTAATGGGATACAGGTCAGTATTGGGGAAAGTTAGTGTTCAATTTCTCTTATATTGTGTCACCAATTCATGTTTCAAATAGTTTGGAAGCCTCTTTTCAAGTGGACAGGAAACCTATTTATTTTCACATCAAAGCCTTTTCTAAAGCAGTGTCAAAGTATTTTAGGGAAACTTATGCATAAGGGGAAAGTGCTAATCAATGGAAACATCATTTAATGAATAAGGAAAAAGTGATTCAAACAAATCAACAACTAATTCAATACTTTCAAAGACAAACTAAGCTACAACAATTTTCACCTTGCATTTTGATGGGTTCATTGCAGCAAGTTCACTTAGTAATCAAGAATAAGGAAAGTATGTCAAGTCAAGTAGTTGGTTTGATGTCGAAAGTATCTTTGATTGTCTCTATTATTCCACAAAATAGATTGTTAATACATGTTAATGGTATTGAACAATATCCGGTAGAGATTGTTTTCAAAGATGATTATGAATCACTAACTCATGGTAATTCATGGAAAGAAATCAATTTCCATGTTAATAATAGGTTGTTTAACCATCGTCGTAAGTTGTACATGTTGCAGATGGAGGGAACAGGTCACCGACTCAAAATGTACCATGGTCAACATCATCAGGGTCATCACTTGCAGGTGATTGATTGAATGTATTGGTACATCATCAATTCAAGGTAGAAAGTGAGGGAGCTCTACCCTCATCAACTATTTGTTTTGTCAAACTTTTGTGGTCCAAAAGCTTTCAAGTGGAGAGGATTGATCCAGGAGGATCTTGTCAGATCAGTTTCACAGGTTCATCGTCAGTGTGCAGTGTCGTCATCAACATTCAGTTCAGTGTCGTCAGTTTCGACAATGTTGTTTATGGTTCAGGTTGTTCAGGTGATGCCTATGTTTTTTCATGGTGTTCAATTGATATGGTTCTATACTTGGCTGTCGACATGTGTTTGTCATCAGTTTTGCCAGGCTTTGGGTTGTCGCCATGAGGTTGTCATCCACTTTGCAGGAGTTGGTGTCGACGTGGGTTTTGTCGTCCATTTACAAGGTTTGGTTGTCGTCACCATGTGGGTGAATTTCACTTTGTGACAAATGATTGTAAATGGGTTTGATGAACTCTATGTATTAAAACCCTAAGTCTACATCTAATCCAAACCTAATCCTAAAACCCTAACCTATCAAATCCATGCATCGAAATATATAAAACCTAAGTATAAAGACCTAAAACCTAAATCCATACAGTAAATACCTAAAAACTAGTCCTAAACCTATCGGACATGGTATATTACAAATCTATGTATTAAAATAATACATAAAAACCCATAAAAACAAAGATTAACAAATCCTGGGCTATATAAAACCATTACAAATTAAAACAACAGTCACATAATTGCAGGCCTAAACCGCGAGGGGACCATGTAAATGTGAGAAGGTAAGCGGGTATGTTAACAGACGAGTATGGAAACCACAGAGTTAACCGCAATGGGGAATGTTATCCATGTGAACGGTGTTAACAACGACAAAGGTTACAAGTAACAGTTGGGAAGCAAACTGTGGAGGATAACAGTCGGAGGTTGTGTTATGTGAACACACAGTAACCACAAACCAGAACTGCTGAAGCACTGTCAGTCGAGGCAGTCGAGGCAAGCATGGAGGTGGCATCCTGTGGCTAGTCACATGTAACCATCAGCCTCCTCCGCTCGGTCAATAAGCCGCCACCGGCTATGGTTTAATACAAATTATATTTATGGGTTTTGTTAAGTTTTTTTTGCTATTATTAACATAACCACCATGCAACCCTATCCTAAGGAGTCAAGACATGAATGGACCGAGGCCCAAGAACCCTAAATTAGACCAAATGCATTCCTAAACCCATTGGAGGAAGTTTGAATGCACTTGGTAGGTTTTAAAATGCAGTTTTGTTCATTAAAGTGGGAGGAGAGTGATTTTGGTTTCTGCATGCAGATTTTGGAGGTTAGAGGTTGTTTTTGTTTTCAGTGTAACATGAGCATCCGGAGTCAGAATTGGGAACCATGATAGGCGTTGGAAAGCTAGTTTAGAGAGCTATCCTTTGAAAATTACCAAAAGTGTCTACATGAACACTCAGTTTGGTCAAATCTATGTGTAATTGACGTATTCTTTTTCAATCCTGATAAAGCAGTCACCCATCTTAAAAGCAGACCCGGAGACGTAGTCCATCAGGGACAAACTCCGTAATAAATATTTTTGTCTGGTACTGCTGTGTTTTAGCTATTTTCACTTCTGTTTTGCATCTTACTTATGTTTTATCAGCTATCGTAAGGTCTTTTTTCTCAAGCAGTTCTCTTGGTTTCCGCATTTTCACTTAACATTCAATTCATTAATTGCTAATCAATTCTAGATCAATTTTAACTTATGATCATTTCAGATAAAAAACGCTCAGAACTCTGGCCAAAAAACAAATCATGGGAAACTATCACTAGTTCAACACACCCTCAACAACAGTCGTCCTCCACACAGTAAGGGATCATTCTACCTCCTTGCCAGCACTATGCCTTGAAGCTTTTAGAACTTGTAACTAACAATCCTCCAAAAGCAATGGGCTCTCTTTGTTACCCAAATACAAGAAACCGAGTATGAACAACACATCTCACCGCTCCAAAGCTTAACTTCAAGCTTTCCACACAACTCAAAGCCAAACTGCACAATACCTCTGGAACTACGGTATCTAGGACTGCACTTAGATAGCATGCAAGCACTCAATCTCTTGTTTTAATGCCATATACTCACCAAGCAATGGTGATTTAACGCACCATTACCACACGCCTAGCCACTTCATACGATCAACTCTCCACGCACAACAGATATTGTAGCACTTCTGTGTGGCAAACATAGCATCACACCACAAGGCTAGCACAACTCCAACAACAAGAAATCAGAACCTCCAGTTGCATGTTTGATCCATGCATCCATTGCATGCTCTCACGTGGTTCAAAACAACGCAACAAGGCAAAGCTTAATGCCTCCTCAGGCCAATGCTCCTCATATAATCAGCACCTAAAGCCTCTCCGACAACTTACCTGAGCTCTGATACCATAACAGAAACTCTGAAGACTCTATGAAAAAAGCTTGACAGACACACTGAAGACTCTATCAAAGAGTTTGTTTATTGCATCACAAAGCACATACATTTATACAAAATTCAGCTAGTAAATCTACAGTGTGATCATTAAATTTTTATCTAATTCTATCGACTATCGCAAACTCCCGTTGATTAACATTAAACTTTTTGACATGGGAACAATGGGCTACTTTGTTGGTGTCATCGTGATTAATGTTCTAATAAGATTCCACAGTTCTTCATAATATTTTAATAAATCTAGTTCCACTAAATGTTATTAACGTTAATAAATAATTCGAATGAGACAATTCTTATTGTTTCATATAATTAGATGAATGGTTATGGAATGAATTCATTTAAATTTGGGTGACTCAATGCAGAGTCTCTTGAATGCAATACATTGTGACAAGAGAAGAGAAAGGGGGGCATCGCTAAACATAGTTCCAACAAACATCGATATATCCATTAATACACTCTCTCGAGTACTACCCAACACTGTCAATCTCAACGACAAGGTCAACAGCATTGTTATGCATGTGCCAACCCCCAACATTTATGTCGTGGACTTGGTGGTCAACGTGGGGAATAAGGGTTTCACCATAGATGATGTGAAGAAAGCCTTCAAGAAGGTTGCTTACAAGGTATTTTTGCAGTGTGTGACAATCCCTTGGTATCCATGGACTTTCTCGGTTCCCACGCTTCGGCCACTGTAGATACTACACTCACCATGGTCATGGGAAAGGACATGATCAAAGTGGTTGCTTGGTTTGACAATGAATGGGCTTACATGTATTCATCTCATAACACAAATATTATGGATTTAGCGGCAGTGTATTAAACAACTATTTATAGGCCAAGAATTAAACCATTTGATATATACACAAACATATAGATGATCTGTTGATGCATTGCCTTCTCAATCTATATTTTTTATTTACCCAACTTTTAGATAAATGGTTATTTAAATTTGATTATTTGTTTGGTTTTGATTGTAATAAACAACCAAAGAGTTGTAAAGTTTGCACACACTGTGCATGAAAAATATACGACATTTAATTCTAACGTTGGCTACTCCCTCTTTCAACCCTCCCCTTCCCTCATCTTTTAGTCACAATGCAAAATAAAAAAGAAAGAGGAAGAAAATAAAATTAATTTATGTTTTCGTGTTGTTTTGGTGTGATGTTAAAGCTATGTGTAATACTCCTTTCCATTGTTGTCAATGGTCCCTCGTCTTTGTAGTCACTCTGCGAAAGTAGAAATAAGTGCATGTGGGAGGAAGGAAAAAACTGGTGATGCAGCCTAAGCCGCATATACCCACAGTATGCATGTAAAATTGCATGTCATATAAATGTGTCCCAGGAATTCCAAAATTCCATACTTAGGAAACCTTCCATAAGTCAAGGTTTAAGGCTCCTTAAATAAACTCTATGCGGAAACATTCATTTAACTATCCCACAGGTTTCGACTTTGGGTTATTTCCACCTCTAGTGCTTATCAACCATACCCTGGTCTTTAGACTTTGGTTAAAACTCAAACTTAACCCATAATACATTAATCCCGCTTATTTCTATTATAATTTCCATATAATAGGAATATTTCATAACCCACACTTAAAACCTTACCTTTCTGCCATTCTTCAAACCTTTGCACATATATCGATGCTCTCCTTAGCACATTAAATCTCTGTCGTCGATCTCATTCCTCGATCCTACGGTTATCGCGACACCCGCTCACCAACTAGTTTGGCCGATCTTCACCATTGATCAATCTCGCTCGATCCAACGGCTATCATGCAATCTCGCGTGAAATCATGCACGACCGATATCAGATCGAGAGCGTGCGAGAAAAGTAGTTTTCTTGTGCTACGTGTCGGCCACTAAGGGTAATCGTGTGAAATTTTAGAATACCACTTATATCTTTTAGGGCACACAAGACACTGCTTACCACCTACGAAGACTGCTCCATCACTCTGCATGTTTTCCACCCTTCTGTCGACATGTGCCTTGATGTGATCCATCCATCTATTAACTTAATCTCCTGTGATAAGATCTCCACCATTCATCTTCCATTAATCATGTTCGTTGATCCGATTGATCCAACGATTCTTGTGTAGTGTTAAGATTTTTTGTTTCTTACTGTGTAATAGCCCATTCAGCTTCCTACCTGTGAATTTGTTCTCGCCTTATGATCTTCACCTGTTCTGATCTCGATCTCCGCTTTGTTACTTCATTTCTTCGCTCCTTTATGCTCCCTTCATAAACCCTTAGGTTTTATGAAACCTTACAGTTATACCTTCGCTATCACATTGAAGGTTTTCTCCAATATTGTCTGTGTGTAAAACCTTAACACTCTTCTTTGCACTTCTTCTCTGATTCTACACACCTGCAACCTATGTTACGCAGAATTACTCTAGTCCACACATAATTTATAATTCAATTACTCAATACACACCACACAAACTCAGAAATCAAGTTATCTATATTAATAAACAAAAATTTACACATGGATTTCTTTCTCGGCCTAATCTTCTTTATCAGTTGCCTTTCCTTTCATGCCCGTAGGATTATAGTTAAATCTATCAAGTATATGAACTCTAATTCTCACTCTAACTAAATGACTGACTGATTGACTGACTAATTGACTGACTGACTCTATGCCTTTTAGGCTTACATTTATACAAAAGGTTCCATTAACCAATTTTGTTTCAGATCCTTAATTTGCTAGACTAAATCCTGAATATCCTCTAAGTCCACTTTTGACTCCACTAATCCCTAAGGATCCTCTTTAGTTCCACAAATCATGAAACCAATTCCTAATATAAGACTTACAATTGATTTCTAAATCTCTCAATCCCCACTAATCACTCATCATCACTCATGTTCTCCTACATTTGAGAGAATTTACAAATATCCTCACAATATCTAATTAATTCCTATTCCAGTCACTCAAAACATTAATAATTACATTAATTTGATATATAGGAATCCAACTTCCTTGAAAACACAAGACCCCTAAGTTAACTAGAATATAATGAAATTGTTGAGCTGAATGCTCCTGCATCAAACTCCGAAGGTTAAAATAATCATGATCTCCTGATCATGTGCTTATGACCTTTCTCTTCCTGGATCCCATACTTTGTTTTGTAATTTGTCTTTGGTTGTTGTTGTTGTTTGTTGTTGTTCTCCAAGTTTCCAAACTTTATGTTGCTTTGCCCCACTAGCTATACTTTCATAGTCTATTGTTGTCTTTCTCTTGTTGCTGCTTGGCCTTCTTACTGCTACTTTCTTCTGAGGCACCTTCATCATCAATCTTATTATTCTTTCAATCTCAATATCCAATTTATCTTTTGACTGATAATTAATTTTCCATTTGTTGTTGTACTCTGTCCACTCATCTTCAAACTATTGTTTACTGTCTTCTCTTTGAAGTTGTTGGATTCTTACTACTACCCTTTCATCCTTACCCTCTTGTTGCTTTCCAAACAACCTCTATTCAATATCTATAAATTTACTTTCAAAAACTAAATGGTCCTCCAATTCCCCTTGTACTTGATTCCTCTCAAATACATCACTATGTTGTTCATCAATTCCAACATATTTTCCTTTCTCTTCCTTGACAAGCCTCAATAATTGTCCTTGACTGATTCTAACAGTCAATTTATTTTCTCCAAGCACGGTATCTTCATGCTTTTCATCTTCCTCATCAGTATGTTTGTCCTGGAAACTTCTAGTCTTCTTCAGTTCTAAAACCGACTCTTCAAATTGAAACATGTCCGTCTCATTTTCATCAAATCCTATAATCATAAAACAATTATCATAATTAAAAATATAAGGCCTCATTACCTATTCCCTTTCTGGAAACATCTCAGTATGATGCTCTGAGTTTTCCTTCAATTACTTTTTCAACACATCAGTATGTTGATTTAAACTGTCCTTCATATCATCTATTTCAATGATATCTCTCTTCTCTGGTTCACAATAATGAACTCCTTCTTCTGTAATGTCAATTTGCTGAACTTTTATTGCCATCCCATTTTCCTTATGATTGTCATTCATGACAATTTCTTTGTCTTCCTTTTTTAGCAATTTATCCTGAGTATACATCCTCTGCTTTTCCAACTTTCTTCTTTGAAAGTCTAATTTTCCATATAACTCAATAATTTCAGTTGGAGTAGAATTTGGAAATTTTACACAATTTTCCATACCTTCCTTTGTTATTAACAAATCATAAGAGGTCCTTTCTCCCTTTGCTAAATCTTAATTTGCATAGGTTTCTTCTTTCTTAACATATTTCAGTATATGTCCTTCTTCAATACACTTTGCCTTGTTTTTTCTCTGTAAACCTTCTTCAAGAACTATCCTTGCCCCATCATCTGCATTAATATTCTCTTGCATTTGTTCTTCATCAATAACATTAATCAAATTCACTATATTACCTCTCTGAGACAATATCCCTTCGTTCTTCATCAGAATAAGATCTCGATCTTCCATCTCCATGACAACTTCAAATGACTGTCTTATCTCATTAAGTAACTCATCCATAGACTCTTTCTGCTGTAACCAGTCAAATTCTTCCTCTTTTGAGAAATTTTCTTTGTCACCTTTTACTTCAAGATCTTCATCCATCCTGAAGACATCTTCATAAAGTTGCTTTTCTCCTGCAATACTTGCAATCATACACAAATTATCAGTTTTAAAAACATAAGACCTTGTGGTCTCACTTGATGCTTCAGTCATCATATCTCCTTGTTGTCTTGAATTCTCATAATAATTCATAAGATCTTCCATAGATCTCCAGTCTTCATCTTCACCCAGAACTTCACCCTGTTCTACTTCACAAATGGAAACTTCCATTTCCAACTCAGCTTCTCTGAGTTTTTCCACTAGCCACTTCACTTGCCTCTGTTGTAGCCTTCTCTATAACTTAGACCACTTCACTACCTTTTTCCTCAAGACCCAACCTTGTCTTTGGTTTTCCTCTAGTAGCATCCTTAATACATCGAATTGTTCTTTTCACTCCACATTCTCCTTGCCAAGCTCCTCTTGACTCATTCTCTTTCCATTTGCCTTGGCATCCTCCTTCTTCACTTTCCTTGTGTTGTGGTCTTCATCAGAACCTCTGTTATCTCTGTTACGACTATCAGTAGTCATCTCCTTCTCTATCTTCATGAGTTCCTCACTCACTTACTATGAGCTAAATTAAAGCCTCTGCAATAGCAAGTCCTCCCTACTACCACTTACCTCACCAAGCTCTCCTCTGTACTTGGTCTTTTGGAAAGCACTTGGTTCTCTATTCTCTCGAACCTCTTTGAGAACTTCTCTCTACTCCTTCTAGGCTTCAACTCATCTGCACCTTTTAAGTACACAATTGTCCTCTTGTATTTCAATCACAATGGAATACTAGGTTCTGCCCACCTCTTCTTTCACTCAAAAATTATAACCAACTTTCTTCATCCCTTAGCAATTCTACCCACATCCTCTATGGAATTTCTTTTATGATCTTTCTGTGAAGTGCAACAAAACCTTTGCAGTAACAAGTCCCCCTTGCTACATGATACCTCACTAAGCTTCTCTCCTCTGAGCTCAGTCTTTTGGCATCTCTCTTGTTCTCTCCTCTTGGACCAATTCAACACTCCTTGATCTAGGTTGTTGTAATATTCTCACCTTCTTATGTCGCTACCTTCAAGACCTCTGCATGATCTTATTCTACCATTCACCTGCACTTTGAATGGATTGTTCTCTATCTCCTTTGCTTCTACAAATTTTTCTACACTTTATCTCTGTGTGCCTACTGTTTGTCAGATTTAAAATCTGATCTCCTCTTGCCTGCATACACACCTTCAAAACATAACTTTGTTCTAAGTTTTCTCAAATAATTCTTACACGCAGAATTTCCTTGTTCTGCTCTGATACCCAAAGTGATGCAGCCTAAGCCACATATACCCATAATATGCATATAAAATTGCATGTCATATACATGTGTTCAAGGAATTCCAAAATTCCATACTTAGGAAACCTTCCATAAGTCAAGGTTTAAGGCTCCCTAAATAAACTCTACGTGGAAATGTTCATTTAACTATCCCACATGTTTCGACTTTGGGTTATTTCCACATTCGGTGCTTATCGACCATACCCTGGTCTTTAGACTTTGGTTAAAACTCAAAATTAACCCATAATACATTAATCCCACTTATTTCTATTATAATTTCCATATAATAGGAATATTTCATAACCCACACTTAAAACCTTACCTTTCCACCATTCTTCAAACCTTTGCACATATATTGATGCTCTCCTTAGCGCATTAAATCTCTGTCGTTGATCTCATTCATTGATCTGACGGTTATCATGCCACCCGCTTGCAAACTAGCTTGGACGATCTCCACTGTTGATCAATCCCTCTCGATCCAACGACTATCATGCAATCTCGCGTGAAATCATGCACGACCGATATCAAATCGAGAGAGCACGAGAAAAGTAGTTTTCTTGTGCTACGTGTCGGCCGCTAAGGGTATTTGCATGAAATTTTAGAATACCACTTACAACTTTTAGGGCGCGCGAGATATTGCATGCCACCTACGAAGACCGCTCCATCATTTTGCACGTTTTCCACCCTTCTGTCGACACGTGCCTTGATGTGATCCATCCATCTATTAAATTAATCTCATGCGATAATATCTCCGCCACTCATCTTCCATTAATCATGTTCATTGATCTGACTGATCCAACGGTTCCTGTGCACTGTTACGCTCTTTTGTTTCTTACTGTGTAACAGCCCATTCGGCTTTCTGCCTATGAATTTGTTCTCGCCTTATGATCTTCACTTGTTCTAATCTCGATCTTCACTCTGTTACTTCATTTCTTCGCTCCTTTATGTTCCCTTCATAAATCCTTAGGTTTTAGGAAACCTTACAGTTATACTTTCGCTATAACATTGAAGGTTTTCTCCAATACTGTCTGTGTATAGCCGTAACACTCTTCTCTACACTTATTCTCTGATTTTGCACACTACAACCTATGTTACATAGAATTACTCTAGTCCACACACAATTTATAATTAAATTACTCAATACACACCACACAAACTCAGAAATCGAGTTATCTGTATTAATAAACAAACATTTACACATGGATTTCTTTCTCGGCCTGATCTTCTATATCAGTGGCCTTTCCTTTCCTGCCCGTAGGCTTACAGTCAAACCTATCTAATCTCTGAACTCTAATTCTCACTCTAACTAATTGACAGACTGACTGACTGACTAAATGAGTCGCTGACTCTATGCCTTTTAGGCTTACATTTATACAAAAGGTTCTGTTAACCAATTCTGTTTCAGATCCTTAATTTTCTAGACTAAATCCTGAATATCCTCTAAGTCCACTTTTGACTTCACTAATCCCTAAGGATCCTCTTTAGTTCCACAAATCACGAAACCAATTCCTAATCTAAGACTTACAATTGATTTCCAAATCTCTCAATCCCCACTAATCACTCATCATCACTCATGTTCTCCTACATTCGAGAGCATTTACAAATATCCTCACAATATCTAATTAATTCCTATTCCAATCACTCAAAACATTAATAATTAGATTAATTTGATATACAGGAATCCAACTTCCTTGAAAACACAAGACTCCTAAGTTAACTAGAATATAATGAAATTGTTGAGCTGAATGCTCTTGCATCAACCGGTAACAAAGTTGTTATTTGAAGTCCCTGTTTATTCTGACATTGTCTACACCCTTGGATCATTTTAGTTTTATGGTTTTCATACAATCAAAATATGTTTGATGCTCCTCTCTAGTGTCACTCAGCGTTGCTATAGATTTGTAATAATATATTCTCATATAAATAATAAATTCGTTATTTAAAAATCTGAAAACATTATCAAGGATGGTATTATGACCATGTATTTTAAAACTTTATTTTAAATATCCATAATTAATAGATGTATGACTTTAAAAGGAAAGACTATGGTTTGTAGCTTCTCTTTTTCAATCTTAATGTAAGATTTTAATTTTAAATTTAATTAAAAAATTACAAAACTAAATTAAAATAAAATATAAAAAATATTTCTACAGTGTTGATAAGCAATGTATTGGTTTCTAGATAAAGTTTATTTATATATTAAAAATATCCATAATAAAATGAGATGAATCTTCAATGTTAAAAATATTCTTACATTTTTTATATATATTTATTTTTTTTATTAATTTTTATAATTAATAAAAATAAAAATAATTTAAAATAAAATTATAATTTAGTTAATATTTATGATTTTTTTTTTTTTGGCAACATGGAATGTATCTAGAGATAAATGTTTTAATATTATGTTGATTATAAATGGATGTTTGTCGAGTCATTTAATTAATATGATTGTGATATTATATTTTTAAATTCAAGATAGAATATTTTTAATTAACTCTTTTATTATATTGTTTTCTTTTATTTTTCTTTTTATTATTATTTATTATAGCAACAATGAATATATATAAATTATATTAAAAATCAACATTTGGATGGGGCAAGTACATAAGAGATACATTGTTTTTGCCTCACAAATTCTAGAACGGCTAAAAACCAATCTCCTCCCAATAAGAATATTGGGGCCAAAGGCCGAAAACAAAATCTTAAAATGTTTATTCCTACAGAAAATGTTTGTAGAAAATGTAGAAACAAGGCATTTCTATAAATTGCTAGACAATGGTCCATAGTTGGACCCACAAAGCATGATAGGGCTCAGAACCCAAGTTCTTTATACTGATCTTTCATGATCTTTCATGCTTCTTGTGACTGGTGGGGAAGAACATTGATTTGTAAGCACATCTAAATAGGAAGGGGGAGAAGAAGAGGTTTTGTATTTCTTCTTGACCACCTTACCAACTTCTTCATCATTCAATGTAGGAGGAACGTTTGGAGAAAACTTTTACACCAAAAAAGTTTTCTTTGGAGAGTCCTAATTTGAATCTTCTTCATGTTTTGTTAGGAGAGACCTTTGGAACAAGAGTATTCTTTAAAGATACATGATCTGGTACTGGTTGATATGCTTGGACCTCAAGGTTCTCACCTTCTTCCTCAAGGATCTTCAAGACTTCAAAGCTATTATTATGAAGGTGCTCATCGGAGATTCAACCTTACATATATGTTGCTTCTTATCTCTATGTTTCTTATGTTTCCTTTTAACTGGAATGAACCCTTGCTTAGTTTTTCCTTGCTCTTCTTTAGGAGGGGGCAATGGATTTGGAGAACTTCGATAAACTGAATCTTTTGGACATTTTTCTCAAAGTGTCCATACTCATGACAAATATTACACTTGAAAGGAACCTATTCATGAGATCAACCATCTAGATTTAGTTGAATTGCCTCAAGGAGGCCTTTGAGAAATCCATTTCAACAAAAATTACAACACATGTAAAATTGTTCCCATGTGTCACATCACTAGTAATAAATCGACCTAGTTTATCTCCTATATCCTTAAAAATATCTTCTCCCAAACAAAGAAGAGGGAAAAATGGCATTCTGATCCACACAAGTGCAGATGAAATTTCCACCATGGGATTAAATTTCATAGACCAATGAATGAGAAAAAAACCTCTGGTACCCATGAAATAAGGCCCTGACTTATAGATCTAGTCTCTATCTCCCTACATTTCAAAAAGGAATGTGTAACACCAATTTCTAGAATAGAAAATACCCCAAGGGTTCATGATTTTCCCAATTCACAAAAACCCAATCTTCAACAACTTCATAACTTGGCCACAAGCCTATAAACTTTCCCAATAACTCTTTTTCCTTTTAATTTTCCTTGTTCCTTTTCATTGGGAAACAAAACCCCAGATCCAATGAAGAGATTGATTCTTCCTTCTTGACGAATTTGTTTGGAACAATCATTGTACATGCATTGAACCGAACAACAAACACAACACCCACTTGATATCCTTTAAACATTGTCAATGAGCAATGATGAACCAGATCTTGATAGTGAAGTTGCCCAAAGACTCCCCATGAAAGCTCAATGTCGAGGGTCTAGGCAACCATGGAAACCCTAGCCGCGACATAACAAACCCACATAGCTCCAATTTGGATAATATTGGAGATTCTAAAAAAGAAGAAAAATACATATAAAATATAGGGACTTAACAAAAGGCTTTAAAAATGCAAAAAACGTCGCTAAAGAATCAGGCAAACAAGAACTGTAAGTCATTTCATTTGTAGAGCGTAGCTATGAAGCAAGGGAAAACAAATTTTCACTCTTCAGGTTTTCTATGAATCTCTACGAAAGCTCAATGCTAAGCATAGATGGCTAAAGAAACCCTAACCACAATGGAGCAGGGACTCCATAAAAATGACCCTAACTACAAAACTACTTAAACTCTTTTATCATAAATGCAAAATTATCTCCTTGAATTAGGAAAACCTTAAAATAATAGAATTATTTTAGGAATACTGAATAAGTCTAAGTTTCTAGTGTAGTAAGAAGTTAATCAATTAGATTTTAGAAATATTTCTTTTCAAAATAATTCATGAATTATATATAGAGATAAACAATTAAATTTTTTTTTTATAATTAATTGATATTTAATAATAATTAATATAAATGTAATGTGGAGCAATCATTTAATTAATTTTATTTTAAAAATATATATTAAAATTTCTTCATTATTTTTTAAAGATTATACCAAATTATATATATAATTTGTTATAATCTTGAAACAACCTTTTTTTTGAAGGAAGAAAATTCTATTTATTATAAAATTGGATAAATTTATTATCTTCTCAATATTTTTTTGATAAAATAACAATTTTCATATTTTTTTTAAATATAATATTAATAAATTTTTTATAAATATTAATTTTTTATTTTTCTTTATTTTTTATTTTATAATATTTTTTATACTTCATATAATTAAATACCCTATATTTATTTTAAATATAATATCAAATTCCTATAATAATAATAATAATAAAATTAATATTTTATAATTTGATTACTACTATTTTTTCCAAAATAATATTTAATTGATTAAAACACGTTTCAAGTATGGTTTCTGACCATTTTTCTTAAATAGGAGTTTTAACTTTTAACTATATAAAACTCTAAGTAATATTGCAATTAAAATTATATGTTATTTTTATTTCACAGTTTTAAAAATGTTTTATTACAACTCCAAATCAGTGTTTGGATTTATTCTTAATATTATATATTTTTTAATAGTGGCTGCCTACGGATTTCCTGAAAATATAGTAATTAACAATTAACAATAAATATAGTGATATATAGTAATTAACAATTAACAATAAATATATTGATGATCTATTTTAATAATTGTATTAAGAGCTTTATGATCCTGTTCACAACCTTCATTTCCTCATGAAGTTGGTGCATCATTTCATTCTCATTTGGTTCTAATCCACATGTTATATCTGGGATGAATTTTTTTATTTTTTTTTTAAGGATATAAAATGATGTGTTCTAGTCAAATTGAATACCAAATTGCATAGGAGATTGTGTAATCCTCCTAAAAAAAACTTACTACTACAATTATGTAAGAGACCCCATGATTATATCTATGTTGTGATTTGATGTTTTATATTGGTTTTTCGATGTGACAACGTGAATTGAATTATTTTGCAATGGATATGTTTCTCATGATTTTGAAGGTCTTTGTAATATTTTGAGGGAATCTCTAAAACCCAACAAATACCTACTCTGATCTTTAACTCTTTTTATTATAAATTTTCAATTTCATAGTCTAACTCCAACATTATGTTTCTTATTTCTTGATTGTTCTTGAATGTATCAGTTTCAAGAGTAGGAACACTTCCTTGAAATTAAAGGATAGGAGATTTTCAAAATGAAAAAAATTAGCAGAAGCCCTATGTTTTGGTGTTAAAGTTGACGTCATATTGAAGCTACCAATATGTTTATGTAAAAATATAGTTCCAAGGGAGGGGGATGGGTTTTTTTGAAAACTTCCAACCAACCAACAAAAAAAGCAAGCTAGAAGAAATTTTTGAATATTCTTGCCAAGAAACAAGGATCACAATCACATTTCTCTTTATGCATTTTAAGCAACAATGTCAATATCTAATCATAAATGAGAGCAGGATGGAAGCACTAGACATAAGCATGTCTATTCATAGCTTGGTGCATGTAAATAGAGGCTCACATCCCTTCTCATAACTATTTGGACATTTAATGAAGTGGCATAGTTTCCAAGCCATATGACACATTACGAGTTACAAACATGTATTACTACCTATAATTAATTTGGGG
This sequence comes from Pinus tabuliformis, assembly GCA_031772625.1. Lineage (NCBI taxonomy): Eukaryota > Viridiplantae > Streptophyta > Pinopsida > Pinales > Pinaceae > Pinus > Pinus tabuliformis. The sequence goes on along the minus strand of CM062820.1, from coordinate 1,025,642,212 downwards.
ATAGATACTTTATTAAGGGTAACATTAATTATAAGCTCCCTCTCTTTTAATGTTGTAACAACCTCAAGTTAAAAGTTCATGCAATAAAGTTAATAAAGACAAAATAAGACCAAGGTCATGGGACATGTATTCAAAGATGAATGTTAGACAAAACATCCTAGTGGTTGTTTATATGGTTTATTATGGCTAAGGAAATTGGCAAAGGCTTTGAAAAGGAAAAGAAGCATTAATTGACATTTTATTTATGAAAATAATGGAAAATAGGAGGAAAGGAAGGTGAAAGGTCACAGATAGCATGTGAGGAGGAAATTGAAGGAAAATAGAAAAAATTGAAGCAAATAGAAGCATCAATGATAAAAAAGGCTTTTGATAGTTTTGGGTTGGATCTCTTTCTCTATTCTCTCTCTCATACTCTTGCACACTTAGAGCATCCATGGAGCACTCTAGCATTGGAAATAGGAAGGAAAAGGAAGAACAATAAAGCAAAGGAAAATAAATATCAATAAAGTAAGAGTTGGATCGAGCGGCTACAGTGGAATTACTTGCAGGTATCGAGTTGCACGTATGATTTCCTTGTTAGTATTAACATCCATGGTACATGCATGTGTGTATTTGGTTCTCTTGTGGTCATTGGCAGGGGATTTGATAGGTTTGACAGCGGTTTCAACTTTGCCTTGCCATTTTCGGATAGTCATGATGTGATGGGGTTCTTTCATTGGTTGACCTTTGGATTGCCGGATGGTTTTGGAATTGGGTGAGGTGGTCTCAGGAAAAATTCCCAAGGGCCTAGGAATCCCTTGATCGGTAATTGTAGGATTGTAGTAAATCCTGAGGGTGGAAATGGTAAAATTCCTCAAGGTATCGGTGAAGAAATCTAGAGGCATTAAAGCTTGTTTAGGGCCTAGTTGATCAAGTGCTCAAGTTTATGCTAAAAAATAAAAGTGTCAGAATCTTGTTAAACTCAGCTTCAGGTTGAAGATATCATCATTCTGAATCCAATGATGCAAATGACACTCAAACTTGAGATCGTATGCAGAAGTTAGAGCAAGTGAAAGTTCAAGTTTGACTTGTCTACATGGCAGGATTGGATGACATGGCAAAGCTCTTCAGAAAATGAGGAGGCTCCAAGTGGCAGACTTCCATTGGCCCCCACATATCAAAAATCGCAGTCGTAGGCAAAAATGTGTTTGAAATCAGTCCCGACACAGACAAGTCACGATGCGATCTAATCGCAATCACATACCATAGGTGGGCGACTATTACAGAATCGTTCCCCGACGAAGCCCAATTGTGATGTGATTTATCACATATCGAAATTGCAGAAAAGGGTTGTGTTTGCGATGGTTTTGGCAGTAATTGCCGAGTTAATACTCTCGTCGAGTCCGCAATATCATTATCACAACATCGCTGCTGTGTTAACAAGACCTTCAACCCACCAAACTTCACCGATTGTGATTTGTGATACAGCCGTTGGTTATAGCCCACGGCACGGTGAAATATTTGCCTTGTTAGCGGATTTTGGAGCGAAAATGGGGGTTTCTGCCGGTTTTGGAGAAATTTTTGGAACAAATAGTGGGAGAACTGGGAGAAGTCATAACTTCTTCAGTTCTTACTCAAATTGGTTGCAAGAAGAGGCTAGATAGCCATTTTTGAGTATTATGAACTCATTGAGACAGGTTTCAGAGTCACTTGAGCATTATAAACACACTTTTGTTGTAATTTTGAGCATAATAGAGAGGCCCAAGCATTGGAAGCTGGACCAAGGAGATGTAGCCTAGGAGGTGTGAACTCCTCATCAAATCTTTGTGTTGTGTGTTGTATTTTGATGTTCTTTGCTATCATTTTGCTAATGTTCATCATATGTTTTATGTTAAATTGTTTATAACATTTACATAAGAAACTCTCATGGGAATCAATTAATTAAGCAAATTATGAATCCCTAAGAACTTGATAAGTAAATGATAAGCATCTTGGGTTTTATTATGAATGGGGAATTAGCACAACATAAATATTTTTCTCCATTTCATATCAAGTTGGTATCAGAGCAATGTTTTTTGCTTACTATATTTTCTTGTGAAAATAAGGATTTAATTATTTGCTAGTTTTGTGTCATGCTAACAAGGTTAAAACTCAAAAGAGGAGAAGGAAAGCTGGTTGGAAGCCCTGAAGTTGGGTCAAGTGGAAGAAGAGCAAGGTTGCCAAAGTCTTCTACACCCCTACATCCTCAAGTTGTAGAAATTGCAGTTGAGTCTTCAGAGACCATGTCTCATGAAGGAGAACCTCTCATGAGAGAAGATGAGAAGACCTTCAGAAAGTCTTTATTTGATATGACATAGATGGTGAAGGTCCTATTTGAGGAGAGGAATAATAGATTGCAAGGAGAAAATTCCAAACCTCCCAAAGGAGAAGGCTCTTCTGTGGAGGTAATGGGAATGGATACAAACCTCCACCCTCTCCACCCTCTTCTTCATCCTCTTCTTCACAAGCATCTTCACACTCTTCCACTAATAAAACCCTTACTCATACCCATCATCATTCTTCAAAATAAGATGGAAAATCACCTCTACTTAAACTTGATGTTAAATTCGAGTTGCCCATGTAGAATGGTGAATTGAATGCAGAGAATCTTGATAATTGGATTCGCTGGTTGGAGGTGTATTGTAGAATTCAGAACCTTCAAGAGGATGATATCAAATTTCAGTTGGATTCATTGAGAATGGAGGGTGCATCACTCATTTGGTGGCAAGAATGGACTCAAGACAAGATCAAAAAACATGGTAAGATCTCTGTTACTTGGTCTGATTTCATTATTGCTATAAAAGGACAATTCTACCCTTTAGCTCATATGCAAAGATATCATGAATTGGAAAATTTTGAGACAGTTAAAAGGTCAAAATGTGTAAGAGTATACTTAGATTTTTAGGAGAAGAGCTCTTATGCTAGGAGTAGACTTGCAATCACAAGATACTTTGCTGAAATACATAGGAGGTTTTCATAGTTATCTTCAACACACCATTATTATGTTTAATCCCACGAATCTCAATGAGGTCTGTGTTCAATCTACACACCTCAAAGAAAGAGGGAAAAATGTACAAGAAGAAGGTAAGAAGAAGCCATTCCAGAGTGGTGAAAAAGGGAAGAAATCTAAAGGAAACTAGAAGAAAAATGATTTTGTTAAGAAAGAAGGGGAGAAACCCATGTGCAGGAATTGTTCCAAAGAGGGTCATGATGAAGTTCATTGTTGGAAGCTTCATCTTGAATTACAATCAAAGAAATTTAACAATAAGGGGAAACATAAGACTAACAATGTTGTACAAAAATACTTGAGTTCTGACTCAGGTGATGAAACCAAGATTGCAGCCACAATCACTAAAGGAAAAGTCATGGAAAAAAAAAACAAAGAGGAAGTTGTGGCAAGCACCAACGTAACAAATAACTCCAACAATGCTTCAAATGAAGAAAAAAATTAAGTTGTTCCATATCAAAGTTATTTCCAAACACACCAATATTGATACGTTGTTTGACGGTGGATCCCAGGCAAATTTACTTTGTACAGACCTGGTCAATAAGTTGAATCTGGAAACCGTGCCTCATCATAAACCATACAATTTGGGTTGGATAACCAAGGATGCAAATATTGAGGTCACAAGGAAATGCCTTTTTAGGTTTGCTATTACTGCCAATTTTGTTGATGAAGTCAAATTAGATGTAGTGTCGCTGGATATTTCTCGAATTGTGTTGGGAAGCATGTATTTGTATGACAGGAAAGCCATTTTCCATAGATTTGAGAACAAATATCATTTGTTCAAAGACATAGTGGAGTATATTGTGAGAGCCCATCGCAAAAATCTTAATACATATGTGGTAAGCGCAGGGCAAATGAAGCGACTAGTCAATTCTAGCAAGAGTCTTGTGCTCCTTATAATCAAGCAGAAGAATGACACGGAGTAGGAATCCTTTGCAAGATGTCACGTGAAGCTGAAAGCCGAATTGATTGATGTGGTCAATCAATATGGAGAGATGTTTCAAGAACCAAAGGAATTGCCACCAAAACGGGGAATTCAACACGAAATTCAGTTACAACAAGACTGTCCACTCCCAAATATCAATATGTATCGAATGTCAATTCTAGAAAGTTTAGAAATTAAGAAATGAACCTGGGAATTGTTAGATAAAGGTGTAATTCGTCCCTCTACTTTTCCATGTGGTTCACCATTTGTTTTGGTACCCAAGAAAGATGGAACCTAGTTCATGTGTGTAGATTATCTAGCTTTGAATAAAATTACCATAAAGAATCGATACCCACTGCCTAGAATAGATGATTCGCTAGATCAGTTGAAGAATGCAAAATATTTCACTAAATTAGACTTGAGAAGTGGATATCAGCAAGTTATAATAGTTGAGGAGGATATTTGGAACACTGCTTTTAAAACCAAACAGGGATTGTTTGAGTGGTTGGTTATGCCTTTCGGTATTTGCAATGCTCCAGTGACATTCATGAGAGTTATGAATGATGTTTTAAGATCCTTTCTTGATGAGTTTGTAATTGTCTATTTAGATGATATTTTGATATTAAGCAAATCACGAGAAGAGCATGTCAAGCATGTGAGGAAAGTGTTGGATGTCATGAAAAAAAGACGGTTATTTTTTAAGATGTCTAAATGTGAATTTGGGAAAAATTCCTTAGTGTATTTAGGCCATATAGTTGGAGGAGGTGAGTTGAAGATTGACCCCTCTAAAGTTTCGGTCATTGTGAATTGGCCAATACCCAAATCAGTCATAGAAGTAAGGAGTTTTTTGGGAGTAGTGTAGTAATGGAGGAAATTCATTGCTAATTTCTCTTCCATAGCAGCTTCACTACATGTTTTGACCAGCATGAAGGTTGTCTTCCAGTGGGGAGGCAAACATCAAAAAACATTCAATGCTTTAAAACAAAAGATCAGTTCAGCCCCAGTTTTATCATTTCTGTATTTGAAACAATCATTTGAAATACAAATAGATGCAAGTGACTATGCCATGGGTGCAGTTCTTTTACAACATGGTAAGCCCGTTTCATTCCATTCTGAGATTTTTAATGGCACTGTTATTAATTATCCTACATATGATAAAGAGCTTTACACATTGGTGAAAAGTGTGAAGAAATAGAAGCATTATTTAATGGGAAAAGAAACCATTATTCACACTAATCAACAACCTTTGCAATATATGCAATCTCAAATAAAATTGCAGCAATTAAGGCACTTTCGTTGGATGGGATTCTTACAACAATTCCACTTGGTAATCAGGTACAAGAAAGGTATTTATAATAGAGTTGTTGATATGCTTTCTAGACCGGTTGTTAATGTAGCCATTTACTCAAGAATAATTATGTTTTTCCTGAAAGTTATGTTGAATTATACACACATGATATTGATTTTCAAGAGGTATATTCAAAATTGAGTCAAGGCCACCAAGTTGAGGAATTAGACTACCATGTACATGATAATCTGTTGTATCATTTGGGAAAACTTTGTGTTCCACAAAGAGAGAGAGTAAATGTCACAAGGGAAGCGCACACTTCTCTTATTGTTGGACATTTCTATGTAAGTAAGACAGTGGCAAATCTTCAAAGGTATTTTTACTGGCCTCGTATGCTTGAAAGTGTGTTACAGTTTATCAGAGGTTGTTCATTGTGTGTAGTCAATAAGCCTAGTAATAAGAAACTAGGATTGTACACACTACTTCTAGTGCCTTAATGTCCATGGGAGAGTGTTTCTATGGATTTTGTAGGAGGTTTTCCTTTATCAAGAAAAGGTCATGATTATTTGTATGTAGTTGTGGATAAGTTAAACAAGATGTGCATAATAATGCCTTCTAAAAAATAAATTACAGCTGAACAAACAACTCAACTTTTCTTTCAAAATGTATGGGTTCATTTTGGATTACCTACTTCTATTGTAAGTGATCATGATTCCCAATTTGTTGGGAATTTTTGGTCAAGTTTATGGAACTTAATGGACACCAAGTTGAAGAAAAGTACAACCTTCCATCTACAAATTGATGGTCAAACTGAAGTGGTGAACGTGACAGTTATTCATTTGCTAAGAGGATACTGCAAAAAACATCCTAAGTTATGGGATGAACAGTTGCATTATATTAAACATGCTTACAACCGAGAAAAACATTCTTCTACTCTAACTTATCCTTTTGAGGCATGTATTGGTTATTTTCCTAAATCGCCTTTGGATTTCATTTTTGAGAAAGACGTAGCTATAGATGGACATAGAGACATAGATAGCGCAAATAAATTCATTGAGCAAATTCAGTTGATTCACCAAACAGTTCAAGAAAAACTAGAAAAGAGTCAAGGCAAGTATAAAGGAAGGCATGATAAGCATCGTGTGGATCATGAGTTTCAAGTAGGTGATGAAGTTTGGCTATACATTAGCAAGGAAAGGCTTCAAAGTGAAGATAAAAATATAAAACCAGTCCGTTATGGTCCATTTAAAATTCTGGAAAATATTGTTATTAATACTTTCAAGCTTGATTTGCCATCATATATGCAAATTTATTCAGTTGTTAATGTTGAAAATTTGAGATTGCATGAGCCTCCTTTGATTGAATATCAAGGAGAAAGTGTACAGATTCCATCAATTGAAGACTTTTCTCCATAATTCCTTGATGTGCTTCAGCAAGACACTATACTTGATAGAAGAACAAGGACAACAAAAAGGGGAAATGTTGATTATCTTCGAGTGGGTATCAAAGGTACAAATCCATCAAAGGCCAAATGGATTGAAGAGGGAAAGGCGAGGGAACAATACCCTCACCTGTTCAATAATTGAATATAATCTTTTGGGGTCCAAAAGGCTTCCAGTGGAGAGGAGTGATCAGGTGCTCAAGTTTATGCTAAAAAACTAGTGTCAGAATCTTTTGAAAATAAGATTTAGATCAAAGAGCTCATCATTCTGAATCCAACAGTGCAAACGACACTCAAGTCCGAGCTCGTATGCAGAAGTTAGAGAAAGTCAAAGTTCAATTTTGACTTGTCTACATGGTAGGATTGGATGACATTGAAAAGCCCTTCAACAAATGAGGAGGCGCTAAGTAGAAGGATGCCATTGGCCCCCACATATCACAAATCACAGTCGCAGGCAGAAGGGTGTTTGAAATCAGCCTCGGCGCAGATAGGTTGCGATGCAATGTAATTGCAATCGCATATTGCAGGTGGACTAGTATTACAGAATCAGCCCCCGGCAAAGCCCGGTTGCAATGCGATTTATCTCATATCGCAATCGCAGAAAAGGGTTGTGTTTGTGATGGTTCTAGTATTAATCATTGAATTACAGTTTGTGATGGACTACCCAGACATGATATTTTATATATTCTAGTTAATACTCCCGTTGGGTCCATGATATCGCTATCACAACATCGTTGTCATGCTAACAATACCTTCATCTCGCCAAGCTTAGCTGATTACAATTTGCGATACGACTGACAGGTTACGGCCCATGACATAGTGAAATATTCACCCGGTTAGTGGATTTTAGAGCGAAAATGGGGGTTTCTGCCAGTTTTTGAGCAATTTGTGGAACAAATAGTGGGAGAACTAGGAGAAGTCATAACTTCTTCAGTTCTTATCCAAATTGGTTGAAAAAAGAGGCTAGATAGCCATTTTTTAGTATTTTGAACTCAGTGAGACAGGTTTTAGATGCATTTGAGCATTATAAGCACACTTCTTTTGTAATTTTGAGCATAATAGAGAGGCCCAAACATTGGAAGATGGAACAAGGAGACGTAGCCCAGGAGGGGCAAACTCCTCATCAAATATTTATTTTGTGTGTTGTATTTTGATGTTCTTTGCTGTAATTTTGTTGCTATTCAACATATGTTTTATGTTAAATTATTTATAACATTTACATAAGAAACTCTCTTGGGAATTAAGAAAATTGTGAATCCTTAAGCACCTGATAAGAAAATGATAAGAATATTGGGTTTTATTCTAAATAGGGAATTAGCACAGCATAACTAATCTTCTCCATTTCATATCACTAGAGATCCCTTGACCGGTTTTGGTGGGATTGTGGTAAATCTTGGTAGTGTATGTTTTTGTTTGGGCCTAAGAATCCCTTGATTGCTAATGATGGAATTATAGTAAATCCTAGTTCTGTAGATGCTTGTTTTGGGCCTAGAAATCCCTTAACCGGTTTTGGTAGGATTGCGGTAAATCTTGAGGAAGCTTGGTTGCTTTGTTGTGAGTCCCACATTCATGTTTGGAATATAGCATAAGGGTGATTAGCTGAAAGAAATATTTGGTTCAGCACAATCTATGGTCAGGTGGTACGTGGAAGTCCCTCACTTGGTTGGCTTTTTCCTATGTTAGTAAGAGTTATTGTCCTCTTGTATTTCATTAGTATATATAATTTCCATTAGGTGGCTTTGATGGTTATTCTGTCATTGTTATTGTTCTGGTTATATGTTGTTTATAAGCACGATTTTATGACAGCTTCTATTTATAGCTCATGATTGGTAAATGATTGGTTATTGAGTGCATGACCTAATAGAGTTTAATGTAGTTACTTTGAGAGAGAATTATACATTTTAAATAATTTTCATATAATTATAAGACCCCTATGTTTAGATATGCATTGATGACATGTAGATTACATGTTCAAAATGTGTTTGAAGAAATGTTTGTGATGGTGAGGCCAAGTCAGTGTTAATTTTTGCAAATGCGGTTAAATTCCACCTTGGATAACTCAAATGACTGAGATTATGGTTGCATTAGATTCCTCTTTTTGAGAGGACAAAAATCAACCTAAATATCAACCATTTTGGTCAAGCGGACATTGAGTTATGAATTATTTTATTCATACATGTATTATGGAATGGGTCAGCCCCAACCACATGAGTAACTGCTTGGGTCAATCTTAACCCCAAGTGACCTCTCAAGAAATCCTATAAATAGAAGATACCTCAAGGTAATTTGGACACGTCTTCTCTTCTCTTTTTTCTAGGTTCGCATAGGTTCATGGAAGGAGTTCGCGCAAGGGTCTGAAATCATAAGTGAAAGATTCACTCTGAGTTAGGGCTTTCTGGATCTCGGATGCTGGCATAGGACGGGGCATTTTGGTCCCTAGAAACTGGCACATAAACCTATGAGAGAAACCAGAGATCCTTGGACGTTAGAATAGAGGCTTATGGGAGTGAATATGGATTTAGAGGCAAATATGGAAGTAACGGTCCCCGGTCACTCACACAAGGTGGTCCTGAGAGAAACTAGCCTGTCCCAGATGCACACACAGTAACTTCAAGGGAGTGATCAAGGGTTTTTATGTAGATTTGATGAGTTGGTTCCTAGACCCATGCACAGAATGGTATGGGAGCATCCATACTTCCACAGTTGCTGGCACACATTTCTCATAGAGTGTCCAGGGATGCTATAATCACTCACACAGTTCCTCCTCCATGGGTCCGAGACTCAAAGATGATATTTCAGTATCCTAAGTTTCCACTTAGTGAAAACAGTGATCAACATAATTTGACATATTGACATCAATTTGTGACATTACATTACAACCATTAGTATAAGGGTTTTGATTTCTAACATGATTAGATATGTTTCATGGATATTATTATTGCTTTTCCACATAGATAAAGTTATGGATCATTTTACTGTCTTTTTCTGCATCATTTGATGACGATCTAAGAAGAAGTATATTTGCAAGGGTTTCCCCATAGTGCGTTTTTCCCTGGTCTCAGACCAATCTTGGTGTCTCTATGTGCATGATTTCTTCTATTGTTCCTTTTATGTTCTGTTGCATTAATGATGATGATGATGTTTATTTCTGTATAATTTCATATGCTAATGTATAATGGTGTAGATATGAATAATTTAATGATGATATGGGGTGAAATTAATGTATTAATGGTGAAATGCATTTATCAAATTAAAGAACAATGTCTCCCTAAGAAAATTTAACATGGTATCAGAGTTGGGATGAAAAAAGGTAATGGAGATCACCCCGATCATGACGCATTTGATGGAAGAAAGAAGTGGATGGTAGAGACCTAAAATAATTATATGGTTTGAAGAAAACTCTAGGAATCTTGATGATTAGGGTTTGATGTATTCTATGGATTCTATGATGGAAAGAAAACCCTGATTTAGGGAAAAGACTTGAGATTTGATGTATGAAACTCTAGAATGAACTATGTGAAGCACTTGACGAAGATTCGATGAAGCCCTAGATGGGATATAATCCCTAGCAAATCTGGTTGGATACTTGAAGGCAAAATTGGTATATGGACCATGGACATTGATGGCCCTTGAATATTGGTTCACGAGGGAGAGGATCACTTCTCTTTTAAGATAAGTATTTCTTGACTTATGATGCTTCTTACTTGTTAGACTTATAGATCTGATGATTATGTTTATTGATTGCACTTCTTGCATATATATTTGAGTATATGGATTTTATAAGTTTATAACATCCTTGATGAGATGTCATGAGTAGATCCTTCTTAAGGATCACTTTGAGATGTAGATTTGAAAAGAGATAAAGAGGTACTTGATGAAAAAATGACAAAGTGCTTCAAGTGACCTATGTCTAATGAAAAGGTGCACAGGTAATACCACAAGGTATGATGATAATGTCTCTTTCTTTGATGGCTCATACATGTATATGAAAGTGACTTGGATCTATGTCTTCTATAATGAAATGTTACTCGTACAGTTGAAATTTTAACCTTCTTGAGTTCTATGAGGCTATCTAATGTTGATACATCGATACACTTGCTGTCTAGCTAACATCTATGATCTATCTATTGGATATCTTGATCCAGAAAGAAGGCTAGCACAATGATTCTAGTAAATGATACTCTTGATACTTGTCATGATGAAGGCATATGGAAAGAGAGAATTTGACACTCTTATTGTTTTGATAAAGCTTTATTGAACGAACTTTCTTGATCTTATTGATAATGAAGAGCATGGTAAGTGTAAGATTGATAAGTAGATATCTTAATAACTATGGTCATGTGTTGATGACATATGGTTAAATAGGATGTCATAACTTGATGAAGTGACTTGATAGAAAGTGTTATTGTGTTCATAATATTTGAGATATGATGTTATTAATATCTGCTACTTTGAGTCTAACGTTTAATGAAAGATTGATGTCATGATCTTGATAACCATGATAGATATATGTTTATGATCTAACAGATTTGTTGTTGCATGACTCTAATAGAGACAGGTCGATGATATAAATGAGATGATCCTTAGTGAGAAGGAGAATATATTCTCAAGACTCTTAATCATACTGATATTTGAATTCTGTGTTGATGAAATATGATATATGTGCATCTGATAGTATTGATTTGTAACACGGTCTCAGATCTGAATCCCGTACAAAAACTAGGGTTTCTACTCTGTACACAGTCACTGATCTAGAAAATCTCATCCGTGGACGCACGCATGCTAAGGCCTAAACAACGTCCAGGCAGCTAAATTCGCTCTAATGCTAACCTGAAGGAAGTGACCAGAGGTTTGACTATAGTTGACCATCATCTGAAGCTTTCTAAAGTTGTTTGAACTCTCAATCATGATTTTTTTGACATATCCTACCACTATAATCTGATTTCTGAAGTTGTTGGGTTAAATTGCTAATCACATAATGAAGTATTATGCATGAAAGTGGATGGTCACCTAGAAGATGCTAGCTCAACAGATGTGTTGCAGATGGCTAGATCTGCAAGTAAGAAAAGGTTGAATTTTTTCCATAATATGAACATGCAGATTGAACTTGTGTTTGCAAGTGATCGAGACATAGATATAGATATGTCACTATTTTTGTGCTATAAGAGGTTGGCATGACTGGATTACTGATATATATGAACAATGCTTTTTCATGATGCTTGAAAATAATTTTGAATTGATGATTAAGATGTGACTTGACTATAGATCTCTCTACAATAACGAATTTGGACTTGATTTGATGTCTAATGATATGATTTGACAATGGTTGATTTGCCTTGATGTCTATGCTTTGTGGGCATAATGACTTATGTGAATATCGAAAGCATGATTTCAAATTGGCCTCCTTATTCCTAGCACAATGGTTGAGGTAATGATAGTTACAATTCAACATGAAAATGGAATATGCATGACTCATCCTTGATGTATGCATTTGCACCTATTGACATAAATGACTTATGTTATGATTCTGAGAATGAATTGATAAAGTTCAGATTGATAATACATGGATGTAGAGATAATGCATGGTTGATGACAACTTTTTTGCATGATAAGAAATGAAGTCATGATTTGATATGATCTCCACCTGTCTCTTGGTTGAAAGTATTGATAATGTGATAATGATGACCTTGATAATGGTCGTGCTTGGACTTCTAAACTCTAATGAGATGACTTTGTTGATATGATACAACATTGATTTATGTAAGACTGATTATGCTGGCTTAGAAAGACATTATTCTTATAGCATTGCATAAAGCAAGCTCCATAATCCTGATATGTCTATATTTGACAGTTATCTGATGAAGTCAGGATGATGAGTTCCAAGGTATGGCTTTGATATTTATTATGGTTTTGGTTTTATACCTTGATGATCTATTTGTGACAGGTGATGAGCCTATGATGATCTAAATAAGAGGAAGAAGGCTTCTGAATCCCAAAATGATGTATCATGGCATGATGAATCGGTTTCTGGAATTTGGGAAAGAAATTCCATATTGCAAATCTATAGGAAAATGTTTTTGAATAATGAAAATATAAATACTTGGATATTCTGATTTGTAGTTCAATATGTTGTTGAATTTGACATGGCACTCGAAATTTTATTGAAGCATTAATGTTACATTTTGAACATCCATCTGTATATGTATGATGTGCATAGAACCTAATTAAATTCGTGCTTGAATTGCTTCACTCACATAGAGTTGCCACCGAGCATGATTTGAAGTATCTGCATGAGGTGTTCTATTTTTTTATATGTGTCTACATAAATGCATTGCTGATAAGCACATTTGGATGTTGCTTTAGTATGAGGTCTGCTATGATATCTTGGATGAGAGTTCATAGCATGACCGAGGATGATCATGATGCTACTAGTGTGGCTAGTTGTGAAGTTGAATACAAAAGCTCCTTGGAGAGCTGGTTGAGCATGATCTGAATATGACATGTGTACATTACGATGACCGAGAATCCCATATATATAGTTGGGACTAAGATAATCTCATATATTGAGTCAGCACAGTTATTTGAAACAAGCTCAGGCTCGTGGTTGGTACCTCCTTGAGAGGGAGGATGATTATGGTATCCTTTTCTTATTTATATGATTAAATATGATCTGACATGACATTTGATTTGATGTTTTGTATGAACATAAAACAACTACTATTGAGACAAGCATATACCAGATTCGAGAATGATGAGAGTGAAATTGATCAAGGATACTGGGCCAACTCTTCTCCCCTGCTTGAGCTCCCAGGGGGAGGAATTGAGGGAGAAGGGATCCTAGGGTTGAGGGAACTTTGGACAATAGGGCGTTGCCCCTATATATTACCCATAGGGTTAGAGAATTTTACTCCCCTATCTTCATAGGGTCATAGAATGCTACTCCCCTATTTGGTCTTTGCAGAGTATACCCAATTGGCATCATACCCAAAACTAGGCCAGCTTTTCGGGAATATCGATCCTCGTTTGGCCAACAAATTGAGAGTGTACTTGGGGTGTACAACCTAATTCGATTATGATGCAGGTGTTCTACCACATAAATATTTTGGGTCAGCGATGGGAAGATCAGTACGAAATTGGATGGGTTGAGATAACTCGATATGATTTCAGCTTCAGGGAGAGCTCCTTGTTGAAATTGCAGGGTCGAGGGCGTACTCCCCCGTGTGATGAATTATCTTATTTCTCAGTATGGGTGGAAGCTATTTCTTCCCGATGTGGTTCCAGGTTGAGATGTACTCCTTGATGATATGCTCTCCGATGACGATTGATGATGATATTCCAGGTAGTAGCACATTCGAAGAGATTCCAGATAGTAGCTTGATGGATAGAGCGTGGTAGTTTGAGCTCCCCTCCGGTAAAAAATACTTCTTCTTCTAGATCCGAGAATGTTCAACATACAAGCAGGAACAATCAAGAGATAAGTAGGAATAAGAAAATGATAGATCGAGATGTACAATGATGATTTGTGATTATGAGACACTTGATATGGATGTGGCATGATGACTACATGATAGAGATGATCCATGATGACACTTGAAGATTCCAGAATGGAATATTGATCGACAAACATATATTGGCAGGTGTAATTCTCCCTAGTTGAGAGGGAGTGTTAATTTTCGCAACTATGGTCAAATTCCACCTTACATAGCTCAAATTACCTATATTATAGTTGCATTAGATTCCTCTTTTCGAGAGGACTAAAATCGACCTAAAGACCACCCAATTTGGTTAAGCAGAAATTGATTTATGAATTATTTTATTCATACATGTATTATGGAATGGGTTGGCCCTAACCACATGAGTAACTACTTGGGTCAGTCTTAACCCCAAGTGACCCCTCAAGAAAGCCTATAAATAGAAGATACCTCAAGATCATTTGGACACACCTTCTCTTATCTTTTTTCTTGGTTTTCATAGGTTCGACAGAAGGAGTTTCTTGGATCTCGAACGCTGGCACAAAACATGGCATTTTGGTCCTTGGACACTAGCACACAAGCCTATGAGAGAGACTAGAGACCCTTGGAAGCTAACACAGAGGCTTATGGGAGTGACTAGGGCTTAAGAGGTAGATTTGGAAGTATTGGTCCCTAGTCACTCGCACAAAGTGGTCTGAGAGTGACCAGGCTGTCCCGGACGCATGCACAGTGACTTCCAGGGACCAATGAAGGGTTTTTTTGTAGATATGAGGAGTTGGTCCTCAGACACATGCATAGAATGGCATGGGAGCATCCAGATTGTCATAGTTGTTGGAACATAGTTCTCAGAGAGAGTGTAGGGCTGCTATAGTCGCTCGCACAGTTACTCCTCCCTGGGTCTGAGACTTAAAGATGAGATTTTAGTATTCCGAAATTTTCACTTAGGGACAACAGTGATCAGAAGTGTTTGGCATAGTGACAACAACATACAGCGGTTGACATCAATTTGTGATAGCACATTACAACCATCAGTATAAGGTTTTTTATTTCTAGCATGATTAGATTTGTTTCATGGATATCATTCTTGTTTTGCTGCATAGATAAAGTTATGGATCATTGTACTCTATTTTGCTACATCATTTGATGAAGATCTAAGAAGAAGAAGATTTGCAACGGTTTTCCCCATTGTGGGTTTTACCTTGGTCTCATACCAATCCTAGTGTCTCTATGTGCATACTTTCTTCTACCATTCCTTTTATGTTCCAATGCATTGGTGATGATGATGATGATGTTTCTTTCTATATAATTGCATATGTTGATGTATAATGGTGTATATTTGAATAATTTAATGATGATATGGGGTGAAATTAATGTATTAATGGTGAAATGTAGTTATCAAAGTAAGGAACAGTGTCACCCTAAGAAAATTTAATAGTCAGTTCAAGTTCCTGACTAAGTTTTGCATTAATATTTGTCCTTGTGTCATAAATCATTCTGGAAAATTATATCAAGTCCTGGGCAGGTATGGATACTAACCCTGAAAAGTGGCTCAAATTTTGAGGTTGCATGCTCAGGATATGGAAATCTTGATTGTAGTCACTAGGACGCAAGGTTATCCATGATACTAGAGGGCTACATTCACTAGCTTTCCTTGTTATGCAAGCGACTGGGAGTCTAGATCCCTGAAAAGGAAAGCTAACTCACGGTTTTGTCACCTAGAGTGGTTTTTTAGCTCTTGTGGGTCTTGTAACTCTTGACAAAGGTCACTAAGGTTTCTTTGTCTCGACTCCATTTCCTTACTGTGATTAAGGAGGTCGAGTTGTAACCCACCCCTCCCACTTTTACCCACTTTAACCAACTTTTCAGGGTAAACATGAGATGAGGACTATTATTATATGATTCAACCTCCTAATTACAATTAAGGAAGTCGAATAGAAAAATTGAAACTTCATTGACCTTCCTCAGGAGCTACAAGACCCCCAGGAGCTAAACAACCATCCCACGTACTTAGACCCTAAGCTAAACTACCTTTTCACTAACCTAGGATGCTATTCACATGCATATAATGCATCTATGAGACTTTAGGCCTCCATTTGCATGCATAAGCATACAAGGTAGCGACTGCAATCCCAATTTCTCAGTTCTTAGCCTACAACCATGAGATCTGTGCCACCTTTTAAGGACTAGACTCTAGATCACTACCTAGAACTTGATGAGACTTTCCAAAATAGTAAATGACACAAGGACAAAGCCTCTAATGCAAAACTTAATCAAGGACTTGACCTAACGAGGCCTAACCATGACATTCATTTTGTCAAACACAAGGTGAGCATGAAATCTACAAGGCATGGATGCATATCTGAACATCGAGATATGAAACTTATTTGAGAATCACCAAGAAGGTCTAATGGCCTCTCACAATAGCTACAATAAAATCTATTAGTTCATGCATTCAATAACCATTCATTTACCAATTAAAACATGATAAGAGACATAACTGGAATCTGTCACAAAATCGTGCTTATAACCAATGTATAACCAGGATAATAACACTTATAGAATAACAATAAATGCCACATCATATCAAGTACATTTAATCATAAAATAAAAGAGGAGTTATATCTTATCAACATATGCAAAATATAACAAAGTCAAGGACTTCCACGTACCACCCGACCATAGATTGGGTTGAACCAAATATTTCTTTTAGCCAATCACCCCCATGCCATTTTCCAAGCATGAATGTGGGATCTCATGGGATAAACTAATACATAAATACCCAAGAGAATCCATAGGTTAAACCACCTCCACCCTCACACTACTGTGATCTCATCTAAACCGGTCCTAATATCACAAAACGAAACCAAGCTTGGATGCCTCATAATTCCTTCACAATCCCTTGAGGAAGTTTCCTGTCTCCACCCACCTATTAAGGGCTTCTCGGATAAAACTGTCTCCACTCCCAATTTGTGGGATTTTCCTGAGATCACCTCACCCATATCCAAAACCTTTCGATAATCCCAATCTCAACAAAGAATGAATCTCATCACACCATGGCTATTTGAAAATGGCAAGGCAAGTCTAAAACCACTAACAAACTAGGAAAAAACCATGCCAATGACAATAAGTGACCCAACTACACACATGCATGTACCATGAATGCCAAAATTAGCTAGGAAATCACACATGCAACTTGTTACCTACAAGTATTCTTGTTCAAGCCACTTGATCCAACTCTTCATTGATTGATCCTTTCTTTCCTTTGCTTTCTTGTCCTTCCTTTGCTTGCTTTATTGCTTTATCCTCTTGGTGCTCTTCTCTCTCTCACACTAACTCTAAAGCCAAACTGACAAAAGGCTGAGAAAAGTCGTGAACTGATCCTTTAACACATATTTCATTAAAATTAGAAAAAAATTATTAGAAAGACATCACTATAATTTATCTTTTTAGTTATTTCGAAATTCTAGATCCACTATTTAATTCCAAATTTAATGAAATATGTGCTCTTTGATGCCTTTTTATTATTGATGCGTCTAATTTCTTCATTTCCTCTATTTTCCTTCAATTTCCTCCTCACATGAAACCTATGAACTTTCATATTCCTTTTCTCATATTTTCCTTTATTTTCATAAATAAATACCAATTAATGCTTCATTGCCTTTCCAAATATTTTACCAATTTCTTTAGCCATAATAAACCAAATGAACACCCACCAGGATTTATTGCCCAACATTCATCTTGGAATACGTGTCCCATGACCTTGGTCTCATTTTTCCTTTATTACTTTATTACATCAACTTTTAACCTAGGGTTTTTATAGACCCCTTCCCCTTAGGGGAAACCCATCCATGGTGTTCAATGACACCTATGACCAACAAACCATTGAAAACAAAACATACTGCCTATGGAGCTTTATAATCTAGCTCGTTACAATATTTATAATAACATCCTGCTGAGAATCATGACCAACATGACAAAAATATCGCTTATTTGAGATTTATAACACAAATCATTATGGTATTAATAATAACAACCACATATACATATGAAAATTTGCTTCAACTATCAAATAACGATACCATCTAGGGAGCTTTATAAATCTAGCTTGATATAATATTCATAATAAAATACACATGTATACATATGCATGCCTAATCTAACCAGCAAATAAAAGGGTACAATTCCTACATCCGCAACAAGAGAACCTAGAGGCTCACACCTTCACCCTCAAAAGTAGTACCAAGATTCACCTCCTTCCTAGGAAGTCTAGAACCCACTACCAAATTCAAACCTACATCCATTGTACAACACTATGATCCTCACACTATCTTTCCCTCAGTGAACAATTATCAGTGCATTGTTTCGGGGAACACTCCTAATGTGCATCTGATTCCATCTGGCAATGCTAATGACTAAAAATAAATTATTCTCCAACCTTCCCTTCTCTGTTACATAGTCCCTTAAGCAATCTAGTCACCCCCTTCCATGTAGTCACTCACCTTCTAAGTTCCCCGACTTCCGCTTTCTCGAGCGATTCATCCCTTGGTAAGATTTCCTCACATTGGAAGGTCCAAAAACCAAGGCATATACTTGCCTCAAAACCATGATACTGATCATAGCATGCTCATGGAAATCAATGGACAATATTGGGTACCATTGTCCCACAATGGCCTTCCTCTAGAAGTGCTTTACCAACATATTGTTGTTTGCTCCAATGCCTTTTTGTTTTTGCTGCTAATTCTTGTAGCTAGTTTCAACCACCCCAACTAGGCATTTCCATGCTTTCATGTACCAAAAACATAATTGCCATGAGATTAAAAATAAATTCAAATCATACCTCATTAGTGGCCCAACAATAAGGTACACTTGCAATTCTCTTTACTTCTTGTCACAACAAGTCAAACTAGCTCTTTGATCAAATCATCATGTATAAACATATTACATTTGGTTAGATCAAAACAAAACCCTCATAAATTAAAATCATAGATCACATGCATAATTAAAAAATAAATTAAAATACTGATACTTATCTTCCCATGATTGTTTTCTTTTGCCTTTGTTCTTTATCCTTTTCATGCCCAGATTGAATCGATTGCCAAACCCAGAAAGCACACAATGCCTTCTCTTTAAGCAACAAGG
The DNA here is from genome assembly GCA_031772625.1 of Pinus tabuliformis. Taxonomy (NCBI): domain Eukaryota; kingdom Viridiplantae; phylum Streptophyta; class Pinopsida; order Pinales; family Pinaceae; genus Pinus; species Pinus tabuliformis. Next base: position 1,025,622,922 of record CM062820.1, on the reverse strand, counting down.
GAATCTAAAGACTAAACTACCTCCTCCCTCAATATCAACAATAAGGTTATCCCGATACTAAACTGCCTCAACCCTAAAATATCAACAACAAGGGCATCCAAATACTAAACTATCTCAACCCTCAATAACAACAAGGGTATCCCAAGAATAAATCGCCTCAACCCTAAATATCAAAAATGGCATCCAGAGACTAAACTGCTGATCCAGGTGAATATTGGTGGCCACTCACCTATTCCACCTAGCCATCCAGTCGGTTTCCTTTGTTGACGTGTTCATTTCAACATTTACTATTTTTAGCAGTTTTTCAGATCCTGAACTTCCAGAGCAGTTTTGACCCCCTAAACAACATTCTTTTGAGGTTCACAGCAGGCCCATAGCCACAGGCAAGGTCCTAGTTCAAATCCTATAGTACTTGAAGAGACATTTCCAACAAGGTATTGTATGTGTCAAACGAAGATAATATGACCAAGTTATGACCATGGGAAGTTGGCTGCCCAACTAACCCCAACAAGGCCCACAAACTCTTGGCGTTACATCTCCTAGGGTTAGGGTTTTGGTTGTTTATGGTTTTCCCTTGTTGTTCGATAATAAATAGGCCCTTGAGCCTCATTGTAACATAGTTCAGAGGCATGTAGACGCCACATTTCTTCTAAGAGATAAGCTACCATCGCCTAAGCTAGTTTATTTCCATTGTGTTTGTAAGCATATGTCATTATTTTGATATTAATGAAATGAAGTGTTATTTTTGTTGCATTTATGTATTTATGGTTACATCTGTAATTCATTTTGTTCCTATTTGAGATCGGACCAGTGATATCAGAGCAGTCTGCTCTTTCTCTGTTTTTCTTTGCATGTCCCCAACGATGTCAGGGTACAAGGAGTTAGGGCTTGAACTGGTTGAACCTTTGCAAGACCAGGCGCACAAACATCGACAACCTCCCATGGTGGAAGAAAAGAAAGATTAGGGGGCAGGAGATCCTTTCATAATATTTCTCGAGGAATATCTCGAGTGACAGAGGAACGCGATGATGGATAAATTTGCCCAGATCTTCCAATGACTACCCGCAGGTGAGACATCTTCATCCAAAAGCCACTCGAGAGGCACCACTCCTTTTAAGGTACAATTTAACTTTGATATTCCCATATTTGAGGGCCAGATAGATGCAGATGTCATAGATAAATGGTTGAATATGTTGGAAGGATATTTTTTAGTTCATGACTTTTCCAATAGGGAAAATATTATTTTTTCACTTCTCAAAGCTGCCACACATGTCAAGGACTAGTGGGAAACCTACTGTGAACGGAAGGGCAAGAGGGAATGCTCATTATTTTCAGCCTTGCCCACTTGAGATTCTTTCTGAGACACCATCAAGGAACAATATTACCTTGTCGGGAGTTATGAAGATAAATACATAAAGTGGACCACACTACGGCAAGGAAGGGACCAAGATGTGTCAGAGTTCACAAATTTTTTCCATACCCTCTGCACGAAGTTGGGTATCAAGGATTCTGAGTGGAATTTGGTACTCAAGTATCGTGACTGTCTACACAAGTACATCCAAGATGATATGGAGTTCCTGGACATCTCCTTGCTCAGCACAACATACCAATACACTATCAAGATTGAGCAGAAGTTTAAACAGAAGAAGCAAGACTTTGGATCTGCGAATCCGAAGCAAGGAAAATAAGCCCCTAAACCAAAAAGAAAAGGCCAAATCCAAGGTAGGGCAACCCATGACAACCCGTAAAAGCCGCAAGCAAAGAAAAACACCACGAAGACAAACAAGAACATGGGAAAATGGTGTGAGTTACATAAGAGATCCACTCACAACACAAAGTGAGTTTCGGGCCTAGCAGTCATTGGTGGCTGAGTTGAAGGCTTCTGATTTAGATGTATGTTCTGACTTTGGGTCAAAACCTGATAAGGGGAATGAAAAAGGGAAGCAGATCATTGATGCAAAGCCCAATGCCATTGTGGCTACCACAAGGATCGAGAAGAATGAGGCTGAAGATCTAGAGGAGGGGGAATGCCTCTTCCACTCACAGATGTGGGTAAAGGGTTCTCTGTTGTAGTTGATTATTGATAACATGAGCCAAAAGAACCTCATTTAAATAGAGGTCATGAAGAAGTTGGGCCTACCGACAATAGAACATCCACAACCATACACCATCGGGTGGCTTTACCAAGGATGATATCTTCGTGTCATCCAATAAAGCTGCCTTCCCTACAAGATTAAGCCCTTCATGGATGAGGTACTGTGTGATGTTTCTCCTCTTCAATTTTGTGATGTATTATTAGGACAACCATACTTGTGGAAGCGAAATGCTATATATGAGTGTAGACCTTGCTCTGTGATTATTACTTTGGGCAATAAGTTGTACATGATACTGGAGGTAGCCCCGCCTACTGTCATCTCTTTGATCAGTGTAAAGTAATGCAAGAAGATCATTTCCCAAAATACGGATTTTTTTTCCTTATGATTCGCCCTCAGGGAAAGAAGAAGGTTATGGCCACAACTTCTAAACAGGGCTCCTCTGCGCAACAAAAGAAAATGGACATGGTCTAGGAGGAGTATAGGGACATTTTCGCATCACCTATAGGGGTACCTCTACACTGTCAGGTCAAGAACTCCATTGATATAACCCCAGGTGTGTCACTACCCAGTGGACCAATCTCCTGACACTCTGTTCTAGAGAACGATGAGATCAAGAGGTAGATTCAAGAATTGTTGTAGAAAGGGAACATCGGGCCAAGCTCATCACCTTGTGGGAGCCCGATTATATTGGTACAGAAGAAGGACAGGACCTAGAGACTCTATATTGACTATCAGGTGTTGAACAAGATCACTGTCCAGAATAGGTACCCAATTCCATCGATTAATGAACTTCTGGACTAGCTCAAGGGGGAATATATTTCAACTATATTGACCTAAAGTCTAGTTATCAATAGGTGCCTATCGAACCCTCCATTGTATGGAAGACTGCCTTCAAATCCATGGAGGGCCTTTTCAAATGGTTGGTCATGCCTTTTGAGTTGACAAATTTCCCTGCAAACTTCATGAGATTGATGGACAACATCTTGCAACCCTTCACCAATGCATTAATGGTGGTGTATTTAGATGACATCTTGATCTTGAGCTAGAGTTGGGAAGAGAACCTCCACCATATTCGACAGGTCATTCAAACCCTATGACAACACAAGTTGTGTGCCAATTCGGAGAAATGCACTTTTGGCATGACCCAGGTTCAATATTTGGAGTACATAATTGATGAGTAGGGTGTGCATGTGGATCCAGCCAAGATACAAGTCATTCGGGATTGGCAGCCCCAACCTCTCTGACATATCTACGCAACTTTGTAGGTCTTGACAATTTCTAGTGTAGGATCGTGTTGGGGTTCTCTCACATCACTTGGCCTTTAAGTCAAGTCACCAAGGGTGGAGCAAAAGAAATGTTTTTTCGGTACAAAACCCAACAGAAGTCATTTTCTGAGTTGAAGCTTCGCTTCTGCTCTACACCAGTGCTCAAATTACCGTAACTACAACAAACATTTGAGATTGAGACAGACACCTTCGACTATGTTATTGGTGCATTTCTTACTCAGCAGGGGAATCCAATGGCTTACCACAGTAAGACACTTTCAGACACAGTCTGAAAGTATCCCACTTACGACAAAGAAATGTATTCTATTGTGCAGGCCTGACGTCAATGGAAGTATTACATTATGGGGAAGGAAACAATCATCCACATAGACCACCGACCCCTGTAGTTCACACAAACATAAGGGAAGTTAAAATGATTGCCATCGGAAATGGTCCACCTACTTGCAAAAATTTCATTTGAAAATTAAGTACAAGAAGGGAAGCACCGATAATGTTGTTGACTGCCTCAACCAACCACCAGTCATGGTGTTGATCATTGTGCTCAAATCCTATGGGCACAAGACTTCGGGGTGGTCGCGTCCTTACCAAAGCGATCCATAATTCGGTAGCACAGACCAGACACTCCTGGAAGGGAGGAAAGTTCTAAATTTTCACCTTCAGGATGCACTATTATGCCACCTGGGACACATATGTGTTCCTTCAAGTGAGCATGCCAAGATGATTTGGGAGGAACACTATAGTCGGATCATTGGACATTTCAGAGTAAAGAAAACAATGGTGGTACTGTAGAAGTATTTTTATTGACCAAAACTTCATCAATATGTTGGGAAGTACATTAGATCCTACACTACTTACGCCATTGTCAAGCCAACCTTCAAGAAGTAAGGTATATATACTCCTCTACCTACTCCTAGTCGGCCTTGGGAATCTATCTCCATGGATTACATGTCGGGCCTTCCTTCTACTAAGCATGGCAACGACTACGTTTTCATGGTCGTCGACAGATTCTCTAAGATGGCCATCATGGCAGGCTCCTAGAAGAGTATCACAACAGATGCCACTGCTAAGCTCTTCTTTGAGCAAGTGTGGGTATAATTTGGGATCCCACAGTCCATTATCTCAGATCGGGACAGCAGATTCCTAAGTTCATTTTGGTCATGTCTCTAGTCGATGATGGATACCAAAATTACTATGTCCACAAAGTTCGACCCCAAAACTAATGACCAAAGAGAGGTCATCAGCAGGATGATCATACACGTTCTGCACATATACACCTCGAAGCATCCATGCACATGGGATGGAATCCTCCCTTATGTCCAGCACAACTAAAACAGAGCTCTACATAGCTCAATGGGCCATAGCCCCTTCCAGGTAGGGTTGGGATTTCAGCCATTATGCCTCATTTATTTGGCCACACCATTTGCAGCTACTCATGTAGATACGGTTCACGTCCAATTCGAAGCTGACATGGCTAATAGCTTCATTGAGCGCATTCAACACATCCGCAAGTAGGTCCATGATATATTGGACAAAGCTAATGCTAAGTATAAGTAGTGTCATGATCAACATCGAGTGTCGTAGAAATTCCAAATGGACGATAAAGTTTGGCAACATTTGCAGAAGCAGTGCCTCGCTGGACCCCACCGCAAGCTTCGCTCGCTTCAATATGGGCCATACACCATCACCAAGGTTGTAGGGGACAATGCCTTCAATCTCATCATCCCACCGTTCCTTGGTCTGCACCTAGTGTTCAATGTAGGTTGCCCGCAGCCATACATTTCACCATTGTTGGACACATCCGACATTGTAGAACAACTCACACCAATAGAGCTCAACCCAAACTGCATGGAATAGGCCACAACTGATTAGCTCATGAACACGCAGACCAAGAACACTCGTCATGATCCAGGTGGCTTCAGAGACACACACAGGACAAAGAGGGCTTATGGAAGCTCAAAAATAAAAGTGATCATAATGTTTTCGAACCACTACCATAATGTAGATCTTGTCGTCCTAATCACAGTAGTGTGAACAATTCGTCAATCCGAGCTCGTATGAGGGAGAACGAGCCAGTCAAAGTTTTGGTTGACTTTTGCTGACTGGGCAGGCTTAAGGAGGTAGGATTTTGGACAAAATCCGACAACCGGATTCTAACCAACCTGGGCCAAATTCCGGGTGAATTTTTGGCCTGTTTAATTTTACTCCTTCAGTCAAATTTTAAAATTTTCGAAAATGCCTTATTATCATTAAAAGTTAAAAAATAAAAATATAAAAAGGAGACGGTGGGCCACCACCCCCACCACCCCACGCCTCTCCATTATACACCATACGTATCAAATTGAGGAGGCCTATAGGAGGGCTAGCTTCACTCACATGGTGGCCCCATTGCACAACAACCATTAAACCATGTAACGTCAAAACCATGTACCAACGAACCCACAGTTAATATGACAGTGCCCCATTTAATGCGCCAATAGTGTTGTGGGAGTTATGGAGCAAGTTGCTCAATGAGGGCACGACCCCCACCCCCCTCCCCCCACCCCCATAAAACCATAATGTTGTGGGTTTTAAAAAAAACTGCAATATATTAAAATGGGAGGGGCAGGGTTTGACCACTCAACCCCTCCTCAACAAATTGCCTTATTTACCATTGCACCAAACTACTTCGTTGGTAAATCCATCAGAGAATTTATATAATCCTCATTTGCATAGTGCACCCAAGCAGCATGGAGGAACCCGGACCGGGCATGGAAATCAAGGCGATATTTTTTTTAATTAATTTATTGCAAGTAACACCATGACTGAGCGAAATTTCCAAGAGGGTGAAATTTTTGCAGTGTCCAAATTGGACAAACTTTATGTCGATTTTACACCTCTCAGCGACATGAGCCTGATGGCGTAGTCAATTTCCAGATTTGAGTAGCCGATTTGAAGAGGACCCGGAGGAGGGAATCTTGGAGGAATCTAAGGGGAATCTAAAAGATTCCTTGAGCCCTAGATTTCACTTTCCCATAATTCAGAAATTTGACAGTCGATTTTGCACTATTCGACACCGCAAATCTGATGGTGTGTTGATATTTTCCATTTTCTCATTTCATTTTTTGGCCACTTTTCTAAGTGGAGTTCAGGTGTTAGCGTTCACGTGCGAGCAACCATTTTCATGAGATTCAACATCGTGAGATCGATGGTACGAACAACTTCAGCAGTTTGACATCCTCTTCTTCAGATGGCCCTTGGATGTGAGGTATATGCAATATGTTCATGTACTTCTTTTACTATGCATTGTGTTTCACATATCCCTATTTGATGTTTGATGTGGGAACTTGTTTCTTACCCGTTTTCATGATTCTTGCTTGATGTGATGCGGAATCATCTGTGTGATGTACTTGTTGTCATGATTCATCATGTTTTGTTTGAGAGCCCTTTGTCGTCATGTTGATGGGATACTCATGTTGTCGCCATGTATGTTTGCATTGAGATTCCTTTTATGCCATGTTGGCGGGATGATCATCATGCATGAGTTTTGTGTCATATTGATATTAGTCCTTTTGACTGAGAGTTCCTATAGTGGAACATCTCTTGGAGCTACTCCCTACATGAGGGCATTTTCCTTGTATGATAGACATCACCTCTTATGTACATCATCACTATTGACATCACTTAATGTAGCGGCCTACACCATCTTAACACTGGGGCTCGGAGATGTAGTCCCTTCTGGACGAACTTTGTTATCAACGGCTTATGTTTTCATGTGTTGATGATTGTCATGTTCCTTCTTCTTTACATCATGCACATGTATTCATTGATGTTCTTTTAAAAAATGCAATTTAACAGATCACGAAAGTAAAAGGTCTTGGAAGGGTCCTTTGTCACACCTGGACCTGATCAAGTGGTATCAGAGTGGTCTTTGTGTGGATGTGAATTGCAGCGTGAACGATGGGACATGCAGCGACAGAGGATGAAAAAGCGATGTACGAGACCATGCTCAAAATTTCCAAAATAGTGGAAATAATGTATGAAACTCTACAGAAAGAGACAGAGGAAAAGAAGTGATTGTAGCTTCAGTTGTGAGCCACAGAAGAGCCCCTGAAAGAATTGAAGCACAACATAGAATCTTCAAACAGAGAATGTTGAATTGAAGATGCTTCTACATGAAGAGAAAGAGGAGAAACATAGTCTGCTACGATAGCTGCAAGCAAAGGACAGAAAAGATGCAGCATGACCCGTGCGAGGTAAAATGTAATTCTCTAAATTCATGTTTGTGTCTTGATGATGATTTCGTTGTTTTTCAAAATCATACCACGGGAATTAGCTCCAAACTATCGAATAAAATGGGGTATGAAGGAAAAGGCTTGAGCGTTAAAGGCCAAGGCATTGTCAACCCCATCAAAGTAGAAGAATTACCCCGTCAGACAGGACTTGGGTATGTTAGGAAAGAAGTTGGGGAATGCGCCAAGACAACTAGCGAATCACCAACAACAGATGATGAGAAGCTCTCATCAATTATTTCCAAATCAACAGAGGAGGTAAAAGATGTTGATTTCCTTTCGGTTTCATCTTCACATAGTATGATTTCTGTTGGAGATTTGAAGATCCCAATTACAGGGACAAACAGGAGGCTCCTTATAAGGAAAAGGCACGAGGAGGAAGAACAACTTGGTGTTAATAACCAAGGCATAACTCAACCATTGGAGGTTGTGCATAGACCTCAATCTGCAGGCTTGAGATACATCGAAGGAGAATGCTCGAAGGTGCTAGATTCTTCTGAGACATTGTCAAAACCGTCAAGGAACGAGAATGATGGGAACACTTTCCCATCATCTCATGGCAATTTCCATTGCAAGGAAAGAGCTGAGGCAAGCTCTTAGCGCCATACTTACACCGGAGACAACAAGGAAAGGTATAACCACTCTCGATATGCGAATGTTCATTTCAGTTATAATCATGTTTTTAGTGATGGACATAATTCAAGACATCAAAAAACATGTACCTTTTTTCGATTACATAACCATACATTTTCTAAGTGTTGGAAAAGAATAGTAGCACAAACAAAGAAGAGGCGTGAAAGACCCTCTCAAAAACAAGTAAAGAAACATGTTAAGAAAATCTAGAGGAAGAAAACCTATTGCAGTCATTGCGACAGAAGTGGCCATCAAAGAGCCACTTATTGGAGGCTCCATCTAGAGTAGTTCCTTAAAAACAAAGTGTCGGTGCATGAACCTGATGAAGAAGTTGTTCGATAAGCAAAACCGCCACAAGGAGGTGACCCATTCACCTTGATAAGTGAAAAATGGTTTCTTGATATGTTAGCGTTTCATGGTCGTGCTTTTGTAAATAATTTGTTGCATTTTAAAATGTAAAAGTGATGATGTGTTTTTCATCACTTGTTAAGCAACAATGATGTCTGGTCTTATTTTGAGTTGCATGATAAACTGTGAAAGTGATGTCGTGTTTCCATCACTTGTCAAAACAAAATAGTGTTTGGCCTTATTGTTGTAAATCATGTGTTGCAGTGATGATGTGTTTTCCATCACTTGTTGAAGCAATAATGATATGTTGGCCTTGTTTTCGTAGCTGGGGTATTGTGTCCATCTTGATGTAAACTTGACCACCAAGTAGGTGTTATAAACTTGTGGCAAGTATGGGATGCTTGGGTCATTCGTTGGTCATGAAATTCAAGCATGTGATTTGCAGACAAGGTACAAAGAAGTTGCAGATTTTTTTTTATGCTTTTGGAGGACCAAAAGCTCCTCAGTGGGGAGGATTGATCCAGGTGGCTCCAGAGACACACACAGGACAAAGAGGGCTTATGGAAGCTTGACAATCAAATTGATAAGAATGTTTTAGTACCAGGACCAGAGTGTATATCTCATCATCCTGATCACAACAGTGTGAACGGTTCGTCAATCCGAGCTCGTGTGAGGGAGAACGAGCCAATCAAAGTTTTGGTTGACTTTTGCTGATTGGGCAGGCTTAAGGAGGCAACATTTTGGAAAAAATTCGTCAACCAGATTCCGGCCAACGTGGGCCAGATTCAGGCGAATTTGTGGCCAGTTTAATTTGACTCGTTGGGTCAAATTTTAAAATTTTCAAAAATTCCTTATTATCATTAAAAATAAAAGAATTATAAAAGGGAGGTGGTGGGCCACCACCCCCACCACCCCACACCTCTCCATTATACACCATACGTATCAAATTAAGGAGGCCGGTGGGAGTTGAACCCACAGCCAGCGGGAGGGCCGGCCCCGCCAACGTGGCGGCCCCACGGCACAACAACCATTAAACCATGTACCAACGAACCCACAGTTAATATGACAACACCCCATTTAATGTGCCAAAACCATAAAGTTGTGGATTTTAAAAAAAACTACAATATATTAAAATGGGAGGGGTGGGGTTTGTCCACCTGACCCCTCCTCAATAAATTGCCTTATTTACCATTACACCAAACTACTTTGTTGGTAAATCCGCCGGAGAATTTATATAAACCTCATTTGCACAGTGCACCCAAGTACCATGGAGGAACCAGGACCAGGCATGGAAATCGAGGCGATATTTTTTTTAATTAATTTATTGCAGATGGAACCATGACTGAGTGAAATTTCCAAGAGGGTGAACTTTTTGCAGTTTCCAAATTGGATAAACTTTATGTCAATTTTACACCTCTCAGCAACATGAACCCAATGGCGCAATCAGTTTCTTGATGTGAGCAGCCGATTTTTAGAGGACCTGGAGGAGGGAATCTTGGAGGAATCTAGGGGGAATCTAAAAGATTCCTTGAGCCCCAGATTTTCACTTTCCCAAAATTTAGAAATTTGACAATCGATTTTGCACAATTCGATGCCACAAATCTGATGGTGTGTTCAAATTTTCCATTTGCTCATTTCTTTTTTCGACCACTTTTCTAAGTGGAGTGCAGGTGTTAGCATTCATGTGTGAGCATCGATTTTCATGAGATTCGACACTGTGAGATCAATGGTACGAACAATTTCAGCAGTTTGACATCCTCTTCTTCAGATGGCCCCTGGATGTGAGGTATATGCAGTATGTTCATGTACTTATTTTATTATGCATTGTGTTGCACAGATCCCTGTTTGATGTTTGATGTGGGATCTCATTTCTTACCCATTTTCATGATTCCTACTTGATGTGACGCAGAATCATCTATGTGATGTACTTGTTGTCATGATTCATCATTTTTTGTTTGAGATCCCTTTGTCATCATGTTGATGGGATACTCATGTTGTCGCCATGTATGTTTGCATTGAGATCCCTTTTATGCCATGTTGGTGGGATGATCATCATGCATGAGTTTTGTGTCATACTGATAGGAGTCCTTTTGATTAAGAGTTCCTGTAATAGAACATCTCTTTGAGCCACTCTTGCATGAGGGAATTTTCCTTGTATGATAGCGACATCACCTCTTATGTACATCATCACTATTGACAACACTTAATGCAGTAGCCTACACCATATTAACACCGGGGCCTGGAGACGTAGTCCCTCCTAGACAAACTCTATTATCAACAGCTTATGTTCTCATGTGTTGATGATTGTCATGTTCCTTCTTCTTTACAACATGCACATGTATTCATTGATGTTCTTTTAAAAAATGCAATTTAACACATCACGAAAGTAAAAGGTCTTGAAAGGGTCCTTTTTCACAGCCAAACCTAGATCATGCCAACAGAGGATCCAGCTATATTGAGTTGTTAAAGCAGGCCAACTCCTTCATCAGGGACCAGGTTGAACAAAAATTTCCTCACCTTATGGAGGCTCTGCACACAATGGGGACCATTGCTTCCTAAGAGGGGAGGACTGATCTAGGTGGATATTGGTGGCCACCTGACAATTCCACCTAGCCCTCCAGTTGGTTTCCTCTATTTCCTTGTTTCTTTCAGCATTTACTATTTTTAGTAGTTTTTCAAGTCTTGAACTTCCGAAGCAGTTTTGACCCCCTAAACAATATTTTTTTGAGGTCCGCAACAAGCTCATAACCATAGCTAGGGGCCTGCTACAAATCTTGTAGTACTCAAAGAGGCCTTTCCAACAAGGTATCGTATGCGCAAAATGGAGATAATATGACCAAGTTATGACCCACGGAAGTTGGTTGCCCAACTAACCCCAATGGGGCCAACAAACTCTTAGTGTTACATCTCCTAGGGTTAGGGTTTTGGTTGTTTATGGTTTTCCCTTGTTGTTCAATAATAAACAGGCCCTTGAGCCTCACTGTAACACAGTTCAGAGGCATGTAGATGCCACATCTCTTCTAAGAGATAAGCTACCATCGCTCGAGCTAGTTTATTTCCATTGTGTTTGTAAGCATATTTTAGTATTTTGATATTAATGAAATAAAGTGTTATTTCTGCTGCATTTCTTTATTTATGGTTATATCTATAATTTGTTGCGTTCCTGTTTAAGTTCGGATCAACTGTGTCAACCCTTAATAGCAACAAGAGTATCCTGAGACCAAACCACCTCAACCCTTAATACCAACAAGGGCATCCAGAGACTGAACCACCTCAACCCTTAATATTAACAACAAGGGCCTAGACAATCCCATACATGCCTATCCCATCATATTATTGTACAATGCATACTCATACATAATGTACAACACAACACATACACCTACACTTGGTGCACAAAATGACACATACACCTACGTCCAATGTACAACATGATACATACACCTACACTACAACATGACACATACACCTACACTCGTTTCATAACACGATACATACAACTACACCCGGTATACAACACTACACATACACCTACACCTAGTGTACAACACAAAACATATAATTACACACCATACAATACTATGAATACACATGTCATGATACAATGACTACACAATACCCATAACAAAGTACCACATGTACATAACACTACATACACAATGTGCGCACAACACCTTATGTATGTAGCACCACTTGCGCAATGTGTACACAACACCACTTGCACGATGTGCACACAAAACCACATGCACACAACAACACATGTACTACATCTACACATCACCACATGCACACGATGCCACATGTATAACATGCACACAGTACCGTATGTACACAACACTGCATATACAACATGTACATAGCACCATATGTACACAGTACCGGTTATACAACATTACATAGCACCATATGTACACAGTACCAGTTATACAACATGTACAAAACACCAGTACTGCACATCTAGAGACCACACGCTCTCTACCAAACAACCTTGTTTCTAGTATCTCTCCACTATGCATGCTTATCCCAGCATGTTGCAGATCACACTGTTATCATTCCGCTGATATATCCCTAAGCATTACATGCTATAACATAAACATAGGCATAAGCACATAATATCATATCATATCCACATGATACTAACTTGCTACTATTCCCATTTGATTCATAATAGCCCAAACCAATTTACCGATGCATCAATGGTTACAATTGGGTCATGAGCTGAAAGGTTCTATATTTAAAGTTTATTGTTACCTAATTTCCCAAAATGGAGGTTCTATATTTAAAGTTTACTGTTACCTAATTTCCCAAAATGGACCAACCTCGGCCTTAACCCTGTGACCTCCCACCGACAGTCCAATGACTTAACCAACATGCTACCAAACTACTAGAAATAACAAGTGCTAGCAATTTATATTTGAAGTGTAACCTGCTACTCTTCCCATTTGATTCATAATAGCTCAAACCAATTTCCTTACTAATGCATCAATGGTTACAATTGGGTAGTGAGCTGAAAGGATTTATATTTAAAGTTTATTGTTACCTAATTTCCCAAAATGGACCAACCTCGGCCTTGACCCTGTGACCTCCCACCGACAGTCTAATAACTTAACCAACATGCTACCAAACTACTTGAAATAACAAGTGCTGACAATTTATACTTGAAGTGTAAATATGACCAAAGCCCACAAAATTACCAAGGTCAACGGGTTCAACCATGCAACCTCTCGCACCTTGGACTTAACCAACATGGTACCAAACTACTTGAAAAAACAAGTGACCGCAATTTAGCCCGCAAAATTACCAAGGTCAACGGGTTCAACCATGCAACCTCTCCCACCTTGGACTTGACCAACATGGTACCAAACTAACCTCTCCCACCTTGGACTTAACCAACATGGTACTAAACTACAAAATTACCAAAGTCAACGGGTTCAACCATGCAACCTCTCCCACCTTGAACTTAACCAACATGGTACCAAACTACTTGAAATAACAAGTGCTGACAATTTATATTTGAAGTATAAATCTGACCAAGGATATGATTTTATGCAGAGTTTGAAGACCAACAACTAGATAATGGGAAGGTTGGGATTTAACCCAAGACCTTTTGTTCAACAACTTTGTGCTTTTACCCATGCACGAAAAAGTGTGTTTTGTAAAATCATTTTATTTCGATAATAAATTTATAGAAACCAATGTTAAAAAAAAACACGATAATATACTTTTTCTATACACCATCGACTTCCATTGAAATTCTAACGCACTTTAAATATGATTGGTAATTATTATATAATATTTTATTACACCATCATCTCAATGACAACCTTTAGTGATGAAGTTGTATATTTTCCTTATTCATTTTCCTTATAAAAATAATACACTTTTAGTTTAGCCTCCCATCTTAAGCCCGAGAGCATACTTTCGCTGTGATGTCCGACCTTCAGGATGATAACAGACTTTTACTTTAATGTCCCATTTACAGACGCACACATACTTTTACTTTAAATTTCCATTTATAGGCACGCACACGCTTTATTTTAGTGTGTCATTTATAGACACTCACATGGAAAAATCAAAGAAAGTCCACTGTCGCGCGGAAGAAACCGAGAATAACCATTCCTGCAAACAAAAGAACCTTCCTGCAAAGAAAAGAACAACGAATATCGAATATCGTTGTAACAGAAGTAAAGCATATCCAATATCATATGGTAGGCTGCCTAGGGTACTCTACTCTCTGCACGTCTCTATATATAGAGACACATACGGATTTTTTTTGGTTTAATTATATTATGAAGATTTGAGTTTCAATTGCTAAGGCCCTGGAGCAAGTAGCAGTAGAAATGGTTGAGCTTGCACAAGGAATGTCAATTTTCAAAAGAGAATTGAAAAATATACAAATGACCCTTCTAATGCAGGACAGGAAAATGGATTAGCTCATATAGTTGTTGAAAGAGAATGGAATAGCGGTGAAGACAGAAAATCCAGCAAATGCAGTAAAGAATGATGCCATGCATCCGTAGCCACAGCAGTTGAAGACATCAAAAGGTTTTTACATGGAGTTTTTTTGTGTTTTTTCCAGATAGTAGTAGTTTAATGTTAACAGTGTTGAACAGTATGGATCTTTCTCCAGCGTTTAATAGTATGTTTTTGGATAGATTACCGGGATATTTAGTCTGGTTTGATGAACTGAACTGCTATTTCTTTTGGATGGCGGTTATATATTTTATGAGGTCATCCGGTTTCCCTGTTAGGCGGGTGGCAATATGTATATGTACATAGTTTTCAATTTCAGTAATAGAATTTTACCTTAGCTTACAAAAAAAAATTGTTTCGAGGATAAATTACATTAAATCATATTAAATAGTTTAAAATGTCCACTAAATCTTTTGAATATAATTAATCCAAAAAAATAATTATATTATCAATATAAATCATAAAAATCTAAAATCTATTATCAACCATATATCTTGTTTGCATTGCAGAGAGCTGAAATATCAGAGTTAAAAATCTAAAATCTATTATCAACCATATATCTTGTGCGCATTGCAGAGAGGTGAAATATCAGAGTTAAAAATCTAAAATCTATTATCAACCATATATCTTGTGTGCATTGCAGAATGGTGAAATATCGGAGTTTGCGGGGCTGAAGTCTACATCTAGTTGTATCACATATGGAAGACATGTACGGGAGAACAACCTCAGCCTCTTTGATGCGGTTGCCTCACAGGTTGTAGATAAGGTGAATCAATACTATTCCCAATCGTATCCACTTATCACAGCTCGCGTCGCCATTGTTATTTGCTGATTACTTTTTATCTGGCAACTGAAATAATCAGGCTGGAAACTCGGGAGCCATGAGTGGAGAAACCGTTGCAAAGATGAAAGTCGCTATCAACGGATTTGGACGCATTGGCCACAAGCGCTCCCCCCTTGAAATCGTCGCCATCAATGATATTACTGGTGTTGAAAATGTAGGTTATAATAGGGGAGGGGAGGTGGTTCATATATATATATATATATATATTCCAGATGTTTAGATGCCATTACTTTTCCATATTTATGAAACTGAGTGGATAGTTTTACTTTGAATTTATGAAACTGGGTAAATTTGATGCTGATGTGGAGGGCGTATTTAAAGCTGATGTGAATGGTTACAGAAGCATGAACGTGGGTGGGAAACAAATCTTTGTTCTTTCTGAGAAAGACCCCTCGCAATTGCCATGGAAGCACCTCGGTGTCGACCTTGTCATCGAGGTAGGGGCATATATATTTTGAAATACATATATATATATATATATATATATATATGCTTCGAATTCTTAGTAACTATAGTTGACAAAGATATGGTGGAGGTTGAATTAATGCAGTCGAATGATGCCGGCCACTGGAAAGTTTACAGAGAGAACCCTAGCTGAGAAGCACATTGGAGCGGGGGCTAAAAAGGTGATCATTACAGCACCTGGGAGGGGCGACGATATTCCCACACATGTTGTGGGAATCAATGACAGCGAATACTCTCACGACGAGCACAACATCATTAGGTTAAAAAAGCAAACCATCATTTCATTCCTTTCTCAGAGGCATGTCATTTTCATCAATCTTTATAATCTTTTGACCATTGAGTTTTACCAGGGCAAAACGGAGAAAGATCTGCAGGTGGCCCGTACGTGTTCCAATAATATTCGTCATAGATAGATCCGATTCAAATTTTAGTTGTGTAGAATTATTTTGTGTGTGTGTTAAAGAAGATATTTGATTTCTGGTTTCTCACCAAAATCTTTTTCTCTTTTCCAATCCTTACAAACATTAAATGATAATAATAGGAATCCTTACTTGATTTTGACATAACATAACTTCCGTTTTGCAGTAATGGATCTGGCATAGTAAATTGCCTTGCTCCATTAATCAAAATACTGAACGACGAGTTCGTTGGTAAGTAATTGCTTCCTGATTTATGGTATTTGTTTTAGGAGATCTATCTAAGTGCTTAATTGATTAAAACAAGAACAAAATCGGCCCAGCTATATTGCAGGTATCCATGGAAATTTTGCATGGTTATAATTGTAGGTCGTGGAAATCGGTCGAAGTGACCAATATAACATAAGAATGGTGTCATCTCGATGTTGCAGGTATAGCGAAAGGGAGTGTGACTGCAACACTTCCATACACCAGCGATCAGCTGATTGGATCGTGTAAAACTTTTTGAATTGATGGATTCCACAGTTCTTCATGACATTTTAATAAATCTAGTTCCACTAAATTGATGTTATTAACGTTAATAAGAAATTCGAACCAGACAACTCTTATTGTTTCATATGATTAGATGAATGGTTATGGAAAGGATTCATTTAAATTTGGGTGAATCAATGCAGAGTCTGTTGGATGCAATACACTGTGACAAGAGAAGAGCAAGGGGGGCAGCGCTAAACATAGTTCCAACAAACATCGATATATCCATCAATACTCTCTCTCGAGTGCTGCCCAGCACTCTCAATCTCAAGGGCAAGTTCAACGGCATTGCTATGCGCGTGCCCACCCCCAACGTTTCTGTGGTGGACTTGGTGGTCAACGTGGGGAATAAGGGGTTCACCGTAGATGATGTGAAGAAAGCCTTCAAGAAAGCTGCTTCGGATGGACCCCTCCAAGGTATTGTTGCAGTGTGTGACAAGCCCTTGGTGTCCGTGGACTTTCTCTGTTCCCACGCTTCGGCAACTGTAGATATAACACTCACCATGGTCATGGGAGAGGACATGATCAAAGTGGTCGCTTGGTTTGACAATGAATGGGCTTACAGGTATTCATCTCATAACACAAATATTATGGATTTATCATTTTAAACAACTGAAAGTTTCAAACAGGTCAAGAATTAAACCATTGGATATATACACAAACATATATATATATATATATATAGATAATCTGTTATGCATTGCCTTCTCAGTCTATTTTATTTACCCAACTTTTAGATAAATGGTTATTTAACTTCGATTATTTGTTTGGTTTTGATTGTAATAAACAGCCAAAGAGTTGTAGAGTTTGCACACACGGTGCATGCAAAATATGCAGCGACCTTGGGCAAAGTTCTTGTTCTTGAGGTAGAGGAAATGTGCAGGGTCGATATAGAGGACGTTGAATGCAAAATAGACGACATCTAATTCTAGCGTTGGCTACTCCCTCTTTCGACCCTCCCCTTCCATATCTTTTAGTCACAGTGCAAAATAAAAAAGAAAGAGGAAGAAAATAAAATAAATTTATGTTTTCGTGTTGTTTCGGTGTGATGTTAAAGATATTTGTAATACTCCTTCCTCTCCATTGTTGTTAATGTTCCCTCATCTTTGTAGTTACTCTGCGAAATTAGAAATAAGTGCATGTGGGAGGAAAGAAAAAACCCGTAACAAAGCTGTTATTTGAAGTGCCAGTTTATTCTGAGATTTTCTACACCCTTGGATCGTTTTAGTTTTATGGTTTTGATACAGTCGAAAGACATGTTTCATGCTCCTCTCCATTGTCACGCAGCGTTGATATAGACTTATAATAATATATTTTCATATAAAGAATACATTTATTATTTAAAAATCTGAACACATTATCAACGATGGTATTATGACTGTTTAATGTAAAACCTTATTTCAAATATCCGCAATTAATAGATGGATGACTTTGATAGGCAAGATTATGGCGTGTAAGATTTTAATTTTCAATTTAATTAAAAAATTTACAAAATTAAATTAAAATTAAATATAAAAAATATTTTGATTGGTATTGATAAATTATGTGGTATTTTTTAATAAAAAATACTGAGATAATAAAATGAGGTGAATTTTTATTATTATTATATATATATATATATTTAATTCACATATTAATTCTTTTATAATTAATAGAAATAAAAATAATTTAAAATAAAACTATAATTTAGTTAGTATTTATGATTTTTTTAATTTTGGCAATATGGAATATATAGTGAAATAAGTGTTTTAATGCTGATTATAAATTGATGTTTATGAAATCATTTAATTAATATGATTGTGCTATTATATTTTAAAATTTAAAATAGAATATTTTTAATTAATTCTTTTATTATATTGTGGTTTTTTTATTTTTTATTTTTATTATTATTATAGTAAGAGTGAGTATATAGATTATATTAAAAATTAACACCTCAATGGGGCAAGTACATCAAGAGATTGCTTTTCTCTCACAAAATTCTAGAAAGGCTAAAAACCAATCTCCTCCCAATAAGAACATGGGGCCAAAGGCCAAAAACTAAATCTTGAAATGTTTATTCCTAAAGAAAATGCTTATAGAAAATGTAGAAACAAGGAATTTCTACAAATTGCTAGGCGATGGTCCACAATTGGACTGATGAAGCAAGATAGGGCTCAGAACCCAAGTTCTCTATACTATGATATTTCTTGCTTCTTATGACCGGTGGGGAAGAAAATTGATTTGTAAGCACATCTAAATAGGAAGGGGGAGAAGAAGAGGTTCTATATTTCTTCTCGAACACCTTACCAACCTCTTCATCATTCAATGTAGGAGGAACCTGTTGTAGCTGCTGCAACACCCTCCAAAATTTTGGCTTACACTCAGTTTCGAAGCCTTCCTTGGTCTTATATATTGTTGTTGCAAACACTAGAGCTCATTTCATGAGCTTTCTTATAGTGCTTTGGTCCCCTTTTCATGTTGGGCTAACGATTATGTTTTGGCATGTTTTTCTGTCGTGCAATGTTAGCAAGTCTATTTTAATGCTTTCAAAGGTCGGTGTTTGTGTATATGAGGTGTCCTAACAATTTAAAAATATGTCGCATTCATACATAAATTCTTGAGCGCTATCGCACAAGTGTCGTCACTGTCATCCTAAATATCTTAAGTGTTGCACTTGTTGTATCTTGTCATGAGGCAGTCATATAAAGGAAAATGATTTGTTCATGTGTTCTGATGATCTATGTTGTCGTGTCATCAAAGTATGCTAAGTGTGTGATCACAGTCAAGCTTCATCACAGTTCATTACCTATCCCACACTTAGCCATTTTCGGAAAACCTTCTTGACCGAGCAACTTAGCTTTACCGGGCCCCAACTAAATTGCACACTGTGTAGTCTCAACCCTCTAAGTTGTGACTTTTCTGCTTGAAACTGCGCAATGTGTAGTCCCTATCCCCCAGGACTATTTCTTTGTGCAATTCTTGTACCCAGCTCCCCACCTTGACCCCTAGAATTGCACAGTTATGTCCCACGGACTCGCATGAACTGTGCATTTTGCCTCTTCAACCCTCAAGATTTTCCCTTGGCTGTTGGAATTGCACAATGCGCAGAATCCCAACCTCTCTTGACATCCAAAATTATGCAGTTGGATTTTCTAGTGTCCTTTCCCTTAGCTTGAATCCACTACCTTAGAAACTGCATAGTCTTGTCCTTCAAGCCTCCTTGAGCTGTGCACTGTGTAGTCTCAAAGCTCAAGCTCTCCCTCCTGATTGTTGGAACTGCACAATGTACATCCACTGAGCAATAGTGACTTAACATTACCACGTCCTCAACATGATTGTGATATTAAATACTAAAAGGATCTCTGAAAATAAGATATGCCTCAAAATCCTTTGTACAACATGAATATAGTCACTAGTACAAAAATAATGTCGAAACTTAGAAACCATTATGCTTGCATATTAATGCCTTGGACTAGTAGTATGGAAAGGTAAAAAATATTTCCTTTGTCCTCCATTATTGGATCCTCATTTTTTTCAATAATATACACATTGCACTGAGGATCCACACTAATGCAATGGATTTATTATTAACGGTGTCCTTAAACGAGTGGCCCTTAGATATCGAGGGTATGGCCTTTCCTCATCCTCCATAAAGTTGCAAAACTAGATATAACATTGAATTCATACTAATACCATAGTCTAGAAGCAAACAAGGGTCATTTTATGACTTACCAACATATAGAAGGAACTATTGGGTCATTGATATCCCCAACTTTAATATAATGTAAGCTTAATGGAGGAAACATGTTCCAATGACTTAAATGGAAAATTGATTGTGTTACCCTGATATGATTACATTAATATTTTAAAAATCCTCATGTTTTCTTTAGGTATTTTGTCAAACCCTTGTCTTGAAGCTTCAATTCTTTGGTACTAAGAAAATAGGTTAGCAAATGGTTTCCTCAAAATTGATATTGCTCAAAATTGATGTTGACAATAGGAGTAGCATAATGGTTATCCTATATGAAATCATCAAGCATCCTAGACCCTACAATATATGTTGTCATGAAGGCCATAAGTCATGTAAATATTTGGTCAAACACTATTTTGACAACATCATTATTGTGGTACCTAGCATACTTATTGACCAATTTATCATCCAACTATAGACAAGTAGATAGAGAGGTATCACCATAGCTGTTAATAAAATTTCCAAACATCTTGGAATAAAACTCGTATCTTGCATATGTATGGGTGAAGTAAAACACTACACAATTGAAACATTAGTACCCACATAAATTAGAGTTGTTAATGGTTTTCCATCTACCATCTAGAAACATTGTAGCACAACTTTTACAGATCTATTTTGGCTCAACCAAATTATTTTATTTCCTTTGTCTCTCCTAATATCCATTCCTAGGATACATTTTACAACTTCCAATTTCTTATTTTAAAATTGTGTTAAAAGACAAGACTTTAAATTAGAAATCACATCCTTATTATTAACAAATAATAACATATCATCAACATATAGAGTTATAATAGGAAAACAACCACTTTCATTTTCGTAATACACACAGTGATTTGATTTGAACCTTAGAAAGCTAACCTCAACACAAAGGAATCAAAATTTTGTACCACATTCTAGGATACTATTTGAGACCATATAAATACTATTCTAACTTGCAAACTAATGACTATTTACTTATTTCAATATAGTTCTCTAGTTGTGTCATGATGATCTCCTCCTTTAAGTAACCATGAACGAATGCAATTTTCATATCCATTTGTTCTATCTCTAAATCAAGGATTTATGCAACAAATAATAGAAAACTAATAGATGTTAACTTAATATTACTTGGGAATATCTCACCAAAATGTATTCCCTCAACTTGGGAATATCCTTTTGCAACCAACCTTACTTTATGCTTTTCAACAATGCCATCCAAACTGATCTTATTCTTGAACACCCATTTACATCTAATGTGTTTTCTTCCATCAAGCAATGGAACTAAGTCTCGTGTATCATTTTTTTTCTGCATCCATTTCCTCATCCATGGCTACTCTCTACAATTCCTCGTCTTCCATCTCCATTTTCTCTTTCATAGTTATAGGCTCATTAATGTTATTACATAAAGAAAATATATATCAAAATTAAGAATGGCTATAATTATACTATCGTAATTGTCTTCTTTTCCAGGTGGACCTCCTCTAAGTTTGAGGTGTAGTTTCTTCCTCCTCTTTTGGACTCTTTGAACCTTCCTACTCATCTTGTCCTTCACTAACTTCTTCTTCAATTTCCAGTTAAATTCAACCTTCTTGTTCTTTGATGGTAGTTGAACCACTAAATTCTTCTCATCCTCTTTTGGTTGCTCAACTATGGGAGAAGGGACCACTTCTCCAAAATTGACATTTTTCTATACAACAATTTTCTAACCAAAGGATCCCAAAGCTTGTACCCTTTCACACCAATACCATAGCCATTGAAGACACATTTCATTTTTTTGTTATCCAATTTATATTGTTTCTCCTTAGCTACAAGAGAATAGGCCTCACAAGAAAAGACAAAAGATGTCGAAGATAGTGCTTCTTTCCCATCGAAGCATCCATATGGCTCTTATCCACATTAGCTAATGTGGGAGAACTATTAATAAAGTAACATGCAATCAAAAATGCTTCAACCAAAAACTTCTTCTCTAGGACAAATCCATTAAGCATACTCGTTGCTCTCTCCAACAACTTCTATTGATTTGTTTTGCAACTCAATTTTTCTAAGGTTTACATGAATTTGTCTTATGTATTTCAATGCCACTCTCCTTGAAATAATGATCAAACTCTACAGAACAAAGTTCACCGCCATTAGCAGTCCTCAACACGTTAATCTTCATACATATTTTAGTTTCCAACAAATATTTAAGTTCCTTAAATTGACTAAAAACCTCATATTTAGTTCTAAGGAAGTATATATGTGTCCATTTAGAATAATCATCAACAAATGACACGTATTATAAAGCCTTAGAAAACTGAAGGAAATTTAACTAGAATAAAACATTAAACTGAATTAAGTGCAATAACACATAAGATTTATGAGAACTAGAATAAAACTAAAAGTGGTTATGTTTTACATATATACAATGCCTGGCAGAAATCAAATTCAAAATAATAATCATTCAATCCATCAATAATATTTTTCTTTCAAGGACCATGGAACATTCTCACTTATATAACCAATATGTTTCACGATAACATTGTCTTCTTTGGAATTAATTTGATTTCTAAATTAAGAATTTTCTTAGGAGGTTTTGATTGTAAAAAAGTAGATCCTATAGATTTATTAGCTACAAAAAAATTACTCTTAATAGTGCATTCATTAAGATGAAACAATCTATCCACATGAACATCCTTAGTGAATACCATAGCTCCATGAATTATTTTTCACCCTTTGTTATAGAAAACAATTTTCACACCTACATCATTAAGTGTTCTTATTGATACTATATTTCATGCTAAATACAAAAAAGTGCATAACTCCATTGATCCCCTTCACTCTGCCATCATGGAATCTAATGAAGACTTTACCACATCCAACTGTGCTGATAGGAGAGTCATTAATAATGTATACAAATTTGACATCATGTTTTTCATATGCTCAAAACCAATATTGATGAGAATTCGTATCAAAGGAAGTTCTAGACTTTATCGCCCATTCAATATGGCATGCACAAGTTGCCAAAGTTGTAAAAAATACATCTCCATCATCTTCTTGAGAATATTTTCTTGAATCATTATCAAAATCATTATTTTTCTTTATCTTTTTCTTCTTTTCTTCTTTGCAGTCCCTTTTAAAGTGACAAAATTTGTTGCAATTCCAACATTTTTCCTTTGAATTTCTATGAGACTTTCATCTCCCACATAATTTGGATATACTCCTTTGTCTTCTTTCTTTTATCCTTTTATCTCCAATGAATGGTGATCCAGGAGGATCTCTAAAACAAATTAAAATTGATGGAAACAATTTGTAATGTAAATGTACTCTTATCAAAGAGCTTCTCGAGATATTTTGAATTATGCTTAAATAGAGTTAAAATAGTGTCATAAGAGAAAGTAATGGCCTGCTAAAGCCCTGGAAAAACATGAAATACAGATGTGCATGTGGGACACATGGAATCACTAGGAGATGTCATGTTTATGTACCGACATTGTATGGATGCTGATACGTAAATATGATAGGATGACATGTGGAATTATGATATTGAGGTGGACTGTACAGATATTGACATGAAAATACATATGGTGATGATGTGGCAATTTTGATCCAGGTGGATACTGGTGGCCACCCACCTATTCCACCTAGACCCCCTAATCAGTTTCATCTGTTTCCTGGTTCATTTTTGCATTTACTATTTTTAGCAGTTTTTCAGGTCCTAAACTTCCGGAGTAGTTTTGACCCCCTAAATGATGTTTTTTTTGGGGTCTGTGGCGAAACCTGTAGTAATCGGTGAGACCTTTCCAAAAACGTATTGTACACACCAAACGAATATAATTTGACCAAGTTACAACCTCAGGAAGTGGACTGCCCCACTAACCCCAACAGGGCCCACAAAATCTTGGTGTTACATCTCCCGAGGTTAGGGTTTTGGTTGTTTAGGGTTTTCTCATTTTTCCAATAATAAATAGGCCCTTGAGCCTCATTGTAACATAGTTCAGTGGCATGTAGCTACCACATCTCTTCTTAGTCATAAGCTACCATTGCCTGAGCTATCTTATTTCCATTCTGTTTGCAAGCATAGTTTAGTATTTTTCTATTAATGAAATGAACTGTTTTTCTACTGCATCTTTGTGTTTATGATTATATATCTAAGTTGTTACATTCCTGTATAAGTTTAGATTAGTGGTATTAGAGCAGTCTTCTCTTTCTTTGTTTTTCTTTGCATGTCCCCAACGAGGTCAAGGTATAAGGAGTTAGGGCTTGATCTAGTTGAACTATTGCAAGATCAACCTTGCAAAACCCGACGACCTCCCATGGTGGAAGAAAAGAAAGACGAGGGGCAGGAGATCCTTTCAAAATGTTGCTCGAGGAAGCCCTCGAACGATAGAGGGACCCGATGATGGATAACTTTTCCCAAATCCTTTGAGGGCTACCCACAGGTGATGCATCTTCATCCAACAGCCACTCTGGAGGCACCACTCCTTTTAAGGTATAATTTAACTTTGATATTCCCATATTTGAAGGCTTGATAGATGTAGACACCGTAGATAAATGGTTAAATCTGTTGGAAGGATATTTTTAAGTTCACAACTTTTCCAATCGGGGAAAGATTACTTTTGCACTTCTCAAAGTTGCCCCACGTGTCAAGGACTAGTGGGAAACCTACTGTGAACAAAAGGATGAGGGTGAACCCTTGTTGTTTTCAGCCGCACCCACTTGGCATTCTTTCTGAGACGCCATCAAGGAACAATATTACCCTGTCAAGAGCTATGAAGACAAATACATAAAGTGGACCATGCTACGATAGGGAAGGGACTAAGAAGTGCCAGAGTTAACAAATATTTTCCATACCCTTCGCACAGAGCTGGGTATCAAGGATACTAAGCAGAATTTGGTGCTCAAGTACCACAACTGTCTACATAAGTACATCCAAGATGAGATGGAGTTCTTGGACATTTCCTCGCTCGACACGGCGTATCGGTACACTGTCAAGATTGAGTAGAAGTTTAGAAAAAATAAGCGGGACTTTTGATCTACAAATCTAAAGCATGGAAAATGTGCCCCCAAACCATAGAACAAAGGACCAAGCCAAGGCAGGGCTACCCATGACAGTCCACCAAAGCCGTAAGCAAAGAACAATGCCACGAAGACAAAGGACATGGGAAAATGGTCTGAGTTCCATAAGAGCTCCACTCACAATACAAGTGGGTGTTAGGCCAAGTAGTCATTGGTGGCCAAGCTGAAGGATTCTGAATAAGACACAAATTTCGAATCTAAATCAAAACTCCATAAGAGAAATGAAAAAGGGAAACAGATCACTGATGTGGAGCCCAGTGCCACTGTGACCACCACAAATATCCAAAAGATTGAGCCCGAAGATCCAAAGGAGGGGGCACGCCTCTTCCAATCACAGATGTGGGTGAAGGGTTCTCTGTTGCAGTTCATTATTGACAGTGGGAGCCAAAAGAACCTCATTTCAGTAGAGGTCATGAATTGGTTGGTCCTAAAGACTACAACACATACATAGTCGTACACCATCAGATGGCTTCACCAAGGACGAGATCTTCGCTTCAGCCAACAATGTCGCCGTCCCTATAGCATCAAGCCCTTCACAGATGAGGTACTGTGTGATGTTGCTCCTCTTGAAGTTTGTGATGTGTTGTTAGGAAAACCATATTTCTGGAAGCGACATGCTGTATATGAGTCTAGACCTCGCTCTGTGATTATTACTTTGGCTAATAAGTTGTACAGGATACTGGAGGTAGCCCCGCCTACCGCCATCTCTTTAATCACTGCAAACCAATGCAGTGAGATCATTTCCTAGACCAGGAAATTTGTTTTCCTTATGATTCGCACCTAGGGCAAGAAGAAGGTTGTGGCCATGGAATCTAGGCAGGGCTCCTTTGCATAGCAAAAATAGATGGACAAGGTCATGGAGGAGTACAAGGATTTTTTTCCTCACCCACAGGGGTACCTCTGCATTGTCACGTCAAGAATTCCATCGATCTGAGCTCCAGCATCAATGCCCAATGGACTGATCTATCGATGCTCTGTTCTGGAGAATGATGAGATCAAGAGGTCGATTCAGGAACTATTGTAGAAAGGGCACATCAAGCCAATCTTGCAACCTTATGGGAGCCTGATTGTATTGGTACAGAAGAAGGATGGGACCTGGAGGCTCTGTATTGACTATCGGGTGCTGAACAAGATCAATATCCAAAATAGGTACCTGATCTCGCGGATTAATGACCTTCTGGACTAACTTAAAGGGGCAAAATATTTTAGCAAGATTGACTTGAATTCAGGTTATCACAAGGTGCCTATCGAACCCTCCAATGTGTGGAAGGTTGCCTTCAAATCCAAGGAGGGCCTTTTCGAATGGTTGGTCATGTCATTCAGATTGAAGAATTCCCCTCCAACCTTCGTGAGACTAATGGAGGACATCTTGCGACCCTTCACCAATGCATTCGTGGTGGTGTATTTAGATGACAACTTGATCTTCAGCCAAAGTTGGGAAGAGCACCTCCACCATATTCAAAGGTCCTTCAAACCCTGTGACAACCCAAGCTGTGTGCTAACATGGAGAAATGCACCTCTGGCCTGACCCAGGTTAAATATCTGGGATACATCATTGATGAGCAAGGTGTACATGTGGACCCATCCAAGATATGAGTCATTCAGGATTTCCTAGCCCCAACCACTTTAACAGAGCTCCACAACTTTTTTGGTCTTGCCTATTTCTACACTAGGTTCGTGTTGGGGTTCTCTCATATCACTTGGCCTTTAAGTAAATTCACCAAGGGAGGAGCGAAAACAAAGATTTTTTGGTCGAAAACCCAACAAAAAGTGTTATCCTCCTTGAAGAATCGCCTCTATTTTGCACCAGTGCTCACATTACCAGACCTACAACAACCATTTGAGATTGAGATGGATGCCTCTGACTATGCTATTGGTGTGGTTATTACTGAGCATGGGCATCCAGTGGCTTACCACAGTGAGACACTTTCAGACACAGTCCGAAAGTACCCCACCTACGAAAAGTAAATTTCTTCCATTATGCGGGCCTACCGTTAATGGAAGCATTAAATTATAGGGAAGGAAACAGTCATCCACATAGACCACCGATCTCTATAGTTCATACAGACACAAGGGAAGTTGCAGAATAATCGCCATCAGAAATGGTCCACCTATTTGCAACACTTCCATTTGAACATTAAGTATAAGAAGGGTAGCACCAATAACGTCGCTACTTGCCTCAACCGACCATCGGTCATTGTGCTAATCATTGTGGGCATGAGACATCGGGGTGGCAACTCTTTACAAGAGCGATCCAGAATTTGACAACATATACCAGACACTTCTGGAAGGGAAGAAAGTTCCAAATTTTCACCTACAGGATGCACTGTTATGACACCTAGGACACATCTATGTTCCTTCAAGTGAGCGTGCCAAGATAATTTTGGAGGTGCACTACGATAGGTTCGATGGACATTTCAGAGTAGAGAAAATAGTGGCGGTATTACAAAAGCATTTTTATTGGCTGAAACTTCATCAGGATGTTGGGAAGTACATTAGGTCCTGCACCGCCTGTGCCATTTCCAAATCAACCATTAAGAAGAAAGGGTTGTATACTCCTCTATCTACTCCTAACTGACCTTGGGAATTTATCTCCATGGATTACATGTCGGGCCTTCCTTCTACTAAGCACAGTAACGATTGTGTTTTCATGGTCGAAGATAGATTCTCTAAGATGGCCATCATGACAGCCTACAAGAAGAGTATCACAGTAGAGGCTGCTGCTAAACTCTTCTTTGAGCGAGTGTGGGTACACTCTGGGATCCCATAGTCCATTGTCTCAGATCAAGTCAACAAATTCCTGAGTGCATTGCGGTCATGTCTCTCGTCAATTCTTGATACAAAACTTACTAAGTCCATGACTTTCCATCCCAAAAATGATGGCCACATAGAGGTTGTCAACAAGATGATTATACACATTCTGCGCATGTACAACTCAAAGCATCCTTGCACGTGGGACGAAAGTCCCACCTATGTCCAACACAGCTATAACAAAGCTCTCCATAACTCAACAAGCCACATCCCCTTTTAGGTAGGGCTAGGATTTCAACCATTATGCTCGATTGATGTGGCCATACCATTTGCAGCCACTCAGGTAGATTCGACTCACCTTCAATCCGAGGATGAAAGGGCTAATAACTTCATTGAGTGCATTCAACACATCCACCAACAAGTCCATGATATATTGGACAGAGCCAATGCTAAGTAAAAGCAGCACCATGATTAACATCGAGTGTCACATAAGTTCCAATTGGGTGACAAAGTTTCGCTACATTTGCAGAAGGAGAGCCTTGCTGTACCCCATCGTAAGCTTCGCCCGTTCCGATATGGTCCATACACCATCACCAAGGTCATTGGTGACAATTCCTTCAAGATCAACATCCCACCATTCCTTGGTTTGCACCCAATTTTCAATGCAAATCGCCTTCGGCCATACTTTCCACCATTGTTGGACATGCGACATTACAAAATAGCTCACAAAAACATAGCTCAACCCGGACTGCATGCAACAGGCCACAACTGATCGGATCATGGACACACAGATGAAGAACACTTGCGAACAGAGGATACAGTTATACTGAGTTATCAAAGTAGGCTAACTCCTTCACTAGGGCAAGTGGTTCACCAGGGACCGGGTTCAATAGAAATTTCCTCACCTCATGGAGGCTCTGCATGCAATGGGGACCATTTCTTCCTAAGGGGGGAGGAATGACCCAGGTAGATATTGGTGGCCACCCACCTATTCCACCTAGACTCCCCAGTCAGTTTCATCTATTTCTTGGTTCATTTTAACATTTACTATTTTTAGTAGTTTTTCAGGTCCTAAACTTCTGGAGCAGTTTTGATCCCCTAAACGACGTTTCTGAGGTTCACGGCAAGTCCATAGCCATACATAGGGGCTTGCGGTGAAACCTGTAGTACTCAGCGAGACCTTTCAAAAAAGGTATTGTATGTGCCAAATGAAGATAATATGACCAAGTTTATGACCGCAAGAAGTTGGCTGCCCAACTAACCCCAACGGGGCCCAAAATCCTTGGTGTTACATCTCTTGGGTTAGCGTTTTGGTTGTTTACAGTTTTCTGATGTTTTCCAATAATAAATAGTCCCTTGAGCCTCATTGTAACACAATTCATAAGCATGTAGTCGCCACATCTCTTCTCAAAGATAAACTACCATCGCTCGAGCTATCTTATTTCCATTCTGTTTGTAAGCATAGTTCAATATTTTTCTATTAATGAAATGAAGTATTTTCTGTTGCATCTCTATGTTTATGATTATATCTATAAGTTGTTGCGTTCCTATTTAAGTTAAGATCAAATGGAATGATTACTGGATTGCACATATGATGATGTGACATGATAGGTGAAAAAATTAGAGTGTGACACATGGGAAGGTGTGTTGACATGAATAATAGGTGGAAGCACCAGAACGTGACACATGACAGAGCTAATGTGGCACAAATTTGGTGCTAATGTGGAAAGGTAATGTGGAGAGTCAGCGGGCTAATTATGTGGCATACACATGGTCCAGTTGAATACTCACATGTGGTCCAATCATTCATTGCAATGTGGTAGCTTGAATTGAAGAAAAAGGGCCTTATTGACCATGGAAGGACCATGTAGGAAGATCAAACCCTCAACCTAATTGGTACAACTCAAACAATTTACCACAACACAAATTGTTTTCTATTAGAAGCATTATGGAACAAAATTTTATTTAAAGTTCGTGAAACTATATTGTATTCAAAATGGCATTGGGCGAGATCGACCCCATGACGTTGACCTAATAGCCCAAACCAATTTATCAATGAATCAATGGCTGCAATTGGGTAGTGAGATGAAAGGTTATGTATTTAAAGTTTATTGTTACCTAATTTCCCAAAATGGACCAACCTCAGGTTTGACCCTGTGACCTCCCCACCGACAGTTCAGTGACTTAACCAACATGCTACTAAACTACTTGAAATAACAAGTGCTGGTAATTTATATTTGATGTGTAAATCTTACGAAAGCCCACAAAATTACCAAAGTCAACAGGTTCAAGCTTGCAACTTGGTGTATATATAATAGGATTTTTTTTGCATTCCACCAAGGAGGCCGTAGGTTAATACGTTGTTGAGGATTTTTTTTGCATTCCTCCAAGGATGTCCGAGGTTAAAAATTATTGCAGGGGTATTCTTTTACGCAAAGTTTGAATACCAAAGACTGAACAATGGGAAGGTTTGGATTTAACCCAAGACCTTTTGTTCAACAAATCTGTGCTTTTACCAATGCACAAGAAAGTGTGTTTTGTGGAAATGTTTTTTACCAAGAGTTTTTGGGCTATTAGCTCTCTGTGTAATTTTGAAGGAAATGAAATGATTCACATTATAATAATGGATCAAATGCATAAATGAGCGGGCCCAAAGATGCAGCCCAAATTGGGTGAAGTATGTTATCAAGATGTGTCTCTCTGTCTTTCTTCTTACTATTCATTTATGAATTCTACTTTTTAATTGCTCAATAACATTTTGAATTTATGATAAATGCATTCACACTTAAGTTATTGTGAATTCGTGAGTGTAATTTTAAGAAAAAATGGTCAAAGCTTCATTCATGGATTCAAAGGATTTTCACCTAACCTCCTATGATAATAAGGCAATTACCACCTCATCAACCACTACTTTTTTATAGTACTCTGAATGGTCATTACCAAGTTACCCCTTTAATATGTTAAAGACCACAAAATAATCATAGATAGATCCTCCTCGTTTATCTCCACTCTAATTAAGATAAATAGGTCACATTAGTATTAAATGCATTCAGGTGCATAACTATAAAAGTTATCTGGTGCTACAAAAGTTCTCTTTAATATTATAAGATTCTCATTAGCACTACATAAGTTATTCGCAAGATTATAGAATTATTATAGGTGCTACAAAAGTTCTCTAACACTATAATGTTTTCTCTACAATGTTGCATAAATACTCCACAATATTGATTGAGGTAATTTCTCCAAACCATTACAAGGTATAAGCACTTTTCCTAACCATTAATGTTACTTTTTAAAACAAAAATATTATACTAATTAAATAACATTATTTAAAATATATATATGTTTATCTTGATGCCTATACATCCATTATCACTTTACCATGTATCAGATCAACTATTTAATCCACATTGGTCACCATTGATGTAGCCATAACTCCTTTGTAAAGTTCTTATTTTAATTGAAATTTTATTATATATTAAACACTAACCTTCGAAAAAAAATATTAATAAAACATTAAAATTTATTTTAATATTTTATTATTAATTTTTAAATTTAAAATAATTTTGAAAATTTAAAAATAAAATTAAAAATTTCCCTTTTATTTTATATAAGTGTTTTTTAAAATCATTTTATTTTGATAATAAATTTATATAACCTAATATCTAAAAAGAATCCACGATAATACACTTTTTCTACCTATCATCGACTTCCATTGAAATTCTAACGTACTTTAAATATGATTGGTAATTATTATAGAATATTTTATTAAGCATACTTTCGGTTTGATGCCCGACCTTCATGATGATAACATAATTTTAATTCAATGTCCCATTTACAGGCGCGCATACTTTTCCATTTATATACACACACGCTTTACTTTAGTGGCACATTTACAGTGGAAAAAACAACGAAAGTCCTCGGTAGCGCGGAAGGAACCGAGAATTACCTGCGAATATTATCGAGTACCTTCCTGCAAAGAAAAAGAACGCCGAATATCGAATGTTGTTGTAACAGAAGTAAAGCATATCCAATACCATATAGTAGGGTTCCTAGGGTACTGTACTCTCTGTGTCTCTATATATATAGACACAGACGGATCGATCGATCAGTCATTGCAAGGAATTATTGCCATCAATCTCTGATAGCATACACAACGTCGAGAATGGCGCTACCTTCAACCGCCCAAGTAGCCAACATTGCAGCTCCCGCTCCTGCGCATCGCCCTGCAGCTGCCAGATCCTCATCTTTGAGCCGCTCACTTCCCTCTGTCTTCAAGGTTTGTTTTTTTACTATTCATATTTTCTTCAGTTTCTAATATAGTTTGAATGATGTGTTTTCTCTTTAAAAAAATTACAAGTTTAAGATTAATAAATCCCTTGTCCTACAAACCGCTAAAATAATAATTTAACTTAACTTTCACCTTAAAAATAATAATAATACTACTAACAATCATCTTATGTGCTGCAGAGAGCTGAAATATCAGAGTTTGCGGGGCTGAAAACGACATCTGGTTGTATCACATATGGAAGACAAGCACGGGAGAACAACCTCAGCCTCTTTGATGCGGTTGCCTCACAGGTTGTAGCTAAGGTGAGTCAATACTATTCCCAATCTTATCCACTCATCACAGCTCGCGCCGCCAATATTTGCTGATGCATTTTATTTGGTAACTGAAATAATCAGGCTGGAAACTCAGGAGCCGTGAGAGGAGAAACCGTTGCAAAGATGAAAGTCGCTATCAACGGATTCGGACGCATTGGCCGCAATTTTATGCGTTCCTGGCATGGCCACAAGCGCTCGCCTCTTGAAATCGTCGCCATCAATGATATTACTGGTGTTGAAAATGTATGTTATAATAGGGGAGGGGAGACCTTTCATATATATATATATATATATATTCTCCAGATGTTTAGATGGCATTTCTTTTCCATATTTATGAAACTGAGCGTATAGTTTTACTTTGAATTGTGAATGCAGGCTGCTCACCTTCTGAAGTATGACTCAATTCTGGGTAAATTTGATGCTGATGTGGAGGGCGTATTTAAAGCTGATGGGAGTGGCTACAGAAGCATGCACGTGGGTGGGAAGCCAATCCATGTTCTTTCTGAGAAAGACCCCTCGCAATTGCCATGGGCGAACCTCGGTGTTGACCTTGTCATCGAGGTAAGGGCTTATATATCTTGAAATACATATATTATGCTTCGAATACGTAGTAACTATAGTTGACATAGATATAGTTGAGCCTGAATTAATGCAATCCAATGATGCAGGCGACCGGAAAGTTTACAGAGAGAACCCAAGCTGAGAAGCACATTGGAGCGGGGGCTAAAAAGGTGATCATTACAGCACCTGGGAGGGGCGACGATATTCCCACATATGTTGTGGGAATCAATGACAGCGAATACTCTCACGACGAGCACAACATCATTAGGTTAAAAAAGCAAACCATCATTTCATTCCTTTCTCAGAGTCATGTCACTTTCATCAATCTTTATAATCTTTTGACCATTGAGTTTTACCAGGGCAAAACGGAGAAAGATCTGCAGGTTGCCCGAATGTGTTCCAATAATATTCGTCATAGATAGTTCCGATTCAAATTTTAGTGCTGTAGAATTATTTTGTGTGTGTGTTAAAGAAGATATTTGATTTCTAGTTTCTCACCGAAGTCTTTTTCTCTTTTCCAATCTTTACAAACACTAAAAGATAATAATATCAATCCTTACTTGATTTTGACATAACATAACTTACGTTTTGCAGTAATGGCTCTGGCATAGTAAATTGCCTTGCTCCCTTAATCAAAATACTGAACGACGAGTTCGGTGGTAAGTAATTGCTTCCTGATTTATGGTATTTGTTTTAGGAGATTAATTCTGTTAGGGTGGCTACAAATATTTCGCTAAGGGCTTCATAGATCTATCTAAGTGCTTAATTGATTAAAACAAGAACAAAATCGGCCCAGCTATATTGCAGGTATCCATGGAAATTTTACATGGTTATAATTGTATGTCGTCGAAATCGGTCGAGCTTACCAATATAACATAAGAATGGTGTCATGTCGATGTTGCAGGTATAGCGAAAGGGAGTGTGACTGCAACACTTTCATACACCAGCGATCAGGTGATTGGATTCTGTAAAACCTTTTGAAAGAAAACTAGTGGCAAATTTTGAATAGATGGATTCCACAGTTCTTCATCACATTTTAATAAATCTAGTTCCACTAAATTGATGTTATTAACGTTAATAAAGAATTCGAACCAGACAACTCTTATTGTTTCATATAATTAGATGAATGGTTATGGAAAGGTTTCATTTAAATTTGGGTGACTCAATGCAGAGTCTGTTGGATGCAATACACTGTGACAAGAGAAGAGCAAGGGCGGCAGCGCTAAACATAGTTCCAACAAACATCGATATATCCATTAATACACTCTCTCGAGTGCTGCCCAGCACTCTCAATCTCAACGATAAGTTCAACGGCATTGCTATGCGCGTGCCCACCCCCAACGTTTCTGTCGTGGACTTGGTGGTCACCGTGGGGAATAAGGGGTTTACCGTAGATGATGTGAAGAAAGCCTTCAAGAAGGCTGCTTCGGATGGACCCCTCCAAGGTATTGTTGCAGTGTGTGACAATCCCTTGGTGTCCATGGACTTTCTCGGTTCCCACGCTTCGGCCACTGTAGATACTACACTCACCATGGTCATGGGAGAGGACATGATCAAAGTGGTCGCTTGGTTTGACAATGAATGGGCTTACAGGTATTCATCTCATAACACAAATATTATGCTTTTAGCAGCAGTGTATTAAATAAATATTGCTCATTTATCATTTTAAACGACTGAAAGTTTCAAACTGGTCAAGAACTAAACCATTAGATATATACACAAACATATATAGATAATCTGTTGATGCATTCCCTTCTCAGTCTATATTTTTTATTTACCCAACTTTTAGATTAAATAAATGGTTGCTTAACTTTGATTGTATGTTTCGTTTTGTAATAAACAGCCAGAGAGTTGTAGAGTTTGCACACACGGTGCATGCAAAATATGCAGCGACCTTGGGCGAAGTTCTTGTTCTTGAGGAAGAGGAAATGTGCAGGGTCGATATAGAGGACGTTGAATGCAAAATATACGACATTTAATTCTAGCGTTGGCTACTCCCTCTTTCGACCCTCCCCTTCCATATCTTTTAGTCACAGTGCATAATAAAAAAGAAAGAGGAAGAAAATAAAATTAATTTATGTTTTGGTGTTGTTTCGGTGTGATGTTAAAGATATTTGTGATACTCCTTCCTTTCCATGGTTATTAATGTTCCCTCATATTTGTAGTCACTCTGCGAAAGTAGAAATAAGTGCATGTGGGGGGAAGGAAAAAACTGGTAACAAAGCTGTTCTTTGAAGTCCCAGTTTATTCTGACATTTTCTACACCCTCGGATCGTTTTAGTTTTATGGTTTTGATACGGTGGAAAGACATGTTTCTCCAGTGTCACGCAGCGTTGATATAGATTTGTAATAATATATTTTCATATAAATAATAAAATTGTTATTTAGTAATATTATGGTGTGTAGCTTCTCTTTATCAAGGATGGTATTATCACTGTTTATTGTAAAACTCTATTTTAATAATGGATCACTTTAAAAAGCAAGATTATGGTGTGTAGTTTCTTTTTTTCAATTTAATTAAAAAAACAACAAAATTAAATTAAAATAAAATAAAATAAATATTTTGATTGATATTGATATTTTTTCAATCTTAATTTAAGATTTTAATTTTTAATTTGATTAAAAAAAAAAAAAAAAAAATTTTGATTGATATTGATAAGGGATGTATTGATTTCTTAATAACATTTATTTATATATTAAAAATGTCAACAGTAAAATGAGGTGAATCTTTATTGTTAAAAATATTCTTACATTTGCCAATATGGGATGTATGATGAGATGTTTTAATGTTGATTATAAATTGAGGTTTATCAAGTCATTTAGTTAATATGATTGTGCTATTATATTTTTAAATTCAAGATTGAATATTTTTAATTAACTCTTTTATTATATTGTTTTCTTTTATTTTTATTTATTATAGCAAGAATGAGTATATAGATTATATTAAAAATCAACACCTCTATGGGGCAAGTACATCAAGAGATACATTGCTTTTGCCTCATAAAATTCTAGAAAGGCTAAAAACCAATCTCCTCCCAATAAGAAAATGGGGGTCAAATTCCAAAAACTAAATCTTCAAATGTTTATTCCTATAGAAAATGTCACGCCAGGTTAACTCCAGAAATTAATGAGCGCAAGAAAGAACTGATGATTTTATTCATTAGCCAACTATTATTTATACATACATAAAACAGATCAGTTCATCTTCTAGATGACTATCCAGCTTCACCCATCCGTTTCGGATTAGGTGTCAACATTCCCCCCCCTTAATCTGAAGGGATGTTGGTGAGTCCAAGCATCATTCTGAATCTTTCAAGCTTTTCTCTTCCAAGCGCTTTGGTGAAGATGTCTGCAATTTGCTCGTTTGTGGAACAATGACGGAGATGGATTGTTTTGGCCTCAACATGATGTCGGATCAGATGATATTTAGTGTTGATGTGCTTAGTACGATCATGGAACTTTGGGTTCTTGGCCAACTTTATTGCAGAGGTGTTATCAATCATGAGTGGAGTTTATTGTATTTGTTTTACCTGCAAATCTTCAAGAATTTTCCTGAGCCACACAATTTCTTTTGTTGCTTCATCTGCTGCCACATATTCTGCTTCTGTTGTGGAATCTGCTGGTACTGATTGTTTGCGTGATCTCCAGGAGACAGCTTCCGATCCAAGACTCATAGCATATCCTGAAGTAGATACCCCAGTTTCTTTGTCTCCATCGAAGTCTGAATCAGAGTATCCAATCAAGTTGAAGTCGTCCACCTGTGTATACTTGATTCCAAGGTCTTGAGTTCCCTTCAAGTACCTTAGAACTCTTTTTGCAGCAGACCAATGTCCCTCACACGGCTTTTGCATAAACCTGGAGAGGATTCCAACAGCAAATGAAATGTCTGGTCTGGTAGTAGTGAGGTAGATGAGACTTCCTACAAGTTGTCTATACTTTGTTGCATCCTCAAATTCCTTTCCTTCAATAGATGTGAGCTTCAAGTTTTGTTCCATTGGAGTAGAAAGGGGATTGCACTCTGTCATGCCAAATCTGTTTAACAAATCTCCAATGTATTTCTTTTGAGAAAGAAATATGGACTTTGGGTGTTGGGTTACTTCAATGCCAAGATAGTAATGAACATAGCCCAAATCAGTCATTTCAAAAAAATTTCCTAATTCTTTCTTTATGGATGCAATATAGCTTTCATTGTTCCCTGCCATTAAAAGATCATCTACATATACCACAAGATATACAATTGTTTTGCCAACTTTCTTGACAAATAAAGTTGCATCATCAAGATCAAAATGATTGAAGTTGAGTTTCAGAAGATGCTCAGTTAGTTTTTCATACCAGGCTCGTGGTGCTTGTTTGAGGCCATACAAGGACTTCACAAGTTTGCATACTTTGTGTTCATGTCCTTTCACAGCAAATCCTTCAGGCTGGGAAATAAAAACATTCTCTTTTAGATCTCCATTCAAGAATGCAGTTTTTACATCCATTTGATGGACTTTCCAACCGTTCTGAGCAGCTAGTGCAAAGAGTGTCCGGATGGTGGCCCATTTTGCTGTGGGAGCAAAAGTTTCCTCATAATCAACCCCTTCCTTCTGTGCAAAACCTTTTGCCACAAGCCTAGCTTTGTGCTTGTCTAGTGAGCCATCAGCTTTGTACTTGTTCTTGTAGACCCACTTGCAGCCAATTGGTTTGGTTCCAAATGGAGGATCAACCAGCTTCCAAGTGCCATTCTTTATGAGGGCATCATACTCCTTCTGCATCGCTTCTTTCCATTTATCATGAGAAGAAGCTTCTTTGAAGGAAGTTGGTTCAAAATCTGTAGACAAGTTCAATTCACAATCATAAGTAACATCCATATCAACAGGTGAATTAGAGTTATCTACATCACCTCCATCTTGTCGGTTTGAATTTCTGGTTCCTGTTTTTCCAATTTCATCAGGATGAACACTTTCAAGTGTCTTTGTCAGCCACTTTGGGGGACCTTTCTGAGATGGTCCAGGCTATTCTGTTGATTGAGTTGGGTCTGAATCAAGATTGAGTCTCCAAATTCTATCAATTACATCACTTAAAGCATCATCCGTTGTTGGAGTGTCATGCAGGGGAGATTGTTCTTCAGAAGGAGATTCCACATGTTGATCTAGTATAGGAATCCCCCCTTCAAGATGTGGAATCTAATTATCAAACTCTTGGAATGATTTCGGTTTTGTGAATCTATCCAAGCGATCAAGTTGCCGCTCAACAACACTGTCAGATTTGGATGATTCAAGAAAAATGACATCTCTAGATAAAACAAACTTTTTATTTACTTCATCATAAAGGCGGTATGCGTTAGATGTGTTTGAATGCCCCAGGAAGATACACTTACGACTTCTAGCACCAAGTTTGTTTCTATGTACCTTTGGTATTAAAGCATAACAGGTGGAACCAAATATCCTGAGATGTTTTACCGAAGGAACATGTCCATACCACAATTCATAAGGAGTCTTGTTTCTTATAGCACTAGATGGACATCTATTCTTTATATATGCAGCACATAGAACAGCATCAGCCCAAAACATTGTCTTTACATTTTTGAAGAAAAGCATGGATCGTACCATATTCAAAATTCTTCTGTTCATTCTTTCAGCTACACCATTCTGTTGAGGATTATAAGGTATAGTTGTTTGATGTTTAATCCCATGTTGGCGAAGATAGTGTTCAAATTCATTTGATGTATATTCTTTTCCATTATCAGTGCGAATAGACACAATATGAGATTGTGCATCATTTTCAATCCACTTATGAAAATTCTTGAATGTTTGAAAAGCATCAGATTTGTTCTTCAATAAGTAAACCCAACACATTCTGGTGTAATCATCAATAAATGTCATGATATATTTATTTCCATTTGCAGAAGGAACAGGCATTGGACCACATAAATCTGAATGAATAGGTTCAAGCTTCCTATGTGCTCTTGAATGTGAATCATGAAAAGATTGTTTGCTATGCTTTCCTAGAATGCAAGCATCACATTGTTTATGTTTTCTAGGAATTGTAGGCAAACCAACAACACCATTTTTCTTCAACAAGCGGAGACTATCATAGTTTAAATGTCCAAATCTAGCATGCCATAATAAACTTGATGGGAGTGTACCTTCATCATGATGAGAAATATATGAAAAATGTTGTGCATGAGCAGAGGTTCCTTGCAGTTTAAGAAGTCTTTCTTCTTCTATACCTCTCATGACAAGTGAATGGTCAGATGCCTTTCTTACCTCAAGCTTTCCATCAAACATATGAATGGAGTCACCTTGCTGGCGGATGTGGACCAGGGATAGCAAGTTTCTCTTGAGCTGTGGGAGATATAGAACATGATCC
Source organism: Pinus tabuliformis (assembly GCA_031772625.1). Lineage (NCBI taxonomy): Eukaryota > Viridiplantae > Streptophyta > Pinopsida > Pinales > Pinaceae > Pinus > Pinus tabuliformis. The sequence continues at coordinate 1,025,583,030 of CM062820.1, read as the reverse complement.
AGAAGAAAATCTAGAAGACCAGGCAGTTTAAGCCTGATTGTGCCAAGCCCTGATGGCTTGATTTTTGACTGATCTGCAAAGTATACTGCTCCATCAACATTGTCAGTGAAATCTTCAAAAAATTCTTTCCTATGAGTCATATGACAGGTTGCTCCTGAATCAAGCAACCAGTCATTTTTCGAAGAAGCAAGTGAAGCATTAAACAAATCTTAATTTACTCCAATGTTACATTGTGCCTCAATATAGTGAGAGGATTCAGGTGCTTTACCTTTGTCTGTGTCATCAGTTTTACCTTTCTGCTGGTTTCTTCTTTGCTCAACCTTGTCCCATGGTAGCTTGCATGTAGAAGCATCATGTGATCCATTTCGTTTGCAGCGAATGCAATGCAGATCTGCCTTTTCTGCTTGAGAATGTCTGCCTACCTGCCTCTGAAGTATCTTCCTCTTCCTCTTCGTCCACCTCTTCCTCTTGTAGAATCTTGAGCAGGATGCTTTTCTTTGTGAGCAAGGCAAACAGTCTCTTCAGAAGATTCAGGGACTGTTTTCTTTCCAAAGGCTTTTTCTCTTTCAGCAAACTTTTTCACAAGAGAGTCAAAAGTTATATCTTTAAGGTTTCCATTTGCTTGTAAAGACTCAAGATAATTGGAGTAGGTAGGATAGAGTGCTTTGAGAAAGGCAATAAGAGAGATATCCAGCTCAACCTTAGTGGATTTAATATCATGCATTATAGACTTTATTTCAGATGCAAGAGCAAGAGGATCATTATTTTTTAGTTCAAGAGTGAAGAGTTTAATCATGAGCTGAACAACTTCAAGTGCAGAATGTGTATCATAGAGTTCTTTCAGCTTTTGTAAAGCTTCAAAGGCAGTGGAATAGGATGAAATATGATGACTTACTTCCTCATTTACAGATGCTGTGATTAATGCATAGGCTTCGTTGTTCTTGTTTTCCCAAATGGTGAGTTCTTTGTCTGATGTGGGTTGCACAGGGTCTCTGTCTTCTTCTCCGACACACACTCCTTTCCACAGCTCATTGTAGATGAGGGTGTGTTTTACCATCCGAGACCATTCAAAATAGTTCTCCTTGCCAGTGAGAACTATTCCGACCATAGAAATGATTGAATGCATTTTGTAAAAAATATCTCTGCTAAAAAACTTCTGTTGATAAAAGACTTCTGCTGGAGAAAAAAAAAATCCTTATGCCACAGCCTTATGCACTTTATTTTCTTCTAACATTTGCATCAGCATATCAACATTTCTTATATTAGTAATATTACTATGTTTTGAGAAAAAAAAGGCGCTAAGGGATCTCTTCAACATATATCACTTCAATATATATCAATGTAAAAACTGTTAAGAAAACAGCGCAATATATAAAACTCCGCTCCAAGTATAAGCATGATATTGCATACTATAATATGAGTCACATACTATAATATGTCATAATGCTTTTGCAACATAAATTGGATGAATTCAGTCAAAACTTCGTATAAAATGATTCCAACAAATTATGTTGTCAGGTTGCGCCAAAATCCCTGTCTCAGATAACAACAGGACGAGAACATATTCAATCTTCTGCCAATTTCCAGTGGACAAGAGATCCTTCAACGACTGATAACTTAGCAAACTCAAGAAACCCTACACCAAGCAGTAATATAGCAAATTCAACAAGATCTCTGGCTCATACAACAGTACCTCGCAATTTCCAGTGGAGAAGATCATATCATTATATATGCCAAAAGGGATATAGAGCAATGGGAAGGGCTAACATATGATTACAGGTTTTTCTCAATAGATGAACAGTTAGCTTGCTACTGTGGGTTCCCAAGATGTCGCGGAATTGTCAATATGGACGATGAGGAGCAAGTAGGGAAAAAACGTGTACCATGCCGTGAGTTGATTGCATGGAAACCTGGTGATGGTAAATGAGAACCTCAGGACAAACCACAAGATGTTTTCAAGATGTGAATGTTCCTGCTTCTATATAAACAGGTCATGATATTTACCTTCACCTCAATTGGGCTCTATCGACGAATGATCTTTTCGCATCCATTAAATCATACAAATCAACAACTGGTCGGTAAGATTCCTTATAATAGGAGAATGGAGCAGAAAGTGATGTTATTCAATTTGAATAGCAGAGAGAAGAGAATCGATATCAATTGGAGCAATTCTTACAATAAAACCGAGCGAAAAACTGAGGTATCTTCTTAAAAAAACTGAGCGATACCATAGTTCTTACAATAAAACGATACCACAAACGCAATCACCATTACAAAAACGCAGTTGCATTTTCACCAAAAACGCAGTCATGGTTATGACAGCAGAAACGCATCAACACATAAGGTAACGAAGCTTACATTCAACAGCGCATTCCACGCTCACCGCACCATATTCTGTCATGCCAGAGGCGCTCAGGACACCGCCAGAAGCACGCAGTCTTAGGACACCACCAGAAGCACGCAGTCTCAGGACAGAGGTGCTCAGTCTCAGGACAGAGGGTGCTCAGTGTCAGGGAATCGCTCAGGATGATGCAGCGCTCAGCAGGAGTTACACTATTTTGGGACCTGTGCTCTGATACCATGTCAGGCCAGGTTAACTCCAGAAATTAATGAGCGCAAGAAAGAACTGATGATTTTATTCATTAGCCAACTATTATTTATACATACATAAAACAGATCAGTTCATCTTCTAGATGACTGTCCAGCTTCACCCATTTGTTTCGGATTAGGTGTCAACAGAAAATGCAAAAACAAGGCATTTCTATAAATTGCTAGAATATGGTCCACAGTTGGACCCACAAGGAGCAAGATAGGGCTCAGACCCAAGTTCTTTATCCTATGATCTTTCTTGCTTCTTGTGACTAGTGGGGAAGAACATTGACTTGTAAGCAAATCTAAATAGGACGAGGGAGAAGAACAGGTTTTGTATTTCTTCTTGACGACCTTACCAACTTCTTCATCATTCAATGTAGGAGGAACCTTTGGAGAAAACTTGTCCACCACAAAAGTTTTCTTTGGAGAGTTTTAATTTGGATCTTCTTCATCTTTCGTTAGGATGGACCTTTGGAACACGAGTATTCTTTAAAGATACATGATCTGGTACTGGTTGATATGCTTGGACCTCAAAATTCTCACCTTCTTCCTCAAGTACCTTTAAGACTTCAAAACTATTATTATGAAGGGGCTAATGCGGAGATTCAACCATACATCTTTGTTGCTTCTTATTTCCATGTTTCTTATGTTTCCTTTTAACTAGAATGAATCCTTGCTTATTTTTTCAGTGTTCCTCTTTAGGAGGGGGCAATGGATTTGGAGAAATTCAATAAAATGAAGCTTTTGTATAATTTTTCTCAAAGCGTCCATACTCATGACATATATTACACTTGAAACGAACCTGTTTATGAGACCAACCATCTAGATTTAGTTGAATTGCCTCAAGGAGGCCTTTTGAGAAAACCATTTCAACACAAATTACAACACATATAAAGTTGTTCCCATGTCTCACATCACTAGTAATATATTGACCTAGTTTATCTCCTATATCCTTAAAAATATGTTCTCCTCAACAAAGAAGAGGGAGAAACCACATTATGATCCACACAAGTGCAGATGAAATTTCCATCATAGAATCGAATTCCATAGACCAATGAATGAGAAACAAACCTCTGTTACCCATGAAATAAGCCCCGAACTTATAGATATGGTCTCTATCTCCCTGCTTTTCAAAAAGGAATGTGTAATACCAATTTCCATAATAGAAAACACCCAAGGGTTCATGATTTTCCCAATTGACAAAAAGTCATTATACATGCATTAAACCAAACAACAAACCCAACAACCACGTGATATCCTTTAAACCTTATCCATGAGCAATGACGAACTAGATATCGATAGTGAAGTTTCCCTAAGAGTCTCCATGGAAGCTCAACATCGAGGTTTCAAGCAGCTATGGAAACCTTAGCCATGACATAACAGACCCACAGAGATCCAATTTGGATAATATTGGACATTCTAAGAAACAAAAAAAAATACATATAAAACATAGGGACTTAACAAAAGGTATTTAAAATGCAAAAAACATCGCTAAAGAATCAGGAAAACAAGGTTTGTAAGTCATCTCATTTGTAGAGGATAGCTACGAAACAAGGGAAAACGAATTTTCATGATGTGAGTTCCTGAATCTCTACGGAAGCTCAGTGCCAAGCATAGACGATTAGAGAAACCCTAGCCGCATTGGAGCAAGAACTCCATAAAAATAACCCAAACTACAAAACTACTTAAACTCTTTTATCATAAACACAATTATTTGGTTGAATTATGAAAATCTTAAAATAATGAAGTTATTTTAGGAATATTGAATAATTCTAAGTTTTTAATGTAGTGTGGTGAGAAGTTACTTAATTAAATTTTAGCCATATTTTTTTTTTTAAGTAATTGAGTTATATACATATATATATATATATATATCCAATTTTATTATAAAATCAGAGAAATTCAAATTTATTATCTTCTCAATATTAAGTTTTTTCCTTTAATAAAATAATAATTTTAATATTTTTTTTAAAATATAAAATTAATTAATTGTTTATAAATACTATTTTTTTTTTATTTCTTATTATATATATATATATATTTTTAAATTTAATATAATTAAACGCAATATATTTATTTTAAATATAATACCAAATTCATATATATATAAAAAATAAAATTGGATTAATACTATTTTTCTAAAATGATATTTAATTGATTAAACCGCGTTTCAAATATGGTTTCTAACCATATAATTTTTCTTAAATAAGATTTGTAAGTTTGTTATGAAAAAAACACTCATTAATAATAATATATTAAAAGAAAATTATTTTATTTTGTTTTTATAAAAATAAAATGTAATTATTAAAATTATATTAATAAAACTTGAGTAATATTGCAATTAAAAACTGTATGTTATTATTATTTCACAGTTTTAAAAATATTTCATTACAACTCCAAATCAATGTTTGGATTTAATCTTAATCTTATATATATTTTTAATAGGGCATGCCTAGGGATTTTTTAATCCTGAAACTACAGTAATTAACAATAAATATAGTGATGATCTATTTTAATAATTATATTGAGAGCTTTATGATCTTAGTTTACGACCTTTATTTCCTCGTTAAGTTGGTGCATCATTTCATTCTCATCTGGTTCCCCACATGTTATATCTAGGATGATTTTTTTATTTTTTTTTAAGAATATAAACTGATCTCTTCTAATCAACTTGAATACCAAATTTCATAGGAGAGTGTGTCATGCTTCAAAAAAAAATACTAACTACTACTTCAATTATGTAAGAGACCCCATGATTCTATTTATGGTGTGATTTGATGTTTTATATTCCCTTTTCGATGTGAAAATGTGAATTGAATTATTTTGTAATGGATATGTTCCTCATGATTTCGAAGATCTTAGTAATTTTTTTTTGGAGTTTTCTAAAAACTCAACAAATACCCAATATTTTTAACTCTTTCTACTATAAATTCTTATAGTCCAATTCCAACTTTATGTTTCATATTTTCTATTTCTTGATTGTTTTCTAATGTCTCAGTTTCAAGAGCTAGAAACACTTCCTTGAAATTAAAGGATAGAAGATTTTCAAGATGAAAAAGTTTGCAAAAGCCCTATGTTTGGGTGTTAAAGTTCACAACATATTGAAGCCACCAATATATTTACATACAAACATAGTTCCAAGGGAGGGGGCAGGGGTTTCCTTGAAAACTTCCAACCAACCAACAAGAAAAAAAATACAAGCTAGAACAAGTCTTTGAATATTCTTGCCACGAAACAAGAATCACATTTCTCTTGATGCATTTTAAGCAACAATGCCAATATCTAATCATAAATTAGAGCGAAATGGAAGCACTAGACATAAGCAAGTGCATGCATATCTTGGTGCATGTAAATCATGGGGGCTTCGCTCACTGAACCTATGACATAGCACGTGCATTCGTGGCATACTAAACAATACCCTTAATTTGACTACATATTGGAGAATACCTCTAAAAATCTCATTATTTAACCCCCTACCAATATAAATCCAATACACCATCCCAATTTAAAAAACCATTATTTTCACTAAATATTTTCTGTATCCATTTTTTTATTCACATTTTTTATACCCTTTTATTTTTATATCCCTGGTATAGTGACATGATGCTTCTCTTATGACCCCACATGCATTCTACAATGCACCTTTCTTCTTTTGATATACATTTTAAATTCATATTAGTTGCACCTTTCTTCTTTTGATATACATTGCAAATGCATATTAGTTCTCCCACAATGCAATTAATTAACCCACACTCAAGCACATCTCACTATGATTTGTGGCATTTAATGGTCTAAGGCACACAAAGATCAACCATGTTTTAGGAAGATTGATTATGTGCATGCATATAGAATGAAATATAAATTGATCTATAGGATGATGAAAAATCAATTGATGAATCTTTATGAATAGGTTTGTACCAAAAATGGTGTTCAAGCACAAGTCTAGACCCTCTAGATGCAAGACAACTATCTACAACCAAGGTTGGGGCCCCAAATCTCAAATCAAGGGTGCAATCCCAACCTAGACATGCTTAGAACAAGAGGATGGACAAGTCCCGATGCATGCACTCTTAAGAGAATAACACGAAAGCATGAAATCATATTTTGATTCACTGTCATCTCACCAATGAGATATGGGGTATCACTCATAGACTATGTAAAATGCAACAATGGATTGGAGATAACACATAGGCATTAAATGAATGGAATACAACTAGAACATAAGACAATATTTTGGTTGTAGAGGTGATCTGCTCCATTTGGCTAGCTCAAAATAGTGATGTATTCCAAAATAAACCTCCAAACTCTTACAAGATTTTCTACATGTTGAAGACAAGCATTATCTTATCATGCACCTCACTAAAGACAAGGCTTCCTTGCACTCTCATACATTTGAAATACAATTCTAAAATTTCTAGAGGATATTTTGATTATCCAATTTTAAGGTCACAACCAAGCCAAACACCACATTGGTGTATGAGACCCCCTTACTTGTATGACAAGGGACGCACCTCCACACAGTGATTTGAATGCTAAGTCAATGAAGGCATACATACTCTACCCCCTCTGGTTTTGAACCTGTGACCTCTTAGGAGGAAACACATGTTCTTAACCATTAGGCCCACTCAAGCTAGATATAGTGTATTTCTCCTTAAGGTCTCTTTTAAATAATGAGCGATTACATTGGAACTAACATTATATAGGAAATAGAAATGACCCTAGAAACAATATTAAGAACTAATATCACTTCCTTGAAATAGGAATGACCTTGGAATTTCTATAATCAGAGAATCACTTGAAAATTTAAGCTAAACAATATTAAAGTAGTGTCTTGAACACCAATAACCAAGATCCTTGTCGCCCTATAACGAACCAACCTATGAAAGATCAAATTTACAAAAAATACCTGCCAGAGAACATCCATGTAAACAATTCTGCTAGAGAAAACATCTATAATTTTAAATAATTCGAAAGTCAATTGAAAAACATGATATGGGATTTTCAAATTCAAAAACCAATTGAGAGGCATGAGATAAAACTTCCAAGTTTTTATATAACGATTACATGAACTGAGGTGCTCACAAGATGGACTTAAATATCCAAGGAGGAAATGATAGGAGAAAAGCTTTGCCAAAAATTGAAAATAATCCTTTCACTGTTCTTTCCCAGGGGATTAAGCCAGTTGTTTATATAAACACTTTAGTTAATATTGTTGCATAGCACTTCAATTAATATTGTCTTCTCAGTGTCAAGATTAGAATAGATAAAAATCATTTTCACTATATACAACCATGATTACAAATATCCCAAAGCTTCTATGGAAAACCTGTAGACCAGAGGTTATAAGAGGCCAATGAGATTTGAGGACTTCTAAAAGAAAAAGTGTAGGAATCTTCTTATTACTTTGGAAGCTCAAGTTGGGCAGGACCAGGAGGACTCACATCACCTTCCATGAAATATATTATAGAATCTTCAAAGCTAAACCAGTTGTCCTTGATTTTGCTACATGAAATTGTGAAACTACTGACATGTCCAAAGATAATTTTGCGGCAGCTAGCGATTCTAAAAACACAAATTATTTATCAGAATAATGATCATTTTACCAATATGTTAGAATAAGTTGCAATAAATGGCTATGGTAGAATCAGTTGAAGAGAAGGCACACAATTTTCTTTCAGTACCTCTAAACTTAGTCTGAGACAAGAGAAATATGTTGCGTTTGATCAAACTTTGTTGTATCTAAAAAAAATAGAAGTTGGAAACAAAATTCCACACTAAAAAGGTTTTGAACAACTCTAGTATAACTTATTTGCCTATAAAACACAGGATTTAGTCCAACTTAGTTTCCTCTAATTTAAGCAAAAGTTGAAAACATAATTCCGAGCTAACAGATTTTGACAACTCTAATTTAATTTCGTTGTAACTGTAAAATAGACCCCTAGAGCATGGGAGAATAAGCATAGGCCTGTTGATGTAGTCCTAAGTCGTAGGTGACTAGCCATAATACATAATATCCATTCTTTGAACAATAAAGAGAGTGGAAAGCCTAAAGAGACAAGCATGTCTGTATCAATAGTCCATCTTACTAGCCTTGGTCCAAAAACTAGCTTTAAGAAAGTATCCATTGGAGTGAAGATTGCCTTAAGAAACTGTAGAGTTCAAGCCCTATGAAATTCCTTCCTTAAGGGCTCTGAGCTTAGTCTATAGAAAGACCTCCATTTTCATAAATACCTTCTTGGGAACACCTTCTTTATCTTATTGCAGAGTTATTTAATATTCTATGATAGTTTGGTTCTTAGCATGGATTTATAACTGCTTATTGAGTATTGAGTTATAGAGTATTGAGTATTAAGAGAGAGAGAGAGAGGATGACAAAGGCTACTGGGGCTCACTGCTGTTAGACTGAAAACCTGCAGGACTGTTGTACTGAAAAACTCCAAAATATATTGATGACTGAAATATGAGTTTTGCGTTTACTAAGATCATGTCCTTAGTCTCCTCTCAAAGACCTTCTATTTACTCTAAAAATGTGTGTCTTTCACTGTGTTCACAACAAAGCTTCACAAACTTCAATTTCTCCCTAAATTATGCTCCAAATCTATGTTACCCTTCTCCACACAACTCACTCTCTTTTGTTTTCCATTCTAGACCTTCCCACTCACTGTTTTAGTGTTTGGAAACCTACACAAGGCACCCTACAACCCATGGTTTTGCTACAACAAGAGCTCCAAACTTTGTTCAAGGGTTAACACCCTTTTCTCCACCTGTGCTAGTATTTGTGCACCTGCAACTTGAAGAGAAGGCCCTACAATAGGTCTCTCAGCCCTCAAACAGTCCTCCATGTAGTGTTGCACCTGTGGCCCTGAAACCTTACCTCAGACCTGTTATCACATATAGATTTTTGTTAAAAATGATTTATATGGGAAAAAAAATTGGTGTTTAAGGTTTTACTTTCTCTCAGTATTTTACACATAATTATTATTATGATGGTTTTCAAATTTTCAATTATCTCCCATGTCTACTAGTTCTCGGCCACACTCCAAATCACAACATAGATCATCAAAGAGACCATCGATTCTTTCTACCTCTCATGGTTTAGTTTATCCTGTTAACTTCAACCCAATGAAACTCTTGCGTTGGGTGAGCTCTATTGTTTCCACAATTTTGGGCTTTTGAACCAGATTCGAGGTGTTGCGAAGAAATTATATGGTGAAAGGAAGATTTCATCTAGATTCAGAGGAAATAGGAGGCTAAATCGAGGCATAACACATTTTTGAGAAACATTCCACTTCTTCAAATCGGGCTAATTCTGTTTCAAGGAACTATTCATGCATTTCAGATCCTATAATGGTGCCATCACATGATGATTGTACTCTAGGTTTCCAATGAATTATTAAACATGACGTTGGATGGTGGGCTTTTTTGGCAGAGGGTGCAAATGATCCATATGACATAACCGTCCATATTGATTCTCAACATGAGAGATTTTTTGCCAAGGGTTACAATGCAAGGGAGCTGGCTGCAGGAGCTCCAGGCGTTCCTTTGTTTGAATTTTTTTTTAACAAAAGACAGTGATCAAAAATACAAGGAGCAGGTGGTCTACTTGTAGTGGAATGGACAATCTACAGATGCTTCCTTTTTAGTATCACCTAAAGCTACTGAAGACTCAGATACCAACACAGAGAAAAATGATGATGCAGATGTGGAGATGAGGGATTGAGATGAGTTCTTAAATTTATTAAAGCTGGGATGCCTGGCCTAAAATTCAAGGTGTTGAAAGTCGTGACTCTAGAACAGGAAAACACAGATATAATCTCAGGGGTTTTTGAGCAGTTAATCCAAGATGTCAATAAAGAGAAGGATGATGAAACTACTAGTGAAGATAAAACTGGAGGTGATCTACATAATGATAAAGCAACTGTAAGAGGCAATAGTGATTTTATGCAGCTTATTAAAATTGTTGTTGTGAAAGCTATCAATTGTACTCTTTTACAGAGTATTGCAAAATATGCACCTCCAATCCTTCTTGTATGCGTACTAGCCAAAATAGAGAGAAGGGGTCATGATTCCTTTTGTTTTCACATTAAGGATGATGGCTCTCGAGAATCTGTAAGAGGAAAGCAACTGAAACCTGCTTGGAAAGTTGCAACAGTTGCAAAACAAACATAGATAGATGACCATGTTGGCACTCAACTTAGTGATGATGATGTTTTTCTCGCTCATTTCTCTCAGCTGCAAGCTTTTCAACTTTTGGCTTTTAAGGAAATTCCTAAGCTCTAAGATCTAGCATTGGCCAATGTGGGCTCCATTGAAAAACGTAACGAAATTTGTAAGAGGCTTTTTGTTTTGTCTGGAGAATAACTTAAGGATGTTGTCTATAATAAGCTTAAATTGCTTAAGAACACTGATCCATGTGTTGAAAGAATGGATTTCCTTACCGAGGCAATGGTTTCTACTTTTGAGAAATGACAGTCTCAAAAGGAAGCAATAAATTCTCTCCCTCTTTATCCAAATGAACAAGTCATGTGTGATGAAAGCATTGTACCCAGCATTAATTACACTGGTGAAGGATGCTTGCCTCTTCCAAAATTTAATCTACAATTTCTAACTCTCCATGACTACCTCCTAACAATTTCAATCCTTTTCGCTTCGAATCGACATATGAAATTCAAGAAGATATCCAAGACATGTTTCCTCGACTGGAAGCATATATTAATAATGAGGGAGAAACTCCCTTTCGAGGATGGTCTAGGATGGATGTTCCAATCAAGGAGTTAAAAATCACTGAAGTAAAGAAACCAAACATTGGAGAGGTGAAACCATCTGCTGTTACTGCAGAGGTTACATACAGTGTTATCAAGATACACATCATAGATAAGGTTTGAATGAAATGAATTGACGGAACATGATGTTCTCTCTTTGTTATATGTATGTCCTTTTTTAGAGTCGCTTAGTGGTGAGGAAGCATCAAAATTAAGTGTCCCATAAAGGTTTGGACTCCAGTATGTACGTGGATGTGAAGTCATTGAGATTCGGGATGAGGATGGAAACCTTATGAATGACTTTACAGGAAGGATAGAAAAATCCAAATGCATGAATTAAAGAATTATGACAAAACGTGATAGAGCATTTGGAGGCAGGGGGAAATAGAGTTTTCATCAAATTCTACATATTTGTCAATGGGAGAAAGAGCAAGTCTAGCACAAATTTTTACCAGTTTGAAATAGTATAATAAGTCACAAGTAAATAGATTCCAAAATTCTAAGGGAGAAGAGTTTCGAGGCATAAAATTTGTAGCTCCAGATTTCAAATCAACAAATCATGCACCACTAAATCGAAAGCATTCAAGGTTAAACACACAAAAAAATAGCTTTAGGTCCCGCTCCAATAGTAAAACATAAATAAAAAATGCGGGAATTGTTTATTTTTAATTTTTAAGATGCTTTAAGGGTTCCCAATAAAATTCCTATAAATCAGCTATCTCATTAAAACAAAGAACATGATCCAACAACTTAAAACTGATACTAAAACAAATATAATGAAGCCTATCTTTTTAGAATAAGAAAGACAAATGAACCATAATCAAGAAGGTATTAGCAACACATAAATCCCAGAAAGACTCACCCCAAATAGATTATGCATTAGTGTTACATTTGAGATTTGCTCCTGAATCCTGCTCTGTTTAGGTCTCAAGCTTCATGAGAGGAAACAAGATAGAGACCTCGTCTAGGTTAAAAATCTAAAATCAACAAAATCTTGAACAAGAAAATTAGAATATTGGGGGTACACACAAGCACCTATATGCTTTCAAAGCTACAGATATAATGGACTCTGAGAAATAACATTTTGCATCTCCTTGCTTCAGAGAATGCATAACAGGCAATAAGAACTATAAAGCATCTAAACCTAACCATTTTCCATACTACTGATAAATTGAATATATTGAGAACTAAATATAGCTACATAACAATTCATGGATAATTTGTTACATCATAAAGAAAAGACTAATAAAATCATATGCAAGAAGCTAAAAACTGTAGTGAACATTTATAAAAGGAACTAGATAAGTTAAATTTACAAAAAGTAAATTGATAAGAAATGCAAGTCAAAGAACCAAAACCATGGAAACTAATCGGTGACTATGCAACTGTAGCAAGAGTCTTTGCGAAAACCAGGTTCCATTTTCGCTATGATATGTAGGATAGCTATCATTGCAATATTAAAGAAACACTCCTAGTGTTTTCCTCCTCTCTTCAAAATCTAAACCTGGGGTAGAACTCCGAATAAATAATGTATAAATTAACAAGCTAACCTCCAATAATGCACAAATTTAAACCATAGAAGTTCAACTAGATGCATTAAGTGGGGGATCAGGGGTTTGTTTTACTGCAGTGTGATTGGAAAGTGAACCAATCTTGTCTACCATTTGTCCTTCTTGACCTTCAAGTATTCTTTCCATCGGGTCATGCACTTCCTTCACTGGCTCTGCATGTTTGACCTGGGAACATTTCTCCAATGAAGATCTCCTTGTTGGTGTTACCTCACCTATGTTATAAACAAAATGTCAAATTATATTTTCTAAAAGATACATGCCAATATCCTCACATGCCAATATACATGCCAATACCCTCTTCTGCATTCTTAGGGAACCTTGCAATCATATTAGCACATTCTCTGTACAAATAAAAGAAAATGTTCAAACCCTCTTTCATATACGATAGAATCAAATCATATAAAAAACAAATGACAAGAAATTCAAAAACTTTCTGCATAAAAAGAAAACATGTAATTCTAGCATGTTTGCATGCACCATAAACTATTACAGACCCTGTACTTGAATAAAATCAAGTAGGAAATACTAGGATGTAAAAAACAATGGGTATTCAAGATTTACTTGAGTTCAGATTCTCTATAGTGTGCATGTTTATGAAGCAGTCTTGTCCAAGTTGGCATCCTTTGCAGGATGTGTTGTGCGATCTATATAGCTAAGGCTGCCAGCATAGATGGTTTCCATTTCAATGCTTCATACTCAACCAGGCATAGTTCAAGAATATAGAATGCCAACTTCTCAAGCTAATCCATGGAAGCAAACCCAAAAGAACATTAAATTTATAAAGATCCCATTTATGGAAGATTATAGTTAGAACAAAATAGTGCATGATGTCTCTCATGCAACACATCGAAAATACAATGCATTTCATTACATAAGTGAGGCTCAATGCCATTTGAATATTCATCAAAATTTCAAGCAAAGTAGAATACTTGTTTATCAGCCTGAGCAACCTTTAGAAACCTTTTCATGAAAACAAAGGGAGTTTGTACAGCCAAATTGAATCTTAATTTGTTGAGCATCAATTTCTCCTGAAGAAAAAGAAGCATACCATAAACATGAGAAAAGATAACAATTCCAAATATGAATTATTTAAACAATTAGAAATATAAAGCTTGAAATATGGGAGACAAGTATGACATAATAATGTGAGAAAACAAAATATCACCATGGAGAGAAATTCACCACATGTGTAAAAATTGTTTGAGATTATAATCAGTTCCTTAACTTGTAAAGCCCTTAAGGAAAATGAGTTAGAATGTGAAGCCTTATTCTAGATGCCAAATCAAGGGCACAGGAAACAAGTTTTTAGTCAAAAAAAATCAATACAAAATTTCATCTTAACAACGAACTTTCCCTCTTGCCATTGTTTACCACCTTGGGAGCCCAAATTTCTTTATATTTGGCAGCGACTAGCATGGCAGTCAACCCCACTATTTGAATATCCTTTCTTGTAATAGTGTACACCACAAAAACAAATCTATCAATAAGGTTAATCATGAGAAAAGTGTCTCATCCATTAAGTCAAGTTTTAGATGCACCTGTAACTGCAAATTGTTTATGTTAGAAAATTATTAATGGAAAGGTACAAAAAAAAATATTATTAGAAGAACGGGTAGATATCAATATGTATTAATCAAGTACATCAATCAGCCAGTCAATAAATATTTCTCGCATCTTCTGGTTGATATCAACTTTGCTTGACATGTAGTTTGATGAGAGATTGTTGCATGCCTGCAATACAACAAACACAATAGACCAAAATAGAAACAAATTAGACATACAACTATTTATTCAGAGTTGAATCTAAACTATAGACATGGATCAAGGCTTGCATCAATGCTTGATCTAATGTCCTCATTCATAAATTATGACCTTCCATGATGCTTAAGTGGGCACTTTAATTCTCCAATGGAGATATTCATGTATGGCATAGACACACGCTGCTCACATGTAATCACTGCATACTATATGCAGTGAAAAGCTAGTGTCTGATTAAATTGTTTAAATGAAGTGTATTCTTCCAAGACAAGATGTTGTTATTTCAAATAGAACAAAAATAGTTTGCAAGGCTCCCATGACAAAAGGGACATACCTCTGTATACCAATAGAAATGGTTAATGTCTTGAACATATTCAACTACAAAAAGTTGATTTTCATTATCTCCTTTGTCAATGTTGGGAAAGTCCCCTTCCTCTTCCATGAAATCCTGCTTAATGGCTCCAAATCTAAGTTATTTAAAAGAAACCATTGGATGGAAATTGGAGTTATGGCTTAGATAAACCCTTCACTTTTTTTTGCAAAATAACAGAGTAAAAATCTATGAATAAAAAGCGCCATCTACACATGCTAAAATAGGGGCAGTTGACCAAATGCTCCTAACCTCACTTCTAGTAGTCAGTGTTGATGTAAAAGCTCATGGAAGCCCTGTTTTCCTTGTTCTTCTTGAGACACCTTTAGCTATAGGTGGGTAGAACCTAGACTTGGATGCATTTGAAGCATCTTTGACCTAAGATGTCAACATTTGAAGGCCTTGGTGGTCTCCCTGAAGCTGAAGTACATTTGCTAGAGAGGCCAGTAGTAGAAGGCCTCCTTGAAGATGAAGCATGTTTACCTGAGAGGCCAGTAGTAGAAGACCTCCCTGAAGCTGAAATGTTTTTACCAGAGAGACCAATAATAGAACGCCTATGTTGTATCCTTGAACTCGATGGATCATTACTTGAGACCTCAACATTCGAAACCCTGGGAAGTTTCCCTGAAACTGATTCACGTGTATGTAGCGTCCAACATTGGAAATACCAGATGCTTTTCTTGAACTTGCTACATGCTTAGATTTTGAAACCAAAGTTGATCTAATGCTTCCCCTTTCATATTTGTTTCTCTGTGGCCCCAGTGGCTGAATGGCAGCAAAACAAAACCAACAGAAGTAACATAAATACATGAAAACCATCCCAACTAAATATGCAAGCAAAGAGCCCTGTTATTGACCTCAATATATCCACACACAGTTACCGATTTGAAACAGAGGCCAACGTATAAATCCCAGTAGTAGTGAACTCAAATCACTCACCTCATGTTGCATACTAACATCTGGGGATTGATATATGATAAATAAATCAAACGGCTGTTTAATCACACACAATTTATAGAACCATGGATGATTACATACCATGGACGATGAATTTGTTGTAACACTCGTATTCTTAACATCAACACCAAACCTCCTACACACCCAATTCTAATTGTTAACTCTAACTGGTAAAAACCCCAAAATATCTACAAAAGACCAGAGCATCATATTGGGAAGCTGAAACTACCTAGGCATTTGCTTATCAACAAGCTAATTTTGCTTCCTAGATTTCCTGTGGAATGAAAAAGCCTACTTACTCTAGCTTGATCTCATCACCCCCATTTGGTTTTGAAGCATGGCACCCTAGGTTCCCAATTTCTGATAAAACACTTCTAGGCCTTGTTTTGGCCCGCGTCACCACTACATCATAGAGCATGCATATAACCTCTATCAGATCGATATCTGTTTTACACTATACATATAGAGCCATCGATATTCATATAAACACTAATAAACATGTACTACATATTTGCTAATATTAGGTTTTGGTATGGGGTCTGGACAATAGAATACTTTAAAATACCTTTGCTATCCATGGGCCTATTGGGCTTCGCCACCCTATTTTCGATTCCAATTTTGGTTTGCTGAAAAGACAAACATAAATCATTCAGTAACTATTGGAAAATCAAACCCCTCCAAAACTGATAAGGAAGCCATAACTGAGCGTGATCCTGACCATTATACACCATACGTATCAAATTGAGGAGGCCGATGGGAGTTGAACCCACGCCTCTCCATTATACACCATACATATCAAATTGAGGAGGCCGGTGGGAGTTGAACCCACGGCCGGCAAGAGGGCCGGCTCCACGGCACAACAACCATTAAACCATGTAGCACCAAAACCATGTACCAACGAACCCACAGTTAATATGACAACGCCCCATTTAATGTGCCAACAACATTGTGGGAGTTATGGGGCAGGCTACCCAATGCGGGCCCAACACCCCTCCCAGCCGCCCCCCCAAAACTATAATATTGTGGATTTTAAAAAAACTGCAATATATTAAAATGGGAGGGGCGGGGTTTGACCACCCGACCCCTCCTCAATAAATTGTCTTATTTACCATTACGCCAAACTACTTTGTTGATAAATCTATCGGAGAATTTATATAAACCTCATTTGCACAGTGTGCCCAGGAAGCATGGAGGAACCAGGAGTGGGCATGGAAATCGAGCTGATATTTTTTTAATTAATTTATTGCAAGTGGACCATGACTGAGCAAAACTTCTAGGAGGGTGAAATTTTTGCAGTGTCCAAATTGGACGAAATTTATGTCGATTTTACACCTCTCAGCAACACGAACCCGATGGTGCAGTCAGTTTCCTGATCTGAGCAGCCGATTTGAAGAGGCCCTGGAGGAGGAAATCTTGGAGGAATCTAGGGAGAATCTAAAAGATTCCTTGAGCCCCAGATTTTCACTTTCCCAAAATTCAAAAATTTGACAGTCGATTTTGCACTATTCGACTCCACAAATTTGATGGTGTGTTCAGATTTTCTATTTGCTCATTTAATTTTTCGGCCACTTTTCTAAGTGGAGTGCAGGTGTCAACATTAATGTGCGAGCAACCATTTTCATGAGATTCGACGATGTGAGATCGATGGTACAAACAACTTCAACGGTTTGACATCCTCTTCTTCAGATGGCCCTTGGATGTGAGGGATATGCAGTATGTTCATGTACTTCGTTTATTATGCATTGTGCTACACAGATCCTTGTTTGATGTTTGATGTGGGATATTGTTTCTTACCCATTTTCATGATTCCTACTTGATGTAATGCGGAATCATCTGTGTGATGTACTTGTTGTCATGATTTGTCATGTTTTGTTCGAGATCCCTTTGTCGTCATGTTGATGGGATACTCATGTTGTCGCCATGTATGTTTGCATTGAGATCCCTTTTATGCCATGTTGGCGGGATGATCATCATGCATGAGTTTTGTGTCATATTGATAGGAGTCCTTTTGATTGAGATTTCCTGTAGTGAAACATCTCTTTGAGCCACTCCTACGTGAGGGAATTTTCCTTGTATTATAGCGACATCACCTCTTATGTACATCATCACTATTGACAGTGCTTAATGCAGCAGCCTACACCATCTTAACACCGGGGCCTGGAGACGTAGTCCCTCCTGGACAAACTCTGTTATCAATGGTTTATGTTTTCATGTGTTGATGATTGTCATGTTCCTTCTTCTTTACAACATGCACATGTATTCATTGATGTTCTTTTAAAAAATGCAATTTAACACATCACGGAAGTAAAAGGTCTTGAAAGGGTCCTTTGTCACAGCCGAACCTGGATCATGCCAACAAAGGATCCAGCTATATCGAGTTGTTAAAGCAGGGCAACTCCTTCACCAGGGACCAGGTTCAACAAAAATTTCCTCACCTCATGGAGTCTCTGCACACAATGGGGACCATTGCTTCTGAAGAGGGGAGGACTGATCTAGGTGGACATTGGTGGCCACCTAACCCTCCAATTGGTTTCCTCTATTTCCTTGTTTCTTTCAGCATTTACTATTTTTAGCATTTTTTCAGGTCTTGAACTTCCGAAGTAGTTTTGACCCCCTAAACGATATTCTTTTGAGGTCCGCAACAGGCCCATAACCATAGCTAGGTGCCTGCTACAAATCTTGTAGTACTCAAAGAGGCGTTTCCAACAAGGTATCGTACACACAAAACGGAGATAATATGACCAAGTTATGACCCAGGGAAGTTGGTTGCCCAACTAACCCCAATGGGGCCAACAAAATCTTAGTGTTACATCTCCTGGGGTTAGGGTTTTGGTTGTTTATGGTTTTCCCTTGTCGTTCACTAATAAATAGGCCCTTGAGCCTCACTGTAACACAGTTCAGAGGCATGTAGATGTCACATCTCTTCTAAGAGATAAGCTACGATCGCTCGAGCTATTTTATTTCCATTGTGTTTGTAAGCATATTTTAGTATTTTCATATTAATGAAATAAAATGTTATTTCTGTTGCATTTCTTTGTTTATGGTTATATTTATAATTTATTGCGTTCCTGTTTAAGTTCGGATCAACTGTGTCAACCCTTAATAGCAACGAGAGTATCTTGAGACTTAACCACCTCAACCCTTAATACCAACAAGGACATCCAGAGACTGAACCACCTCAACCCTTAATATTAACAACAAGGGCCTAGACAATCCCATACATGCATATCCCATCGTATTATTGTAAAATGCATACTCATACACCTACACCTGGTGCACAAAATGACACATACACCTACACCTGGTGCACAAAATGACACATACACCTACATCCAATGTACAACATGATACATACACCTACACTATAAATGACACATACACCTACACTCGTTTCATAACACGACACATACAACTGCACCTGGTGTACAACACTACACATACACCTACACCTAGTGTACAACACAAAACATATAATTACACACCATACAATACTATGAATACACATGTCATGATACAATAACTACACAATACCCATAACAAAGTACCACATGTACATAACACTACATACACAATGTGCACACAACACCTTATGTACGTAGCACCACTTGCGCAATGTGTACACAACACCACTTGCACAATGTGCACACAAAACCACATGCACGCAACAACAAATGTACCACA
This sequence comes from Pinus tabuliformis, assembly GCA_031772625.1. Taxonomy (NCBI): domain Eukaryota; kingdom Viridiplantae; phylum Streptophyta; class Pinopsida; order Pinales; family Pinaceae; genus Pinus; species Pinus tabuliformis. Next base: position 1,025,563,339 of record CM062820.1, on the reverse strand, counting down.
TCTACACATCACCACATGCACACGATGCCACATGTATAACATGCACACAATACCGTATGTACACAACACTTCATTTACAACATGTACATAGCACCATATGTACATAGTACCGGTTATACAACATGTACATAGCACCATATGTACACAATACTGGTTATACAACATGTACACAACACCAGTACTGCACATCTAGAGACCACACACTCTCTACCAAACAACCTTGTTTCTAGTTTCTCTCCACTATCCATTTTTATCCCAGCATGCCGCAGATCGCACTGTTATCATTCCGCTGATATATCCCTAAGCATTACAGGCTATAACATAAACAAAAGCATAAGCACATAATATCATATCATATCCACATGATACTAACCTGCTACTGTTCCCATTTGATTCATAATAGCCCAAACTAATTTACCAATGCATCAATGGTTACAATTGGGTCGTGAGCTGAAAGGTTCTATATTTAAAGTTTATTGTTACCTAATTTCCCAAAATGGAGGTTCTATATTTAAAGTTTATTGTTACCTAATTTCCCAAAATGGACCAACCTCGGGCTTGACCCTGTGACCTCCCACCGACAATCCAATGACTTAACCAACATGCTACTAAACTACTTGAAATAACAAGTGCTGGAAATTTATATTTGAAGTGTAACCTGCTACTCCTCCCATTTGATTCATAATAGTCCAAACCAATTTACTTACTAATGCATCAATGGTTACAATTGGGTAGTGAGCTTAAAGGATCTATATTTAAAGTTTATTGTTACCTAATTTCCCAAAATGGACCAACCTCGGCCTTGACCCACAGTCCAATAACTTAACCAACATGCTACCAAACTACTTGAAATAACAAGTGCTGGCAATTTATATTTGAAGTGTAAATCTAACCAAAGCCCACAAAATTACCAAGGTCAACGGGTTCAACCATGCAACCTCTTGCACCTTGGACTTAACCAACATGGTACCAAACTACTTGAAAAAACAAGCGACCTCAATTTAGCCCACAAAATTACCAAGGTCAACGGGTTCAACCATGCAACCTCTCCCACCTTGGACTTAACCAACATGGTACCAAACTAACCTCTCCCACCTTGGACTTAACCAACATGGTACCAAACTACAAAATTATCAAGGTCAACGGGTTCAACCATGCAACCTCTCCCACCTTGGACTTAACCAACATGGTACCAAACTACTTGAAATAACAAGTGCTGGCAATTTATATTTGAAGTGAAAATCTGACCAAGGATATGATTTTATGCAGAGTTTGAAGACCAACAACCAGATAATGGGAAGGTTGGGATTGAACCCAAGACCTTTTGTTCAACAACTCTGTGCTTTTAAAATCATTTTATTTTGATAATAAATTTATATAAACCAATGTTAAAAAAAACCACGATAATATACTTTTTCTATATACCATCGACTTCCATTGAAATTCAAACGTACTTTAAATATGATTGGTAATTATTATATAATATTTTATTACACCATCATCTCAATGACAACCTTTAGTGATAAAGTTGTATATTTTCCTTATAAAAATAATACACTTTTAGTTTAGCCTCCCATCTTAAGCCCGATAGCATACTTTCGCTTTGATGTCCGACCTTCAGGATGATAACAGACTTTTACTTTAATGTCCCATTTACAGACGCACGCATACTTTTACTTTAAATTTCCATTTATAGGCACGCACACGCTTTACTTTAGTGTGTCATTTATAGACACTCACATGTAAAAATCAAAGAAAATTCCACGGTCGCGCGGAAGAAACCGAGAATAACCCTTCCTGCAAACAAAAGAACCTTCTGCAAAGAAAAGAACACCGAATATCGAATATCGTTGTAACAGAAGTAAAGCATATCCAATATCATATGGTAGGTTGCCTAGGGTACTCTACTCTCTGCACGTCTCTATATAGAGACACAGACGGATATTTTTTTTGGTTTAATTATATTGTGAAGATTTGAGTTTCAAATTTTTGTTTCGGGGATAAATTACATTAAATCCTATTAAATAGTTTAAAATGTCCACTAAATCTTTATGATATAATTAATCCAAAAAATAATTATATTATCAATATAAATCATAAAAATCTAAAATCTATTATCAACCATATATCTTGTTTGCATTGCAGAGAGCTGAAATATCAGAGTTAAAAAACTAAAATCTGTTATCAACCATATATCTTGTGTGCATTGCAGAGAGGTGAAATATCAGAGTTTGCGGGGCTGAAGTCTACATCTAGTTGTATCACATATGGAAGACATGTACGGGAGAAGAACCTCAGTCTCTTTGATGCGGTTGCCTCACAGGTTGTAGCTAAGGTGAATCAATACTATTCCCAATCGTATCCACTTATCACAGCTCGCGTCGCCATTCGTATTTGCTGATTATTTTTTATCTGGTAACTGAAATAATCAGGCTGGAAACTCGGGAGCCCCTACCAACAGATTTGGACACATTCGCCACAAGCGCTTGCCCCTTGAAATCCTCGCCATAAATGATATTACTGGTGTTGAAAATGTAGGTTATAATAGGGGAGGGGAGGTGGTTCATATATATATATATATAGATGCCATTTCTTTTCCATATTTATGATTTGAATTTATGAATGCTGATGTGGAGGGCGTATTTAAAGCTGATGTGAACGGGTACAGAAGCATGCACGTGGGTGAGAAACAAATCTATGTTCTTTCTGAGAAAGACCCCTCGCAATTGCCATGGTCGAACCTCGGTGTTGACCTTGTCATCGAGGTAGGAGCATATATATTTTCATATATATATATATATGCTTCGAATACTTAGTAACTATAGTTGGCAAAGATATGGTTGAGCTTGAATTAATGCAATCGAATGATGCCGGCGACTGGAAAGTTTACAGAGAGAACCCTAGCTGAGAAGCGCATTGGAGCGGGGGCTAAAAAGGTGATCATTACAGCACCTGGGAGGGGCGACGATATTCCCACACATGTTGTGGGAATCAATGACAGATAATACTCTCACGACGAGCACAACATCATTAGGTTAAAAAAGCAAACCATCATTTCATTCCTTTCTCAGAGGCATGTCACTTTCATCAGGTGTCCCGAACGTGTTCCAATAATATTCGTCATAGATAGTTCCGATTCAAATTTTAGTTGTGTAGAATTATTTTGTGTGTGTGTTAAAGAAGATATTTGATTTCTGGTTTCTCACCAAAATCTTTTTCTCTTTTCCAATCCTTACAAACACTAAATGATAATAATAGGAATCCTTACTTGATTTTGACATAACATAACTTCCGTTTTGCAGTAATGGATCTGGCATAGTAAATTGCCTTGCTGCATTAATCAAAATACTGAACGACGAGTTCGGTGGTAAGTAATTGCTTCCTGATTTATGGTATTTGTTTTAGGAGATTAATTCTGTTAAGGGCTTAATAGATCTATCTAAGTGCTTAATTGATTAAAACAAGAACAAAATCGGCCCAGCTATATTGCAGGTATCCATGGAAATTTTGCGTGGTTATAATTGTAGGTCGTGGAAATCGGTCGAAGTGACCAATATAACATAAGAATGGTGTCATCTCGATGTTGCAGGTATAGCGAAAGGGAGTGTGACTGCAGCACTTCCATACACCAGCGATCAGGTGATTGGATCGTGTAAAACCTTCTGAATAGATGGATTCCACAGTTCTTCATCACATTTTAATAAATCTAGTTCCACTAAATTGATGTTATTAACGTTAATAAGAAATTCGAACCAGACAACTCTTATTGTTTCATATGATTAGATGAATGGTTATGGAAAGGATTCATTTAAATTTGGGTGAATCAATGCAGAGGCTGTTGGATGCAATACACTGTGACAAGAGAAGAGCAAGGGGGGCAGCGCTAAACATAGTTCCAACAAACATCGATACATCCATTAATACACTCTCTCGAGTGCTGCCCAGCACACTCAATCTCAACGACAAGTTCAACGGCATTGCTATGCGCGTGCCCACCCCCAACGTTTCTTTACGTGGGGAATAAGGGGTTCACCATAGATGATGCGAAGAAAGCTTTCAAGAAAGTCAAGTCTTATTTCATAATCATTAATGTACCTACCTGACACTAAATTAACGTTATTTGGAGAGCCGATCATGGGGATGCATCCACATCTCATTACTCAGCTCCGGCAATGTTCCGGGGCAGCTCCGTAACTCTGACTCCCATTAATACACATCGCATGGATATTTGTTGCGGCAACAGTCCCTCTATTTCAAATTTCAGATTTGAGTTTTGAGCGGGATGCACCTTTGTATACGATACATATACGATTGAATTTTGAAAACCCTCCAAACTTTGAAATTTGAATTCAATGCGCAGTCAAATTTTTGGAATGAACTGATGACAGAACCATTGTTGGGTTTCCACCATGGTTTTTGTGTTACATTCGCCCAGCGCTGACGTTTCATGAAATTTGTGGTGAAAGTATCAAAACGTTTCTGAACGAATGCCTCCGCCTCCTCCTCCTGGTTGGAGGTCCAAATCCCCGCCGTGTATGAACCGGGTCGAGGACTGCGTTTTGGTCAACACACGCTGGGAGCTGGAGTTTCCGTTCATCGAATACACAGAAAAGGAGATAGAGAAGCCCATCTGGGCAGCAGGACCTTTTCTGCCCTTCTCCTCTTTCTGGAATCAGTCAGAACCATGTACTGCTATAACGCATGATAGCGCCATCCGCAACAGGAAGAGCAGTATCGATGAAGACCGATGTCTGGAATGGTTGAATTCCAAGGCGCTTGTATCAGTTCTCTACGTTTCTTTCGGCCGCATAGTCTGTCCCTCCGATGAAGAGATGACAGAGCTCGCTCTTGGATTGGAAGCTGCCCAGAAGCCATTCATTTGGGTTTTACAGAACCATCGCCGTCCTCCTCCTCATCCTGATCATCGTCCTCATGATCATCAGGTTAGTAATGGCGGAGGAGGAGAGTACGTGCTTCCAGAGGGCTTCGAAGGTCGAATCGAGGGATTGGGTTTGATAATCCGTGGTTGGGCGCCTCAGCTGCTCATACTCTCTCATCCCTCCACGGGAGGATTTCTCTCGCACTGTGGATGGAATTCCACTGTCGAAAGCATCATCCAGGGCGTTCCTATCTTGGCATGGCCCACCAGAGGAGATCAGCATTACAATGCCAAAATGCAGGTTAATCACCTCCAGGTTGCTGCCATGATCGACCGGCCAACCCAGGATGGACGGATGAGCAGGAAGGAAATTGGCAATGGAGTGACGTTGTTGATGGATAGCGAGCATGGAGTCCAAATGAGAGAAAGAACAGAGTCTCTTAAAATCAAGTTGGGCTCTAGCTGCCCCTCATCTTCTGAAGCAGTATTAGACACGTTTGTTAATCACCTTTTATCGAATCAGTCTGAAGTTCTTGAAAGGAACATAATTGTGTAGTGCTGAAGTTATCACAATGAAATGAGCGGAGGCCCTAGAATAAAATGCCCAACGTGCAGGTGCAGAAATTGGGAAAACAATGAAATGGGAGGAGGCCATATATTGTTCACCCATTTTACTGATGTAAAGGTTGTGATGTGGGACCTGCATGATAATGCCCAGATGATTTTGCAATGAAGTTTTGGTTGCGAATTCAACTTAAAGAGGCTTTACAATGACCGAAGAATGTGATATTATGTTTCTCAATTTCATTATTCTACAGAACGATGTGATTTTATTGTGCATCATTCTTGACTTTTAACCTCTACACAATTCTATTTTTCGAAGGCATATCTCTTCCTTGACGTACCCAGTAATATGGTTTCATTCAATCCTATAGATTTTGATTAAATATGCGGTGAAAATGAATTGTATTAGTTTCACTAGTACAAGGATTGATTTGAATTATTCAAATCGATTTATTTCTCTAAACCTCTCAAAAACACTTAAATTGAATTTAGTTATCTATTATTTCTCTAAACCTCTCAAGTGTTCACGTCTTCTGAAGAGCAAGACGCTTTCCCTAATGCCATTCAATTTGAATTTCTATATAAATAAATGTTTTCTTTAGCTGTTTTTGTCCTCTACTCCAATTGTAAATAAAAATAGCAATAGGTATGATAGCAATCAGTTAAACCATAAAAAGAAGTTTCTTATTTTTCAAGTTTTTAATTTAAGTTTAAATTGTTTATAGGGAAGAAAGTATTATTATTATGTTATTGGTCTGATTATCAGTTAAACCATAAAAAAAAGTTTCTTATTTTTTAAGTTTTTATTTAAAGTTTAAATTGTTTATAGGGAAGAAAGTATTATTATTATGTTATTGGTCTGATTTCTCATGAAGTAGGTCGGTAAGCATAGCTAATCTTGTAAATATTTTTTCAGTAAAGTAATGCTAATGCTATTGCCTGAATTATTAAAAAAAACAAAGAAAAAACATTTATGTTGAAGCAACAGTTTATAGGTGTGATGTTTGATAAATTAATATGATGAATTTGTAATGTGCTATACTATTTGCTAATTTTACAAGTTTACATGAAATGAGGGAAGTTGTGGAAATAGTTATGGACTTAGTTGATTTAAATAAGTTTTTATGGTCACTTATAGTTATATAAGGTACTATTGGTACACTAAATTAATAAGTTTTATGGTCACTTATAGTTATATAAAGAACTATTTGTACACTAAATTAATATTGGGGAATGACATAATTTAATAGATTTTCTACTAAATGAGGGAAGTTATGGAGATATTTATAGAGTTGGTTGAAATGATCACCTATAGTTATATAAGGGACTATTTGTAGACTAAATTAATATTAGGGGAATGATATAATTTAATAGATTTTCCCCTTAGAGGGTTTTCTTGATCCCTTTGTTCCTTCATATTTTTTTGTGTAATCTTTTTCATGTTTTTGTTGTGGGCTATTAAAGCCAACAATGGTATTAGAGCATTGGTAAGGAGTAATAGAGGAAGCTGGTGAAAGACTCGAGAGATTGCTATGAACCAAGGGTGTTGTGGATTGAGGGTTTGTAGAAAGAGAACAACATATTTTGCACAAAACCTTCGAAAAAATAAATAAGAAGTCATCACTACCCGCAAGGAAGGTCGTGAATGCAAGAACATGGAAAACCATTGTCCAACATTTGGGCAGTGTGCAAGAGTTGTTTGGAAGTAGTTGTAAACTTTCTTTGGCATTCAACTATGAATGCGAGTGGATTAAGGAGATGTAGTCACCATAGTTAATACTGAAGATCCTAATATTATGAGCTTAATAGCCCTAACCAGGAACAATCATATTGGACGAGTATCCACTATGTGGAACTATGATCAATTGTCCCAAATTATATACTTGTTTCCAGGAAATATGCAAGACTCACCATCGGCATTCAAAACGTAGATAACATTCAACACAATTGGTGCCTCTACAATTCGAAAAGAGGAGTGAGAAATTTTTTTGAAAACAAACTGATCTTCTCCAACACCTTTAAGTATGAATTCAACAATGATTTTGATAAAGATTTAAATGATAAATGCAAAACCATTCAATGGACTTGGCATTAGTTTTGCAATTCATATTTATTGTTTTGTATTTCTTTGTAGTTGTAGCAATAGTCGTATTTGAGTGTTATTTCATTCTCTTTGATTAAAAAATTGTTAGTTTGTTAAAAGCAAATTTGTAAATTAAATGGGAAGGAACTCATAAAAAAGAGGAGGCACTCACAAATAAAGAAGCCATTATTCTTAAATTAAATGGAAAGGAACTCATAAAAAAGAGGAGGCAATCACAGATAAGGGAGCCATTACTCTCTCCTTCACGCTAAAGAAAATAGCAATGGAGAAGTTAGATGAGAGAAAAATTGGAAAGAATGAAAGAAAAAGAAACAAAAGAAGAATGAAATAAGCAATTTTCACAAGTCATTTTTAGAATTTGGTAATGTTTTAAATGTTGTTGAAAAAAATTATGGGACTCTATATCGAAGAGAGTAATGTATTATACATTTCAAGACTTGTAGTGAAATGCAGAGTTTTTTCATGGTTTATGTGGATTCCTCTTATGGATATTTTATAATATATAATTTGTTTTAAATTATTTTCTAAGAGTGGTTTAAATAAGGAGTCCTCATAAAGTAGAGTTAAAGTTGACAAGTCCAATCAAATTTAGACTGAATTAAAGTCAAGTGAAAATTAAAGTTATTGATTTATTTTATTGAAAAGAGAAAAGAAGAGGGTTGCATGATTGATTATACCCAACATTCCAAAGAGTTGGTCCAAGCTGTAAAAGTCTAGCCATAATAAAGTGGATTTCCCTAGGTATTTCGTAAGAACCGTTGATTCAAGCCTACATGCATTATTGTGGTAGCACATGTAATTATGTAGCATGTATGCTCTTATGCATAGAGAGGATGCAACATCAAGTTGTGGAATGAACCACTAAGTAGTTATGAAGGTGGAAAGTGTACTTGTATGCTATCTTTATGTGCAATAAAAGAACTTGAGTCTTGACTAAGGAATGAATGTCAGATGGAGTAATATTATAATGTGAGAAGGTTGGGATCAAATTATGATTAAGAAATTTTAACATGTTGATGAGCCATGTGGGTGAAAAGGATTCTTAGAGAATTGGTGAGTACATTAGATGTCACTCATGTATCTTAGTAGATTGAATTCTTTTTTATTGACATCAATGATCAATTGTTTGCGGGAAGAAGCAGAAAGCTCATGTAATAATCAATTTAATGTAATGATTGTAGTGAAACATATAGATGAAGAATTAAGAAGAAGATGCAATTCCAAATGAATGAAAAATTTGTTACAAGTGTAAATGAAAGAAGAAGACTTCATGAATGAAGTATCCAACGAAGAATGATGAAAAAATGGATGAATCCATGAAAATAGAAGATGATAGCCAAAGAAGACTAATGAAGAGACATGAAGAAGCAGATGACATGACAAAATAAGATGATAGTTAAATAAAGAAAAGCCAAAGAAGACTAATGAAGAGACATGAAGAAGTAGATGACATGACAAAATAAGATGATAGTTAAATAAAGAAAATGAATGATGAAGTGTAGTAGAAAAAGTAATGATAGGATGAAAGAAGATGATGACAAATATAATGATGTAGTAACAAAAGGAATGTCATGGGAAAATGAATGATCAAGACATAAAGAAGAAAGAAAGATGGTGAACATGTGTGAATGAAGAAGAAACTAGTGAAGCTGTATGTTCATGAAAAGAAGTGTATCCATGAAAATTTAATCTCTAAAAAGCTTAATGGTTCCTAATGTTTTTGGATCATGGAAAGAAAATTATCTTGATCCAATGTTTGTATAAGTGATAGATGACCTAAATAAAAAATTCAATTGAATGTACATGAGTCAATGTTAATCTAAATCTAATGAGGCAAGTCCATCCATATTGAAAAATTTGTAGTGCTCTAAAAACCATTTTTTAGGGAAAGGTTTGTAGTAATCTAAAACCACTTGTCATGACAATGCAATGTTTTGTGGTAATATGAAACCATTTGATGGTTTGTGGTCATCCAAAACCACTAATGTTTTTCGTAAAAAAAAATCCATTTGATGTCATGTATTATTTGTGGTAAGAAAAAACCACTTGAGGGTTGTAATAGTTAAGGGTAAGCCAATGTAAAACCTTGAGATGTGATGGTTGAGGGTCATCCACAAAATCCCATAGGTGTAATAGTTATAGGTTAGCCAAATAAAACTCAAGATGCAGTTACTAGTAATCTAAAGAAAACCCAAGATGATAATTGGTCATGATGTAGGTAAACTGAAATTGTTTATATTTTTGCAGGTACAAGATGAAAATTGAAGAATATCAAGGCTGAATAATGAAAAAGACCAAATATCATAGAATACTTAAGATGAAAAAAAGAGCATAAAATATGAAGATGAATAAAGGATCACTTCAAAAATACTTGAAGAATACATATTGATATCATAAGCACTCATTAAAGGGGAATATAAAGAGATCACTCCTACATGTGCTGTTTAATAAATCAATATGATGGATTTGTAATGTGTTTTAATAATGTAGACCAATTCTAAAATTATGTGGGAAATGAGGGAAGTTATGGAGATATGGATTTGGTTGAACTAAATAAGTTATTATGGTCACCTATAATTGTATAATGGATCATTTGTACTATGAATGCAATATGGGTGGAATAATATAATTTCATAAATGTTTCTTTATTGATCTTATGTCCCTTGCTTCATACCTCTTTTATGTGTTTGCATATGTTTTTTATAGGCTATTAAAACCAACACACTCTACTTCTAGTCATATAGCTTTCCTATTAAGATATGTAGCAGCAACTCTACAAAATTTGAGCCAACATATTTGCATGGAGTCCTCCATAAAACACATCGGAACATTCAAAATTTAGATAGTTTGGAGTGTATCTGATTGAACACATTGAGAATATTTTAGTCCATTATTAATGAAGTATAATTTAGAGAATTCAAATTTTGAGACATCTCATAGAAATAAACTGTAATTGCAGATTTTAAAATTAATTTGAACATTGGTTAGAATGGCTTTTTGGACTTTAAAGAAAGCTTCGTCTAAGTAAATGATAGCCTTGGAAAAAAACATAATCCATTTTAAAGATGCCAACTCTATAAATTGAAGCATAATCTATGCATCTTCAAAGTTGTTCCATCATATCACTCACCAACTGATAGGTCTATAGTTAATGCAATGATTTAAACCTCTAAGGTGGCTCACTAGAAAGCAGAGGCAATTTTTCAAAAATATGGAATGTTAGGTTGTATGTACATGAAAACTATGGATTTCCTCTTTTATTATTAGGATATATGTATGTATATATTAAACGTTGCTATTTCGCTAATCGCATATGTCGCTAATTCGTGACAGTGCACGTTACCATGGGCCGATGGTCTGCGCGCTTGACCGAGGGTCCTCGTTGCTCCGCGCTGATCACAAATTTTAACTATTACAAGGATATCTCTGATAAGCTCGATCTTTATAAGACTTGGAAACTTTGGCATGAATTTTATAGAGTTCATGAAAACTTAGAGAGTGTTTTAGGATCCAATTCAGATCATAAAGTAGGATTAGTTAAGAGTATGTTTGAAGAAACTGTTAGATAACTGAAAGGTAACTGAGGAACAGTTCCTCAAGTGTAAGAGACTGCTAGTAAGGCATTAAAAGAAAAACCAGATCCTCATTAAGGAGAGTTTTCCATCCAGAGAGAAGAGAGGACACAGAAATTGAAATTACAATTTTCTTGAATATACATGAAAGCAAATGAATCTAAAACCTCTGTCATTAAGAAAGAAATACAATTTCTTCTTTTCCTATGCATTAATGTTTCAGATATTGTTTTAAAGCAAAAGAGTGAAATATTTCATTAAGAGGCCTAATGACATCGACAAAAATCTCGTGACTGAAGGCATCTCAGACCAGGAACCAGACAAAGGCAAAACCAACAATCCTTTCTCAACAAAAACCCAAGTACATTTACATTTAGTATTCAAGCACACCTGTGCATTTGTTATAGTTCCAAATTTAACCGTTCAATATACATATATACAACCAAAACAGTCGAGGGTTCTGAAACCCACGAACACCGAAAAACAACGATTTGTAGGCCAAGACTAGTCAAAAAGCAAGGGTGTGAAACCGACGAAACCATACAAACTTACGGAGAAAGCGAAACCCCAAGGGATATGCCCAACTAAGAATAGCGCAAGAAAAAAACCACAATACAATCACAGAAGGATCCTACCCTATTTTTTTTCCCAAGCTTGCAAAGACTCCCAAGGATGAGGCCATGGAGCAGCGTTCTCCAGGCACGACCTACACACCACCACAAAAAAAATACGGGTAGTCAAGAAACTAGAAGGGCAGACAAAACAAAGTGACAAAAATCATATAAAAGAAGGGAGGAGCAAGGATTTACCTAGAAAAGGCCTGATTCTGAGCCAGAGGATGAGAACCAAGTCTCTCGCCAGAGGGTTTCTCTTAGTAGGTTCACCAGAGGAAAGTTTACCTGCTCACTAAGGAGCCAGAGGGTTAGAATCACAAAAACGAGATGCAGGAATGAAACTGGAATAAGAAATTACCTGAAGTAGTGTTTGCTGAGATGCCCACCGCAGTAGCAAGGAAAGAACCTGTGGTTACACAGAGCCAGATCAACACTAGAACCAGCATTGAAAATCACCACGAGCAGAGTAAAGACGAAGCATGAGCCTCGGTAACAAAGAATAAATGAAACAACTTGCAGATTGAAAGTCGACCTAAAACCTCCGAGAACCAGCAAACAAACCACCACAAGAGACAAGCGAAGGCACAACGCACACACAGAGCCGTACCAGATCAACAGCGGATGCAAGAATGGAGACCAACTCCTAGTTTCCCTCGGCAGGTGTGAAATGACTGCATTTGCAAAACCAAGGCCAGTACAAAGGGCAGGGCGAAATAATTAAAGTGCATTAAAACCTCACATCAGAAACCCTATTTTGTTTATTTGGAAAATGTACAAAGTTAAACGGTCATTGATACGTGTCCCTCCTCGAGATTGCCACCAATTGAACCTTTGTTCAAAAATTTAATAGCAACGTTTAATATATACATACATATTTAATAATTATATTTAAATTAAGAAAATTCTATTCCAAATTAAAGAGTCGACGTATCGCCCTACTTACAAGTTACTCGCTCATTGACAATGTCCATATCAACCTTTCTTAAAGGCACGACAAGGACTACTGCAGCATAGTATTATTCCCTATCAATCTTTGGGATTAGGAAATTCATGTAAATAATGTAAATAAAAAATAAGGAGATTGGGAATATGAAGAGACACTGGGAGGTGAAGCCCAAGAGTCTCTCCCTCCATGTATATATCCATGAGCAATCTTAATGCAAAAACACAATTCGCATTATGGAGTTACCTCCTGGCCTGACATGGTATTAGAGTCAACTCCATTTTTAGCTTTTATGCCCTTGTAACTCCCTTCTTCTATTTCTGCAGTCTGCGGGGAATGGTTCTACCCTTATGTCTATTGAGGTAACATTTACTTTTGTTACATGACTTTTCTTGTTATAGATATTTAGTATGTGTTGTGATTATTCAAGAATCATTTTTGTGGGCGTGGAATTCAGTCGAAACTGCTAAGATGGTTTGTGATTTTTTCTTGAATTACTAAGCATTGAGATAAACCAGTGTAAGACGTTCTCCCTCACTGCACAGTTGACTCCTATAGTGTTTTCTAGGTCGTTCTGGTGCAAGATTATAGACTTTGGTTTATGAATTTTGTAAGTTTATGAGTACTATATACCAGGTATTCAAGTTCAATTATTGGCATACACGGTCTTTGTCCTCGACTGTGCTCCTCACAACGGTTTCTCCTTCCAACTGCGCTCTGTTCCCTTGGCATACCACACTTGAATTCGCTACCTCCCCACATAGGTGACTCCTCACCTCACTCCCACAACACCCTCGACCATCACAACCTTCGTTCGAGTCACTGCAGCGAACCATAGCATAGTCAGGACCCGAAAAACTGCTAAAAATAGTGAATTGTGCTAAAATTATGGAAACTGAAAAACTAAAAGAGACAGTTGTGGGGGTCCAAGTGGGATAGGTGGGTGGCCACCAACATCCACCTGGATCATGGCATCCTACAGTGATACCTCCCACACACTTGTCCCAAGATCGACCTCAGGATTCCCTACACTGTACACAATCTCCACTGGTCACCCATTGTGGCTCCTCGTTACCGCACAACCCAACTCCTCCCCTCCACCCTCCTACGCACATTTTCAACAGTTGCTCAGAGCCTTGTCCTCTCGGACCTCTCCCTCGAGCTTGGGTCAATTCAACCTCCCCCACATCATTCTCCCCCATATACAACCTCCCCTAAGTAATACCTCTTTCCTATATATCAGTGCAATTTTTACTATTTTTACACCAAAAGTGCATTTTTTGCCACTAGAACTGCATATATTTTCCACCAGAAGTACAATTTTTTGATATATTGGAAGCAAAGTACATTTTTAATACATTCATTGATATCTATTGTTGGAGTAGTTCTGCTGGGAAAAGAGAACTATCCTGATTGGTCAAGGAAGATAAAACAAACTCTCATTTTCAATGAGTTGTGGAAAGGAGTGTGTATAGGAGAAGGAGAGAATGAACCTGCAAAGGCCACCTCGGATAAGAAGATTACCATTTGGGAAAACAAGAACAAAAATTCCTATGCCTTGATTGCATCATCTGTAAATGAAGAGGTGAGTCGTCATAATGCACCATTTTCAAATTCTTTTGAAGCCTTACATAAGTTGAAGGAACTTTATGACTCACTCTCTCAACTTGAAGTTGTCCAATTGATGATTAAATTATTCAGTATTGAATTGAAAAATGATGATCCTATTGCTTTAGCATCAAAAGTAAGATCTATTATGCATGATATCAAAACCACTGGTGTTCAAATAAAAATTCCTCTTATAGCTTATGTCAATGCACTATATCCCACTTATTCAAATTATCTTGAGTCATTGCAAGCAAGTGAAACTTCAAGGAGATTAACTTTGCCTCCCTTGAGAAGAAGTTTGCTAAGAGAGAGAAGGTTTCTAGGAAGAAGACAAATCCTTAGTCTTCTAAAGAAGTTGTGTGTATTGAAGATAAAGAGAAGAATCATACTCAAGATTCTTCTAGAGGAATAGGTGGCCGAAGAGGTAAAGGAAGAAGAAATTTTAGAGGCAGGGGTGGCAGACAATTTCAAGGAGAAAAGTCTGATCTTCATTTCATACGTTTCAATAGAGATGGATATGATGCATCGACATGTAAGTTTCTTTAGGACAAAATTGAGTAGGAAATAAATGAGACCAAAGGTAAAACCCTTAACGATGAGACAGGTATATACCTTTTTCTATGGCAGACTTGATGGATGGCACATTGCAGATATGATGGAGGTTGCTTCATAGACCTGGATTTGGCACATCGAGAGTCAGAGTTTAATGAGATGATCTCTTCATATTGAGGAGATACACATATGGATGATGATGTTGGGGTAGATGCGGCTGATTTCATGTAGCACATTAGTACCAAACATCATGGACAACATGTTGCGGATGAGATGGAGACTACTTCATGGAACTGAGCATGGCTTACTTATATGGAGATGAATTCTTGATTGAGTTGATGATGTGATGGGATGATCAGAGAAACAATTGATGGTGGCATGAGGATGTGCATTCTCATGGTTTGAGCGTGACAGTTGGATTAGCTACCCAACTAGTTCAAGCTATGGGGGCTTGCGGTGTGCAGAGATGTGTTAGCATTGTTGGAGTATCATGGCAGCAGTTCACATGATGATGATACATGATGAGGTCGACACGATATGTTGCAGGAAGCATGTAGCTTGAGATGGAGGGGCCAGCCTTCCATGATGGGAAGCAGCATGAGGAGACTATGACAAGGTGGTGATGATCATGGATTGAGATGATTTTCCGATGTATGACATATCGATGGGGTGTATGCCTTGGTATGGATATCTTGGTGACAGATGGCTGCCGAGATGAGATATTATCGAGGACGACAATGACTTCAAGTGGGGGAGGATGTAACGACCTGCGGTACGTGCGACGGGCATGGAGACTCCACCATGCGAAGGACATTCGAAATGCGAAGTGAATGACCAAGAGACGAGTTTATATGATGTTGGGCGAGTTGAGAAGGCGGTCCCACGAGTTGGGCAGGCCGACCCTCCACTAGGGTGAAGGAAACATGTTGAACGAGTCGGCTTGGGCGTTGGGTGTGGGTCGGCCGAGTGACATAACCCACCACCCGCCCGTATATATTGGAGGGCGTTTGGAGGCAAATAACCATCATTCGATCATCATTCGATCAACACGAGTTCGAACAAGGAGTTTTGCGGTGCGTGGATGAGCCCGCACAACAGGCGGAACTCGGGTGAAAAACTCGTTCAGAAAAGTTGGGTGAAAAACTCGGGTGAGAAACTCAGGCGAAAAGCTTGTGCAAGAAACTCATGCAGGAAAGTCGGGCGAGGTCGTCGGGCAGAAAACTCGGGTGAGGTCGTTCGGGCGAATCGAGCGAGGTCGTCGGGTGACCTGGGTGAAGTTGTTCGGACGACTTGGGTGAAGTTGTTCGGGAGAGTCGGATGAGGTCGTCGGGCAACCCGGTTGAAGTATATGCCTTGTTTCCGTATATGCACACATCTTCCGTATATGCCCAGTTTCCGTATATGCGCACATCTTCCGTATATGCCCAGTTTCCGTATATGCGCACATCTTCCGTATATGCCCAGTTTCCGTATATGCACACATCTTCCGTATATGCACACATCTTCCGTATATGCCCAGTTTCCGTATATGCGCACATCTTCCGTATATGCCCAGTTTCCGTATATGCACACATCTTCCGTATATGCCCAGTTTCCGTATATGCGCACATCTTTCGTATATTCCCAGTTTCCGTATATGCACACATCTTCCGTATATGCCCAGTTTCCGTATATGCACACATCTTCCGTATATGCCTAGTTTCCATATATGCGCACATCTTCCGTATATGCCCAGTTTCCGTATATGCGCACATCTTCCGTATATGCCCAGTTTCCGTATATGCGTACATCTTCCGTATATGCACAGTTTCCGTATATGCGCACATCTTCCGTATATGCGCACATCTTCCGTATATGCACAGTTTCCGTATATGCACACATCTTCTGTATATGCCCAGTTTCCGTATATGCGCACATCTTCTGTATATGCCCAGTTTCTGTATATGCACACATCTTCCGTATATGCTCAGTTTCCGTATATGCGCACATCTTCCGTATATGCCCAGTTTCCGTATATGCACACATCTTCCGTATATGCCCAGTTTCCGTATACGCGCACATCTTCCGTATATGCCCAGTTTCCGTATATGCGCACATCTTCTGTATATGCCCAGTTTCCGTATATGCACACATCTTCCGTATATGCCCAGTTTCCGTTTATGCCCACATCTTCCGTTTATGCCCAGTTTCCGTATATGCGCACATCTTCCGTATATGCCCAGTTTCCGTATATGCGCACATCTTCCGTATATGTATAGTTTCCGTATATGCGCAGTTTTTGTCTATGCACACATCTTCCGTATATGCCTAGTTTCCGTATATGCGCACATCTTCCGTATATGCCCAGTTTCCGTATATGCACATAGTTTCCATATATGCGCAATTTTTGTATATGGAATTTGTACACATCTTCAGAAGATGTGTGCATATACGGAAACTGGGCATATACGGAAGATGTGTGTATATACAAAAACTACGCATATACGGAAACTGGGCATATACGGAAGATGTGTGCATATACAAAAACTACGCATATACGGAAACTGGGCATATACGGAAGATGTGTGCATATACCAAAACTGGGCATATACGGAAGATGTGCGTATATACGGAAACTGGGCATATACGGAAGATGTGTGCATATACGGAAACTGGGCATATACGGAAGATGTGCGCATATACGAAAACTGGGCATATACGGAAGATGTGCGCATATACGGAAACTGGGCATATACGGAAGATGTGTGCATATACGGAAACTAGGCATATACGGAAGATGTGCGCATATACGGAAACTGTGCATATACGGAAGTTGTGCGCATATACGGAAACTGGGCATATACGGAAGATGTGCGCATATATGGAAACTGGGCATATACGGAAGAAGTGCGCATATATGGAAACTGGGCATATACGAAAGCTGTGTGCATATAGGGAAACTGGGCATATACGGAAGATGTGCGCATATACGAAAACTGGGCATATACGGAAGATGTGCACATATATGGAAACTGGGCATATACGGAAAAAAACCAGAAACCCAAAAATCACAAGTACTAACCTGTTTTCAAGTGAGATTGCACTTTTTGGGCTAAAAGGTGCACTCTAGACTTTAGTTCCCACTTTTTGGGCTAAAAAGTGCAATTTCTGCTCCTTGATTCTCATTCAAAGAATCTCAGAAAAAATTGTCTTCTCTACCGCAGCTAGTTCTTGTGACCTGCGGAAAAGAGCAGAAAGCTTGTGAAACTAAAAATTTTAACATATATAAGATTAAAAAGCTAGGAAACATTACGAGACTTAAAAAAGATGAAACTCTAAGCTGAAAACTGAAGGTCACCAAGGTTTCTGGATCTGAAGTATAATTCCAGTGGAGTCACCAATTTTGTTGTAGTGTTTTCTTCTCAAACATGTACAAAAAGAACCCACTTAAGATTGTGGATGACAAACAATCTCAACAACATAAATGGTTGCTAAACATTATAGATCTCCAACAACTCATAGAAGCAAATCCTACCAAAATTCAGATCTATGCCACAATCATAGTTAAACAACAAAAATAAATAGTAATAACTCCAATCATCCAATAGAAACTAGATATACAAAGAATAATTTTGTTATAACACCTGTGAAGGGAACAAATAAATGTTGCCAATCCCCCTCTATGGGATGGGTTCGTGGCTGTCCTCAAACATCTTCAACTTGTATAGAGTCTCTCTCCTCTATAATGTGTAAACCCGACAAAAATATCGTGTGCAACAATGAAAATAGTTAGAGTTACAACAATGAGTGCAACAATGAAAATAATCAGAA
Source organism: Pinus tabuliformis (assembly GCA_031772625.1). Classification (NCBI taxonomy): domain Eukaryota; kingdom Viridiplantae; phylum Streptophyta; class Pinopsida; order Pinales; family Pinaceae; genus Pinus; species Pinus tabuliformis. Next base: position 1,025,544,693 of record CM062820.1, on the reverse strand, counting down.
GTGAATAATGAATGGAAAACCCTTCTATTTATAATAAAATATTGAGTTATTCTCGAATAATGAGCAATAATAAAAAATTATTAACCCCATTCTTAGAATAACCACTTGAAATACTTTATTATATTTGGTTAGGAGGGAAAAAGTGTTTAAACTTTTATTTAGAAATAATAAATAAATAAATAAATTATTTATCATCTCGAGGAATTAGTTGAGGAATAATAAAAAAATAAGGATTTATTTAATTATTCCTAAGGGTTTTAGTTAAATTTGACAAAGAATAATAATTAATTAGTGATTAATTAATTATTCTTAGAGAAAAATAAGATAATTTATGATTTATCTATTAATTTTTCATGATTGGGTCAAGTATGACAACGAATAATAATTGAAAAATGGTTTAATTAACTATTCCTAGAATAAAATCAAATAAGTAGTAATTTATTTAATTATTCTTCATTAGTTTAACTATAAATTACTTAACAAATGAGGTTTATTAAGTAATTTCTCACAGCGAAAGCAATTTTACTATGGTAAAATTGGCTTTACATGGTGTACTTCGATCCATCTAGTAAATTAGGCTAGATGATCAATTTTTTGGTGATAACACTCCATTTGTTGTGTTGATGCTAACTATGAAACAATAATTCTGATGACCTTATAGATATAGTTAATAAAAATCTTTGGCAACAAGAATAAGGGGATTATGATTGTGTATATTATATATATATTTCATATCACAATCTAAATCCACACTTTTCATGACTATTTGTGAGTGGAAATGCAAGTATAAATCATTGAGGAAATCCATGAATCGGATTGTTTGAGATTTTTCAACTTGAACATTCTCTATAAGAAAATTTATCTTCTTTGTTACAACTATATTTTTCATTTATGTGGGATGGAATTACTAATCATATGATTCCTAGTATGTGCATTGAGCAATATTTACTCTTATCACCATATTAAGCATCTTCAATATAATATGATACTGAGTTATTTGTCCTCGTTACTGATGGTCATCTTAAAACCTTTTATCCATTAAAGTTAAGTGCAATTGGTCATACACAAACAAAATTTGAAAAAAGTAGGAAAAGGACCCCATATAGCATGAGCTACTCTTTTTCCCTCAAGATTTAGAGGCAAGGATCTATTAGGAGAGTGATGTATAAAAGTAAGTTTATGATTAGATATTTTGTATATCGATTCATATTTTCAACAATAATATTTATTTTTAATCATTTGATATTTCTTATAAATAAATTTTTATTACATAAGACCTCAAATAGATCATTTCCATGTTTAGTATTTTAATTAGTGTAATAAATCCTCACTACCCATTGAATCAATTTGGAGTACAAGTTATGGATTTAGTATCCCTCTTTCATCTAAATCGATAGGGTGTTCCCCTTAACTCGTATCATCCTTCTATTAGTAAAAATAAAATATAATTACACATTTAAATACCGTTTTGAACATGGATTTGTCCACTTTTTTAATACTTTTAAGTCATTCCTACTTGTGGAGCAAGTTCTTCAAACCATTTTTTTTTCTTTCTTATATTTTTTATTATTAGTATTTGGTGTAATGGTATTTCTCACATGTGATACACTTCTTCTTATTGGTGTTATTTAATGACAACAATGTTAGTGAAATCTAGTTGTGTCATCTACTCTCATAATCATGTTACAGTTATTAATGGTAAACAAAAATACATCCACACCTTATCATAGAATAAGTATTTGACGTAATGCATTAAAAGTATATTTTTATACATAATGGACTAAAAGTATTTTTTTTATATGGTATCATCATGATAATTTCATTGAAGTGATCCACAACTAAGATAAGATAGTCATTATCCCTATTAATGGTCAACAAACATCCAATAAATATATTAAAATTAATTCCCATGGTTTTCTCATTAATAAATCTCTAACTTGTTCAATGCAATTCGGTAATGGCAGCCAGAAAGTTCAATTTATGACTTGGAAAAACGGAGAATATTGTAAATGGAGCCATTGGAAAACATATTATAGAGTGCAGAGTTAACAGTATATTTATCGTCCTACAAAGATAGATATCCTATAGAATATTTTTATCAGACACCCTCATAAAACCAAATTCTGAAGTACAGAAGTGTAACAGTACTAGCATGCATGGTGGTAGAGCGTTACCGGTTTCCAACGGCTGCAGGGGATCACCAATCTCTGTTCGCCGCTGCTCTGTCGTGCTCTTCTTCGATGGTTGCAGGGTCTGAATCCGATAGCGTATTGCCTTCAGTCCGGTTGGTGTATGGAGTTTATGGATCCCGGCAGAGTTTACGAACATTAATGCGTGGGTTGGTAAACTACGGAGGCGGGTAAACTATGGATCCCGACAGAGTTTATGAACATTAATGCGTAGGTTGGTGAACCTCATTAAGTCCTCAAACCGGAGGCGGGCAGGGACACCGGCGCCGGACGCGGGCAGGAACATGCATTGCCGGAGCTGAGTGATGAGATGTGGATGCATGGATGCATCCCCATGATCGGCTCTCCGGGTGACGTCAATCTGGTGTCAGGTAGGTGCATTAATGATGCTATAGGGTATGAAATAGGACTTGCCCAAAGTTAAACGGTCATTGATACGTGTCCCTCCTCGAGATTGCCACCAATTGAACCTTTGTTCAAAAATTTAATAGCAACGTTTAATATATACATACATATATCCTAATAATAAAAGAGGAAATCCATAGTTTTCATGTACATACAACCTAACATTCCGTATTTTTGAAAAATTGCCTCTGCTTTCTAGTGAGCCACCTTAGAGGTTTAAATCATTGCATTAACTATAGACCTATCGGTTGGTGAGTGATATGATGGAACAACTTTGAAGATGCATAGATTATGCTTCAATTTATAAAGTTGGCATCTTTAAAATGGATTATGTTTTTTTCCAAGGCTATCATTTACTTAGACGAAGCTTTCTTTAAAGTCCAAAAAGCCATTCTAACCAATGTTCAAATTAATTTTAAGATCTGCAATTATAGTTTATTTCTATGAGATGTCTCAAAATTTGAATTCTCTAAATTATACTTCATTAATATTGGACTAAAATCTTCTCAATGTGTTCAATCAGATACACTCCAAACTATCTAAATTTTGAATGTTCCGATGTGTTTTATGGAGGACTCCATGCAAATATGTTGGCTCAAATTTTGTAGAGTTGCTGCTACATATCTTAATAGGAAAGCTATATGACTAGAAGTAGAGTGTGTTGGTTTTAATAGCCTATAAAAAACATATGCAAACACATAAAAGAGGTATGAAGCAAGGGACATAAGATCAATAAAGAAACATTTATGAAATTATATTATTCCACCCATATTGCATTCATAGTACAAATGATCCATTATACAATTATAGGTGACCATAATAACTTATTTAGTTCAACCAAATCCATATCTCCATAACTTCCCTCATTTCCCACATAATTTTAGAATTGGTCTACATTATTAAAACACATTACAAATCCATCATATTGATTTATTAAATAACACATGTAGGAGTGACCTCTTTATATTCCCCTTTAATGAGTGCTTATGATATCAATATGTATTATTCAAGTATTTTTGAAGTGATCCTTTATTCATCTTCATATCTTATGCTCTTTTTTTCATCTTAAGTATTCTATGATATTTGGTCTTTTTCATTATTCAGCCTTGATATTCTTCAATTTTCATCTTGTACCTGCAAAAATATTTACCTACATCATGACCAATTATCATCTTGGGTTTTCTTTAGATTACTAGTATCTGCATCTTGAGTTTTATTTGGCTAACCTATAACTATTACACCTATGGGATTTTGTGGATGACCCTCAACCATCACATCTCAAGGTTTTACATTGGCTTACCCTTAACTATTACAACCCTCAAGTGGTTTTTTCTTACCACAAATAATACATGACATCAAATGGATTTTTTTTTACGAAAAACATTAGTGGTTTTGGATGACCACAAACCATCAAATGGTTTCATATTACCACAAAACATTGCATTGTCATGACAAGTGGTTTTAGATTACTACAAACCTTTCCCTAAAAAATGGTTTTTAGAGCACTACAAATTTTTCAATATGGATGGACTTGCCTCATTAGATTTAGATTAACATTGACTCATGTACATTCAATTGAATTTTTTATTTAGGTCATCTATCACTTATACAAACATTGGATCAAGATAATTTTCTTTCCATGATCCAAAAACATTAGGAACCATTAAGCTTTTTAGAGATTAAATTTTCATGGATACACTTCTTTTCATGAACATACAGCTTCACTAGTTTCTTCTTCATTCACACATGTTCACCATCTTTCTTTCTTCTTTATGTCTTGATCATTCATTTTCCCATGGCATTCCTTTTTTTACTACATCATTATATTTGTCATCATCTTCTTTCATCCTATCATTACTTTTTCTACTACACTTCATCATTCATTTTCTTTATTTAACTATCATCTTATTTTGTCATGTCATCTGCTTCTTCATGTCTCTTCATTAGTCTTCTTTGGCTATCATCTTCTATTTTCATGGATTCATCCATTTTTTCATGATTCTTCGTTGGATACTTCATTCATGAAGTCTTCTTCTTTGATTTACACTTGTAACAAATTTTTCATTCATTTGGAATTGCATCTTCTTCTTAATTCTTCATCTATATGTTTCACTACAATCATTACATTAAATTGATTATTACATGAGCTTTCTGATTCTTCCCGCAAACAATTGATAATTGATGTCAATAAAAAAGAATTCAATCTACTAAGATACATGAGTGACATCTAATGTACTCACCAATTCTCTAAGAATCCTTTTCACCCACATGGCTCATCAACATGTTAAAATTTCTTAATCATAATTTGAGCCCAACCTTCTCACATTATAATATTACTCCATCTGACATTCATTCCTTAGTCAAGACTCAAGTTCTTTTATTGCACATAAAGATAGCATACAAGTACACTTTCCACCTTCATAACTACTTAGTGGTTCATTCCACAACTTGATGTTGCGTCCTCTCTATGCATAAGAGCATACATGCTACATAATTATATGTGCTACCACAATAATGCATGTAGGCTTGAATCAACGGTTCTTACGAAATACCTAGGGAAATCCACCTTATTATGGCTAGACTTTTACAGCTTGGACCAACTCTTTGGAATGTTGGGTATAATCAATCATGCAACCCTCTTCTTTTCTCTTTTCAATAAAATAAATCAATAACTTTAATTTTCACTTGACTTTAATTCAGTCTAAATTTGATTGGACTTGTCAACTTTAACTCTACTTTATGAGGACTCCTTATTTAAACCACTCTTAGAAAATAATTTAAAACAAATTATATATTATAAAATATCCATAAGAGGAATCCACATAAACCATGAAAAAACTCTGCATTTCACTACAAGTCTTGAAATGTATAATACATTACTCTCTTCGATATAGAGTCCCATAAAATTTTTTCAACAAAATTTAAAACATTACCAAATTCTAAAAATGACTTGTGAAAATTGCTTATTTCATTCTTCTTTTGTTTCTTTTTCTTTCATTCTTTCCAATTTTTCTCTCATCTAACTTCTCCATTGCTATTTTCTTTAGCGTGAAGGAGAGAGTAATGGCTCCCTTATCTGTGATTGCCTCCTCTTTTTTATGAGTTCCTTTCCATTTAATTTAAGAATAATGGCTTCTTTATTTGTGAGTGCCTCCTCTTTTTTATGAGTTCCTTCCCATTTAATTTACAAATTTGCTTTTAACAAACTAACAATTTTTTAATCAAAGAGAATGAAATAACACTCAAATACGACTATTGCTACAACTACAAAGAAATACAAAACAATAAATATGAATTGCAAAACTAATGCCAAGTCCATTGAATGGTTTTGCATTTATCATTTAAATCTTTATCAAAATCATTGTTGAATTCATACTTAAAGGTGTTGGAGAAGATCAGTTTGTTTTCAAAAAAATTTCTCAGTCCTCTTTTCGAATTGTAGAGGCACCAATTGTGTTGAATGTTATCTATGTTTTGAATGCCGATGGTGAGTCTTGCATATTTCCTGGAAACAAGTATATAATTTGGGACAATTGATCATAGTTCCACATAGTGGATACTCGTCCAATATGATTGTTCCTGGTTAGGGCTATTAAGCTCATAATATTAGGATCTTCAGTATTAACTATGGTGACTACATCTCCTTAATCCACTCGCATTCATAGTTGAATGCCAAAGAAAGTTTACAACTACTTCCAAACAACTCTTGCACACTGCCCAAATGTTGGACAATGGTTTTCCATGTTCTTGCATTCACGACCTTCCTTGTAGGTAGTGATGACTTCTTATTTATTTTTTCGAAGGTTTTGTGCAAAATATGTTGTTCTCTTTCTACAAACCCTCAATCCACAACACCCTTGGTTCATAGCAATCTCTCGAGTCTTTCACCAGCTTCCTCTATTACTCCTTACCAATGCTCTAATACCATTGTTGGCTTTAATAGCCCACAACAAAAACATGAAAAAGATTACACAAAAAAATATGAAGGAACAAAGGGATCAAGAAAACCCTCTAAGGGGAAAATCTATTAAATTATATCATTCCCCTAATATTAATTTAGTCTACAAATAGTCCCTTATATAACTATAGGTTATCATTTCAACCAACTCTATAAATATCTCCATAACTTCCCTCATTTAGTAGAAAATCTATTAAATTATGTCATTCCCCAATATTAATTTAGTGTAAAAATAGTTCTTTATATAACTATAAGTGACCATAAAACTTATTAATTTAGTGTACCAATAGTACCTTATATAACTATAAGTGACCATAAAAACTTATTTAAATCAACTAAGTCCATAACTATTTCCACAAATTCAAACATCACACCTATAAACTGTTGCTTCAACATAAATGTTTTTTCTTTGTTTTTTTTAATAATTCAGGCAATAGCATTAGCATTACTTTACTGAAAAAATATTTACAATATTAGCTATGCTTACCGACCTACTTCATGAGAAATCAGACCAATAACATAATAATAATACTTTCTTCCCTATAAACAATTTAAACTTTAAATAAAAACTTAAAAAATAAGAAACTTTTTTTTATGGTTTAACTGATAATCAGACCAATAACATAATAATAATACTTTCTTCCCTATAAACAATTTAAACTTAAATTAAAAACTTGAAAAATAAGAAACTTCTTTTTATGGTTTAACTGATTGCTATCATACCTATTGCTATTTTTATTTACAATTGGAGTAGAGGACAAAAACAGCTAAAGAAAACATTTATTTATATAGAAATTCAAATTGAATGGCATTAGGGAAAGCGTCTTCCTCTTCAGAAGACGTGAACACTTGAGAGGTTTAGAGAAATAATAGATAACTAAATTCAATTTAAGTGTTTTTGAGAGGTTTAGAGAAATAAATCGATTTGAATAATTCAAATCAATCCTTGTACTAGTGAAACTAATACAATTCATTTTCACCGCATATTTAATCAAAATCTATAGGATTGAATGAAACCATATTGCTGGGTACGTCGAGGAAGAGATATGCCTTCGAAAAATAGAATTGTGTAGAGGTTAAACGTCAAGAATGATGCACAATAAAATCACATCGTTCTGTAGAATAATGAAATTGAGAAACATAATATCACATTCTTCGGTCATATAATGAAATTGTAAAGCCTCTTTAAGTTGAATTCGCAACCAAAACTTCATTGCAAAATCATCTGGGCATTATGATGCAGGTCCCACATCACAACCTTTACATCAGTAAAATGGGTGAACAATATATGGCCTCCTCCCATTTCATTGTTTTCCCAATTTCTGCACCTGCACGTTGGGCATTTTATTCTAGGGCCTCCGCTCATTTCATTGTGATAACTTCAGCACTACACAATTATGTTCCTTTCAAGAACTTCAGACTGATTCGATAAAAGGTGATTAACAAACGTGTCTAATACTGCTTCAGAAGATGAGGGGCAGCTAGAGCCCAACTTGAGTTTAAGAGACGCTGCTCTTTCTCTCATTTGGACTCCATGCTCGCTATCCATCAACAACGTCACTCCATTGCCAATTTCCTTCCTGCTCATCCGTCCATCCTGGGTTGGCCGGTCGATCATGGCAGCAACCTGGAGGTGATTAACCTGCATTTTGGCATTGTAATGTTGATCTCCTCTGGTGGGCCATGCCAAGATAGGAACGCCCTGGATGATGCTTTCGACAGTGGAATTCCATCCACAGTGCGAGAGAAATCCTCCCGTGGAGGGATGAGAGAGTATGAGCAGCTGAGGCGCCCAACCACGGATTATCAAACCCAATCCCTCGATTCGACCTTCGAAGCCCTCTGGAACTACGTACTCTCCTCCTCCGCCATTACTAACCTGATGATCATGAGGACGATGATCAGGATGAGGAGGAGGAGGACGGCGATGGTTCTGTAAAACCCAAATGAATGGCTTCTGGGCAGCTTCCAATCCAAGAGCGAGCTCTGTCATCTCTTCATCGGAGGGACAGACTATGCAGCCGAAAGAAACGTAGAGAACTGAAACAAGCGCCTTGGAATTCAACCATTCCAGACATCGGTCTTCATCGATACTGCTCTTCCTGTTGCGGATGGCGCTATCATGCGTTATAGCAGTACATGGTTCTGACTGATTCCAGAAAGAGGAGAAGGGCAGAAAAGGCCCTGCTGCCCAGATGGGCTTCTCTATCTCCTTTTCTGTGTATTCGATGAACGGAAACTCCAGCTCCCAGCGTGTGTTGACCAAAATTTCCACGCAGTCCTCGACCCCGTTCATCCACGGTGGGCATTGGGACCTCAAATCAGGAGGAGGAGGCGGAGGCATTCGTTCAGAAACGTTTTGATACTTTCACCACAAAATTCATGAAACGTCAGCGCTGGGCGAATGTAACACAAAAACCATGGTGGAAACCCAACAATGGTTCTGTCATCAGTTCATTCCAAAAATTTGAGCGCGCATTGAAATTCAAATTTCAAAGTTTGGAGGGTTTTCAAAATTCAATCGTATATGTATCATATACAAAGGTGCATCCCGCTCAAAACTCAAATCTGAAATTTGAAATAGAGGGACTGTTGCCGCAACAAATATCCAGGCGATGTGCATTAATGGGAGTCAGAGCTACGGAGCTGCCCGGGAACATTGCCGGAGCTGAGTGATGAGATGTGGATGCATGGATGCATCCCATGATCGGCTCTCCGAGTGACGTCAATCTGGTGTCAGGTAGGTGCATTAATGATGCTATAGGGTATGAAATAAGACTTGCCTTCAAGAAATCTGCTTCGGATGGACCCCTCCAAGGTATTGTTGCAGTGTGTGACAATCCCTTGGTGTCCGTGGACTTTCTCTGTTCCCAGGCTTCGTGTTGTTTCGGTGTGATGTTAAAGATATTTGTAATACTCCTTCCTCTCCATTGTTGTTAATGTTCCCTCATCTTTGTAGTTACTCTGCGCAATTAGAAATAAGTGCACGTGGGAGGAAAGAAAAAACCGGTAACAAAGCTGTTATGTGAAGTGCCAGTTTATTCTGAGATTTTCTACACCCTTGGATCGTTTTAGTTTTATGGTTTTGATACAGTCGAAAGACATGTTTGATGCTCCTCTCCATTGTCACGCAGCGTTGATATAGATATATAATAATATATTTTCATATAAATAATACATTTATTATTTAAAAATCTGAACACATTATCAAGGATGGTATTATGACCGTTTAATGTAAAACCTTAGTTCAAATATCCGAATTTAATAGATGGATGACTTTGAAAGGCAAGATTATGGCGTGTAAGATTTTAATTTTCAATTTAATTAAAAAATTTACAAAATTAAATATAAAAAATATTTTGATTCGTATTCATAAATTATGTGGTGCACTAAAAATATCTATAATAAAATGAGGTGAATTTTTATTATTAAAAATATTTTTAATTATATATATATATTAATTTTTTTATAATTAATAAAAATAAAAATAATTTAAAATAAAAGTATAATTTAATTAGTATTTATGATTTTTTAAATTTTGGCAATATGGAATATATAGTGAAATAAGTGTTTTAATGCTGATTATAAATTGATGTTTATGAAATCATTTAATTAATATGATTGTGCTATTATATTTTTAAATTTAAAATATAATATTTTTAATTATTTCTTTTATTATATTGTTGTTTTTTTATTTTTTATTTTTATTATTATTATAGTAAGAGTGAGTATATAGATTATATTAAAAATCAACACCTCAATGGGGCAAGTACATCAATAGTACATCAAGAGATTGTTTTTCCCTCACAAAATTCTAGAAAGGCTAAAAACCAATATCCTCCCAATAAGAACATGGGGCCAAAGGCCGAAAACTAAATCTTCAAATGTTTATTCCTAAAGAAAATGCTTATAGAAAATGTAGAAACAAGGCATTTCTACAAATTGCTAGGCAATGGTCCACAACTGGATTGATGAAGCAAGATAGGGCTCAGAACCCAAGTTCTCTATACTATGATATTTCTTGCTTCTAATGACCGGTGGGGAAGAAAATTGATTTGTAAGCACATCTAAATAGGAAGGGGGAGAAGAAGAGGTTCTATATTTCTTCTCGAACACCTTACCAACCTCTTCATCATTCAATGTAGGAGGAACCTGTTGTAGTTGTTGTAACACCCTCCAAAATTTTGGCTTACACTCAGTTTCGAAGCCTTCCTTGGTCTTATATATTGTTGTTGCAAACACTAGAGCTCATTTCATGACCTTTCTTGTAGTGCTTTGGTCCCCTTTTCATGTTGGGCTAACTATTATGTTTTGGCATGTTTTTCTGTCGTGCAATGTTAGCAAGTCTATTTTAATGCTTCCAAAGGTCGGTGTTTGTGTATATGAGGTGTCCTAACAATGTAAAAATATGTCGCATTCATACATAAATTCTTGAGCGCTATCGCACAAGTGTCGTCACTGTCATCCTAAATATCTTAAGTGTCGCACTTGTTGTATCTTGTCATGACGCAGTCATATAAAGGAAAATGATTTGTTCATGTGTTCTGATGATCTATGTTGTCGTGTCATCAAAGTATGCTAAGTGTGTGATCACAGTCAAGCTTCATCACAATTCATTACCTATCCACACTTAGCCATTTTCGGAAAACCTTCTTGACCGAGCAACTTAACTTGACTGGGCCCCAACTAAATTGCACATTGTGCAGTCTCAACCCTCTAAGTTGTGACTTTTCTGCTTGAAACTGCGCAATGCGTAGTCCCTGTCCCCCAGGACTATTTCTTTGCGCAATTCTTGTACCCAGCTCCCCACCTTGACCCCTAGAATTGCACAGTTATGTCCCACGGACTGGCATGAATTGCGCATTTTGCATCTTCAATCCTCAAGCTTTTCCCTTGGCTACTGGAATTGCACAATGCACAGAATCCCAACCTCTCTTGACATCCAAAACTGTGCAGTTGTATTTTGTAGTGTCCTTTCCCTTAGCTTGAATCCACTACCTTAGAAACTGCATAGTCTTGTCCTTCAAGCCTCCTTGAGCTGCGCACTGTGTAGTCTCAAAGCTCAAACTCTTCCTCCTGATCGTTGGAACTGCACAATGTACATCCACTGAGCAATAGTGGCTTAACATTACCACATCCTCAACATGATTGTGATATTAGATACTAAAAGGATCTCTGAAAATAAGATATGCCTCAAAATCCTTTGTACAACATGAATATAGTCACTAGTACAAAAATAATGTCGAAACTTAGAAACCATTATGCTTGAATATTAATGCCTTGGACTAGTAGTATGGAAAGGTAAAAAATATTTCCTTTGTCCTCCATTATTGGATCCTCATTTTTTTCGACAATATACACATTGCACTGAGGATCTACACTAATGCAATGGATTTTATTATTAACGGTGTCCTTAAACGAGTGGCCCTTAGATATCGAGGGTATGGCCTTTCCTCATCCTCCATGAAGTTGCAAAACTAGATATAACATTGAATTCATACTAATACCATAGTCTAGAAGCAAACAAGGGTCATTTTATGACTTACCAACATATAAAAGGAACTATTGGGTCATTCATATCCCCAACTTTAATATAATGTAAGCTTAATGGAGGAAACATGTTCCAATGACTTAAATGGAAAATTGATTGTGTTACCTTGATATGATTACATTAATATTTTAAAAATCCTCATGTTTTCTTTAGGTATTTTGTCAAACCCTTGTCTTGAAGCTTCAATTCTTTGGTACTAAGAAAATAGGTTAACAAATCGTTTCCTCAAAATTGATATTGCTCAAAATTGATGTTGACAATAGGAGTAGCATAATGGTTATCCTATATGAAATCATCAAGCATCCTAGACCCTACAATATATGTTGTCGTGAAGGCCATAATTCATGTAAATATTTGGTCAAACACTATTTTGACAACATCATTATTGTGGTACCTAGCATACTTATTGACCAATTTATCATCTAACTATAGACAAGTAGATAGAGAGGTATCACCATAGCTGTTAATAAAATTTCCAAACATCTTGGAATAAAACTCGTATCTTGCATATGTATGGGTGTAGTAAAACACTACTCAATTGAAACATTAGTACCCACATAAATTAGAGTTGTTAATGGTTTTCCATCTACCATCTAGAAACATTGTAGCACAACTTTTACAGATTTATTTTGGCTCAACCAAATTATTTTATTTCCTTTGTCTCTCCTAATATCCATTCCTAGGATACATTTTACAACCTCCAATTTCTTATTTTAAAGTTGTGTTAAAAGACAAGACTTTAAATCAGAAATCACATCCTTATTATTAACAAATAATAACATATCGTCAACATATAGAGTGATAATAGGAAAACAACCACTTTCATTTTTGTAACACACACAGTGATTTGATTTGAACCTTAGAAAGCTAACCTCAACACAAAGGAATCAAAATTTTGTACCACATTCTAGGATACTATTTGAGACCATATAAATACTATTCTAACTTGCAAACTAATGACTATTTACTTATTTCAATATAGTTCTCTAGTTGTGTCATGATGATCTCCTCCTTTAAGTAACCATGAACGAATGCAATTTTCATATCCATTTGTTCTATCTCTAAATCAAGGATTTATGCAACAAATAATAGAAAACTAATAGATGTTAACTTAATATTACTTGGGAATATCTCACCAAAATGTATTCCCTCAACTTTGGGAGTATCATTTTGCAACCAACCTTACTTTATGCTTTTCAACAATTCCATCCAAACTGATCTTATTCTTGAACACCCATTTACATCTATTGTGTTTTCTTCCATCAAGCAATGGGACTAAGTCTCGTGTATCATTTTTTTCCTGCATCCATTTCCTCATCCATGGCTACTCTCTACAACTCCTCGTCTTCCATCTCCATTTTCTCTTTCATAGTTATAGGCTCATTAATGTTATTACATAAAGAAAATATATATCAAAATTAAGAATGGCTATAATTATACTATCGTAATTGTCTTCTTTTCCAGGTGGACCTCCTCTAAGTTTGAGGTGTAGTTTCTTCCTCCTCTTTTGGACTCTTTGAACCTTCCTACTTATCTTGTCCTTCACTAACTTCTTGTTCAATTTCCAGTTAAATTCAACCTTCTTGTTCTTTGATGGTAGTTGAACGACTAAATTCTTCTCATCCTCTTTAGGTTGCTCAACTATGGGAGAAGGGACCACTTCTCCAAAAATGACATTTTTCTATACAACAATTTTCAAACCAAAGGATCCCAAAGCTTGTACCCTTTCACACCAATACCATATCCATTGAAGACACATTTCACTGTGTTGTTATCCAATTTATATTGTTTCTCCTTAGCTACAAGAGAATAGGCCTCACAAGAAAAGACAAAAGATGTCGAAGATAGTGCTTCTTTCCCATCGAAGCATCCATATGGCTCTTATCCACATTAGCTAATGTGGGAGAACTATTAATAAAGTAACATGCAATAAAAAATGCTTCAACCAAAAACTTCTTCTCCAGGACAAATCCATTAAGCATACTCGTTGCTCTCTCCAACAACTTCTGTTGATTTGTTTTGCAACTCAATTTTTCTAAGGTTTACATGAAGTTGTCTTATGTATTTCAATGCCACTCTCCTTGAAATAATGATCAAACTCTACAGAACGAATTTCACCGCCATTAGCAGTCCTCAACACGTTAATCTTCATACATATTTTAGTTTCCAACAAATATTTAAGTTCCTTAAATTGACTAAAAACCTCATATTTAGTTCTAAGGAAGTATACATGTGTCCATTTAGAATAATCATCAACAAATGACACGTAATATAAAGCCTTAGAAAACTGAAGGAAATTTAACTAGAATAAAACATTAAAATGAATTAATTGCAATAACACATAAGATTTATGAGAAGTAGAATAAAACTAAAAGTGGTTATGTTTTACATATATACAATGACTGGCAGAAATCAAATTCAAAATAATAATCATTCAATCCATCAATAATATTTTTCTTTCAAGGACCATGGAACATTCTCACTTATATAACCAATATGTTTCATGATAACGTTGTCTTCTTTGGAATTAATTCGATTTCTAAATTAAGAATTTTCTTAGGAGGTTTTGATTGTAAAAAAGTAGATCCTATAGATTTATTTGCTACAAAAAAAATTACTCTTAATAGTGCATTCATTAAGATGAAACAATCTATCCACATGAACATCCTTAGTGAATACGATAGCTCCATGAATTATTTTTCACCCTTTGTTAGAGAAAACAATTTCGATAGCTCCATGAATTATTTTTCACCCTTTGTTAGAGAAAACAATTTTCACACCTACATCATTAAGTGTTCTTATTGATACTATATTTCATGTTAAATACAAAAAAGTGCATAACTCTATTGATCCACTTCACTTTGCCATCATGGAATCTAATGAAGACTTTACCACATCCAACTGTTCTGATAGGAGAGTCATTAATAATGTATACAAATTTGACATCATGTTTTTCGTATGCTCAAAACCAATATTGATGAGAATTCGTATCAAAGGAAGTTCTAGACTTTATCTCCCATTCAATATGGCATGCACAAGTTGCCAAAGTTGTAAAAAATACATCTTCATCATCTTCTTGAGAATATTTTCTTGAATCATTATCAAAATCATTGTTTTTCTTTATCTTTTCCTTCTTTTCTTCTTTGCAGTCCCTTTTAAAGTGACAAAATTTGTTGCAATTACAAAAATTTTCCTTTGAATTTCTATGAGACTTTCATCTCCCACATAATTTGGATATACTCCTTTCTCTTCTTTCCTTTATCCTTTTATCTTCAATGAATGGTGATCCAGGAGGATCTCTAAAACAAATTGAAATTGATGGAAACAATTTGTAATGTAAATGTACTCTTATCAAAGAGCTTCTCGAGATATTTCCAATTATGCTTAAATAGAGTTAAAATAGTGTCATAAGAGAAAGTTATGGCCTGTTGAAGCCCTAGAAAAACATGAAATAAAGATGTGCATGTGGGACACATGGAATCACTAGGAGATGTCATGTTTATGTACCGACATTGTATGGATGCTGATACGGAAATATGATAGGATGACATGTGGAAGTATGATATTGAGGTGGACTGTACAGATATTGACATGACAGTACATATGGTGATGATGTGGCAATTTTGATCCAGGTGGATACTGGTGGCCACCCACCTATTCCACATAGACCCCCTAATCAGTTTCATCTGTTTCCTGGTTCATTTTAGCATTTACTATTTTTAGTAGTTTTTCAAGTCCTAAAATTCCGGAGTAGTTTTGACCCTCTAAATGATGTTTTTTTGGGGTCTGTGGCGAAACTTGTAGTACTCTGTGAGACCTTTCCAAAAAAGTATTGTACATGCCAAACGAAGATAATTTTACCAAGTTACGACCTCAGGAAGTGGACTGCCCCACTAACCCCAACAGGGCCCACAAAATCTTGGTGTTACATCTCTCGAGGTTAGGGTTTTGGTTGTTTAGGGTTTTCTCATTTTTTCCAATAATAAATAGGCCCTTGAGCCTCATTGTAACATAGTTCAGAGGCATGTAGCTGCCACATCTCTTCTTAGACATAAGCTACCATCTCCTGAGCTATCTTATTTCCATTCTTTTTGTAAGCATAGTTTAGTATTTTTCTATTAATGAAATGAACTGTTTTTCTACTGCATCTTTGTGTTTATGATTATATCTCTAAGTTGTTGCATTCCAATATAAGTTTGTATTAGTGGTATTAGAGCAGTCTTCTCTTTCTTTGTTTTTCTTTGCATGTCCCCAACGAGGTCAAGGTATAAGGAGTTAGGGCTTGATCTAGTTGAACTATTGCAAGATCAACCTTGCAAAACCCGACGACCTCCCATGGTGGAAGAAAAGAAAGACGAGGGGCAGGAGATCCTTTCAAAATGTTGCTCGAGGAAGCCCTCGAGCGATAGAGGGACCCGATGATGGATAACTTTTCCCAGATCCTACGAGGGCTACCCACAGGTGATGCATCTTCATCCAAAAGCTACTCTGGAGGCAACAGTCCTTTTAAGGTACAATTTAACTTTGATATTCCCATATTTGAAGGCTTGATAGATGTAGACACCGTAGATAAATGGTTAAATCTATTGGAAGGATATTTTTAAGTTCAAAACTTTTCCAATCGGGAAAGGATTACTTTTGCACTTCTAAAAGTTGCCCCACATGTCAAGGACTAGTGGGAAACATACTGTGAACAAAAGGATGAGGGTGAACCCTTGTTGTTTTCAGCTGCACCCACTTGGCATTCTTTCTAAGACGCCATCAAGGAACAATATTACCCTATCAAGAGCTATGAAGACAAATACATAAATTGGATCATGCTACGATAGGGAAGGGACCAAGATGTGCTAGAGTTAACAAATATTTTCCATACCCTTCGCACAGAGCTGGGTATCAAGGATACTGAGCAGCATTTGGTGCTCAAATACCGTAACTACCTACATAAGTACATCCCGGATGAGATGGAGTTCCTGGACATTTCCTCGCTTGACACGGCATATTGATACACTGTCAAGATTGAGTAGAAGTTTAGAAAAAGTAAGCGGGACTTTGGATCTACAAATCTAAAGCATGGAAAATGTGCCCACAAACCATAGAACAAAGGACCAAGCCAAGGCAGGGCTACCCATGACATTCCACCAAAGCCGTAAGCAAAGAACAATGCCATGAAGACAAAGGACACGGGAAAATGGTCTGAGTTCCATAAGAGCTCCACTCAAAATACAAGTGGGTGTCGGGCCAAGTAGTCATTGGTGGCCAAGCTGAAGGATTTTGAATAAGACACAAATTTCGACTCTAAATCAAAACTCCATAAGAGAAATGACAAAGGGAAACAGATCACTGATGTGGAGCCCAGTGCCACTATGACCACCACAAAGATCCAAAAGATTGAGCTTGAAGATCCAAAGGAGGGGGAACGCCTCTTCCAATCACAGATGTGGGTGAATGTTTCTCTGTTGCAGTTCATTATTGACAGTGGGAGCCAAAAGAACCTCATTTCAGTAGAGGTCGTGAAGTGGTTGGGCCTAAAGACTACAACACATACATAGCCGTACACCATCAGATGGCTTCATCAAGGACGAGATCTTCGCGTCAGCCAACAATGTCGCCTTCCCTATAGCATCAAGCCCTTCACAAATGAGGTACTGTGTGATGTTGCTCCTCTTGAAGTTTGTGATGTATTGTTAGGAAAACCATACTTCGGTAAGCGACATGCTGTATATGAGTCTAGACCTCGCTCTATGATTATTACTTTGGCTAATAAGTTGTACAGGATACTGGAGGTAGCCCTGCCTACCGCCATCTCTTTGATCATTGCAAAGCAATGCAGTGAGATCATTTCTTAGACCAGGAAATTTGTTTTCCTTATGATTCACCCCTAGGGCAAGAAGAAGGTTGTCTCCATGGAATCCAGGCAGGGCTCCTTTGTATAGCAACAATAGATGGACAAGGTCATGGAGGAGTACAAGGATATTTTTTCCTCACCCACAGGGGTACCTCTGCATTGTCACATCAAGCATTCCATCGATTTGAGCTCGAGCATCAAAGCCCAATGGAATGATCTATCCATGGTCTGTTCTGGAGAATGATGAGATCAAGAGGTCGATTCAGGAACTATTGTAGAAAGGGCACATCAGGCCAATCTCGCCACCTTATGGGAGCCTGATTGTATTGGTACAGAAGAAGGATGGGACCTGGAGGCTCTGTATTGACTATCAGGGTGCTGAACAAGATCACTATCTAAAATAGGTACTTGAACTCGCGGATTAATGACCTTATGGACTAACTTAAAGGGGCAAAATATTTTAGCAAGATTGACTTGAATTCAGGTTATCACAAGGTGCCTATCGAACCCTCCGATGTGTGGAAGGTTACCTTCAAATCCAAGGAGGGCCTTTTCTAATGGTTGGTCACGTCGTTCAGATTGACGAATGCCCATCCAACCTTCGTGAGACTAATGGAGGACATCTTGCGACCCTTCACCAATGCATTCGTGGTGGTGTATTTAGATGAAAACTTGATCTTCAGCCAAAGTTGGGAAGAGAACCTCCACCATATTCAAAGGTCCTTCAAACCCTATGACAAACCAAGCTGTGTGCTAACATGGAGAAATGCACCTCTGGCCCGACCCAGGTTAAATATCTGGGATACATCATTGATGAGCAAGGTGTACATGTGGACCCATCCAAGATATGAGTCATTCAGGATTTCCTAGCCCCAACCACTTTAACAGAGCTCCGCAACTTTTTTGGTCTTGCCTATTTCTACACTAGGTTTGTGTTGGGGTTCTCTCATATCACTTGGCCTTTAAGTAAATTCACCAAGGGAGGAGCGAAAACAAAGTTTTTTGGTCGGAAACCCAACAAAAAGTGTTATCCTCCTTGAAGAATCGCCTCTATTTTGCACCAGTCCTCACATTACCAGACCTACAACAACCATTTGAGATTGAGATGGATGCCTCTGACTATGCTATTGGTGTGGTTATTACTGAGCATGGGCATCCAATGGCTTACCACAGTGAGACACTTTCAGACAGTCCGAAAGTACCCCACCTACGAAAATTAAATTTATTCCATTATGTGGGCCTACCGTTAATGGAAGCATTAAATTATAGGGAAGGAAACGGTCATCCACATAGACCACTGATCTCTATAGTTCATACAGACACAAGGGAAGTTGCAGAATAATCGCCATCAGAAATGGTCCACCTATTTGCAACACTTCCATTTGAACATTAAGTATAAGAAGTGTAGCACCAATAACGTCGCTACTTGCCTCAATCGACCATTGGTCATTGTGCTAATCATTGTGGGCATGAGACATCGGGGTGGCAATATCTTTACAAGAGCGATCCAGAATTTGACAACATATACCAGACACTTCTGGAAGGGAAGAAAGTTCCAAATTTTCACCTACAGGATGCACTGTTATGACACCTAGGACACATCTATGTTCCTTCAAGTGAGCGTGCCAAGATAATTTTGGATGTGCACTACAATAGGGTCGCTGAACATTTCAGAGTAGAGAAAATAGTGGCGGTATTACAGAAGCATTTTTATTGGCTGAAACTTCATTAGGATGTTGGGAAGTACATTAGGTCCTGCACCGCCTGTGCCATTTCCAAATCAACCATTAAGAAGAAAGGCTTGTATACTCCTCTACCTACTCCTAATTGACCTTGGGAACCTATCTCCATGGATTACATGTCGGGCCTTCCTTCTACTAAGCACAGTAACGATTGTGTTTTCATGGTCGAAGATAGATTCTCTAAGATGGCCATCATAACAGCATACAAGAAGAGTATCACAGTAGAGGCCGCTGCTAAACTCTTCTTTGAGCGAGTGTGGGTACACTCTGGGATCCCATAGTCCATTGTCTCAGATCAAGTCAACAAATTCCCGAGTGCATTGCGGTCATGTCTCTCGTCAATTCTTGATACAAAACTTAAGAATTCCATGACTTTCCATCCCAAAAATGATGGCCACATAGAGGTTGTCAACAAGATGATTATACACATTCTGCGCATGTACAACTCAAAGCATCCATGCACGTGGGATGAAAGTCCCTCCTATGTCCAACACAGCTATAACAAAGCTCTCCATAACTCAACAAGCCACATCCCCTTTTAGGTAGGGCTAGGATTTCAACCATTATGCTCGATTGATGTGGCCATACCATTTGCAGCCACTCAGGTAGATTCGACTCACGTTCAATCCGAGGATGAAAGGGCTAACAACTTCATTGAGTGCATTCAACACATCCACCAACAGGTCCATGATATATTGGACAGAGCCAATGCTAAGTAAAAGCAGCACCATGATTAACATCGAGTGTCGCACAAGTTCCAATTGGGTGACAAAGTTTGGCTACATTTGCAGAAGGAGAGCCTTGCTGTAACCCATCGTAAGCTTCACCCGTTCCGATATGGTCCATACACCATCACCAAGTTCATAGGTGACAATGCCTTCAAGATCAACATCCCACCATTCCTTGGTTTGCACCCAGTTTTCAATGCAGATCGTCCTCGGCCATACTTTCCACCATTGTTGGACATGCGACATTACAAAATAGCTCACAAAAACATAGCTCAACCCGAACTACATGCAACAGGCCACAACTGATCGGATCATGGACACACAGATGAAGAACACTTGCGAACAGAGG
Source organism: Pinus tabuliformis (assembly GCA_031772625.1). Classification (NCBI taxonomy): domain Eukaryota; kingdom Viridiplantae; phylum Streptophyta; class Pinopsida; order Pinales; family Pinaceae; genus Pinus; species Pinus tabuliformis. Next base: position 1,025,523,926 of record CM062820.1, on the reverse strand, counting down.
ATATAGTTATACTGAGTTATCAAAGTAGGCTAACTCCTTCACTAGGGAAAGTGGTTCAACAGGGACCGAGTTCAATAGAAATTTCCTCACCTCATGGAGGCTCTGCATGTAATGGGGACCATTGCTTCCTAAGGGTGGAGGAATGATCCAAGTAGATATTGGTGGCCATCGACCTATTCCACCTAGACTCCCCAGTCAGTTTCATCTATTTCTTGGTTCATTTTAACATATACTATTTTTAGTAGTTTTTCAGGTCCTAAACTTCTGGAGCAATTTTGATCCCCTAAACGACGTTTCTGAGGTTCACGGCAAGTCCATGGCCATACAAAGGGGCTTGCGGTGAAACCTGTAGTACTCAGCGAGACCTTTCAAAAAAGGTATTGTATGTGCCAAATGAAGATAATATGACCAAGTTATGACCCCAAGAAGTTGGCTGCCCAAGTAACCCCAACGGGACCCAAAACCCTTGGTGTTACATCTCCTGGGGTTAGGGTTTTGGTTGTTTACAGTTTTCTGATGTTTTCCAATAATAAATAGTCCCTTGAGCCTCATTGTAACACAATTCATAGGCATGTAGTCGCCACATCTCTTCTCAAAGATAAACTACCATCGCTCGAGCTATCTTATTTCCATTCTGTTTGTAAGCATAGTTCAATATTTTTCTATTAATGAAATGAAGTATTTTCTGTTGCATCTCTATGTTTATGATTATATCTATAAGTTGTTGCATTCCTATTTAAGTTCAGATCAAATGGAATGATTACTGGATTGCACATATGATGATGTGACATGATAGGTGGAAAAATTAGAGTGTGACACATGGGAAGGTGTGTTGACATGACTTATAGGTGGAAGCACCAGAACGTGACACATGACAGAGCTAATGTGGCACAAATTTGGTGCTAATGTGGAGAGTGAGTGGGCTAATTATGTGGCATACACATGGTCCAATTGAATACTCACATGTGGTCCAATCATTCATTGCAATGTGGTAGCTTGAATTGAACAAAAAGGGCCTTATTGACCATGGAAGGACCATGTAGGAAGATCAAACCCTCGACCTAATTGGTACAACTCAAACAATTTACCACAACACAAATTGTCGTCTATTACAAGCATTATGGAACAAAATTTTATTTAAAGTTCGTGAAACTATATTGTATTCAAAATGGGATTGGGCGAGATCGACCCCACGACGTTGACCTAATAGCCCAAACCAATTTATCAATGAATCAATGTTTGCAATTGGGTAGTGAGATGAAAGGTTATGTATTTAAAGTTTATTGTTACGTAATTTCCCAAAATGGACCAACCTCAGGTTTGACCCTGTGACCTCCCCACCGATAGTTCAGTGACTTAACCAACATGCTACTAAACTACTTGAAATAACAAGTGCTGGTAATTTATATTTGAAGTGTAAATCTTACGAAAGCCCACAAAATTACCAAAGTCAACAGGTTCAACCTTGCAACTTGGTGTATATATAATAGGATTTTTTTTGCATTCCACCAAGGAGGCCGTAGGTTAATACGTTGTTGAGGATTTTTTTTGCATTCCTCCAAGGATGTCTGAGGTTAAAAATTATTGCAGGGGTATTCTTTTACGCAAAGTTTGAATACCAAAGACTGAACAATGGGAAGGTTTGGATTTAACCCAAGAGCTTTTGTTCAACAAATCTGTGCTTTTACCATTGCACAAGAAAGTGTGTTTTGTGGAAATGTTTTTTACCAAGAGTTTTTGGGCTATTAGCTCTCTGTGTAATTTTGAAGGAAATGAAATGATTCACATTATAATAATGGATCAAATGCATAAATGAGTGGGCCCAAAGATGTAGCCCAAATTGGGTGAACTATGTTATCAAGATGTGTCTCTCTGTCTTTCTTCTTACTATTCATTTCTGAATTCTACTTTTTAATTGCTCAATAACATTTTGAATTTATGATAAATGAATTCACACTTAAGTTATTGTGAATTCGTGAGTGTAATTTTAAGAAAAAATGGTCAAAGCTTCATTCATGGATTCAAAGGATTTCACCTAACCTCCTATGATAATAAGGCAATTACCACCTCATCAACCACTAATTTTTTATAGTACTATGAATGGTCATTACCAAGTTATCCCTTTAATAGTTAAGGACCACAAAATAATCATAGATAGATCCTCCTTGTTTATCTCCAATCTAATTAAGATAAAGTAGGTCACAATAGTATTAAATGCATTCAGGTGCATAACCATAAAAGTTATCTGGTGCTACAAAAGTTCTCTTTAATATTATAAGATTCTCATTAGCACTACATAAGTTATTCGCAAGATTATAGAATTCTTATAGGTGCTACAAAAGTTCTCTAACACTATAATATTTTCTCTACAATGTTGCATAAATACTCCACAATATTGTATTGAGATAATTTCTCCAAACCATTACAAGGTATAAGCACTTTTCCTAACAATTAATGTTACTTTTTAAAACAAAAATATTATACTAATTAAATAACATTATTTAAAATATATATATATATATTTATATATATGTTTATCTTGATGCCTATACATCCATTATCACTTTAGCATGTATCAGATCAACTATTTAATCCACCTTGGTCACCATTGAGATAAAATTGTAGCCATAACTCCTTTGTAAAGTTCTTATTTTAATTGAAATTTTATTATTTATTAAACACTAATCTTCGAAAAAAATATTAATAAAACATTATAATTTATTTTAATATTTTATTATTAATTTTTGAATTTAAAATAATTTTGGAAATTAAAAATTTCCCTTACTTTTATTTTATATAAGTGTTTTTTAAAATCATTTTATTTTGATAATAAATTTATATAACCTAATATCTAAAAAGAATCCACGATAATACACTTTTTCTACCTACCATCGACTTCCATTGAAATTCTAACGTACTTTAAATATGATTGGTAATTATTATAGAATATTTTATTACACCCTTAAGACTGAAAGCATACTTTCGGTTTGATGCCCGACCTTCATGATGATAACATAATTTTAATTTAATGTCCCGTTTACAGGCGCGCATACTTTTCCATTTATATACACACACGCTTTACTTTAGTGGCACATTTACAGTGGAAAAAACAATGAAAGTCCTCGGTAGCGCGGAAGGAACCGAGAATTACCTGCGAATATTATCGAGTACCTTCCTGCAAAGAAATAGAACGCCGAATATCGAATGTTGTTGTAACAGAAGTAAAGCATATCCAATACCATATAGTAGGGTTCCTAGGGTAGTGTACTCTCTGTGTCTCTATATATATAGACACAGACGGATCGATCGATCAGTCATTGCAAGGAATTATTGCCATCAATCCCTGATAGCATACATGACGTCGAGAATGGCGCTACCTTCATCCGCCCAAGTAGCCAACATTGCAGCTCCCCCTCCTGCGCATCGCCCTGCAACTGCCAGATCCTCATCTTTGACCCGCTCACTTCCCTCTGTCTTCAAGGTTTGTTTTTTTACTATTCATATTTTCTTCAGTTTCTAATATAGTTTGAATGATGTGTTTTCTCTTTAAAAAAATTACAAGTTTAAGATTAATAAATCCCTGTAAAATATAGCTACTAACAGCCAAAGATTATCAATACCAAATATTTCACATTCAGAACTTAATATGTTGTTTAAGATGACATACCTTGACTAACAACGGAAGATGTAATGGCTGCCATCTTCTGTCTTCTGTCTTCTCAGAATTCGGTTTCTCTCCTCTTGCCCTCACTTTCTTTATGTGTTTCTTGATGAAGAAGAATACAACTCTTGTGTGGGAGAGAGAGGACCCAATCCTTTATATATTATTTAACTCTAATCTGGTACGTCCATCATATACCAATTCAACGCTTAAGATCTAATGCTTTAGATTAGAAACTGCTTTAAGATAAGATCTAAATGCTTTAAGATTAGATCGGGTCACATTAAGATTAGAAACTGCTTTAACGTTAAAAGCATTTGGTGTTTCCAATAGCATATTTCTAACATTCTCCCACTTGACCCGACTATTCATAATATTAAGTGTTGAACATCATACTATGATAAATTGCTGAGAGTTATGGCGGTTGTGCACTATTAATTCAATGCATTCCCTTCCATATACTACAATACTAGCAATCCATCAATTCATACTCATAATTTATATAAAACAGCATAATGGTCCAAATAATGTCTTATATCATAATGATTAAACATAATATCTTTATAAGACTCTTTCTTGTTTAAAATTACATAAAATAAGTACTACTACATTAAAACAAGAGACACATAATTGTATATCAGAAACACATAAAAGAGCTCAGAATGTCACACATCAATTATTATTAATACAACCAAGACTCGTTCTTTGAACATGTTCCTTAATACAACCGAGACCCATTCTTTGAACATGTTCCTTAAATTGTTTTGGTTGTAACCCTTTCGTCAAAGGGTCTGCAATCATAAGTTCTGTTCTGATGTGCATGATTGACACTCTTTGTTTCTGAACCTCATCTTTCACAACAAGATACTTCAGTTCTATATGTTTGGCACCTTTAGAGTACTTGTCGTTCTTTGAGAAAAATACTGCTGCAGAGTTATCACAATAAATTTTTAGCGGCTTGCTAATGGTGTCGACAACCGCAAGTCCTGAAATAAAGTTCCGCAACCATAATGCATGAATTGTGGCTTCAAAACATGCCACAAATTCTGCCTCCATAGTGGATGAAGCAACGATAGTCTGTTTCGCACTTTTCCATGATATGGCGCCTTGAGCAAATATAAACAAGTAACCAAAAGTCGATTTTCTAGTATCGATGCATCCAGCAAAATCTGAATCGCTATATCCAATCACCTCTGATTCATTGGATCTTCTATACATGAGCATGTAATTTTTCGTGCCTTGTAAGTACCTCAAAACTTTCTTTGCAACTTGCCAATGTTCCCTTCCTGGATTACTTTGATACCTCCCTAACATACCGACCGCAAAGCTGATATCCGGTCTAGTACAGGTTTGAGCATACATTAGGCTACCAACAACATATGCATATGGAATTGATTCCATTTCTTTTCGTTCAACATCATTCTTAGGACATTGCATGAGATTGAATTTATCACCTTTCTGTACAGGAACTATTCCAGGTGAACACTTACTCATTCCAAATCTCTCTAGAATCCTTTCGACATATCCTTTTTGAGACAATCCCAATATTCCTTGTGATCGATCACGGAATATTTCTATTCCAATCACATAGGATGCCTCTCCCATATCTTTCATTTCAAAGTTCGTTGAGAGAAATTCCTTAGTCTCATGCAATATACTTAAATTATTTGCAGCAAGCAAGATGTCATCAACATAAAGGACCAGAAAAATAAACTTGCTCCCACTGATCTTTTGGTATATACAGTGATCAACCGTATTTTCCTTAAAACCAAAAGATGTAATAATGGTATTGAACTTAATATACCATTGCCGGGATGCTTGTTTAAGCCCATATATTGACTTCTTAAGTTTACACACCAATTGTTCTTTACCTTCTACAGAAAAACCCTCAGGTTGATCCATATAAACATCCTCATCAAGATCTCCATTCAGAAAGGTTGTTTTCACATCCATTTGATGTAACTCCAAATCATAATGAGCTACTAATGCCATTATTATTCTTAGTGAGTCCCTTTTCGAAACAGGAGAAAATGTCTCCTTGTAATCAACACCATCTTTCTGAGTGTAACCCTTAGCAACAAGTCTAGCTTTATACCGTTCGATATTACCACTAGAGTCGTGTTTGGTTTTAAAAATCCATTTGCATCCGACTCTTTTACAGCCATGTGGTAACTCAACGAGATCCCAAACTTCATTATGTTGCATGGATTTCATTTCTTCTTTCATGGCATTAATCCATTCCTTTGACTCTTTACTTTCTACAGCATGTGAAAACGAAATTGGATCCTTATTGATTCCAATATCATAATCTGATTCTTGCATATAAACCACATAATCATCAGAAATAGCTGACCTACGATTTCTTTGAGGTCTTCTTAATGCTACTTGTTGTGGTTCATGCATATCAGTATTATGTAAGTCATTTCCTTCAGGAAATACTTCTTCATTTATATGTTGTTCATTATCATCATGTTGTTCTACAACAGCTGGAACAACATTTGGAGTAATAGTAGATGGAGGAACTATTCTAGGCAATGTAACATTTACCCTTGTTTCCTTTATTTCTACTATTTCTCTTCTAGTACTCCCACTGACTTCACCATTCTCAATGAATCTTGCATTACCAGTTTCTATAATTCTTGGACTATGATTAGGACAGTAAAACACATACCCTTTAGATTTCTTAAGGTAACCTAAAAAATACCCACTGATCGTTCGAGAATCTAATTTCTTTTCATGTGGATTATAAATTCTCGCTTCCACTGGACAACCCCAAACATGCAGGTGTCTTAAGCTAGGTTTCCTGTTAGTCCATAACTCAAAAGGAGTCTTTTGAACAACTTTACTAGGAACCCTATTCAATAAATAGTTAGCGGTTTTGAGAGCATACGACCACAAATTCTTAGGTAGTGTAGAATCTGACATCATACTCCTAATCATATCCATTAACGTCCTATTGCGCCTTTCTGCTACACCATTTTGCTGTGGTGTACCTGGCATTGTGTATTGCGCACATATGCCATGACTTTCGAGGAATTTTGCAAATGGACCTGGACACTGGCCTGACTCATTATATTTACCATAATATTCACCACCTCTATCAGACCTTATGATTTTCACCTTTTTATCTAATTGCCTCTCAACTTCCTTTACAAACATCTCAAGGACATTCACAGATTGAGATTTTTCATGAAGCAAATAGACATAACCATAACGAGAAAAATCGTCAATGAAAGTGATGAAATACTTTTCTCCATTAAAGGCTGGAGTGTCCATAGGTCAGCAAATATCAGTGTGTATTATTTCATGAAGCTGGCTGCTTCTAGTGGCTCCTTTCTTATTATGTTTGATTTGTTTACCTTTAATACAATCCACACATAATTCTAGATCACTAAAGTCCAAATTTGACAAAATTTCATTACTTACTAATCTCATCATTCTTTCTTTGGATATATGACCTAGTCCTTTATGCCACAAGAAAGCAGAATTTTCATTCAACCTGCTATGTTTACATCCAACATTATTTACTACATTCAACAAGGAATTCGCATAAGTGTCATTCAGTTTCAATTTATATAAACCATCAATTAGAATACCAGAACCAACATTATCAGTATTCTTATATAAATCAAAACAGCCAGATCCAATCATACATCTAAAACTAGAAATATCCAATTTACTTGCGGAAATAAGGTTTCTAGATAATGAAGGTACATAAAGGGTACTGTATAAGTCTAATACATATTCACTTTCTAGAATTAGACGATAAGTCCCAATGCCTTTAATTTAATATTTCATTCCATTTCCCATAAAGAGAAAACGATCTTCATTTGGATTTATGGTTCGGATTGTAAGAAATCCCTGCATATTGTTGGAAACATGAGTTGTAGCACCAGTATCAAGCCACCATGTATTAATAGGAACTTCAACTAAATTTGATTCAAAACATACGAAAGATAGATAACCTGCAAATCAAAAATGAAATAACTATAAGCTCATAACTAATGCGATTCAGATGTAGACATAATAGTATAATATAGCACTCCTTTGGGTAGATACTATCTTATACTTAACATAATTAAATACCAAAACATAAGTAGGTAATACATATATTCAATTAAATAGAACTGATATCTTTGGATGATCAATATTTATTTAATCAAAATATCTATCAAACCTCATCATGTCAACTAGTTATAGAACAAGACTTTCCTTTGGGTAAGTTCTCAGGTTCTATCATTAGTGACGCCAGTTTTTAATTGGTATTATTATAACTGGCAATTTCTATCAATAATCATTATGTCATTTATGCACTAAATGATTATTCTGATTTTGACCACTTTGGTGATTAACAAAATCATAAATCTCATGTGCATAAATAATTTATAACACATACCTTATGCAGAACAACATTCTGATTTTGACCACTTTGGTGATTAACAAAATCATAAATCTCATGTGCATAAATAATTTATAACACATACCTTATGCAAAACAATCAGTCATAGAGCAATTACTTTTATGCCCAAATTTCAAACGTCAATCGAAACTGTAACTTTCCTACAGGAGTTCTACTCAACTTTTGCAAGCGAGAAAATTTTAGTAATGAACAGGCCACGCCTCCCAGTCATACGACGTACACAGTTGCCTTGTGATCCCCTTTATCAAAATGTTTCTGACCAATCCCATATCTCAGGTCTAATCCCATATTGGAAAGCTTCTAAAAAGCGTGCAAGCGAGTGTCAATTTTGAAGCTTTACCGTATAGGCATCGTATACGATTCGGACGTTTCGTATTTGGGATTTTTGCCCTTTGTCCACGCAAAGATTCAGCGTTTCAATTTCAATTGGGCGTTACATTTTAAAATTGGAATCGACACGGTTTGTTTCAAAGCCATCACAATAATATTAATCATAAACCAAGAATAGCATCCATGACATGCGTGAAGAGTAGCATGTAAAGAAACCCAAAATTATTTTATTTAGGAGGGAAGATCCTAGAAGCTTATGACATAACTTTCGAAACAAGCATATACTGATCAGTCATTGTGGCTTTCGAGCATTCACCAATCAATAATGAAGGAAATGGAGTATGGGGTTTTATGTGCATGCAGCTTTAATGGAACCGGACAGGCTATACAGCGAAGTGAACCACAGAAACGGCTAGCCATCGGGATTCATAATTTTGTGGGATTTGGAGTCGTATTTTAATACGCGCCCCTATTGTTCTTATAATAATTATAGCGATGACCTTGATTTGTATAAGTGCCAGTCGTAAGTCTCTTGGTCAAAAGAAAAATTCAACACGTTACAGCCACTAAATAGCAGCCTAATATCTTCGAGAAGTGAAATGGGTTCATTCGAAAACCTAGAGGTAAGCTCTTAACCCCTTTTGTGAAGCATGCACAGGACTTGGTTAACAACGAAAGGATGCAAACAGGGGTCAATAGGCGCATAGTCAAAGGACTCATGAATGCGTGATCATTTCATGAAACCCCCACAGTTTCCCGAAGGCTCAATCACATGAGTAAAGCACAGAACAGATCAATTGCAATCATAGGAAATATTCAGTTATTGATTGTGGCTCTGATACCAAATGTAAAATATAGCTACTAACAGCCAAAGATTATCAATACCAAATATTTCACATTCAGAACTTAATATGTTGTTTAAGATGACATACCTTGACTAACAGCGGAAGATGTAATGGCTGCCATCTTCTGTCTTCTTCTCAGAATTCGGTTTCTCTCCTCTTGCCCTCACTTCCTTTATGTGTTTCTTGATGAAGAAGAATACAACTCTTGTGTGGGAGAGAGAGGACCCAATCCTTTATATATTATTTAACTCTAATCTGGTACGTCCATCATATACCAATTCAACGCTTAAGATCTAATGCTTTAGATTAGAAACTGCTTTAAGATAAGATCTAAATGCTTTAAGATTAGATCGGGTCACATTAAGATTAGAAATTGCTTTAACGTTAAAAGCATTTACTGTTTCCAATAGCAGATTTCTAACAATCCCTGGTCCTACAAACCAGTAAAATAATAATTTAGGTTAACTTTCACCTTAAAAATAATAATAATACTACTAACAATCATCTTATGTGCCCTGCAGAGAGCTGAAATATCAGAGTTTGCGGGGCTGAAAACGACATCTGGTTGTATCACATATGGAAGACAAGCACGGGAGAACAACCTCAGCCTCTTTGATGCGGTTGCCTCACAGGTTGTAGCTAATGTGAGTCAATACTATTCCCAATCTTATCCACTCATCACAGCTCGCGCCGCCAATATTTGCTGATGCATTTTATTTGGTAACTGAAATAATCAGGCTGGAAACTCAGGAGCCGTGAGAGGAGTAACCGTTGCAAAGATGAAAGTCGCTATCAACGGATTCGGACGCATTGGCCGCAATTTTATGCGTTGCTGGCATGGCCACAAGCGCTCGCCTCTTGAAATAGTCGCCATCAATGACACTACTGGTGTCGAAAATGTATGTTATAATAGGGGAGGGGAGGCCGTTCATATATATATATATTCTCCATATGTTTAGATGGCATTTCTTTTCCATATTTATGAAACTGAGCGTATAGTTTTACTTTGAATTGTGAATGCAGGCTGCTCACCTTCTGAAGTATGACTCAATTCTGGGTAAATTTGATGCTGATGTGGAGGGCGTATTTAAAGCTGATGGGAGTGGCTACAGAAGCATGCACGTGGGTGGGAAGCCAATCTATGTTCTTTCTGAGAAAGACCCCTCGCAATTGCCATGGGCGAACCTCGGTGTTGACCTTGTCATCGAGGTAAGGGCTTATATATCTTGAAATACATATATTATGCTTCGAATACGTAGTAACTATAGTTGACATAGATATAGTTGAGCCTGAATTAATGCAATCCAATGATGCAGGCGACCGGAAAGTTTACAGAGAGAACCCAAGCTGAGAAGCACATTGGAGCGGGGGCTAAAAAGGTGATCATCACAGCACCTGGGAGGGGCGACGATATTCCCACATATGTTGTGGGAATCAATGACAGCGAATACTCTCACGACGAGCACAACATCATTAGGTTGAAAAAGCAAACCATCATTTCATTCCTTTCTCAGAGTCATGTCACTTTCATCAATCTTTATAATCTTTTGACCATTGAGAAAGATCTGCAGGTGGCCCGAATGTGTTCCAGTAATATTCGTCATAGATAGTTCCGATTCAAATTTTAGTGCTGTAGAATTATTCTGTGTGTGTGTTAAAGAAGATATTTGATTTCTGGTTTCTCACCGAAGTCTTTTTCTCTTTTCCAATCTTTACAAACACTAAAACATAATAATATCAATCCTTACTTGATTTTGACATAACATAACTTACTTTTTGCAGTAATGGCTCTGGCATAGTAAATTGCCTTGCTCCCTTAATCAAAATACTGAACGAGGAGTTCGGTGGTAAGTAATTGCTTCCTGATTTATGGTATTTGTTTTAGGAGATTAATTCTGTTAAGGGTGGCTACAAATATTTCGCTAAGGGCTTAATAGATCTATCTAAGTGCTTAATTGATTAAAACAAGAACAAAATCGGCCCAGCTATATTGCAGGTATCCATGGAAATTTTACTTGGTTATAATTGTATGTCGTCGAAATCGGTCGAGCTTACCAATATAACATAAGAATGGTGTCATGTCGATGTTGCAGGTATAGCGAAAGGGAGTGTGACTGCAACACTTTCATACACCAGCGATCAGGTGATTGGAAAACTTTTTGAAAGAAAACGAGTGCGAAATTTTGAATAGACGGATTCCACAGTTCTTCGTCACATTTTAATAAATCTAGTTCCACTAAATTCATGTTATTAACGTTGATAAAGAATTCGAACCAGAAAACTCTTATTGTTTCATATAATTAGATGAATGGTTACGGAAAGGTTTCATTTAAATTTGGGTGACTCAATGCAGAGTCTGTTGGATGCAATACACTGTGACAAGAGAAGAGCAAGGGCGGCAGCGCTAAACATAGTTCCAACAAACATCGATATATCCATTAATACACTCTCTCGAGTGCTGCCCAGCACTCTCAATCTCAACGATAAGTTCAACGGCATTGCTATGCGCGTGCCCACCCCCAACGTTTCTGTCGTGGACTTGGTGGTCACCGTGGGGAATAAGGGGTTTACCCTAGATGATGTGAAGAAAGCCTTCAAGAAGGCTGCTTCGGATGGACCCCTCCAAGGAATTGTTGCAGTGTGTGACAATCCCTTGGTGTCCATGGACTTTCTCGGTTCCCACGCTTCGGCCACTGTAGATACTACACTCACCATGGTCATGGGAGAGGACATGATCAAAGTGGTCGCTTGGTTTGACAATGAATGGGCTTACAGGTATTCATCTCGTAACACAAATATTATGCTTTTAGCAGTATTGCTCATTTATCATTTTAAACGACTGAAAGTTTCAAACTGGTCAAGAATTAAACCATTAGATATATACACAAACATATATAGATAATATGTTGATGCATTGCCTTCTCAGTCCATATTTTTTATTTACCCAACTTTTAGATTAAATAAATGGTTACTTAACTTTGATTGTATGTTTCGTTTTGTAATAAACAGCCAGAGAGTTGTAGAGTTTGCACACACGGTGCATGCAAAATATGCAGCGACCTTGGGCGAAGTTCTTGTTCTTGAGGAAGAGGAAATGTGCAGGGTCGATATAGAGGACGTTGAATGCAAAATATACGACGTTTAATTCTAGCGTTGGCTACTCCCTCTTTCGACCCTCTTTAGTCACATTGCATAATAAAAATGAAAGAGGAAGAAAATAAAATTAATTTATGTTTTGGTGTTGTTTCGGTGTGATGTTAAAGATATTTGTGATACTTCTTCCCTTCCATTGTTGTTAATGGTCCTCATCTTTGTAGTCACTCTGTAACAAAGCTGTTATTTGAAGTCCCACTTTATTCTGAGATTTTCTACACCCTTGGATCGTTTTAGTTTTATGGTTTTGATACAGTCGAAAGACATGTTTGATGCTCCTCTCCATTGTCACGCAGCGTTGATATAGATTTATAATAATATATTTTCATATAAATAATATATTCGTTATTTAAAAATCTGAAAACTTTTTGAAGGATGGTATTATGACTGTTTATTGTAAAACCTTATTTTAAATAATGGATGACTTTAAAAAGCATTATTACGGTGTGTAGCTTCTCTTTATCAAGGATGGTATTATCACTGTTTATTGTAAAACTTTATTTTAATAATGGATGACTTTAAAAAGCAAGATTATGATGTGTAGTTTTTTTTTCAATTTAATTAAAAAAATAACAAAATTAAATTAAAATAAAATATAAAAAATATTTTGATTGATATTGATATTTTTTCAATCTTAATTTAAGATTTTAATTTTTAATTTAATTTAAAAAATAACAAAAAAAAATTAAAAAAAATATTTTGATTGATATTGATAAGGGATGTATTGATTTCTTAATAACATTTATTTATACATTAAAAATGTCAATAGTAAAATGAGGTGAATTTTTATTGTTAAAAATATTCTTACATTTTTTAATATATATCTTTAATTCATATATTAATTCTTTTATAATTAATAAAAATAATAATAATTTAAAATAAAATTTTAATTTTGTTAGTATTTATGATTTTTTTAATTCTTTTATAATTAATAAAAATAATAATAATTTAAAATAAAATTTTAATTTTGTTAGTATTTATGATTTTTTTAATTTTGACAATATGGGATGTATGATGAGATGTTTTAGTGTTGATTATAAATTGAGGTTTATCAAGTCATTTAGTTAATATGATTGTGCTATTATATTTTTAAATTCAAGATTGAATATTTTTAATTAACTCTTTTATTATATTGTTTTCTTTTATTTTTATTTATGATATCAAGAATGAGTATATTGATTATATTAAAAATCAACACCTCCATGGGGCAAGTACATCAAGAGATACATTGTTTTTGCCTCATAAAATTCTAGAAAGGTTAAGAATCAATCTCCACCCAATAAGAAAATGGGGGCCAAATTCCAAAAACTAAATCTTCAAATGTTTATTCCTATAGAAAGTGTTTACAGAAAATGCAGAGGCATTTCTATAAATTGCTAGAAGATGGTCCACAGTTGGACCCACAAGGAGCAAGATAGGGCTTAGAACCCAAGTTCTTTATCCTATGATCTTTCTTGCTTCTTGTGACTAGTGGGGAAGAACATTGACTTGTAAGCACATCTAAATAGGAAGGGGGAGAAGAACAAGTTTTGTATTTCTTCTTGACCACCTTACCAACTTCTTCATCATTCAATGTAGGAGGAACCTTTGGCGAAAACTTGTCCACCACAAAAGTTTTCTTTGGAGAGTTTTAATTTGGATTTTCTTCATCTTTCGTTAGGATGGACCTTTGGAACATGAGTATTCTTTAAAGATAAATGATCTGGTACTGGTTGATATGCTTGGACCTCAAGGTTCTCACCTTCTTCCTCAAGGACCTTTAAGACTTCAAAGCTATTATTATGAAGGGGCTAATGCAGAGATTCAACCATACATCTTTGTTGCTTCTTATTTCCATGTTTCTTATGTTTCCCTTTAACTAGAATGTATCCTTGCTTATTTTTTCATTCCTCTTCTTTAGGAGGGGGCAATGGATTTGGAGAACTTCAATAAAATGAAGCTTTTGTATAATTTTTCTCAAAGCGTCCATACTCATGACAGATATTACACTTGAAACGAACCTGTTTATGAGACCAACCATCTAGATTTAGTTGAATCGCCTCAAGGAGGCCTTTTGAGAAAACCATTTCAACACAAATTACAACACATGTAAAGTTGTTCCCATGTCTCACATCACTAGTAATATATTGACCTAGTTTATCTCCTATATCCTTAAAAATATGTTCTCCCCAACAAAGAAGAGGGAGAAATCACATTCTGATCCACACAAGTGCAGATGAAATTTCCATCATAGAATCAAATTCCATATACCAATGAATGAGAAACAAACCTCTGTTACCCATGAAATAAGGCCCTGACTTATAGATATGGTCTCTATCTCCCTGCTTTTCAAAAAGGAATGTGTAATACCAATTTCCAGAATAGAAAACACCCAAGGGTTCATGATTTTCCCAATTGACAAAAAGTCATTATACATGCATTAAACCAAACAACAAACCCAACACCCACGTGATATCCTTTAAACCTTATCCATGAGCAATGACGAACTAGATATCGATAGTGAAGTTTCCCTAAGAGTCTCCATGGAAGCTCAACATCGAGGTTTCAAGTAGCTATGGAAACCTTAGCCATGACATAACAGACCCACAGAGATCCAATTTGGATAATATTGGACATTTTGAGAAAGTAAAAAAATACATATAAAACATAGCGACTTAACAAAAGGCTTTAAAATGCAAAAAACAACGCTAAAGAATTAGGAAAACAAAGTTTGTAAGTCATTTCATTTGTAGAGGATAGCTATGAAACAAGGGAAAACGAATTTTCATGATGCGAGTTCCTGAATCTCTATGGAAGCTCAGTGCCAAGCATAGACCATTAGAGAAACCCTAGCCGCAATGGAGCAAGAACTCCATAAAAATAACCCAAACTACAAAACTACTTAAACTCTTTTATCATAAACACAAAATTATTTGGTTGAATTATGAAAATCTTAAAATAATAAAGTTATTTTAGGAATATTGAATAATTCTAAATTTTTAATGTAGTGTAGTGAGAAGTTACTTAGTTAAATTTTAGAAATATTTATTTTTTTAAAGTTATATATATATATATATATATATATATATCCAATTAATTAATTAATCAAAATTTTATTATTAAAATATATTTTTTATTTTATTATTAAAATATATTTTTTAAAGTTTTATTAAAATTTCTTTATAATTTTATTTCTCTAAAACAAAAGTGTTTCAAAATTATATATATATATATATATATATATATATCCAATTTTATTATAAAATAGACAAATTCAAATTTATTATCTTCTCAATATTAACTTTTTCCTTTAATAAAATAATAATTTTCATATTTTTTTTAAATTTAATATAATTAAACGCAATATATTTATTTTAAATATAATACCAAATATATATATATATATATATATATATATATATAATATAAACGCGTTTCAAATATGGTTTCTAACCATATAATTTTTCTTAAATAAGACTTTTAAGTATGTTAGGAAAAAACACTCATTAATAATAATATATTAAAAGAAAATAATATATTAATATATTAATTATTTTATTTCGTTTTTATAAAAATAAAATGTAATTATTAAAATTATATTAATAAAACTTGAGTAATATTGCAATTAAAAATTGTATGCTATTATTATTTCACAGTTTTAAAAATGTTTCATTACAACTCGAAATCAATGTTTGGATTTAATCTTAATATTATATATATTTTTAATAGGGCATGCCTAGGGATTTTCTAATCCTGAAACTATAGTAATGAAACTATAGTAATTAACAATAAATATAGTGATAACTATAGTAATTAACAATAAATATAGTGATAACTATAGTAATTAATAATAAATATAGTGATGATCTATTTTAATAATTATATTGAGAGCTTTATGATCTTAGTTTACGAGCTTTATTTCCTCGTTAAGTTGGTGCATCATTTCATTCTCATTTGGTTTCCCACATGTTATATCTAGGATGAATTTTTTTTAAAAGAATATAGACTGATGTCTTCTAATCAACTTGAATACCAAATTGCATAGGAGATTGTGTTATGCTTCAAAAAAAAAATACTAACTACTACTTCAATTATGTGAGAGACCCCATGATTCTATTTATGGTGTGATTTGATGTTTTATATTCCCTTTTCGATGTGAAAATGTGAATTGAATTATTTTGTAATGGATATGTCCCTTATGATTTCGAAGGTCTTAGTAATTTTTTTTTGGGAGTTCTCTAAAACTCAAAAAATACCCAATATCTTTAACTCTTTCTACTATAAATTCTTATAGTCTAATTCCAACTTTATGTTTCATATTTTCTATTTCTTGATTGTTTTCTAATGTCTCAGTTTCAAGAGCTAGAAACACTTCCTTGAAATTAAAGGATAGAAGATTCTCAAGATGAAAAAATTTGCAAAAGCCCTATGCTTGGGTGTTAAAGTTCACATCATATTGAAGCCACCAATATATTTACATACAAACATAGTTCCAAGGGAGGGGGCAGGGGGTTCCTTGAAAACTTCCAACCAACCAACAAGAAAAAAAATACAAGCTAGAAGAAGTCTTTGAATATTCTTGCCACGAAACAAGAATCACATTTCTCTTGATGCATTTTAAGCAACAATGCCAATATCTAATCATAAATTAGAGCGATATGGAAGCACTAGACATAAGCATGTGCATCCATATCTTGGTCCATGTAAATCATGGGGGTTGCGCTCACTGAACCTATGACATAGCACGTGCATTCGTGGCATACTAAAAAATACCCTTAATTTGACTACATATTGGAAAATACCTCTAAAAATCCCATTATTTAACCCCCTACCAATATATATCCAATACACCTTCCCAATGTAAAAAATCCTTATTTTCACTAAATATTTTATGTATCCATTTTTTTATTCACATTTTTTATACCCTTTTATTTTTATATCCCTAGTATAGTGACATGATGCCTCTCTTATGACCCCACATGCATTCTACAATGCACCTTTCTTCTTTTGATAAACATTTTAAATGCATATTAGTTGCACCTTTCTTCTTTTGATATACATTATAAATGCATATTAGTTCTCCCACAATGCAATTACTTAACCCACACTCAAGCACATCTCACTATGATTTGTAGCATTTAATGGTCTAAGGCACACAAAGATCAACCATGTTTTAGGAAGATTGATTATGTGCATGCATATAAAATGAAATATAAATTGATCTATAGGATGATGAAAAATCAATTGATGAATCTTTATGAATAGGTGTGTACCAAATAAGGTGTTCAAGCACAAGTCTAGACCCTCTAGATGCAAGACAACTATCTACAACCAAGTTTGGGGCCCCAAATCTCAAATCAAGGGTGCAATCCCAACCTAGACATGCTTAGAAGAAGAGGACGGACAAGTCCCAATGCATGCGCTCTTAATAGAATAACACGAATGCATGAAATCACATTTTGATTCACTGTCATCTCACCAATGAGATATGGGGTATCACTCATAGACCATGTAAAATGAAACAATGGATTGGAGATAACACATAGGCATTAAATGAATGGACTACAACTAGAACATAAGACAACATTTTGGCTGTAGAGGTGATTTGCTCCATTTGGCTAGCTCAAAATAGTGATGTATTCCAAAATAAACCTCCAAACACTTACAAGATTTTCTACATGTTGAAGACAAGAATTACCTTATCATGCACCTCACTAAAGACAAGGCTTCCTTGCACTCTCATACCATTGAAATACAATTCTAAAATTTCTAGAGGATATTTTGATTATCCAATTTTAAGGTCACAACCAAGCCAAACACCATATTGGTGTATGAGACCCCCTTACTTGTGCAACAAGGGACCCACCTCCACACAGTGATTTGACTGCTAAGTCAATGAAGGCATACATACTCTACCCCCTCTGGTTTTGAACCTGTGACCTCTTAGGAGGAAACACATGTTCTTAACCATTAGGCCCACTCAAGCTAGATATAGTGGATTTCTCCTTAAGGTCTCTTTTAAATAATGAGCGATTACATTGGAACTAACATTATATAGGAAATAGAAATGACCCTAGAAACAATATTAAGAACTAATATCGCTTCCTTGAAATCAGAATGACCCTGGAATTTCTATAATCAAAGAATCACTTGGAAATTTAAGCTAAACAATATTAAAGTAGTGTCTTGAACACCAATAACCAAGATCCTTATCGCGCTATAACGAACCAACCTATGCAAGATCAAATTTACAAAAAAGACCTGCCAGAGAACATCCATGTACACAATTTTGCTAGAGAAAACATCTATAATTTGAAATAATTTGAAAATCAGTTGAAAAGCATGATATGGGATTTTCAAATTCAAAAACCAGTTGAGAGGCATGAGAAAAACTTCCAAGTTTTTATATAACGATTACATGAACTGAGGTGCTCACAAGATGGACTTAAATATCCAAGGAGGAAATGCTAGGAGAAAATCTTTGCCAAAAATTGAAAATAATCCTTTCACTGTTCTTTCCCAGGGGATTAAGCCAGTTGTTCATATAAACACTTTAGTTAATATTGTTGCATAGCACTTCAATTAATATTGTCTTCTTAGTGTCAATATTAGAATAGAGAAAAAACATTTTCGCTATATACAACCATGACTACAAATATCCCAAAGCTTCTATGGAAAACCTGTAGACCAGAGGTTATAAAAGGCCAATGAGGTTTGAGGACTTCTAAAAGAACAAGTGTAGGAATCTTCTTATTACCTTGGAAGCTCAAGTTGGACAGGACCAGTAGGACTCACATCACCTTCCATGACATATATTATAGAATCTTCAAAGCTAAACCAGTTGTCCTTGATTTTGCTACATGAAATTGTGAAACTACTGACATGTCCAAAGATAATTTTGCAGCAGCTAGCGATTCTAAAAACACAAATTATTTATCATAATAATGATAATTTTACCAATATGTCAGAATAAGTTGCAATAAATGGCTATGGCAGAATCATTTGAAGAGAAGGCACACAATTTTCTTTCAGTACCTCTGAACTTAGTCTGAGACAGGAGAAATATGCAGCGTTTGATCAAACTTTGTTGTACAATCTAAAAAAAATAGAAGTTGGAAACAAAATTCCACACTAAAAAGGTTTTGAACAACTCTAGTATAACTTATTTGCCTGTAAAACACAGGATTTAGTCCAACTTAGTTGCCTCTAATTCAAGCAAAAGTTGAAAACATAATTCCGAGCTAATAGATTCTGACAACTCTAATTTAATTTCGTTGTAACCGTAAAATAGACCCCTAGAGCATGGCAGAATAAGCATAGACCTGTTGATGTAGTCCTAAGTCGTAGGTGACTAGCCATAATACATAATATCCATTCTTTGAACAATAAAGAGAGTGGAAAGCCTAAAGAGACAAGCCCGTCTATATCAATATTCCATCTTACTAGCCTTGGTTCAAAAACTAGCTTAAGAAAGCATCCATTGGAGTGAAGATTGTCTTAAGAAACTGTAGAGTTCAAGCCCTATGAACTGCTTTCCTTAAGGGCTCTGAGCTTAGTCTATAGAAAGACCTCCATTTTCATCAATACCTTCTTGGGAACACCTTCTTTATCTTATTGCAGAGTTATTTAATATTCTATGATAGTTTGGTTCTTAGCATGGATTTATAACTGCTTATTTAGTATTGAGTTATAAGTATTGAGTATTAAGAGAGAGGGAGAGGGAGAGGATGACAAAGGCTACTGGGGCTCACTGCTGTTAGACTAAAAACCTACAGGTCTGTTGTACTGAAAAACTCCAAAATATGTTGATGACTGAAATATGAGTTTTGCATTTACTAAGATCATGTCCTTAGTCTCCTCTCAAAGACCTTCTATTTACTTTGAAAATGTGTGTCTTTCACTGTGTTCACAACAAAGCTTCACAAACTTCAATTTCTCCCTAAAGTATGCTCCAAATCTATGTTACCCTTCTCCACACAACTGACTCTCTTTTGTTGTCCATTCTAGACCTTCCCACTCACTGTTTTAGTGTTTGGAAACCTACACAAGGCACCCTACAACCCATGGTTTTGCTACAACAAGAGCTCCAAAATTTGTTCAAGGGTTAACATCCTTTTCTCCACCTGCGCTAGTATTTGTGCACCTGCAACTTGAAGAGAAGGCCCTACAATAGGTCTCTCAACCCTCAAACAGTCCTCCATGTAGTGTTGCACCTGTGGCCCTCAAACCTTACCTCAGACCTGTTATCACATATAGATTTTTGTTAAAAATGATTTATATGGGAAAAAAATTGGTGTTTAAGGTTGCACTTTCTCTTAGTATTTTACACATGATTATTATTATGATGGTTTTCAAATTTGCAATTATCTCCCATGTCTACTAGTTCTCGACCACACTCCAAATCACGACATAGATCATCAAAGATACCATCGATTCTTTCTACCTCTCATGGTTTAGTTTATCATGTTAACTGCAACCCAATGAAACTCTTGCATTGGGTGAGCTCTATTGTTTCCAAAATTCTGGGCTTCTGATCCAGATTCGAGGTGTTGCGAAGAAATTATATGGTGAAAGGAAGATTTCATCCAGATTCAAAGGAAATAGGAGGCCAAATGGAAGCATTACAGATTATTGAGAAACATTCCACTTCTTCAAATTGGGCTAATTATGTTTCAGGGAACTATTCATGCATTTCAGATCCTATAATGGTGCCATCACATGATCATTGTACTCTAGGTTTACAATGAATGATTAAAGATGACGTTGGATGGTGGGCTTGTTTGGCATAGGGTGCAAATGATCCATATGACATAACCATCCATATTGATTCTCAACATGAGAGATTTGTTGCCAAGGGTTACACTGCAAGGCAGTTGGTTGCAGGAGATCCAGGCGTTCCTTTGTTTGATTTTTTTTTAACAAAAGACAGTGATAAAAAATACAAGGAGCAGGTGGTCTACTTGTAGTGGAATGGACAATCTCCATATGCTTCCTTTTCAGTATCACCTAAAGCTACTAAAGACTCAAATACTGACACAGAGAACAATGATGATGCAGATGTGGGAGATGAGGGATTGAGATGAGTTCTTAAATTTATTAAAGTTGGGATGCCTGGCCTAAAATTCAAGGTGTTGAAAGTTGTGACTCTAGAACAGGAAAACACAAGTATAATCTCAGGGGTTTTTGAGTAGTTAATCCAAGATTTCAATAAAGAGAAGGATGATGAAACTACTGGTGAAGATAAAATTGGAGGTGATCTACATAATGATAAAGCAACTGTAAGAGGCAATAGTGATTTTATGCAGCTTATTAAAATTGTTGTTGTGAAAGTTGCCAATTGTACTCTTTTACAGAGTATTGCAAAAGATGCACCTCCAATCCTTCTTGTATGCGTACTAGCCAAAATAGAGAGAAGGGGTCATGATTCCTTTTGTTTTTACATTAAGGATGATGGCTCTCGACAATCTGTAAGGGGAAAGCAACTGACACCTGCTTGGAAAGTTGCAACAGTTGCAAAACAGACATAGATAGATGACCATGTTGGCACTCAACATAGTGATGATGATTTCTTTCTCGCTCATTTCTCTCAGCTGCAATCTTTTCAACTTTTGGCTTTTAAGGAAATTCCTAAGCTCTAAGATCTAGCATTGGCTAATGTGGGCTCCATTGAAAAACGTAAAGAAATTTGTAAGAAGCTTTTTGTTTTATTTGGAGAATAACTTAAGGATGTTGTCTGTAATAAGCTTAAATTGCTTAAGGACACTGATCCATGTGTTGAAAGAATGGATTTCCTTACCGAGGCAATGGTTTCTACTTTTGAGAAATGACAGTATCAAAAGGAAGCGATAAATTCTCTCCCTCTTTATCCAAATGAACAAGTCATGTGTGATGAAAGCATTGTACCCAACATTAATTACACTGGTGAAGGATGCTTGCCTCTTCCAAATTGTAATCTACAATTTCTAACTCTCCATGACTACCTCCTAAGAATTTCAATCTTTTTCGCTTGGAATCAACATATGAAATTCAAGAAGATATCCAAGACGTGTTTCCTTGACTGGAAGCATATTTTAATAATGAGGGAGAAACTCACTTTCAAGGATGGTCTAGGATGGATGTTCCAATCAAGGAGTTAAAAATCACCGAAGTAAAGCAACCAAACATTGGAGAGGTGAAACCATCTACTGTTACTGCAGAGGTTACATACAATGTTATCAAGAAACACATCACAGATAAGGTTTGAATGGAATGAACTCACGGAACATGATGTTCTCTTTTTGTTATATGTATGTCCTTTTTTAGAGTCGCTTAGTGGTGAGGAAGCATCAAAATTAAGTGTCCCATAAAGGTTTGGACTCCAGTATGTACGTGGATGTGAAGTCATTGTGATTCGGGATGAGGATGGAAACCTTATGAATGACTTTACAGGAAGGATAGAAAAATCCAAATGCATGAATTGAAGAACTATGAAAAAACGTGACAGATCATTTGGAGGCAGCGGGAAACAGAGTTTTCATCAAATTCTACATATTCATCAATGGGAGAAAGAGCAAGCCTAGCACAAATTTTTACCAGTTTGAAATAGTATAATAAGTCACAAGTAAATAGATTCCAAAATTCTAAGGGAGAAGAGTTTCGAGGCATAAAATTTGTAGCTTTAGATTTCAAATCAACAAATCATGCACCACTAAATCAAAAGCATTCAAGGTTAAACACAAAAAAATAGTTTTAGGTCCCGCTCCAATAGTAAAATAGATATAAAAAATGCGGGAATTGTTTATTTTTAATTTTCAAGATGCTTTAAGGGTTCCCAATAAAATTCCTAATAAATCAGCTATCTCATTAAAACAAAGAACATGATCCAACAACTTAAAATTGATGCTAAAACAAATATAATGAAGCCTATCTTTGTAGAATAATAAAGACAAATGAACCATAATCAAGAAGGTATTAGCAACACATAAATCCCAGAAAGACTCACCCCAAATAGATTCTGCATCAATGTTACATTTGAGATTTGCTCCTGAATCCTGCTCTGTTTAGGTCTCAAACTTCATGAGATGCAACAAGATAGAGACCTCGTCTAGGTTAAAAAACTAAAATCAACAAAATCTTGAACAAGAAAATTAGAATATTGGGGGTACACACAAGCACCTCTATGCTTTCAAAGCTACAGATATAATGGACTCTAAGAAATAACATTTTGCATCTCCTTGCTTCAGAGAATGAATAACAGGCAATAAGAACTACAAAGCATCTAAACCTAACCATTTTCAATACTACTGATAAATTGAATATATTGAGAACTAAATATAGCTACATAACAATTCATGGATAATTTGTTACATCATAAAGAAAAGATTAATAAAATCATATGCAAGAAGCTAAAAACTGTAGTGAACATTTATAAAAGGAACTAGATAAGTTAAATTTACAAAAAGTAAATTGATAAGAAATGCAAGTCAAAGAACCAAAACCATGGAAACTAATCGGTGACTATGCAA
This sequence comes from Pinus tabuliformis, assembly GCA_031772625.1. Lineage (NCBI taxonomy): Eukaryota > Viridiplantae > Streptophyta > Pinopsida > Pinales > Pinaceae > Pinus > Pinus tabuliformis. Next base: position 1,025,500,034 of record CM062820.1, on the reverse strand, counting down.
CTGTAGCAAGAGTCTTTGCGAAAACCAGGGTCCATTTTCGCTATGATATGTAGGATAGCTATCATTGCAATATTAAAGAAACACTCATAGTGTTTTCCTCCTCTCTTCAAAATCTAAACCTGCGGTAGAACTCCCAATAAATAATGTGTGAATTAATAAGCTAACCTCCAACAATGCACAAATTTAAACCATAGAAGTTCAACTAGATGCATTAAGTGGGGGATCAGGGGTCTGTTTTACTGCAGTGTGGTTGGAAAGTGAACCAATCTCGTCTACCATTTGTCCTTCTTGACCTTCAAGTATTTTTTCCATCGGGTCATGCACTTCCTTCACTGGCTCTGCATGTTTGACCTGGGAACATTTCTCCAATGTACTGTTGAAGCCCCGAAAATCGGGTCTACAACAAGGGGGATACCCGCCCGGTCTGGACCTTGGTTGGAAGCTCCTTATCCGTTTGGTATAGTGGGTCCGACTGGGGATATGGGACTGGTTTCCCAATCTATGAGTGTGTGTGTGTAGAATTTGATGTTCCTGATCTAAAAATTCCTAGTTAAGATATTCTAATTCTAATTTGAATCTAATGCTATGCTATTGTAATCTAATAAGCAGAAACATCTAAGTCTACACTAACCCGGGATGTAATTCTTCTATTATGCGATCTAGAAAGATTTCAAATAACAACTGGTAATAAAGATCATTAAGCTATTATGAGAAAATAAATCAATAAGGATGAACCACTTCGCATAAAAAGTTAGACGAAACAGTTGTGAAAAACATATCGCATAATGAGCTATTCATACATTAAGCATAAATAAATAGCTATCACCGTACAAAAGTGCCAAATGATAACTCAGGAATTCATGCAATAATACATAAACAACTAAAAACTGTATATCACTTTAACACAAGCAGAAATGGTCAAAAGATAAAAGTACCATTTATGACTAGTCCTACTCATGAGATTCAAGCGACAATGATTTATCTCTCTTTGCTCTAACATCCACTAAGAGTACAGAAGTGCAACATCAGTAGCAGATATCAAATGCAAAAATCAACAAATCTTGTTCCATTCATTCACCAAAACCTCCTCTGAGGGTGCAAAAGTGCATGTTCTGAGGACAAGTTTTTGATAAATTTTTGGACCCTTCTCTAAATGCATGAGAAGGGTTTAAATACTACTAACTAAATAACTTAATTACACAGATTCAGGATACGGTTTAAATGACCGCCCTTTTTCTAATAAAAAATAATACAAAATTATTTCTAAAAATTAAATCTAATATCTAACTATTTCTGCATTTGCCCCTTAACGTTGCAAGCATTTAGTATTTGCTTGAGTAGAGTCGATTGACTGTCTTCCGCTTTTGGTTGAGCTAAGCAAATAGAATTGGTAAGAGCTGGCACCATCTTCTCAGCAAAATCGATGATATACTCGAGAGTCATCCTCTAACTATGTGGCTTTACCGCGTATGCCCAGTAATAATCTTAGTTCAACTTGGTTAACCCTTTGGATTGCTTCTACCTTTTCTTTAGATTTCTGTTTCTAGTTTGTTTTTTACCATTGCTTTCTTGCATTTTTCGGGCTTACAGGTGATTGAGCAGTTAGAGGCTTTCCTTCTCGAGCAATTTTCTCAGCGATGCGCGATTAGTGCTAGGCGCTAATCGCGCATTGGAAACTGCCTCCGTTCTTTGATCCAGGCTTCTCTGATGCGTTTTTCGCCTTTTGCGCCTCTTCATCTTTATCGGGTATAAAGCTTCAAAATTTGTAAAAATAATGACCTCGTGAGCTCTTGACCCTGAGCATTAAACTGCCTGTTGATATCAGCATCGTTCAGTACCCATTTAACCATGGTTGTATATGAAAGACCTGTAATGGATGGCTCAGCAACATTTTGTGAATCTGTGGCTCTGTCACATGCAATATCTGTTTATGAGGGCGTCTTTTCTCTGTCTTTGGAAATTGGAGCTCTACCCATTTTCCTCAAAGCTTCCTGCACATTGCTTTGTGTAACTTTTGCTTTTCGTTCCTGCAGTTCACAAGTGAGGAGAGAGTAATGATAATAAATAATGACAGGAAAGCTTTAAATGCCACAGATATGCAAAAACATGCCATCTGACGTGAACTGGCTCTTTGGAAAACACAAAATCATACTTTATTAACAATTGGTGTGTAATTCATTAATTATCATTAAAGCGCGCATCCAGTTCTTGGTTTATGGAAAAAAATTTCTTGAATATTGAGCCAGGAAAATCTGCGATGGAATGTTTCTGCGATGTGCATCGCAGTATCGCATTTCCACAATTTCATCGTGCTGTTCTATTGCAAGGTTTCTTGATCGCAATATCGCAAGGATGTTTGATCGCACTATCGCAAGGATGTTTGATCGCGCTATCGCAAGGATGTTTGATCACGCTATCACAAGGATCGCAGATCGCGGATCACAGTATCGCAAGATCGCAGATCGCTTAATCGTTTAATTGTTATGTGTCTTCCATGCAATTTTGCGAGATGCAATATGTGATATGGCATATTGGCGATTTTTAAGGTTTTCCAACATGAGTGTTTATTAATGCATGCGATCCGATGGAGTTCGCGTCACAATCTCGCATTTTATCATTTTGACTCATAAGAAAATGCCCTATCATTCTTTGCACGATGTGATATTTCTCAAGGAGTGACATATATGAGCACTAATTGATTTTTTAAATTTTTTGACTAAGGGTCCCCACTTACGTAGTGTTATTACTAATACTAAATAAGGAGGGGGGTTGTTGGTGGCCATAACAATTGGCGATTCACTTGGAAGAACCAGTTATCTCTGTTTTTCTATTGAATTTTCTAAACTTCCAAAACAAAAATTTGTTTAGAAAATTAAACTTTATTATGGAAAGATAAAGTACATTATTCTCTAACCTGTCAATGATATTTTGTTTCAACTATTTTCAACTTTGATTGTTTGCTTCCTCAGCCTAGTCCTTGTATTTACATCAGTCATTACTTGGTCTTGTAAAGATAAAACAAAGTCTTCTCTGTAATCCAGTTTTAAATATGCTCATTTGCCATAGGTAGAGCCTCTGCTGCCAGCAGGCGTTTATAGCCTCGACAGGGTTACCTGTTACCCAACAATGATCCTGTATCCTACTTGTGCCTACAACTTTCAAAGAAAAATCCATATCCACACTTATTGCTTTGATTTTCTTTTTTACTCTTAAAGAAAAATGTCTTGGTTTGGTAGCCAAATTATGACACAGTCATTCAATTGATTTATAACTTTGCTGAACAAGCTGGCTCGTGATGAGATCCCTTGTCTTTTGATTGCAACAATCTTGAGTCATTGCCCTGTTATGGTGTACAGTATTGGCAAAGTTAGCAAGTTATAATATCTATGATTATGATAAGTCTGCTCGTGATGAGACCTCTTATTCTTCAAGATAAAGTGTATCCTTGGGTTGTTCCTCTGAAAGTTGTGATCTCCTTAGCAGGGAGGAAGTCATTGTTTCCTTAAGATAGCTCTGGACGACAATAATAGAGTTTTTGGAAATAGCTGTTCTACAGAGAATCTTTATTTTGTTATTGATACCTTTCATTGTACTGAGATAAAACAATTTCTTCACTAAAGGTTGTTTTCATCAAACTTTTTGAATTTGAAACTAGTATCATATCTAGGCTAGAGTCTTTAACTGTATCTATCAACAATAAAGATCAGTTTTTCCAAAAGATTTACTATTTATACAAGCGAAAAGTTAAAAATCTGAAAGAGAATTGGTGTCTTTTTCGTAAATACCTAATGTAACTACTCACAATTGGTTTTATTATGAAAAATAAAAACCAATACTCTACAAAAATAGAAGAATAATCTTCTATGGAAAATATTTCTTGAGAATTTGTCCGTTAACAGGCAAAGAGTCTCTCTTACTTGCTAAATCCTATAACACAAACGTTGATGGACCTACGACTTCTACTATTTGAAAAGGACCAAGCCACATTATTTGAAATTTGGTATGTTTGCCTTTCTCTTCATGAGCCTTGTCCCATTTTAAAACTAAGTCTCCCATCTGAAAATCTTTTTTGGTCATTATGTTTGAATCAAAAGAGGATTTTACTAGTGCTTGATGATGAGCATGGGTTTTCTTAGCCTGTTCCCGTTGTTCTTATAATTTGATTATTTCCATTTGCCTTAGCTGTAAGGAGGAAGTGGGTACTTCATCAATGTATTGAAATAGAGACAAAGAGGGAATTGCCAAATGAGTCGGAAGAACCACTTCTTTTCCATAAACTAAATTAAAGGGAGAAGTGCCGATAGAAGATTTTTGCGTTATTCGGTCTGCCCATAAAGCATATATCAAAGCCTTATGCCAGTTTTTATGATTTTGGTCAACTGTTCTTTTGATAATCCTGATTAGGTTTATATTTGTGGACTCAACTAACCCATTGCCTTGTGGGTAATAATTGGCCGAATATTTAAGTTTGAATCCTCTTTTAAGTGAAAATTCAATCATTGCATTTCCAAAAAAGTATGATGCATTATCAAACATTAAAGTGGAAGGCAATCTAAACCTGGTGATTATAAATTGATCTATGAACTCAATTATATTTTCAGCATTAGCCATCTTGAGTGGAACTGCTTCTACCCACTTAGTAAAATAATCTGTTGTTGTAAGGATATATCTATGCTGCTTAAAAGAGTGAGGAACAATCTCACCTATTATGTCCAATCCCCACTGACTGAAAGGTTGCTCAATGTTAACCGGCTGTAGTGGCAAGGATGGCTTCTTTTGTCTTCCAGCAGTAGTTTGGCAGACTTGACATTTCCTCACGTAACTGTGCGAGTCTTTAAATAACGTGGGCCAGTAATATCCTGCGTGCAAGATTTTATGTGCAGTAGCATCTCCAGCATAGTGTCCGCCTGCTGGCCCATCGTGGAGTTCCTGCAAAACTTTTTCAACTTCAGATTTCTCAAGACACCTAAGAAGAACAGAATCATAATTTATTCTAAAAAGAATATCATTTATGAGCTGATATTGTTTGGCTTTCAACCTTAGAGCTCTTTTCTTAGTATGATCGAGGTGTGAAGGAGCATACCCATTCTTAAGATAATAAATGATATCAATGTATAATGACTCTGCATCATTTAGGCTTACCTCGCACATTTGTACCTCTGCAGATGGAATTTCATAAATTTGCGATGCTCCAGCCAGCATTTTGCAAAAGCCTTGGCCTCTTACAATGTTTACTGGTTTAATCTCAATGTCATATTCCTGTAAGACAGTAACCAAATTGGCCCTTTTCTCACCCACATCCTTCTGTACTAGAAGATTCCTTATCGCTGGAAACGATACTATAATTTTAGTATGGGTTTTGAGTAAGAAAGTTCTAAAGTATTTGACCTCTTTGAAAACAGCATAAGCCTGTTTCTTTATGTTTGAATAATTTAATTCAGCGCCCTGTAAATTTGAACTGAAAAACGCAATTGGGGCTTCCGCTTTTTCTTGATTTTCTTGAGTGAGTATTGCAGCATATGACCTATCTGAGGCAAATGTATATAAAATAAAAGGCTCTGAAAAATTTGGAGTTGCTAACGATGGAGAATTAATAATAGCTTGTTTGATCAGGTTGAATGCTTCGTGTTCATCTTGGCCCCATTTAAAATTTGAATTCTTTTTAATCATGTCTTGCAAAGGAGAGATGATTCGTGAAAAATCTGGAATGAATCTCTTTACAAAGTTGATCTGACCAAGGAAAGATCGCATGGCTTTTTTGTTGTGAGGTAAGGATATTTCAGAAATCTCTTTGATTCTATCGGAATTGATGTGAATACCAGATTTTGACACTATGAATCCTAGAAGTTTCCCTTCACTTAATGCGAAAAAAGATTTCTTTGGGTTAAGTGAAATTCCATACCTTAAACACCATTGGAAGATTTGTTTCAAGTCTCTAAGATGGTAGCTTCGTTTCTTGGAATACACCATTATATCATCCAAATAAATTACTACAGATTTATTGAATAAACCTTTGAATGCGATGTCCATGGCTCTCTGAAATGTGCACCAGCATTAATCAAACCAAATGGCATATTTCGATATGCATATGTGCCCCATTTAGTTCTGAATGTGGTTTTCAATTGATCATCAAGATGTACCAACACTTGATTGTATCCTGAAAATCCATCCAAGAAAGACATTAATTCTGAGCCCGCCACTGCCTGCAATATCTGTTCCATAGGTGGTAAAGGAAAATTATCTTTTTGACAGGCCTTGTTAAGGTTTCGAAATTCAACGCAAATTTTAATATCTCCGTTTGTCTTTCTAATAGGTACCATATTGGAGACCCATTTAGAATGTCTGACGGGAAAGATTATTCTAGCTTTCAATAACTTGTTGAGCTCAGTTTTTATCTGATTTTCTAAATTGGGATGGATCTTTCTCAGCTTTTGTTGGACAGTTTTTTCATTATCGATCATGAGAATAGTATGTTGGATGATGGAAGTGTCGTATGTTTTGAGCTCATCATAATTCCAGGCAAAAATATTTTTATATTGTCTCAAAAGACGAATATACGCTAATTTTTCTTTAGGGGCTAGGCCGAGACCTAGATTAATGTTTTGAGGTTTAGCATCGGTTCCTAGGTTTACTAATTCATAGTTCAGGGTTGAACTTTGGAGTTTTGAATTGGTAGACCTTTTAAACCGATCCTTCAAATCGTACATGTCTTCTAACTTGACTACCGACTTAGGTATAACATTGTTAGTGCTATCTTGTTGCAATTGTCGATCATGTTGGTCTTCATCAATTATTTGATTGGAGTATGATCCTTCAGATGTGAGGAAATTTGCAATATTAGGATTGTCATTGAATACTCTCCAATTTGTGATGTTATCAGGAATGGATGGTCTAAAGATTAATTCTATTGAGAATCTATCTGGACTAAAATCTTCTGAAGGAATAAGCTTAGAATCTACGTTAGCCAAAAGGTCTGCACTTGCATTTTGGAGTCTGTGAATTGAAGAGATATTAAATGCTATGAAATGCTCAGTCAGATCTTGAACTAAGGATTGATAATGTTTTAAATGACCTGATAAGCAATGTATAGTATTACGTACCTGTCTGACCACAATCTCAGAGTCTTCGAAAACTTGAAGGTACTTGATGTTTAACCCGATTGCTTTGTACAACCCTTGGACCAAAGCCTCATATTCTGCTGTATTGTTGGTGCAATCAAATTCGAGTTTGCATGTTAGCATGATTTTATCCCCTTCTGGACTAATTAGAACGCATCCTACTCCTACTCCTTCGTTAGATTTAGAACCATCAAAAAATAATTTCCAAAACAAAGATTTATTTACAGGACTATCTAAAAAATTCATACATTTCAAACTATCAGTTCGAGAAAAATTTTCGACTTGGGACAAAACAGAGTGTTCTAAATAGGGTGATGCATGAGCATTGAAATTTCCGAGGAAATAATCTACCGAGTAATTGCCAATAATGCTATTGTTATATGCGACTGGTTCATTTTCCCCCTCTAGCTCCGTTACTATGTATTTCTGATGTAGTTCTCATTCAACTTTTATTTGATTTGGTTTACCATTGTAGGGCAGCCACATGTGCGACCAGTCGGTTGCCAAGTATCCATGAAGTTTTTCTGACGAAACCCTGCTAAGAATTAAGCCATAAAATTCTGGAATATCAGCAACTAAAATGTCAATAACTTGACATACCTTCGTGTTGGATGACAGGCATATGGTTACTTGATTTAGTTCGCCAATCACTTCGAATCGAGATCGATCTAGCTGAACTATGCGCACAACGGATTTTTGTGGTTGAACGTTTAACTTGTCACATATGGACTTTGGTAAAATATTAGATGAAGCACTAGAACCTGCCAAACAATTGTGCACATTTTTATTGAAAATTTCATAAGTAAGGAGAAACGGGGGAGTATGAGATCTTGATCTTCCTCCAATTAGAGCGATGTCATTTGGATTAATCTTATTGATCGCATTAGTTGGAGGTCTTCCCATGTTATGAGAAGCTTGAGAAAGTACAACGGCAGGCAACGGTGCAACTAGCACATCATGTAATTCTTTCATCATTATCTTCTGTTGATGCTTTAACTTGCTCAATTCGTAAAGGGTGATGTTTTCGCTAGTCTTTTTCATATCTTCTATAATATTGTACTCCATTTCATCTGACACGATCAGTGTTTTAGATGGAGTTGATTCATCTGTTTGGACTGGGCTGGTTTGAGTCACTTTAGATGTCGTTTTCTTTGTTGCAACTTTATCCTTTATTTCAGAGCTTGCGCTCTTTGGCTTAGGGATAGTTTAGGGAGGATCAAGCTGATTTTTACTTCGTGTGCTAACTGGGAATACTTCTTGATCTTCTTCTTGTGGGAGGATGAAATCCCACATTCCTTGTAATTCCACAACTTCTTCTTCATCAGTTTTCCCTTCAGTGGCAATTTCCTCTTCCTCTTCTTCGGATTCAGCATTTGAAATAGCATTGGGTGGCTTTGAATCTGTTGAAGGGTCTCTTTTAAAAGCTCTGTAGGGCTTTTTTGAAGAAGTTTCTACTACTTTCTTTTTTATGTCGACCATTTCATTGGACATGGTCTTTAGAACTTTCTGCAATCCTTCCAAATCGAATGGATCTTTTGCTTGTTTCTTCTTGGAGTCTTCCTTGAAGGTGACTTTCTTGGATTTACGTTCCTCTATCGCGGATTTCTTTTCCAGGGCTATTATATGTTTCTCTACTGCTATTGCTTCTTTCATGTTTTCGGCTAAGGTTGTTTTATTAGCCCTGTCCATGAAGATTGCTATGTTTGATGGTAGAGCAGTGATATACCATTCACTTCGTACTTCTTCGCTAGGCTGGGAAGCAGTAGGAATTTTGTTTAGGATTTTATTGAAACATAAATTGAAATCTTTGATAGGCTCTCTAGATTCGGCCCTAAGGTTGGATAGGTCATTGATTAATGTTGCCGTAGACCTGTCATCACCAAACTTGGTCAGGAATTTCTCCTGGAAGATATCCCAACTAGTGATAGATCCGGAGGGTAATGAAAAATACCATGATCCGGTTGTTCCTTGCAGAGTATAAGGAAAGAGTCGAACAACAGCATCTTCATTAGTAACCCCATTGAGATTAATGGATAGCATAAAGTTGTTTATGTGCTCTTCTGCTAGCATGCCTGCCTCAGGATTAAATTTAGGCAGCCATTTCTCAGGATGGGCCGGTATTTGACTCAAGGGTGCAAACATCAAGACTGCCCCTGGGTTATTCCATGGAGATTGGGCCATTGCTGAACTACTAACAAAGGAAAGTGCATAAGATGATCCCTGTGGTTGGGAAGATGAGGATACTACAATTGTAGATGATTGAGGAAGAGTTGTGGGGGTTCCAGTGGACGGATGGACGATAATCTGAAGTGGCGGAGTGGATGGTTGACTTCGCGGTGAAGAAGTTGAGATGGATGATGCTGACGAAAGAGTCTAACTATCAGACTCCTTAGGTTATTTCCTTGCTCTTTTCTTGGTGGGAAGAGGTAATTCGGTTGGCTGAACGCCAAACTTTTCACTCTTTAGCCTGGTCAGGGGATGAGTAGGGTTATATTGCGAAGTCACGCTGCCTTGAGATTTATCAGACCTTTGAGGAGAAATGGAAAATCGCTGAAGTTTGTGAATCAGAGATTCGACTTCAGGAAGTTCAACGGTAGATTGTTCTGAAATGTCAGAGTTTGTAGTAGCGATTGATACTCGAGCAACTTCTAACCCTCGATTTAAGTGTAATGGAGAAGTCAGGGGAGATGGTGAGGGCGATTTACTCTCAAAATGGTATTCAGATTTAGATTTACTTGCCATTCATAGTTCAGGCCCTCCTTCTAGCGCCAAATATGTTGAAGCCCTGAAAATCGGGTCTACAACAAGGGGATACCCGCCCGGTCCGGACCTTGGTTGGCAGCTCCTTATCCGTTTGGTATAGCGTGTCCGACTGGGGATATGGGTTCAGTTTCCCAATCTATGAGTGTGTGTGTGTATAATTTGATGTTCCTGATCTAACAGTTCCTAATTAAGATATTCTAATTCTAAATTTAATCTAATGCTATGCTATTATAATCTAATAAGAAGCAACATCTAAGTCTATACTAACCCGAGATGTAATTCTTCTATTATGCGATCTAGAAAGATTTCAAATAACAACTGGTAATAAATATCATTCAACGATTATGAGAAAAGAAATCAATAAGGATGAACCACTTCACATAAAAAGTTAGACAAAACAGTTGTGAAAAACATATCGCATAATGAGCTATTCATACATTAAGCATAAATAAATAGCTATCACCGTACAAAAGTGCCAAATGATAACTCATGCATTCATGCAATAATACATAAACATCTAAAAATTGTATATCACTTTAACACATAAGCAGAAATGGTCAAAAGATAAAAGTACCATTTATGACTAGTCCTACTCATGAGATTCAAGCGACAATGATTTATCTCTCTTTGCTCTAACATCAACTAAGAGTACAGAAGTGCAACATCAGTAGCAGATATCAAATGCAAACATCAACAAATCCTGTTCCATTCATTCACCAAAACCTCCTCTAAGGGTGCAAAAGTGCATGTTCTGAGGACAAGTTTTTGATAAATTTCTGGACCCTTCTCTAAATGCATGAGAAGGGTTTAAATACTACTAACTAAATAACTTAATTACATAGATTCAGGATACGGTTTAAATGACCGCCCTTTTCTAAGCAAAAATAAAACAAAATTATTTATAAAAATTAAATCTAATATCTAACTATTTCTTCATTTTCTCCTTAACATTGCAAGAATTCAGTGTTTGCCTGAGTGAAGTCGGTTGACTGTCTTCCGCTTTTGGTTGAGCTAAGCAAACAGAATTGGCAAGAGCTGGCACCATCTTCTCAGGAAAATCGATGATATACTTGAGAGTCATCCTCTGACTATGTGGCTTTACCGCGTATGCCCAGTAATAATCTTAGTTCAACTTGGTTAACCCTTTGGATTGCTTCTGCCTTTTCTTTAGCTTTCTGTTTCCAGTTTGTTTTTTACCATTGCTTTCTTGCATTTTTCGGGCTTACAGGTGACTGAGCAGTTAGAGGCTTTCCTTCTTGAGCAATTTTCTCAGCGATGCGCGATTAGCACTAGGCGCTAATCGTGCATCAGAAACTGCCTCCGTTCTTTGATCCGGGCTTCTCTGATGTGTTTTTCACCTTTTGTGCCTCTTCATCTTTATCGGGTATAAAGCTTCAAAATTTGTAAAAATAATGACCTCGTGAGCTCTTGACCCTGAGCATTAAACTGCCTATTGATATCAGCATCATTCAGTACCCATTTAACCATGGTTGTATATGAAAGACCTGTAATGGATGGCTCGGCAGCATTTTGTGAATCTGTAGCTCTGTCACATGCGGTATCTGTTTATGAGGGCGTCTTTTCTCTGTCTTTAGACATTGGAGCTCTACCCTTTTTCCTCATAGCTTCCTGCACATTGCTTTGTGTAACTTTTGTTTTTCGTTCCTGCAGTTCACAAGTGAGAGAGTAATGATAATAAATAATGACAGGAAAGATTTAAATGCCACGGATATGCAAAAACATGCCATATGATGTGAACTGGCTCTTTGAAAAACACAAAATCATACTTTATTAACAACTGGCCTGTAATTCATTAATTATCATTAAAGCGCGTATCGAGTTCTTGGTTTATGGAAAACTTTTTCTTGAATATTGAGCCAGGAAAATCTGCGATGGAATGTTTCTGCGATCTGCATCGCAGTATCGCATTTCACTGTATCGCATTACCACAATTTCATCGCGCTGTTCTATCGCAAGGTTGCTTGATCGCAATATCGCAAGGATGTTTGGTCACGCTATCGCAAGGATCTTTGATCGCGCTATCGCAAGGATGTTTGATCGCACTATCGCAGATCGCAGTATCGCAAGATCGCGGATCGTAGTATCGCAAGATCAAAGATCGCTTAATCGTTTAATCGTTATGTGTCTTCCATGAAATTTTGAGAGATGCGATATGCGATATCGCATATCGGTGATTTTTAAGGTCTTCCAATGTGAGTGTTTATTAATGAATGCGATGCGATGCAGTTCGCGTTGCAATCTCGCATTTTATCATTTTGACTCATAAGAAAATGCCCTATCATTCTTTGCGCGATGCGATATTTCTTAAGGAGTGACATATATGAGAACTAATTGATTTTTTGAATTTTTTGACTAAGGGTCCCCACTTACATAGTGTTATTGCTAATACTAAATAAGGAGGGGGTTGCTGGTGGCCACAAAATGTACCTATACCATCAAAACCCCAGTACTGGATCTTTCTTTATGGCACCTTCTGCCCCTTGTGGTGCCATCTCTTCTGCCTTCCCATCCATTTTATTTATTTCTTCAGTTTTGGACCCATGTATTTTTTCTTTGTTTTCTATTTCCCTTTTGTCATCACTCTCTTCTTCTGCTTCCTACTTCTTATGAAGATCATCTTCTCCCTTCCCTTCTTCTTCATTTTTGTGATCAGCATCTTCCCCTGTTTCAGCCATATCTTCCCCATGATGGGTATCATGCATTTCCTCTTCCTTACTAGATTCTACCTGTGATTCTCGTTTCTCTGCATCTTCTGAATCTCCTTTTGATTTTCTAGATCTCTTTGGTTTTTTCTTCGATTCACTTTCTGGTGTTTTGACTGGTGATTTCTTTACTTTTTCACTTATCCTTGAAGATATCCTTGTTGGTGTTACCTCACCTATGTTATAAAGAAAATGTCAAATTATATTTTCTAAAAGATACATGCCAATATCCTCACATGCCAATATACATGGCAATACCCTCTTCTACATTCTTATGGAACCTTGTAATCATCTTAGCACATTCTCTGCCCAAAGAAAAGCAAATGTTCAAACCCTCTTTCATATACGAGAGAATCAAATCATATAAAAAACAAATGACAAGAAGTTCAAAAACTTTCTGCATAAAAAGAAAGCATGTAATTCTAGCGTGTTTGCATGCACCATAAACTATTACAGACCCTGTACTTGAATAAAATCATGTAGGAAATACTAGGATGTAAAAGAAAATGGGTATTCAAGATTTACTTGAGTTCAGATTCTCTATAGTGTGCATGTTTCTGAAGCAGTCTTGTCCAAGCTGGCATTCTTTGCAGGATGTATTGTGCCATCTATATAGCTAAGGCTGCCAGCATAGATGGTTTCCATTTCAATTCTTCATACTCAACCAGGCATAGTTCAAGAATATAGAATGCCAGCTTCTCAAGCTGATCCATGGAAACAAACCCAAAAGAACATTAAATTTATAAAGATCCCATTTATGGAAGATTAGAGTTAGAACAAAATAGTGCATGATGTCTCTCATGTAACGCATCGAAAATACAATGCATTTCATTACATAAGTGAGGATCAATGCCATTTGAATATTCATCAAAATTTCAAGCAAAGTAGAATACTTGTTTATCAGCCTGAGCAACCTTTAGAAACCTTTACATGAAAACAAAGGGAGTTGGTACAGCCAAATTGAATCTTAATTTGTTGAGCATCAATTTCTCCTGAAGAAAAAGAAGCATACCATGAACATGAGAAAAGATAACAATTCCAAATATGAATTATTTAAACAATTAGAAATATAAAGCTCGAAATATGGGAGACAAGTATGACATAATAATGTGAGAAAACAAAATCTCACCATGGAGAGAAATTCACCACATGTGTAAAAATTGTTTGAGATTGTAATCAGTTCCTTAACTTGTAAAGCCCTTAAGGAAAATGAGTTAGAATGTGAAGCCTTGTTCTATATGCCAAATCAAGGGCACAAGAAACAAGTTTTTAGTCAAAACAAATCAATACAAAATTTCATCTTAACAACGAACTTTCCCTCTTGCCATTGTTTACCACCTTGGGAGCCTAAATTTCTTTATATCTGGCAGCGACTAGCATGGCAGTCAACCCCACTAGTTGAATATCCTTTCTTGTAATAGTGTACACCACAAAAACAAATCTATCAATAACGTTAATCATGAGAAAAGTGTCTCATCCATTAAGTCAAGTTTTAGATGCACCTGTAACTGCAAATTGTTTATGTTAGAAAATTATCAATGGAAAGGTACAAAAAAAAATATTATTAGAAGAACGGGTAGATATCAATATGTATTAATCAAGTACATCAATCAGCCAGCCAATAAGTATTTCTCACATCTTCTGGTTGATATCAACTTGGCTTGACATGTAGTTTGATGAGAGATTGTTGCATGCCTGTAATACAACAAACATAATAGACCAAAATAGAAACAAATTAGACATACAACTATTTATTCAGAGTTGAATCTAAACTATAGACATGGATCAAGGCTTGCATCAATGCTTGACCTAATGTCCTCATTCATAAATTATAACCTTCCATGATGCTTAAGTGGGCACTTTAATTCTCCAGTGGAGATATTCATGTATGGCATAGACACACGCTACTCACATGTAATCACTGCATACTATATGCGGTGAAAAGATAGCGTCTGATTAAATTGTTTAAATGAAGTGTATTATTCCAAGACAAGATGTTGTTATTTCGAATAGAACAAAAACAGTTTACAAGGCTCCCATGACAAAAGGGACGTACCTCTGTATACCAATAGAAATGGTAAATGTCTTGAACATATTCAACTACAACAAGTTGAATTTCATTATCTCCTTTGTCAATGTTGGGAAACTCCCCTTCCTCTTCCATGACATCCCGCTTAATGGCTCCAAATGTAAGCTATTTAAAAGAAACCATTGGATGGAAATTTTCACTTGTTTTTGCAAAATAACAAAGTAAAAATTTGTGAATAAAAAGCACCATCTACACATGTTAAAATAAGGGCAGTGGACCAAATGCTCCTGGAAGCCTTGTTTTCCTTTTTGATGAATCAGGCAATGGCATTCTTCTTGAGACACCTTTAGCTACAGGTGGGTAGAACCTAGCCTTGGATGCATTTGAAGCACCTTTACCTGAGATGTCAACATTTGAAGGCCTTGGTGGTCTCCCCGAAGCTGTAGTACAATTGCTAGAGAGGCCAGTAGTAGAAGGCCTCCTTGAAGCTGAAGAATGTTTACGTAGTAGAAGACCTCCCTGAAGCTGAAATGTTTTTACCAGAGAGACCAATAGTAGAAGGACTATGTTGTATCCTTGAACTCGATGGATCATTACTTGAGACCTCAACATTCGAAACCCTGGGAAGTTTCGTTGAAATTGGTTCACGTGTATGTAGGGTCCAACATTGGAAATACCAGGTGCTTTTCTTGAACCTGCTACATGCTTAGATTTTGAAACCAAAGTTGATCTAATGATTCCCTTTTCATATTTGTTTCTCTGTGGCCCCAATGGTTGAATGGCAGCAAAACAAAACCAACAGAAGTAACATAAATACATGTAAACCATCCCAACTAAATATGCAAGCAAAGAGCCCTGTTATTGACCTCAATATATCCACACACAGTTACCGATTTGAAACAGAGGCCAATGTATAAATCCCAGTAGTAGTGAACTCAAATCATTCACCTCATGTTGCATACTAACATCTGGGGATCGATATATGATAAATAAATCAAACGGCTATTTAATCACACACAATCTATAGAACCATGGATGATGTACATACCATGGACGATGAATTTATTGTAGCACTCGTATTCTTAACATCAACACCAAACCTCCTACACACCCAATTCTAATTGTTAACTCTAACTGGTAAAAACCCCAAAATATCTACAAAAGACCAGAGCATCATATTGGGAAGCTGAAACTACCTGGGCATTTGCTTATCAACAAGCTAATTTTTCTTCCTAGATTTCCTGTGGAATGAAAAAGCCTAGTTACTCTAGCTTGATCTCATCACCCCCATTGGGTTTTGAAGCATGGCACCCTAGGTTCCCAATTTCTGATAAAACCCTTCTAGGCCTCGTTTTGGCCTGTGTCACCACTACATCATAGAGGATGCATATAACCTGTATCAGATCGATATTTGTTTTACACTATACATATAGAGCCATCGATATTCATATAAACACTAATAAACATGTACTACATATTTGTTGATATTAGGTTTTGGTATGGGGTCTGGACAATAGAATACTGTAAAATACCTTTGCTATCCATGGGCCTATTGCGCTTCGCTGCCCTATTTTCGATTCCAATTTTGGTCTGCTGAAAAGACAAACATAAAGCATTCAGTAACTATTAGACAATCAAACCCCTCCAAAACTGATAAGGAAGCCATAACTGAGCGCGATCCTGACCATTATACACCATACGTATCAAATTGAGGAGGCCGATGGGAGTTGAACCACGCCTCTCCATTATACACCATACATATCAAATTGAGGAGGCCGATGGGAGTTGAACCCATGACCGGCAGGAGGGCCGGCTCCACGGCACAAAATCCATTAAACCATGTAACACCAAAACCATGTACCAACGAACCCACAGTTAATATGACAACGCCCCATTTAATGTGCCAACAACATTGCGAGAGTTATGGGGTGGGCTACCCAATGCAGGCCCGACACTCCCCCTGGCGGCCCCCCCAAAACTATAATGTTGTGGATTTAAGAAAGACTGCAATATATTAAAATGGGAGGGGCGGGGTTTGACCACCCGACCCCTCCTCAATAAATTGCCTTATTTACCATTACACCAAACTACTTTGTTGAGAAATCTGTCGGAGAATTTATATAAACCTCATTTGCATAGTGTGCCTAGGTAGCATGGAGGAAATAGGAGTGGGCACGGAAATCAAGGTGATATTTTTTTAATTAATTTATTGCAAGTGGACCATGACTGAGCGAAACTTCCAGGAGGGTGAAATTTTTGCAGTGTCCAAATTGGGCAAAATTTATGTCGATTTTACACCTCTCAGTAACACAAACCCGATGGCGCAGTCAGTTTCCTGATCTGAGCAGCCGATTTGTAAAGGACCTAGAGGAGGAAATCTTGGAGGAATCTAGGGGGAATCTAAAAGATTCCTTGAGCCCCAGATTTTCACTTTCCCAGAATTCAAAAATTTGATAGTCGATTTTGCACTATTCGACACCACAAATCTGATGGTGTGTTCAGATTTTCCATTTTCTCATTTAATTTTTCGGCCACTTTTCTAAGTGGAGTGCAGGTGTCAACATTCATGTGCGAGCAACCATTTTCATGAGATTCGACGACGTGAGATCGATGGTACAAACAAATTTAACAGTTTGACATCCTTTTCTTCAGATGGCCCCTGGATGTGATGGATATGCAATATGTTCATGTACTTCTTTTATTATGCATTGTGCTGCACAGATCCTTGTTTGACGTTTGATGTGGGGTCTTCTTTCTTACCCATTTTCATGATTCCTACTTGATGTAATGCGGAATCATTTGTGTGATGTACTTGTTGTCATGATTTGTCATGTTTTGTTCGAGATCCCTTTGTCGTCATGTTGATGGGATACTCATGTTGGCACCATGTATGTTTGCATTGAGATCCCTTTTATGCCATGTTGGCGGTATGATCATCATGCATGAGTTTTGTGTCATACTGATAGGAGTCCTTTTGATTGAGAGTTCCTGTAGTGGAACATCTCTTTGAGCCGCTCCTACGTGAGGGAATTTTCCTTGTATGATAGCGACATCACCTCTTATGTAAATCATCACTATTGACAACACTTAATGTAGCAGCCTACACCATCTTAACACCGGGGCCCGGAGACGTAGTCCCTCCTGGATAAACTCTGTTATCAATGGTTTATGTTTTCATGTGTTGATGATTGTCATGTTCCTTCTTCTTTACAACATGCACATGTATTCATTGATGTTATTTTAAAAAATTAAATTTAACACATCACGAAAGTAAAAGGTCTTGAAAGGGTCCTTTGTCACAGCCGAACCTGGATCATGCCAACAAAGGACCCAGCTATATCGAGTTGTTAAAGCAGGCCAACTCCTTCACCAGGGACCAGGTTCAACAAAAATTTCCTCACCTCATGGAGGCTCTGCACACAATGGGGACCATTGCTTCCTAAGAGGGGAGGACTGATCTAGGTGGATATTGGTGGCCACCCAACTATTCCACCTAGCCCTCCAGTTGGTTTCCTCTATTTCCTTGTTTCTTTTAACATTTAGTATTTTTAGCAGTTTTTTAGGTCTTGAACTTCCGAAGCAGTTTTGACCCCCTAAACGATATTTTTTTGAGGTCCGCAACAGGCCCATAACCATAATTAGAGGCCTGCTACAAATCTTGTAGTACTCAAAGAGGCCTTTCAAACAAGGTATCGTACGCGCAAAACGGAGATAATATGACCAAGATATGACCCAGGGAAGTTGGTTGCCCAACTAACCCCAATGGGGCCAACAAAATCTTAGTGTTACATCTCCTGGGGTTAGGGTTTTGGTTGTTTATGGTTTTCCCTTGTCGTTCAATAATAAATAGGCCCTTGAGCCTCACTGTAACACAGTTCAAAGGCATGTAGATGCCACATCTCTTCTAAGAGATAAGCTACCATCGCTCGAGCTATTATATTTCCATTGTGTTTGTAAGCATATTTTAGTATTTTGATATTAATGAAATAAAATGTTATTTCTGTTGCATTTCTTTGTTTATGGTTATATCTATAATTTGTTGTGTTTATGTTTAAGTTCGGATCAACTGTGTCAACCCTTAATAGCAACAAGAGTATCTTGAGACTAAACCACCTCAACCATTAATACCAACAAGGACATCCAGAGACTGAACCACCTCAACCCTTAATATTAACAACAAGGGCCTAGACAATCCCATACATGCCTATCCCATCATATTATTGTAAAATGCATACTCATACATAATGTACAACACAACACATACACCTATACCTGATGTATAACACAACAATACACCTACACCTGGTGCACAAAATGACACATACACCTACACTACATTATGACACATACACCTACACTCGTTTCATAACACGACACATACAACTACACCTGGTGTACAACACTACACATACACCTACAACTAGTGTACAACCCAAAACATATAATTACACACTATACAATACTATGAATACACATGTCATGATATAATGACTACACAATACCTATAACAAAGTACCACATGTACATAACACTACATCAAAATGTGCACACAACACCTTATTTACGTAGCACCACTTGCGCAATGTGTACACAACACCACTTGCACAATGTGCACACAAAAACACATGCACGCAACAACACATGTACCACATCTACACATCACCACATGCACACGATGCCACATATATAACATGCACACAGTACCGTATGTACACAACACTGCATATACAACATGTACATAGCACCATATGTACACAGTACCGGTTATACAACATGTACATAGCACCATATGTACACCAGTACTGCACATCTAGAGACCACACACTCTCTACCAAACAACCTTGTTTCTAGTATCTCTCCACTATCTATGCTTATCCCAGCATGCCGCAGATCGCACTGTCATCATTCCGCTGATATATCCCTAAGCATTACAGGCTATAACATAAACAAAAGCATAAGCACATAATATCATATCATATCCACATGATACTAACCTGCTACTGTTCCCATTTGATTCATAGTAGCCCAAACTAATTTACCAATGCATCAATGGTTACAACTGGGTCGTGAGCTGAAAGGTTCTATATTTAAAGTTTATTGTTACCTAATTTCCCAAAATGGAGGTTCTATATTTAAAGTTTATTGTTACCTAAATTCCCAAAATGGACCAACCTCGGGCTTGACCCTGTGACCTCCCACCGACAATCCAATGACTTAACCAACATGCTACCAAACTACTTGAAATAACAAGTGCTGGAAATTTATATTTGAAGTGTAACCTGCTACTCCTCCCATTTGATTCATAATAGTCCAAACCAATTTACTTACTAATGCATCAATGGTTACAATTGGGTAGTGAGCTTAAAGGATCTATATTTAAAGTTTACCTAATTTCCCAAAATGGACCAACCTCGGCCTTGACCGTGTGACCTCCCACCAACAGTCCAATAACTTAACTAACATGCTACCAAAGTACTTGAAATAACAAGTGCTCGCAATTTATATTTGAAGTGTAAATCTGACCAAAGCCCACAAAATTAGCAAGGTCAAGGGTTCAACCATGCAACCTCTTGGACCTTGGACTTAACCAACATGGTACCAAACTACTTGAAAAAACAAGTGACCTCAATTTAGCCCACAAAATTACCAAGGTCAACGGGTTCAACCATGCAACCTCTCCCACCTTGGACTTAACCAACATGGTACCAAACTAACCTCTCCCACCTTGGACTTAACCAACATGGTACCAAACTACAAAATTATCAAGGTCAACGGGTTCAACCATGCAACCTCTCTCACCTTAGACTTAACCAACATGGTACCAAACTACTTGAAATAACAAGTGCTGGCAATTTATATTTGGAGTGTAAATCTGACCAAAGATATGATTTTATGCAAAGTTTGAAGACCAACATCCAGATAAGGATTGAACCCAAAAACCTTTTGTTCAACAACTCTTTGCTTTTACCAATGCACAAGAAAGTGTGTTTTGTAAAATCATTTTATTTTGATAATAAATTTATATAAACCAATGTTTAAAAAAAACCACGATAATATACTTTTTCTATATACCATCGACTTCCATTGAAATCCTAACGTACTTTAAATATGATTGGTAATTATTATATAATATTTTATTACACCATCATCTCAATGACAACCTTTAGTGATAAAGTTGTATATTTTGCTTATTCGTTTTCCTTATAAAAATAATACACTTTTAGTTTAGCCTCCCATCTTAAGCCCGAGAGCATACTTTCGCTTTGATGTCCGACCTTCAGGATGATAACAGACTTTTACTTTAATGTCCCATTTACAGACGCACACATACTTTTACTTTAAATTTCCATTTATAGGCACGCACACGCTTTACTTTAGTGTGTCATTTATAGACACTCACATGGAAAAATCAAAGAAAATTCCACGGTCGCGCGGAAGAAACCGAGAATAACGCTTCCTGCAAACAAAAGAACCTTCTGCAAAGAAAAGAACACCGAATATCGAATATCGTTGTAACAGAAGTAAAGCATATCCAATATCATATGGTAGGTTGCCTAGGGTACTCTACTCTCTGCACGTCTCTATATATAGAGACACATACCGATTTTTTTTGGTTTAATTATATTATGAAGATTTGAGTTTCAAATTTTTGTTTCGAGGATAAATTACATTAAATCATATTAAATAGTTTAAAATGTCCACTAAATCAAATTACATTAAATCATATTAAATAGTTTAAAATGTCCACTAAATCTTTATGATATAATTAATCCAAAAAATAATTATATTATCAATATAAATCATAAAAATCTAAAATCTATTATCAACCATATATCTTGTTTGCATTGCAGAGAGCTGAAATATCAGAGTTAAAAAACTAAAATCTGTTATCAACCATATATCTTGTGTGCATTGCAGAGAGGTGAAATATCAGAGTTTGCGGGGCTGAAGTCTACATCTAGTTGTATCACATATGGAAGACATGTACGGGAGAAGAACCTCAGTCTCTTTGATGCGGTTGCCACACAGGTTGTAGCTAAGGTGAATCAATACTATTCCCAATCGTATCCACTTATCACAGCTCGCGTCGCCATTCGTATTTGCTGATTATTTTTTTATCTGGTAACTGAAATAATCAGGCTGGAAACTCGGGAGCCGTGAGAAACCGTTGCAAAGATGAAAGTCGCTATCAACGGATTTGGACGCATTCGCCACAAGCGCTTGCCCCTTGAAATCGTCGCCATCAATGATATTACTGGTGTTGAAAATGTAGGTTATAATAGGGGAGGGGAGGTGGTTCATATATATATATATATATGTTTAGATGCCATTTCTTTTCCATATTTATGAAACTGAGTGTATAGTTTTACTTTGAATTTATGAAACTGGGTAAATTTGATGCTGATGTGGAGGGCGTATTTAAAGCTGATGTGAATGGGTACAGAAGCATGCACGTGGGTGAGAAACAAATCTATGTTCTTTCTGAGAAAGACCACTCGCAATTGCCATGGTCGAACCTCGGTGTTGACCTTGTCATCGAGGTAGGAGCATATATATTTTCATGTATATATATATATGCTTCGAATACTTAGTAACTATAGTTGACAAAGATTTGGTTGAGCTTGAATTAAAGCAATCGAATGATGCCGGCGACTGGAAAGTTTACAGAGAGAACCCTAGCTGAGAAGCACATTGGAGCGGGGGCTAAAAAGGTGATCATTACAGCACCTGGTAGGGGCGACGATATTCCCACACATGTTGTGGGAATCAATGACAGCGAATACTCTCACGACGAGCAACCTCATTAGGTTAAAAAAGCAAACCATCATTTCATTCCTTTCTCAGAGGCATGTCACTTTCATCAATCTTTATAATCTTTTGACCATTGATTTTACCAGGGAAAAACGGAGAAAGATCTGCAGGTGGCCCGAACGTGTTCCAATAATATTCGTCATAGATAGTTCCGATTCAAATTTTAGTTGTGTAGAATTATTTTGTGTGTGTGTTAAAGAAGATATTTGATTTCTGGTTTCTCACCAAAATCTTTTTCTCTTTCCCAATCCTTACAAACACTAAATGATAATAATAGGAATCCTCACTTGATTTTGACATAACATAACTTCCGTTTTGCAGTAATGGATCTGGCATAGTAAATTGCCTTGCTCCCTTAATCAAAATACTGAACGACGAGTTCGGTGGTAAGTAATTGCTTCCTGATTTATGGTATTTGTTTTAGGAGATTAATTCTGTTAGGGTGGCTACAAATATTTCGCTAAGGGCTTCATAGATCTATCTAAGTGCTTAATTGATTAAAACAAGAACAAAATCGGCCCAGCTATATTGCAGGTATCCATGGAAATTTTACATGGTTATAATTGTATGTCGTCGAAATCGGTCGAGCTTACCAATATAACATAAGAATGGTGTCATGTCGATGTTGCAGGTATAGCGAAAGGGAGTGTGACTGCAACACTTTCATACACCAGCGATCAGGTGATTGGATTCTGTAAAACCTTTTGAAAGAAAACTAGTGGCAAATTTTGAATAGATGGATTCCACAGTTCTTCATCACATTTTAATAAATCTAGTTCCACTAAATTGATGTTATTAACGTTAATAAAGAATTCGAACCAGACAACTCTTATTGTTTCATATAATTAGATGAATGGTTATGGAAAGGTTTCATTTAAATTTGGGTGACTCAATGCAGAGTCTGTTGGATGCAATACACTGTGACAAGAGAAGAGCAAGGGCGGCAACGCTAAACATAGTTCCAACAAACATCGATATATCCATTAATACACTCTCTCGAGTGCTGCCCAGCACTCTCAATCTCAAGGGCAAGTTCAACGGCATTGCTATGCGCGTGCCCACCCCCAACGTTTCTGTGGTGGACTTGGTGGTCAATGTGGGGAATAAGGGGTTCACCGTAGATGATGTGAAGAAAGCCTTCAAGAAAGCTGCTTCGGATGGACCCCTCCAAGGTATTGTTGCAGTGTGTGACAATCCCTTGGTGTCCGTGGACTCTCTGTTCCCACGCTTCGGCAACTGTAGATACAACACTCACCATGGTCATGGGAGAGGACATGATCAAAGTGGTCGCTTGGTTTGACAATGAATGGGCTTACAGGTATTCATCTCATAACACAAATATTATGGATTTAGCAGCAGTGTATTAAATAAATATTGCTCATTTATCATTTTAAACAACTGAAAGTTTCAAACAGGTCGAGAATTAAACCATTGGATATATACACAAACATATATATATATATATATATATATATAGATAGATAATCTGTTATGCATTGCCTTCTCAGTCTATTTTATTTACCCAACTTTTAGATAAATGCTTATTTAACTTCGATTATTTGTTTGGTTTTGATTGTAATAAACAGCCAAAGAGTTGTAGAGTTTGCACACACGGTGCATGCAAAATATGCAGCGACCTTGGGCAAAGTTCTTGTTCTTGAGGTAGAGGAAATGTGCAGGGTCGATATAGAGGACGTTGAATGCAAAATATACGACATCTAATTCTAGCGTTGGCTACTCCCTCTTTCGACCCTCCCGTTCCATATCTTTTAGTCACAGTGCAAAATAAAAAAGAAAGAGGAAGAAAATAAAATAAATTTATGTTTTCGTGTTGTTTCGGTGTGATGATAAAGATATTTGTAATACTCCTTCCTCTCCATTGTTGTTAATGTTCCCTCATCTTTGTAGTTACTCTGCGAAATTAGAAATAAGTGCATGTGGGAGGAAAGAAAAAACCCGTAACAAAGCTGTTATTTGAAGTGCCAGTTTATTCTGAGATTTTCTACACCCTGGGATCGTTTTAGTTTTATGGTTTTGATACCGTCCAAAGACATGTTTGATGCTCCTCTCCATTGTCACGCAGCGTTGATATAGGCTTATAATAATATATTTTCATATAAATAATACATTTATTATTTAAAAATCTGAACACATTATCAAGGATGGTATTATGACCGTTTAATGTAAAACCTTATTTCAAATATCCGCAATTAATAGATGGATGACTTTGATAGGCAAGATTATGGCGTGTAAGATTTTAAATTTCAATTTAATTAAAAAATTTACCAAATTAAATATAAAAAATATTTTGATTGTTATTGATCAATTATGTGGTATTTTTTAATAAAAAATACTGATGCACTAAAAATATCTATAATAAAATGAAGTGAATTTTTATTATTAAAAATATTTTTAAATATATATCTATATCTATATATATATATATATATATATATATATATATATATTAATTCACATATTAATTAATAAAAATAAAAATAATTTAAAATAAAATTATAATTTAGTTAGTATTTATGGTTTTTTAAATTTTGGCAATATGGAATATATAGTGAAATAAGTCATATTAATTCTTTTATAATTAATAAAAATAAAAATAATTTAAAATAAAACTATAATTTAGTTAGTATTTATGATTTTTTAAATTTTGGCAATATGAAATATATAGTGAAATAAGTGTTTTAATGTTGATTATAAATTCATGTTTATGAAATCATTTAATTAATATGATTGTGCTATTATATTTTTAAATTTAAAAAAGAATATTTTTAATTAATTCTTTTATTATATTGTTGTTTTTTTATTTTTATTATTCTTATAGTAAGAGTGAGTATATAGATTATATTAAAATCCAACACCTCAATGGGGCAAGTACATCAATAGTACATCAAGAGATTACTTTTCCCTCACAAAATTCTAGAAAGGTTAAAAACCAATCTCCTCCCAATAAGAACATGGGGCCAAAGGCCGAAAACTAAATCTTTAAATGTTTATTCCTAAAGAAAATGCTTATAGAAAATGTAGAAACAAGGCATTTCTACAAATTGCTAGGCGATGGTCCACAACTGGACTGATGAAGCAAGATAGGGCTCAGAACCCAAGTTCTCTATACTATGATATTTCTTGCTTCTTATGACCGATGGGGAAGAAAATTGATGTGTAAGCACATCTAAATAGGAATGGGGAGAAGAAGAGGTTCTATATTTCTTCTCGAACACCTCACCAACCTCTTCATCATTCAATGTAGGAGGAACCTGTTGTAGCTGTTGCAACACCCTCCAAAATTTTGGCTTACACTCAGTTTCGAAGCCTTCCTTGGTCTTATATATTGTTGTTGCAAACACTAGAGCTCATTTCATGAGCTTTCTTGTAGTGCTTTGGTCCCCTTTTCATGTTGGGCTAACTATTATGTTTTGGCATGTTTTTCTGTCGTGCAATGTTAGCAAGTCTATTTTAATGCTTTCAAAGGTCGGTGTTTGTGTATATGAGGTGTCCTAACAATGTAAAAATATGTTGCATTCATACATAAATTCTTGAGCGCTATCGCACAAGTGTCGTCACTGTCGTCCTAAATATATTAAGTGTCGCACTTGTTGTATCTTGTCATGAGGCAGTCATATAAAGGAAAATGATTTTTTCATGTGTTCTGATGATCTATGTTGTCGTGTCATCAAAGTATGCTAAGTGTGTGATCACAGTCAAGCTTCATCACAGTTCATTACCTATCCCACACTTAGCCATTTTTGGAAAACCTTCATGACCGAGCAACTTAGCTTCACCAGGCCCCAACTAAATTGCACACTGTGCAGTATCAACCCTCTAAGTTGTGTCTTTTCTACTTGAAACTGCGCAATGCGTAGTCCCTGTCCCCCAGGACTATTTCTTTGTGCAATTCTTGTACCCAGCTCCCCACCTTGACCCCTAGAATTGCACAGTTATGTCCCACGAACTGGCATGAACTGCGCATTTTGCATCTTCAACCCTCAAGCTTTTCCCTTGGCTATTGGAATTGCACAATGCGCAGAATCCCAACCTCTCTTGGCATCCAAAACTGTACAGTTGGATTTTCTAGTGTCCTTTCCCTTAGCTTGAATCCACTACCTTAGAAACTGCATAGTCTTGTCCTTCAAGCCTCCTTGAGCTGCGCACTGTGTAGTCTCAAAGATCAAGCTCTCCCTCCTGATTGTTGGAACTGCACAATGTACATCCACTGAGCAATAGTGATTTAACATTACCACATCCTCAACATGATTGTGATATTAGATACTAAAAGGATCTCTGAAAATAAGATATGCCTCAAAATCCTTTGTACAACATGAATATAGTCACTAGTACAAAAATAACGTTGAAACTTAGAAACCATTATGCTTGCATATTAATTCCTTGGACTAGTAGTATGGAAAGGTAAAAAATATTTCCTTTGTCCTCCATTATTGGATCCTCATTTTTTTCGACAATATACACATTGCACTGAGGATCTACACTAATGCAATGAATTTATTATTAACAGTGTCCTTAAACGAGTGGCCCTTAGATATCGAGGGTATGGCCTTTCCTCATCCTCCATAAAGTTGCAACACTAGATATAACATTGAATTCATACTAATACCATAGTCTAGAAGCAAACAAGGGTCATTTTATGACTTACCAACATATAGAAGGAACTATTGGGTCATTGATATCCCCAACTTTAATATAATGTAAGCTTAATGGAGGAAACATGTTCCAATGACTTAAATGGAAAATTGATTGTGTTACCCTGATATGATTACATCAATATTTTAAAAATCCTCATGTTTTCTTTAGGTATTTTGTCAAACGCTTGTCTTGAAGCTTCAATTCTTTGGTACTAAGAAAATAGGTTAACAAATGGTTTCCTCAAAATTGATATTGCTCAAAATTGATGTTGACAATAGGAGTAGCATAATGGTTATCCTATATGAAATCATCAAGCATCCTATACCCTACAATATATGTTGTCATGAAGGTCATAATTCATGTAAATATTTGGTCAAACACTATTTTGACAACATCATTATTGTGGTACCTAGCATACTTATTGACCAATTTATCATCCAACTATAGACAAGTAGATAGAGAGGTATCACCATAGCTGTTAGTAAAATTTCCAAACATCTTGGAATAAAACTCATATCTTGCATATGTATGGGTGTAGTAGAACACTACACAATTGAAACATTACTACCCACATAAATTAGAGTTGTTAATGGTTTTCCATCTACCATCTAAAAACATTGTAGCACAACTTTTACAGATCTATTTTGGCTCAACCAAATTATTTTATTTCCTTTGTCTCTACTAATATCCATTCCTAGGATACATTTTACAACCTCCAATTTCTTATTTTATAATTGTGTTGAAAGACAAGACTTTAAATTAGAAATCACATCCTTATTATTAACAAATAATAACATATCATCAACATATAGAATGATAATAGGAAAACAACCACTTTCATTTTCGTAATACACACAATGATTTGATTTGAACCTTAGAAAGCTAACCTCAACACAAAGGAATAAAATTTTGTACCACATTCTAGGATACTATTTGAGACCATATAAATACTATTCTAACTTGCAAACTAATGATTAT
Organism: Pinus tabuliformis; assembly: GCA_031772625.1. NCBI lineage: Eukaryota > Viridiplantae > Streptophyta > Pinopsida > Pinales > Pinaceae > Pinus > Pinus tabuliformis. The sequence goes on along the minus strand of CM062820.1, from coordinate 1,025,471,955 downwards.
TTACTTATTTCAATATAGTTCTCTAGTTGTGTCATGATGATCTCCTCCTTTAAGTAACCATGAACGAATGCAATTTTCATATCCATTTGTTCTATCTCTAAATCAAGGATTTATGCAACAAATAATAGAAAACTAATAGATGTTAACTTAATATTACTTGGGAATATCTTACCAAAATGTATTCCCTCAACTTGGGAATATCCTTTTGCAACCAACCTTACTTTATGCTTTTCAACAATGCCATCCAAACTGATCTTATTCTTGAACACCCATTTACATCTAATGTGTTTTCTTCCATCAAGCAATGGGACTAAGTCTCGTGTATCATTTTTTTTCTGCATCCATTTCCTCATCCATGGCTACTCTCTACAACTCCTCGTCTTCCATCTCCATTTTCTCTTTCATAGTTATAGGCTCATTAATGTTATTACATAAAGAAAATATATATCAAAATTAAGAATGGCTATAATTATACTATCGTAATTGTCTTCTTTTCCAGGTGGACCTCCTCTAAGTTTGAGGTGTAGTTTCTTCCTCCTTGTTGTGCCCTACAACAACCCCCCATTTCATAACATTTTTATCACAAACAATTAACATATGAAATGGGTCCCTTTTAAAAATTTTAATTGGCATTAATGAATTTGTTCGAAAAAGGTATGATAATCAAATGAATTTGTTAACAAAAGCCTTTTTGAACAAATAAATAAGCAATTTTTGGTTAAGTCCGAAAAAGCAATCACAAGATCGTTTGCTACCTTGGTTCTTTCCGATGCGATATCGCTATCGGCCATCGGCGATAGCCAATGCACACACAGAAAAAAGCACATATCTTTTCCCCGATGCGATACGATATCGGTGATCAAATATCGGCGCTGCCTCTTATGAAAAGTCTTTTAAGCCTCGACCCGATGCGATATCGCTATCGGTAGTCGGCAGAATCCCATACATCTTCATAAGACGTTCAGATCTTTTTCCCGATGCGATGTGATATCGCTATCGGTAGTCGGTAAATCAATTGATATGCATTTAGGGATTAAGTTCGCGCGTTAATATGATACAATGTCGCAATCGGCATTCGCCAAGATCTCTCCCAAATGATAATGTCACTCACACTCCCGATGCGATGCGATGACGCTTAATGATGACCTAAATTCCTCAAAGGTGATTATTTCAAAGCATTAAAGTTATATTTAAATCCGATTTGACAAAAGCACAAATTTCAAAATGCCGTTAAGTAAAGGGATAAGGTAATGCATGCGTATTTAAAGCTTTGCCCCTTCGAATTAACGAGCAATTACGATTAGACCTTTGAAGAAATCTATTGCACGCTTTAAGGGGTCATTCGGTTTAATAACTTAAGTAATAGTCATTTATGGAGCTGCAGGCTGTAAAATCACCATCATTGCATCTGCGGTGCCTTCTCAAATCATTAGATCCGCAGCCACTTTTAGAATTAATTTCACCACGCTTCAAGTTATATATCTATCCCGTTATGGATCGTCATTGTTATTTCTTCGATTACGATTTCTCTTGCATTTGTGTAGAATTCAACCGAGAGAAGTCTGAATATGATGGGAAAGAAGTTCAAAAAGGTGGCAGGTTCTACTCCGACACCTGTCTCAGGCCAAGCTGCTATGGTTTCAAAGAAAGGCTTAATCTCAGATACTACATGCACTGGTCTTCCTGGTACTACATGGCAAGGTACATACAATTTGCTAGAAGCAGAACAACCAGAAAAGACAGTAACGGAGGCTAGTGTGGATGAACTTAGAAAGTCTGAGGCAACTCTTAAAGATTTGGCTGATTCCTTTCTGCACAGAATAGCAGCCAGAGAACAAGTCTTGCCTTATACTGATGTGGTACGTTGGGCAATTGAAGAAATTACTCTTACTGATAGAACCTTCCATACTAAGGATGGAAGGATTTTCGGTTCCTTCAAGCCTGACGACTTGAGACGGATGTATCATTTGCCTCAACCCGAGCTAGTTTATAATAGAGCCTTTTTAGAGAAATTCGCGAAGGAGAATGAATCGCCATCCGAACCTCTCCGAGATTGGAGGCAGAATCCAGCTAAACACAAGCATGATATGTCGGGTAAGTACTCCAATGCTTCTTTGGCTTCACCTTATTGCTACGCCGGGATTATGATGTGTAGATTGTGGGGATTTCATGACTCTGCAAATATTCATATTGATATGGTTCCTTTAATGGAAGCGGCCGTCAATAGTATAATCATGGATTGGGCCACTATTTTGTCTGATAAATCGGTCATAGCTATTCGTGAGTTTAGGGCCAAAACCAGAGTCACTGAGAGAAAAATCCCACCCTTCTATTACTCTGCTTACATTATGGATACCCTTTGTTTTAATTCTGAGTTTCCTGTCCTTGGTTGGAGATGGAAAACCCATGACCCAACACCCATTCACTTGTACCATCGGAAATTGTGGAAACCTTCCCACAAAGACCATCTGTATCAAATTTGCAATGGTTTTATGATTCCCGTTCACTATTCTATTTTTGACAGACCTATCCCTAGAATTTCCTATGAAGCTTCTTTTGACCTCCCAGCCGTAGCCCATTGGTTCGGCGAAGAGCATTTTACTTATATTAGAGTTTTTGGAAGCAAGGCTAGGCCACATGTCCTTCCCCTGTACGTCCCAGATAAACTGTTAGCCCGAGAAATCTCCTACCAGATTATGTCCGAGAGTGTCACACAAACTCTCAAGGAGGAGAAGAAGAGAGGATGGCCCTCTTTTCCTTTAAGAATTGGAGTATATACGCTGCTAAATTACAAACATGCAGAAAAGGAAGCAGCAAAACTCCAATTGATATCTCTAGCTTCTATTCCAAATAGACTCTATGATCCAAAAAAGACTGCTTTTATTGCCTTAGAACAAGCCAAGCTGTCAAAGGTTGTTCATCAAGAAGACCAGTTTGACGACCTGTTCATGAGTGCCGATTCAATAAGCCAAGTCAGACAACTTGCTTCACTGAGATATGAAGATGTGGAGTTAACTGAATTTAATAAACTTAGAAAGCAAAGGTTGCAAACTTTGCCTCTAAATTTATTATCCACAACCCCAACATCATCCTCAAGCGAGCCAGATCAGCAGGAAATAAATTCACCTCCTATTACGATTAAAGAACAGGAGGAAAGACAAAACAAGCTGCAGGCAGAAAGGCATAGAAGGGAACAGATAGAAAGACAGCAAAAAGCACAAATTGAACAAGAGCAAAGAAGGCAGAAGGAGTTAGAAGAACAGAGGAAAAGAGAAGAAGAAGAGAAAGCAAAGAAAGAACTTGAAGATAGGTGTTGTGGGGAAAAGTATCCGACTCGGATGACCCTATCCCTACTCTAAGGGTGACAGTCCTTAGCAACAACTGAAAGTAAAGCTTTGATATTTTCCTTTATGAAAGTACAGAGAAGGAAGAAAAGATTGACCAACCGGTGCCTTTCACTTTTGTCGATCCTGTCCTCTCTCTTTGTCTCTTGTTCCCAGCTCCTTGCTCCCTTTGCCGGCCCAGCTACACAAAGATCCTGCACAGACAAGAGAAGGAAAACTACAAGAAACATGTACTCATAACTGATGCATGGATTAGAGTGAATCAGATATACAAGTAAATACAATACATCAATGCAATACAAGTATATAGGAGAACATTCAAAGCTTTATTGATAGAAGTAAAAGGGTTCTGAGAAGGTTACAACCATCAATGGCTCCAATCCAGCAGCACCTCCCCAGCAGCAAGAAATCTCCTCTTCACCTCTATAAAAGCAATCACCCAATAGCTCTAACTGTAAACCAACAGCACTTCCTTGCTTTGCACAAAATTCCCAGCCTCCTTAGACCTCATAGAAGAGCTCTATATATAGGAAAGAAGAAGAGAGGATGAGTCAGCTTGAGACTGACATAAAGCTGCCTTGTGTCCTCTCCCTCTTCAATTAATCTTCAGTTCTTGAGTCCACTTGGAGATCCTTGCTTACACATGGAGATCAAGTACCTCTTACTCATCACAGGGCGAATCTCTTGAACCAAGTGTCAGTTTGGAAGCTTCCTGGGCAATTGACACCTTGCAGAATGACTGTGCCACTTGGCCAATCTCGCCCAGCGCAGGTAGCCTTCATTAGATTTGACTTTCAGCGCAGGTACAAGGAGGAGCAGTTGCATTCCAGCGCAGATGCTCAGTGGAGCAGCTGACATGATCCAAAAATAGCCCGTTTCTTAGTGTTTTCAGGTGGAGAACTGATGGGAAGTGCTGTGGTTTGCTGACCTTGTTCTTCTAGGGGTAAGAACAACATGTTTAGGGACTGAGGATCCCTGTAATTATTGACATTTCATGCTCCATGCTGCGAGGCACAAAAATGTCTATAACAGTTGCCCCCTAAAGTATGAGGCCGTTTATCGGGTGAAATGCTTTATCTAGAGGGTCCGAAGTTCATTCCAGTGCTGAGGAGGCGCTCTGTAATACAATACAATACAATACATTATTTTTCATTTTATTTTTCATGATCTAGCTGAGGCGGGCATTCCCATGCTCAGCTTTATAAATACATTTTGGTACATATAACAGACGATCGTCTGATGATAGACTGATAATTTTCTGCTGAAATTATCATCCTTTGAATAGGATGATCATCTGCTGCAATGATGTACATGACAAATGCTTTTATATTTCCTGAATATATATCGCAGCCCGGATGGATGAAACTAGATCCGGGGTCTTCAAACTCGTTCGATCTTCACTCTAAGTACAAGTCGATCCATGTGAGAATTGCGCTGAAGTCGAACAGGAAAGACATCGCTTGATTACCGGTCAATAATGAAAACCGTTAACAAGCGCGAGAGGAATCACCGATAATGATAATGACCCTCAAGGTACTGCAGTACAATTCACGTGGCGTGAATAAAGGACTTGGCGTCGAACGCCACGCAAAATCTTCTGGTCGAAGGTCATTGATGTATACCTGTCGCCGGAAGTGAGAAACTTGCCATTGAGGCATGCAAGCTTCAAAGTACTGATGGGGTTGTTCCTAGATCAACTTCTTGGATAATGAGCTGAAGTCGACAAGAAGCGATCCATCAAAGGAGGGCCTTAATGAATCCCACATCAATGACACGGAACGGAGCTAATGATTTTAGTGGAGGTGAAAACAAACTGTGACATATGATTCAGGGTGGCGATCATGAATGGATGAAGGATAATGTATGGCAGTGGATGGGACACGGTTGACACTTTCAGAATGACCCCTCTTGAACATATAACGACACTGATGTGATGGATCGGTAGCATTACCCCAAAATGTGGATGGTTTGGCGAAGACCATGGTGATGAGACCGGTGAATGAAACAACCCAACCCGATGTGGAACGGAGGAAAAGTGTCATGTTCAAGAGTGACTTGCTACCATTAAACTTTGATGTTCTCCCAATTTTTCCCCAGTCATTTCTGACCAGTACCTCTTTATTTTTGTCAAGCTTGAGGAGGATAACATATGCTTGTTCTATAACCTGCCCTTCGGGCAAGCCCATCGCTATGTTTTAACGAGCTTAGCGATAGGGAAACTCGTTCTCGTCTAAAGACAAGTTTGTCGCTATTTAATCATTTTAACGAGTCTAACGACAAGGAAAACTCGGTCCTTTTCATTTTTAGAGAGTCTGAAAAGGTACATAAAGTCAACTCCAGAATTCCTTTTTCGTCATCTAATCCCTTAAGTCCGAAAAAGTATAAAACAATACAGAAGGGATGAATTTTCGATTTGCTTTAACGAGCCAAACAAAACAAGCGCTCGATCTTTTTGTGCAATAATCCCTCAGGTCCAAAAGATTAAAATCTAGAGGAGGGATGGTGTTCCGGTCGTTTAATGAGCTGGAAGGCCAAAACTCGACAAACTTTTCATATTTTACGAGTCAGTGAAAAGAGCTCAAAGAAGACTCGTCTTTTGAGGAACGAGTGATAAACAGAGATAGCAGCAGATTCCAGGTACAAATTGGAATTTTCCAATCACGGTAGTGTCACAAGGATGGCTAGATGAAATCACTCTTCGCAGATGCTCCTCAAAATGGGTAAACACACATATGGGGGTGAACGACCGGCCAAATGACAGTGGAGGTGATGGATGAAAACACGACCAAGGCTTTTAAGGCTGATAAATTTACGATCGCAATGGTTATTTACCGAGATAGGTTCATTTTTTAATGAGCTTGAACTCTGGTGGAAACTCTTGCTCACACTTTTCTGTTTTTTAACGAGCATAAATTCCATGGTAAAACTGCTCGATTCATGGTCATATTTGATTTTTTACTTTTACTAGCTTTTCTCTTTTCAAATGTAGTACTTCACCATCAATTGCTGCAACAGATTTTGTTAGAAATGGACAATATTTGCATGAAAATGAGATTATAACCCTAATATTTAACTTTAAACTGTGTAAAAAGTCATAAAAAGGTGTTTTTACCTCTCATTTACCATTTCATTTGCATTTTGCTTGTTGGAGCTCTGGAGGTGCCTCTTCTTCCTTGATTTTCACCAGCTGATTTCGGGAGATTCTGTGGACGATTTTCGGCGCCGTTTGGACCAGGTAGGAGCTAAACCTTAGCCCTTCACTTTCATGGTTTCCTTTTTCAGTTTCATGCACATTTTTCAGGGTTTCTGAGCCCTAGGGGTTTCATCAGGGCGCCCTGGCATCAGCGCAGGTCCTCCTTTCGAAACTTGCGCTGTATGTTAGGTGGTCTTAAGGCAGACTGTGCCTCAGCGCAAGGGAGAGACTCTCTGCCTGCGCTGGGCCTAGAAAAACTGATCCTGCATGTGATTTTTGATGATTTTTCGCCAGATTTTCATCAAAATTAGGAACTTACTCCTTCTCTTATTTGATTGCAGGGAACTTTGAACAAAATGTCCCTTACATGGTGAGAACGAGAACATGAAGCAGAGGACATGGTTGCACTCCATGACCCGGTCACGGTGAATGCGCTTCGGAACTGTGGCCTACTGAAGTTCTTCCGTATCTCTAGCATGACAGCACAGATTTCTTTACTGCAGTATATGCTTGATGCTTGGGATCCTGTTAACCAAGTATTCCAGATTAGGGGGAAAACCATCCCCTTGACCATAGAGGACATGTACTTCTTGACTGGGTTGTCAAGGCGTGGTGCCCCCATTTCTTTGTCAGGTACGGCTCGAGGGACTACTTCCACCAGAGACTATATCCGTCAGTATTGCCGGGAAGGTTCACAGCCGAGCAAAGACGGCAAGATCAATATCCGTGACATCACTGACAGGTCTCTTAGGTCCATTCTATTTACTATTGGTAGGATGGCCGGTAGCGCAGCTTTACATGTTGCCAACAGATCTTATATGCAGCACGCCTTGGAGTGTCTCCAACCGAAAGTGTTTAACTGGTGTGATGCAGTACTTGTTCAGATGAAAAGTCAATTGACCAAGGTAAAGGACGGGAGGCTGAAGAACTTTGGATTTGGTTCTATTCTGACTACCTTTGCCTTGGAGAAAATCCCATTGATGCAGCCTCAGTACATCATACTTGACTTGCCTTCTCCGACCGAGCCACGCATGCAGAGGTGGGTTGACCACATGTCCCGACATGCTGGTCAACCTCAGATTACTTTCACTGAGGCCTTCTTTAGGTGGTTCGAGCGTCAGGAGATGGCGTTTTCTGAGTATCCATATGTGGGTATGGACTACTGAGGTGACCCGGACTTGGTGCTACCGGATGGCGAGCAATGGGGCGCTATTGGTAAAATCTCTGACCATGTTACTGTTTATTGTTTTTACTCATGATGTTACTGTGCAAAACTGATCAAACTCTTGGGTGCATGCAGATGTTGGTCCTGTTCGTCCAGCAGCTCGTCCACGATCGCCAGTTGCTGCCCCAGCAGCAGAGCCTGCTAGGCGAGTCGTTATTCGCGACCTTGGGGATACTGAGATACTTGCAGCTGTGCAGGAGCAGGTCGAGAGCCTTACTCGTGGTCTTCCGGATGTACAGATTGACGAGTTACCTTTACAGTTGCAGCGGCACACTATTGGCGTGCCTAGACGATGGACTCGTCTCTTGCGCATGATTGCACAGACCGTGACGTACTATCATGAGCACCACTAGGCTAGGGTGCCCCCTAGCATCTTTTTGAGTTCTAGGTCATACGACCAATTTTGTTTTGATTACAGCACATTATGTACAAACTATAAACAGCTTTATATATTTTTATTTTCGGGGTTTATTTTGGTTTATTTGTGATCCACTTGCATAGCACCGATGCATCTCTTTTTATATATGTTGCAAATGTCTATCTAATACATAGTTTGCTAATGAATCTGTTAATGTGTTCAAGTTTCTGGAAATATGCTGGTATTGAATTGAATCAAACTCTCTTTCCAAAATCTTAACCCTTAGAAACATTCGATAAATGGCTGGATTGCGGACTGAATATATACCAGTGAGTTGTAGTATCACAAGTTGTGATTCTAGCCTAACAATTAGTCGGCGTATACCATGAGCGATGGTATCAGAGAGGAGTTCAATCAACGCGCTATACTCAGCGATGTTGTTCGTTGACTGTCCAATGCACACACCTCTGAAACTCACTAACTCGCCGCTTGGATAAAAAATGGCCCAGGCTGCGGAGGACAAATTCCGCGTACTACGACTCGCTCCGTCGGCATATCCCACATATGTCTCAGAATAATTCGACATCTGCAACAAATGAGGAGGGTGGATTACGAAACCGAAACAAACACTTTAGCGAAAACAAAATACAACAAAAGCATTCAGGTTACTATTTAGGCATAGTAACGCTTGAGGTACAACCCGTTGCGGGGTTGCGCCAGTGGTATCCCGTCATAATCCATTAACTCGTAGGCTCCTTTTGCTAACACCCTTTTAACAACATAGGGACCCATCCATAAGGACTTAAATTTTCCTGCTCCTAATTTGTCGGATTCTTGGTCGTAAAGCAAAACCAAGTCACCCTCAGAGAAGATACGAGGTTTGACATTCTTGTCGAACTGCGCTTTGACTCGTTTCTTATGGGCTTCATTCGCCAAAGCGGCGTCACGACGGTTTTCATCCAACTGGATCAATTCCAAGAAACAAGCCTCTTCTTCTGAGGTTCCGGGGAGGAGGTCAATTGCGAGTTTAAGAGACGAAATTTCGCACTGGATCGGTAGGACTGCCTCCAGGCCATACACCAATTGGAATGGTGTGAACCCAGTGGCGTTCTTTACCGAGGTTCGGTAAGCCCACAATGCTGGGTACAGGAGTAGGTGCCATCTTCTTTTGTGAACCCCGATCATCCTTTGCAACATACGCTTCAGGACCTTGTTGATTGCCTCAACTTGTCCATTGGCTTGTGGATAATATGGGGTAGAGCTGTCGTGCGATAGCCCTAGTTTGGCAGCTAACTCAACCATCATGTGATTGCGAAAATGCGATCCATGATCTGTCACTATAGCCTGCGGAACGCCGAACCTGGCGACTACATGATTAAAAAAGAAAAGGGCAGCTGTTTCACCAGTGTTATCCAATGTAGGCATCGCCTCGGCCCATTTGGTAAAATAGTCAACAGCGACTATAATATACCCATGCCCCCCGGTCGAGGTGGGGTTACATTGCATGAAATCGATGCCCCACTTGGCGAAAGGCCCAACAGCAACTATAGGCTGCAAGGGTGCGGGCGGTCTCCTGGTTTTGCTATCAAAGATCTGACATGCATGGCAACTTCTGACAGCTATTATGCAATCTTTAAACATAGTTGGCCAGAAATATCCTGCTCGTAAGATTCTTTGTGCTGTTGCATATCCAGATTGATGCCCCCCGCACGCGCCTGAATGACAATCATTCAGGACTTTCTCTGCCTCCTCATGGGTAAGGCACCTCCTCAGAACCGTATCGACACCACGACGGTAAAGCGTATCACCGACGATCATGTAGTCTTTAGATTGGTATCGTATACGTTTCCGTTCCGAGTGTGAGGTATTAGGCCTAAATTTTTGGGTTTGGAGATACACAATGATGTCTCCATACCACTCATCGCTTACTGATATCAAAAACAAATTTTCATCCACGATTGACTCTTCTGATGTTTCATCGTTGGACGACGATGGGAGATCGCATAATAATTCCGCGAAAACTAGAGCTTTCTTCGATTTGGATTTTACAAAATCCAAATCAAACTCTTGAAGGATCGCTATCCATTTCGAATATTTGCCCCCAAGCAACTGTCGCGACAGTATATACGTCATGGGGTTGCAATCTGACAGAATGGTAGTTTTCCTAAAGAGGACATAATGTCGAAACCTTTGAATCGCTTGAACAGTAGCAAGCGCTAGTTTTTCAACATAGGAATATTTACTTTCTGTGTCATTTAAGTTTTTACTTAAATAATAAATAGGATGTTCGATTCCATCGACTTCTTGCACTAAGACCATCGCAATGGTCGTATCTGCTGCAGCTAGATACAGGTTAAAATCTCTTTGATAGTCCGGGGCGTACATTAATGACGCTTTTACTAGAGAATCTTTCAGAGCGTCAAAGGAAGCTTGCGCAACCTGGTCCCAGACAAAAGGTACATCCTTTTTCAAAAGACGAGTATAACCTTTGGCAAGTTCTGCGTAATTTGGAATGAACCTCCTCAGAAAGTTTGCTTTCCCTTGGAGTTTCTGAATCTGAAGCAAATTTGAAGGTGGAGGCAAATTAATGATTGCCTGAACCTTACAAGGGTCGAGGCGAATCCCATCCTTAGAGACTACAAAGCCAAGTAAACGACCAGAACCGACGCAAAACACACACTTGTGCGGATTGAGTCTTATCTTGTAGTGTCGGCAACGTAGAAATATTGCTCCCAAATGCCGCGGATGATCAGTCCGCTTCCGCGAATGAGCCGGAAGATCGTCGAGGTAAGGTTGAACGATGTTCTTGATGTCATGGAAGGCATAATTCATTGCCCTCTGAAACATCGCCCCTGCGTTCTTTAAACCAAAGGGTAATTTTCAATAAGCGAATGTGCCCCACGGACAAATAAATGCAGTCTTAGACTGGTCCTGTGGGCGGATATTTATTTGATTATACCCGGAAAATCCATCCATAAAGGAAAAGATTTCACATCCGGCGCATTCATCAATTATCTGGTCGATGAAGGGTGTAGGGTAGTTTTCCTTTGGACAAGCTTGGTTTACATCCCTATAGTCGACGCACACTCTTATCGTCCCTTGTTTTTTCATAACAGGGACAATATTCGATACCCAATCGGTTAGAGGAACCGGGTAGATGAATCCAGCATGGAGAAGTTTTTCAACTTCCTGCCTTAATGGCAGCGGCCTTCTTGGGGTGCACCTGCCGAAGCCGTTGTCTTACTGGTTTGACATCAGGATACATTTTAATCTCATGTTCAACTATGCTCGAGTCAATGCCTGGCATTTCATCATATGACCATGCAAATACATCTCTAAATTCGCGAAAGAGAGCACTATATATTTCTAGTTCTGAAGGGGAACAACTTTTGCCGACATGAATATTCTCTACAACATCAGATTTTGTCGAGATGTTTATGGCTACGGTCTCTTCAATATTGGATAGGTTTCGCTCTGAATCCACCGTATTTACAGTATTTGCTAGGAATTCAAACACTGAAGGGTGATACACGTTGTGATGAGTTTCTTCTTCACACTCTGGAAGAAGGGAACGATGGTGGTGATCATTCCATGGTGCCCCCTCAATCATCATTGATTGTAAGATTCTTTCGTCAGTCCCATGAAATTTTGACCATGGATCTAATGGGGTACCATATTCTCCAGACCTATCTACCCAAACGCTTGACGAGCGTTGATTTGGGCTCGCCTCCCATGCCTGAAACATTGATTGCTACAATATTTCTATAGGGCTAGGTGGCAAAACCACTTGATAATCCATGACGACTTTGTCTCCTGCGACCTTCGAAGAAGATACCATGTTGCATGTTGCTACAAACGGGATATTCCCTACATGGAAAGGAGGTGGCAATGCGAAAGTTCCCATCATTGTGGGATCTTTCAGCAAACCTACTCCGATATCTTGCACTGAATGGTCGCTCCCATGGATCAGGGGAATGCTTCCAGTAACTTGTGAACCATTAGGGAGGAAATTCTGCTGGTCGACGATCGTAATCCCTCCTTCAAAAGGGAATGCGATCTTCCTAAAATATGTCGACACTATAGCTGCCATGGCATATATCCATGGTCTTCCCAGTAGGATGTTATAGTCAAGATTTCCATCAATGACTTCAACATCAATTTCCACTGTCTTTCCTCCTAGTTCAATCTTAAAGTTATTTAGGATACCGTATGGAGTGTACGTCCTACCGTCAAATGCTTTCAATGTCGTCGAAGATCGCGACAAGGTTGGAGATCCAAGAGTTTTCTAGCAATTCATCGACATGATACATGTCGATGCTCCCTCATCAATAATCGTTCTATGAACAGTTTTGTTGAGTGCTTTCACTTGAATAAGGAAAGCTAGTTGCGCTGGTAACTGAGGATTATATCCTTTGTGATCAAAGGATACAAGATTGGAATATTTAGGATCCACTCCACCAATTGCTGATAACAATGCCTGCCTTTGGGATGGACAATTTTGTAGTACCTCAAGAGTCGACATAGCAGATGGCGATTGGGCCAAATCTTCCACTATGTTATAATGCTGCGCCGCTCTGGCATGAGGATTAAATGTCGACTTGTGTACTACTCCCTTAGGTGGCTTTATTGTTAATTCATGCGTGAGGGGGGGTACAACTTCTGCCGAAGTTGTTGTCGAACTACTGGGTTGATCTTTCCCTTTGTCGTTCGACACCGGCGGATTCCCATAATCTTTATTCCTGGTCGAGATCAAAGCATCATTTTGCTTAGAAACCGACAACATAAGCACTTGAGACGGGGAAGCATTTCCACTATCAACCATATTTTGACCTGGGGTGGGAAATGGATCAGTCAACACTGCTGAAGTTTGGGAACTTTTAAAGAACCTCTTTAACTCAGCTTTGAACGGACAGTTCTTTGTCGAATGATTTTCATCGCATATCTGACATGGATAAAATTGTTTCCCTTGCCCAGGAGGGTTTGAAGAAGTTTTTTGAGGGGATGACTCACCCTGCTTCTTCTTCTTCCCTTTGTTTTGTTTCTTCTTGCTTCCTGGTTGATTGGAGTTTTTGCCTTTATCCGTAGATACAGCATTTACCTCCGAAGCAAGAATCTCTTGATTTGCTTTTTGATTCGAAGTCTTACGGGCTTTCTTATTTGAATCCCTTGTCGACTTAGCGTTTGCAGTTCCAATCACGCCATCGCCGGCATGAGAGTCACTATTCGATCCGGGAGGAGGAGGGATTGAAAATTCCGGTCTGGGGGCGTCAGGTATCTTATCATAGAGCGTGCCCGACTGAGTATATACTAAGTCTAAATATTGAGCACGAGCAATAACCTGCTCCTCTGTTACGACGCCTCCCTTGGCCACATCTTCTGTTATAGCAGGAAGAAGCGACTTTATAAACCACTCAGCTAATAGCTGATCTGGAACATAGGTCTTTACCATTCTGCGACGACGACGCCACTCATGTATATGATCTGATATATGTGTGGCTGTTGTTTGCTTGAAATTGGTCAAGATCTCTGTTCCAGTTTCGTACCTTATAGGTAACTGAAAGTGTGTTAAGAAAGTCGTGGCTAGGGAACTAAAATTGTCGAAAGAGGCTCTAGGTAATTCAATATACCATTTAGCCGCCGGACCAGTCAATTTCCTCTGGAAAAGGCGAAGCCTTATCGAATCATCATTCAAGGTATTCGACGAACACCACAGATGGAATGTCATCACATTATTCGACGGGTCTTCGCCAGGATTTCCATTGAATTTAGGAATGTCCGAAGGAAGTTTGTGAGGAATCACTGGCCACCAATGGGCATAGGCGATTGGATCGTTCGTCAATCGATGTAAATCTGGTAATTCTAGGGTCGCCACGAATGGCAACTGTTGATTCAGGTTTGGCGAGGCATACCCGGGATACGATGGAATCGCCTGAGCAGTAGGCCTTTGCATACCAGCATAGTGCAACTGATGTTGATATGACTGATACGGCTGGTGGGCTTGGCCATTGTAAAGTGGTCGATTTAACCTGTTCTGAATATAGGGTTGCCCACTATTTGCAAAGATCTGTTGCTCAGATCCCTGGTACACCTGTTGAAACTGAGGTTGTTGGTATTGCACCATCCATGGTTGTGAAGCCATGTTTTGCTGTGCGACACTAACCGACGGACCAAGATGCGGGGTTATGGTTCCCGTTTGTATCTGTGTCGTCCCGGCAGTTGGCGATTGTGGTTGTGTTGCAGGGTCAATGGGCTGTTGCATTACAACTTGGGGTTGACATACAACAGGCATTGATTAAACTTGCGACACGGTTACAATTGCTGGCGTCGTCGGGATACTAGACATAGGTACACATTGTTGCATAGAATATACAACTCTTGGTTGTTGGGGTAACATAGGTACCCAACCACTCGTCGTTACTTCAGTCAAACCTGAATGTTGTTGAAAACTGCCGTATGGGTATCCCCCTGGAAGGGGAAGTGAAAGGGCATATTGCCCCCCATACGGTAACAATCTGGAGCTCAAGGGTATAGATTGCCTTTGAGGACTGGATGGTCCAAACTGATTCCCAAAGGGATCAATTTGTCTGGTTTCAACATAATAATTACCGGGTATTATACCGGAAGAACAAACTGGAACAGACCAAGTTGTCGTAATAGTCCCTGGGTGGACTCCTTCTAGCTGATGAGAGCTAGTCGGGACAGCTGGTATGCCGGCAAACATCGTTGGATTGACAGCAGGAGCTTCTGCTGTCGCTGTGTCATTTGGCACAGTCCTAGATGTCGACGGTTGCTCAGACATTTTAAGTCTATCCAATAAAATGCCTAACGATTCTACAGGAACTTCCAGTGGCGATGGACAAACTTCTGATGCAGAAGGAAAAAGAGTGGCGCCTACTCCAAAATGAGTTGGAGTATTTGATTGCTGGTCCTCTACGATTTCCTCTATTGCAATCAGACCAGGAGGAAGAGGAAGACCGTCAGGTCTGTAAAAGATTTCTGGTGCCGAAGAAGGGGTTGCTTCGACAACGACAGGTGTTTGAACAACAAGACTCTGTGGACCGGTTTCAAATGGAACTGGTTCAGTTATGCAAGTACTTGTCTTCAGACTAGGATCAGTACAACTGTCCCTCTGTTGCTGTTGAACTTCTTCAATAGAGGCAGGGATTCGAGAAATATCAGGAGTGACCAGAATCTCAGATGTCGTCGGAACTGTTGTTCTAACTTTAATGGGAGATTTTGACCCGGTCAAGCGAGTTCGCTTCGTCCGTACTACTCTCGATTCCGGAGACAAAGACGGTTGACTCGCGAGTCTCCTTGAACGACGGAGTTTTAATTGACTTTCCTCCATGGTTGCGGATTACTTGATCAACTAAAATACAAAAAGGGGAATTATGTTTCCGTATTGAATGAATTTTATTAGACGCTTGTAGACACAACTTTGCTTTTTCATGTTTTAAGAGTCGAGAAAAAGCTAAAGATGACTCTAGTCGCCTTCGATGTATTAACGAGCCCGAAGTGACAAATGCTCGGTTGGACCTTTTCAGTTATAGAGTTTGAAAAGGGCCAAAAGAAACTGCTCTGGAGATCTAGGCAGAGGGTGTGCCAAACCTTTCGCGAAACCACAGAATACGTTTTACGGTACGGGTGGTCGATCTTCGTGAATGCTGTGTTCACTGCATCGCGATCAGTAGGGCGGCCGACACGGCTTCCTAAGGATAAAGGATAAATGCCTATAGGGGTCTCCCAATATACGCGACGGTACGCGGGAGCACAAGTCCGTATTAGTGTTATCGTCCCTCAGGAGGAATCACCCACCTTCGTAGAGATCGACAATCACTACGTTTAACGACGCCGGAACACGTCTCTACCTAGACCTCTATTGTGAGCGTTATGTTACAATGCGTTTTTAGATTCATTCAATATATTTTAAGTTGATCTTGTTTAGCAGTTTGTCTTTCAGGATCACCACGAGATGTATTGGTACACATTCCTAAATGCAGCTAAAATGATAAGCAAGCTTTACAATCTTTTTAGCTTTGAAAATCCTAACTACTGAGGGGAGAGAAAAACATTATCTTTCCACACAGAGCACAAAGCACAAACTAATGTGCTTTCTCCTAGATCAATCACGCAAACTTATCAAAATATGCAAATGCAAGATGCATGTATTTCTTTTCTTTTCCTTTAATGTTGATGTAGACAAAAGGAAATTGTCGTGTAATTTTCGAATTCAATTTGAAGCGTAAACAAACAAGTATTGTCTAAAATCAAAAGACGCTTTACAGGTACTTGTTTCGACACTAAAAATGTATGAATTCAAACCATAAAATGAAGGACAAACAAACTCAAACAGCCATGAACAGTAATAAAACTAGCTCTTAAGATCACAAAGACACTTTTACAGTTCAGGATCTAAGAGGCCACAGCTATACTGGTTCGCTTTTCACAATGGGAAACTGTAACTGAAGCAAGAAATACTGAAAGAACAATCACAGTTTCATCACACAACTGAGGCGGAATAATGTCAAGGAAAATTGGTTTACAGCAAGTACAATGACAAGCAATCAGCAGCAAAACAACAGTGAAAACAGGGCTAAGACACAGTGGGAAACCTCAGGAAGACATAGCCTAACTGGATCAGTGCAGGCTCTGGTCTGTCAAATTGACTCTCAACGCAGTTCACGAAGGGAGTACCTGCGCTGGAATGCAGACTGCCTGTGGACAGCCTGCACTGAGACACGAGAGTTGCGTTTACAAGGATTTTCGGGTCATAAAAAGCTAAAAAATGCACTGTTTTTGCTGAAATAAAAAGCTATAGGTCAAGTACAAGCCAAGGGATGATCAAGAGGATGAAAAGCTATCACAAAGAGTACAAGAGTCTTTTGTAGATCAGCTCTTCAAATCATGAATCTGCTAAAAAATGAGCAAGAGTAGCAGTCCCTCTACTTCGCTTTTGATATAGTCAAAAGCTTTTCGATTCGGTACTCTGTGGTTCAGGAAATGAATAGCAAAGATACTACAAACACCAAAAAGATACTAGGCTCCCCAGCGGAGTCGCCAGTTTGTTGTGGGGAAAAGTATCCGACTCGGATGACCCTATCCCTACTCTAAGGGTGACAGTCCTTAGCAACAACTGAAAGTAAAGCTTTGATATTTTCCTTTATGAAAGTACAGAGAAGGAAGAAAAGATTGACCAACCGGTGTCTTTCGCTTTTGTCGATCCTGTCCTCTCTCTTTGTCTCTTGTTCCCAGCTCCTTGCTCCCTTTGCCGGCCCAGCTACACAAAGATCCTGCACAGACAAGAGAAGGAAAACTACAAGAAACATGTACTCATAACTGATGCATGGATTAGAGTGAATCAGATATACAAGTAAATACAATACATCAATGCAATACAAGTATATAGGAGAACATTCAAAGCTTTATTGATAGAAGTAAAAGGGTTCTGAGAAGGTTACAACCATCAATGGCTCCAATCCAGCAGCACCTCCCCAACAGCAAGAAATCTCCTCTTCACCTCTATAAAAGCAATCACCCAATAGCTCTAACTGTAAACCAACAACACTTCCTTGCTTTGCACAAAATTCCCAGCCTCCTTAGACCTCATAGAAGAGCTCTATATATAGGAAAGAAGAAGAGAGGATGAGTCAGCTTGAGACTGACATAAAGCTGCCTTGTGTCCTCTCCCTCTTCAGTTAATCTTCAGTTCTTGAGTCCACTTGGAGATCCTTGCTTACACATGGAGATCAAGTACATCTTACTCATCACAGGGCGAATCTCTTGAACCAAGTGTCAGTTTGGAAGCTTCCTGGGCAATTGACACCTTGCAGAATGACTGTGCCACTTGGCCAATCTCGCCCAGCGTAGGTAGCCTTCATTAGATTTGACTTTCAGCGCAGGTACAAGGAGGAGCAGTTGCATTCCAGCGCAGATGCTCAGTGGAGCAGCTGACATGATCCAAAAATAGCCCGTTTCTGAGTGTTTTCAGGTGGGGAACTGATGGGAAGTGCTGTGGTTTGCTGACCTTGTTCTTCTAGGGGTAAGAACAACATGTTTAGGGATTGAGGATCCCTGTAATTATTGACATTTCATGCTCCATGCTGCGAGGCACAAAAATGTCTATAACAATAGGCAGAAAAGGGAATTGGAGGAACAGCAGCAAAGAGCACAAGAGGAGCAACAGCGAAAGGCATTGGAGGAACAATAGAGGATTCAACGGGAGAAAGAACAGAGTAAAGCTCACACAGAACAAAGTGAGCAAATCTCTACTGATTCTGAATTAATTAAAGAATGGAACCAATTCGATTCCATTATAAGTGGTAAGGAAGCCTCCAAAGACTCAGACGCCTCTAAGACTCCCGATACTACTTCTTCTCCGGTTCTAGAAGGAACCAGCGGCCCACCCATGGTACAGAATGTAGAGGTAATCACTCAAGACCCATCCGATCAAATTGATCTTCAGGTGGAGGAAATTCCTCCTCTAGACATTTTCTACAGCCCAAAGCATAGAGCCGTTGTAAGGCGCTCGAGGAAAAGGCGAAGGCTTGATCAACCTTCGGTTTCATCTGAGCAAATAGTCACGGGCAATGTCGTCTGGAAGAGAGAATTGGATCCCTCTGAAGATTTGACAAAGCTATCGCAATTTACGGGAGCTTATTCAGCGGCAACTATTGACAAAGCATCCGAAGTAAGTCTTCTTTTGAAGACTAAAGAACATGAGATATACGCATTACAAGCAGAAGTGATAGAGGCAAGGAATAAGGTAGCGCAGGCAGAGGAACAATTGCTGGCCCAACAACAAGAGAATCATTTGTTAACCCAGCAAGTTGAACAACTGAGGATAGACCAGAGTGACATTCAGAAAGCAAAAGAATTGTCAGAGGCATTATCCCAGTTGAGGGCATCGAATGAGCTGGTGATACAAGCTAAAGATGAGCAAATAATTCAGCTATCAGCTCAGCTTGAAGGTATTAAAAGCACCAAGAGTATCAATGATTTCAGAGCAGAGGCAACTCGAATAAACAGTGCACTGATATCTCAAATCAGGATCTTATGCCAACAACTTGTTGAAGCTGAATCACTGTGTGAAACATCTACAGCAGTGTGTGAACAAATCGAGAAAGCCAGAAGTAAGTTGGATCAGGCTGAAGACGATATAACAGAGTATATTGAATGGCAAGACACTCCAGAAGGGCAAGCCGCAAATTTCTCCCGAATCTGTGTAACATACAAGGACATACTTTTCATGGAATGGAACACACAGATGATGAAAGCAGAAAGAGCAGCCTCCAGATGCAAAATGATTGCCAGTAACATAATCAATCTAGTCAATGATACATTGTATCTGGCAAACATGATTTCACAATGCACACCTGGAAACATAACAACGGCAAACATGCTGGAGCACAGGAATTACCCTGATCTGGAGAAACAAGGGCAGTTAATTACTGGAGTAAATACCTTGACCGCCGATGCATACTGGCTTTTCCTGATTAAACCACATTCTCAAAGGTCGGCTCTTAATTGTCTAACAGATGCTCTCCGATACCTGATTGCCGATATTCGAGATGCCACATATGATGCACAGCTGACTTCACGCCTCAATACTCCACCAGAAGTAGAGCCAATGCTGGCGATATGTCAGCAAAGGAGTAAAGGCAAAGAGACCTCTGACTGAAGCATCGCCGCCGACTGCCGAATCACCCAAATGCAAAAATGATATTTGTTAATGCCGATTTATTAGTTTTCAGTTTTAGATATTTAGATATTTAGATTAGCATAGTATTTATAGACCCTTTCATTGTTTTGGAAAGGGTCGTAAAATTTTGTAAAATACTTAAAGGCTGAAGTTTGCACTATTGTGCTTCAGTCTATATTCTTTTTGAAACTCGACCACTGGTTCTTAATTTTACTTGGAAGGTTGTTTTAAGTAAATTGTGCACTATTGTCGTTTGCTTGGAATGCTTTCTGGTCTGAAGGAAGAACCGCGACATAGCGATTAATATATTGGATTGATCAAACAGCTTGCATGGTACTATTATCTGTATCTGTTCTCTTTCCTATTATATGAATTGTTGTGTTATTACTTTTGCTATCGTTGATTACATGTATGCAATATAACAACAAGTCTGCATTTCATATCACTATTGAATGTTTTGTGATTTGTTATCTCTTTTAATCATGCGCGTAACAATGATATAAATGACTGAGTGCAGTAATTCGCTATTATCGCTCTGCATAACTACTTATGCAGAGCAATATTAAATGATTTAAACATTTATGCTTATTTTTAGTGTCATCTATATGCCTGCCAGTAAGCCTAAATTATCAAACGCTGTATTCAAATGAATCGATAAGTCCCGGGATTAGCTTATAGTTATTATATTTCTTTTGTAGTTTAGTTATTTATTTATTATCACCTTATATCGTAAATCATTCATCCATCCCGTTTACTTATAATCTTTGGGAAACTGGTCCCATTATCCCCAGTCGGAGCCACTATTCCAAACGGAAAAGGAGCTGCACTAAGTTCCGGACCGGGTGGTTTCCCCGATGTTGTTGCAACGAATTTCGGGGCATCAACATTTTTGGCGCTAGAAGGAGGGCCTTCAACTGTGAATGGCAAGTAGGTCCAAATCTGCAAACCATTCTAAGAGTAATTCTCCCTCCAAATCCTCTTCCCCTTCTCAATCACATGCTGGTTCTCCGGCACACAATCGAGAAAAAGAGGAATCAACCACCACTGCTCATACCCATCATATTTCAGAACATTTAAGTCTTGAATCCCCTGAAGTTCAGTCTCTTATCCATAAACTTCAGAGCTTCTCGATTTCACCTCAGAAATCTGAAGTATCACAAAGCAGCGTGACCTCGCAGTTAAACTTATCCCATCCACTTACCAGACTTCAGAGCGAAAAACTCGGTATTGAACCTACTGAGTTCCCTTTACCGAAAAGAAAAAAGGCTAAGAAGATTACTGAAGTTTCTGATAGTGAAGATCTTTCTTCCATATCTTCCATCTCAACTCCTCCTCTGCGAAGTCAACCATCCACTCCTCCGTTACACATTGTTGTTCATCAGGGAATAAGTACTACAGCATCTCAAGCTACTCTCTCTCCAACAACTTCATCTCCTCAGTCATCTGGAATACCAACAGTAGTAACAACTATTATCGCCAGCATAATGGAAGATCCATGGACTACGCCAGGTGCAGTCAATATGCCCGGACCATTACATGATCTACCTGATGCTCCCGAAAAATGGTTGCCTAAATTTAATCCAGATAACGGAACACAAGCTGAAGAACATATTAACAATTTCATGTTAGTAGTTAATTTAAAAGGAGTGACAGAACAAGATGTTGTTGTCAGGCTTTTCCCTTATACCTTGCAAGGATCGGCAGGATCCTGGTACTTCTCTTTACCTTCTGGTTCTATTACCAGCTGGACCACATGCCAAGAGCAGTTCCTTACCAAATATGGAGATGACAGGTCTCTGGCGACTTTAATAAACGACCTCTCCAATTTGAGAATAGAGCATAGGGAACCAATAAAGGAGTTTAATGCTCGATTCAACAAACTCCTAAATAAAATCCCCACCGCTTTGAAACCAAGCGAACAAATTAGGAGCGAATGGTACATTACTGCCCTCCCTTCCAATATAGTTATTTTTGTTGACAGGGCTGGCAAACCTACCTTAGCTGAAAATATGAAGGAAGCACTTGCAGTTGAAAAGCGTATTAATGCTCTAGAGAAGAAAGTTGCCTTGGAGGATAGAAAATCCAAAAAAGTTTCATTTAAAGAAGATTCTAAGAAAAAGACCCCAAAGGACCCATACGACATGGAAGGTTTACAAAAGGTCCTTAAAACATTGTCTAATGAAATGGTTGAAATAAAAAAACAGGTGGCCGAAACTTCGAACAAAAGACCATTTAGAACTTTCAAGAAAACTGAAACAAAGCCACCCAATGTTATATCTAATGCAGACTCTGAATAGGAAGAAGAAGAAGAGGAATCAACCTCTCAAACGGATGATGAAGAAGAAGTAGTTGAGTGTCACGGCATGTGGGATTTCATACTCCCAAATTCTGACACAGAGAATCAAGAAGAAGCTTTTCCTGTTACTATAAGAAGTAAAATCGCTTCTGAACCTACTCAAACAACGCCAAAAAAGAGGAGTGCAGGTGCTGCCACACCAAAAGAAAAAGTTCTTCCAAAGAAGTCTCCAGTAGCAGCCCCTCAAAACCAGCCTCCAATTTCTAACTCTCCTTCAACATCCAAGACACTAGTGGTATCTGACTCCATGGAGTATAATATTGTTGATGATATGAAAAAGACTAAGGCAAACATAACCATGTTTGAACTAAGTAAGTTAAAACATCAGCAGAAATTGCTCCTAAGAGAATTTAACGCTGTCCCCTCTTCTCCTCTCCCCAGTTCAAAAGCTGCTAATGATTCAGGACAACCCCCTCCAGATATGGTCGAAGCTACCAATTCGGTTCTGATCGGAGATAGATCCAATTCTCATACCCCACCTTTCTTGCTCACCTATGAAATTTATAATCGAAACCTGCATAACTGTTTAATTGATTCAGGGGCTTCATCTAATATTATGCCAGCTTCAGTTTGTTCTAAACTGAACATAGAACCCCAGAAGTCCGCAATTCATATTGTACAGTTAGACAGAACCAAAGTGCAGGTTATAGGAGAAATTAATTCCGTGACTATCAGGTTGTTTGCTGATCCCAGAATAGTACAGAGAATAGATATTTTGATTGCTGACATACCTGAATTCTATGGTTTAATTCTGAGCAGAGATTGGTCTGAGAAACTGCATGGATACATTTCCACGGATTGGTCACATATGTGGCTCCCCTACAAGGGTAAGCCAAATCAAATAAGGATCGACCGTGAGAAACACATGACTCACACAGTAACCGATTTCGAACAAGAAAACTAGCCTGTTGCCTTCAACAACAACATTTTGGGAAATTATTCCTCAGAATCATTCTTTGGCAACTTTGTTGCCCAATCTTCCCCTTTTTCAGTTAACCATTGTACATCTCAAGTAGAAAATTTTTCACAAACCAATTTATCCAAATGCTTCAACGCAAATCAAAAAGATGTAAATATTTTTGTTGATTCTCCTTTATTTTGGTCTTTGTATTTTGATGGTTGTAAGTCTAGTGAGGGATCAGGAGCAGGTTGCATTTTGGTTAGTCCGCAAGGCGAAAAAACAATGCTATCCTGTCGATTAGAATTTGAATGCACCAATAACACGGCCGAATACGAAGCTCTAGTGCAAGGACTATATAAGGCAATTGACCTTAAAGTCCAATATATAAAAGTATTCGGCGATAGTGAGATCATTGTTAAACAGGTAAGAAATGCAATTCATTGCCTTTCAAGCCACCTTAAGCATTATCAATCGCTAGTGCAAGATCTTACTTTACATTTCTCAGCATTCAACACTTCTTCAATTCCAAGATCACAAAACTCAGCAGCTGATTTGCTAGCCAACGTAGCTTCCAAACTCCTCCCTTCCGAAGACTATAGCCTTGATAGATTTTCTATAGAATTAATTTTTAGACCTTCAGTTCCTGATAACATCACTAAATGGAGGGTTTTCAACCATGACGAAGACATCTTGCAATTCTTAACCTCTGAAAAGTCTTATGACAATCAAATCATTGAAGAGCATGACCATGATTCTCAAATGAAAGAAACATCTCAAGATAACTCGATTCCTAAGCCTGTAGTAAAGCTCGAAGACCTTTATGACATTAAAGATAGGTTCAAACCTGTAATTAATGCAAAACTCCAAAGCTCTACTCTTAGGTTTGAATCGATCAATTTGGGAACAGATCAAGCTCCTCAAAATATCAACTTAGGACTAGGACTTTCTATAGAAGAGAAGGAAGCATTCATCAAACTCTTAAGGAAAAACAAGCAAGTTTTTGCTTGGAAGTATGACGACCTCAAGACATATGATACATCTATCATACAACATACTATTCCTATGCTTCCCCATCAAAAACCTATTCAGCAGAAGTTAAGAAAAATACACCCGAATTTGGAGAGCCAAATAAAGTCGGAACTTAATAAGCTCCTAAAAGCTAAGATTATCTTCCCTGTCCGACACTCAAACTGGGTCTCCAATATGGTACCAGTCAGGAAGAAAAATGGCGACATTCGAATCTGTATTGATTTCAGAAACTTGAATAAGGCAAGCTTGAAAGATAATTTCCCACTGCCTACCATGGAACAAATCCTCCAATCGGTAGCAGGATCTGAATTGATGTCCTTTCTTGACGGTTTCTCAGGATATAATCAAGTGCTGGTACATCCTGATGACCAACTAAAAACTACATTCAGAACAAAATGGGGGACTTACGCATATCAAAAGATGCCTTTTGGACTCATAAATGCAGGAGCGACATTCCAAAGAGCCATGGATACAGCCTTTAGAGGGTTAATTAACCGGACAGTAGTCGTCTACCTCGATGATATTACTGTGTATTCTAAAAAGAGATATAACCACTTGCATGATTTAAAACAGATTTTTCAACGATGCAAAACATATGGTATCTCTCTCAACCCGAAAAAGTCTTTCTTTGCTCTCAACCAGGGTAAGCTTCTAGGGTTTATTGTATCTAAGGATGGCATTTATGTAGATCCTGATCGAATTAAGGAAATTTCTGAAATTCCTTTTCCGCACAACAAAAAATCGATGCAGTCGTTTCTAGGGAAGATTAATTTCGTTAAACGATTTGTTCCAGATTTTTCACAGATTGTACTACCACTACAAACGATGATTAAAAAGAGTTCAACCTTCAGATGGGGATTAGAGGAAAAGCAAGCTTTTAATGATATTAAGCAATCAATAATCAATGTCCCAGCTCTGAATACTCCAAATCTGTCTAATCATTTTACATTATATACCATTGCATCCGACTTATCTTACGCAGCAGTGCTTACCCAGTTGAATGATCACAATTTGGAAGCGCCCATCTCGTTCTTCAGTTCAAACTTTCAAGGCGCCGAATTAAACTATTCCAATATTGAGAAACAAGCTTTTGCTGTCTTTAAAGCAGTCAAACATTATCGACCCTTTCTTTTGAAAACCCATACTAAAGTGATAGTTCCTTTCTCAGCAGTTAGGCAACTATTAATCCAAAAGGAATTGGGGGAAAAGAGGGCAAATTGGGTCGCAGCTCTCCAAGAATATGATCTAGAAATAAAGCCAGCAAAGTTTGTTAAAGGTCAAGGTTTTTGCAGGATATTAGCAGGAGCATCAAACATTCCGGAATCAAGTGATACAGAGCAAACCCAAGAAGTTAATCAGCTAAGTATTCCTGATTCCGAATCTCAATATGCAGATCTGATCTTTTATTTAAAGAATGGTTATTCACCTACCAATTTGTCCTACAAAAACAAAAGAGCCATTAGATTGAAAGCTGAGAGTTTTTCCATTATTGGCGATGTGCTCTTCAGAAGAAACTATGATTCTGTCCTATTAAGATGCCTTGAGAAACCTGAAGCTCAAAAGGTTTTGCAGGAGCTACACGACGGACCAGCAGGAGGACATTTCGGAGCTGATACAACAGCTCATAAAATCATTCATGCTGGATACTATTGGCCTACTTTGTTTAAGGACGCTCACGAATATGTAAGGAAATGCATCAAATGCCAAACTGCCAGTGGAAGACAACAAAAACCAGCTTTCCCTTTGCAACCAATCAACATTGAACAACCTTTTGAACAATGGGGATTGGACATCATTGGAGAAATTAATCCTTCTTCTTCCAAGCAGCACAAATATATTCTTACAGCAACTGATTACTTTACAAAGTGGGTAGAAGCAGTTTCGTTAAAAACAACAAACTCTGAGGCGATCATTGAATTTATAGATCAGTTCATCATTACCAGGTTTGGTGTTCCAAACGCTCTTGTCTTTGATAATGCTTCTTACTTCTCAGGTAATGCAATGATTGATTTCGCTATCAAAAGGGGATTTAAATTAAAGTATTCTGCTAATTACTATCCTCAGGGTAATGGCCTAGCAGAATCAACTAATAAAAACCTAATCAAAATCATTAAGCGAACAATCGAAGAGAATCATAAGAACTGGCACAAATCCTTGGTATTTGCATTATGGGCTGATAGGATAACACAGAAAGCTTCCATAGGGACCTCTCCGTTTAATCTTGTCTATGGAAAAGAAGCAATCGTACCAACCAATCTTCTTCTTCCATCTCTAGCCCTAGTGCAATTTATTGACGAAACTCCTTCTTCCTCTATCCAGTTTAGATATGATCAAATTCTTAAACTTGAAGAAGAAAGGGAAAAAGCCAAGGTTACACACGCTAAACATCAGCAAGTCA
The DNA here is from genome assembly GCA_031772625.1 of Pinus tabuliformis. Classification (NCBI taxonomy): domain Eukaryota; kingdom Viridiplantae; phylum Streptophyta; class Pinopsida; order Pinales; family Pinaceae; genus Pinus; species Pinus tabuliformis. The sequence goes on along the minus strand of CM062820.1, from coordinate 1,025,445,453 downwards.
TTAAAGCAGCTTTTGATCTAGCCTCATCTAGTCCTAAACAATTCCAAGTCGGAGATCTAGTCCTGAAATGGGACAAAGCCCATGAAGACAAAGGTAAACATTCCAAATTTCAAAAATTGTGGCTCGGACCATTTCAGATCTGTGAAAAAGTAGGCCATTCCACTTTTATACTGCAAAATCTATCCGGGGTGAGGGATTCTCTCCCTGTCAATGGTCTGATCTTGAAGAAATTCTTTAGTTGAGGAGGTAACCCCTTCTCTTTCTAGTTTGATAATTTTTATATAGTTTGTAGGATTTGTAGAAATAAGGACGTGGGACATCTTCCATTGACCTTTCGCTGCAATTAAAAGTTGTCTCGCCACCGCACTATTAATATTTACTTTTGGATAATAGCGTCTTAAACCAAGAAAGATCATTTCTAGGAAATTAGATATCTTTTTATTCTGAACATCACAGTCTAACTTTTGTAAACTTCACTCTGAATGAAGTTCTATGAGTCATCTTGGGTTTTCAAAATAAGTCTCCAAAGGTTATCTATATTAAAAGAGGAGCTAATCCATCTTCAGCATCTTTAACTCTTAAACCTGTCATCAATTTACTCTTAAGAAGATAGTTGTTCATCCCATTCACTAAAAGTTTATGATTTCTCAGAGTGTAATTCTAAAATATAAAAGATCAAAGATAAGAGGTCTTATTACAAGCCTGCTTACCATGTTCATAGGAAAATAATTTAACTGACATTACCAAAACTGCATACCAAACAGGGTAATGGCTTGAAATTTCAAGACAAGGGGTCTCATCACGAGCCAGCTTGTTCAGTTTGATTACTACCCGTGAATGGCATTGTCGTTATCTGGCCACCAAACCAGGACAATGGCTTTTATCTTAAGCAAAGAAGAAAGTGAAATTCAAAAAATACAAAAATATCTTTTGAATTCATTCTGTTTAGTCACACTCTTAAGTGAATGGAACAATGGACAATGACATGGTTAAAAGGTAACCCTGCCGAGACTATGAATGTTTGCTGGCAGCAGAGGCTCTACCTGTGACAGAGGAGTTTATTTTTAAAAAGTTGATATGGAGAAGTTTTCTATTTTACTTTTTATGAACCAATAAGGACTTGTTTTAAAACTCAAAGTGTGTTTATAAAAAGAGGAAGTCAAATGAAGAAACCTATTTTATTCAGAATCAATAGACATCTAGTTATATTAGAAGTTTCTTTTCTTTATAGAGATTCTATTTGAAAAGGTGTAAGTATATTTATTTGTCCAGAGATAACTGGTTCTACCAGCGAATCGCCAATTGTTGTGCCCTACAACAACCCCCCATTTCATAACATTTTTATCACAAACAATTAACATATGAAATGGGTCCCTTTTAAAAAATTTAATTGGCATTAATGAATTTGTTCGAAAAAGGTATGATAATCAAATGAATTTGTTAACAAAAGCCTTTTTGAACAAATAAATAAGCAATTTTTGGTTAAGTCCGAAAAAGCAATCACAAGATCGTTTGCTACCTTGGTTCTTTCCGATGCGATATCGCTATCGGCCATCGGCGATAGCCAATGCACACACAGAAAAAAGCAAATATCTTTTCCCCGATGCGACATGATATCGGTGATCAAATATCGGCGCTGCCTCTTATGAAAAGTCTTTTGAGCCTCGACCCGATGCGATATCGCTATCGGTAGTCGGCAGAATCCCATACATCTTCATAAGACGTTCAGATCTTTTTCCCGATGCGATGTGATATCGCTATCGGTAGTCGGTAAATCAATTGATATGCATTTAGGGATTAAGTTCGCGCGCTAATATGATACAATGTCGCATTCGGCATTCGCCAAGATCTCTCCCAAATGATAATGTCACTCACACTCCCGATGCGATGCGATGACGCTTAATGATGACCTGAATTCCTCAAAGGTGATTATTTCAAAGCATTAAAGTTATATTTAAATCCGATTTGACAAAAGCACAAATTTCAAAATGCCGTTAAGTAAAGGGATAAGGTAATGCATGCGTATTTAAAGCTTTGCCCCTTCGAATTAACGAGCAATTACGATTAGACCTTTGAAGAAATCTATTGCACGCTTTAAGGGGTCATTCGGTTTAATAACTTAAGTAATGGTCATTTATGGATCTGCAGGCTGTAAAATCACCATCATTGCATCTGCGGTGCCTTCTCAAATCATTAGATCCGCAGCCACTTTTAGAATTAATTTCACCACGCTTCAAGTTATATATCTATCCCGTTATGGATCGTCATTGTTATTTCTTCGATTACGATTTCTCTTGCATTTGTGTAGAATTCAACCGAGAGAAGTCTGAATATGATGGGAAAGAAGTTCAAAAAGGTGGCAGGTTCTACTCCGACACCTGTCTCAGGCCAAGTTGCTATGGTTTCAAAGAAAGGCTTAATCTCAGATACTACATGCACTGGTCTTCCTGGTACTACATGGCAAGGTACATACAATTTGCTAGAAGCAGAACAACCAGAAAAGACAGTAACGGAGGCTAGTGTGGATGAACTTAGAAAGTCTGAGGCAACTCTTAAAGATTTGGCTGATTCCTTTCTGCACAGAATAGCAGCCAGAGAACAAGTCTTGCCTTATACTAATGTGGTACGTTGGGCAATTGAAGAAATTACTCTTACTGATAGAACCTTCCATACTAAGGATGGAAGGATTTTCGGTTCCTTCAAGCCTGACGACTTGAGACGGATGTATCATTTGCCTCAACCCGAGCTAGTTTATAATAGAGCCTTTTTAGAGAAATTCGCGAAGGAGAATGAATCGCCATCCGAACCTCTCCGAGATTGGAGGCAGAATCCAGCTAAACACAAGCATGATATGTTGGGTAAGTACTCCAATGCTTCTTTGGCTTCACCTTATTGCTACGCCGGGATTATGATGTGTAGATTGTGGGGATTTCATGACTCTGCAAATATTCATATTGATATGGTTCCTTTAATGGAAGCGGCCGTCAATAGTATAATCATGGATTGGGCCACTATTTTGTCTGATAAATCGGTCATAGCTATTCGTGAGTTTAGGGCCAAAACCAGAGTCACTGAGAGAAAAATCCCACCCTTCTATTACTCTGCTTACATTATGGATACCCTTTGTTTTAATTCTGAGTTTCCTGTCCTTGGTTGGAGATGGACAACCCATGACCCAACACCCATTCACTTGTACCATCGGAAATTGTGGAAACCTTCCCACAAAGACCATCTGTATCAAATTTGCAATGGTTTTATGATTCCCGTTCACTATTCTATTTTTGACAGACCTATCCCTAGAATTTCCTATGAAGCTTCTTTTGACCTCCCAGCCGTAGCCCATTGGTTCGGCGAAGAGCATTTTACTTATATTAGAGTTTTTGGAAGCAAGGCTAGGCCACATGTCCTTCCCCTGTACGTCCCAGATAAACTGTTAGCCCGGGAAATCTCCTACCAGATTATGTCCGAGAGTGTCACACAAACTCTCAAGGAGGAGAAGAAGAGAGGATGGCCCTCTTTTCCTTTAAGAATTGGAGTATATACGCTGCTAAATTACAAACATGCAGAAACGGAAGCAGCAAAACTCCAATTGATATCTCTAGCTTCTATTCCAAATAGACTCTATGATCCAAAAAAGACTGCTTTTATTGCCTTAGAACAAGCCAAGCTGTCAAAGGTTGTTCATCAAGAAGACCAGTTTGACGACCTGTTCATGAGTGCCGATTCAATAAGCCAAGTCAGACAACTTGCTTCACTGAGATATGAAGATGTGGAGTTAACTGAATTTAATAAACTTAGAAAGCAAAGGTTGCAAACTTTGCCTCTAAATTTATTATCCACAACCCCAACATCATCCTCAAGGGAGCCAGATCAACAGGAAATAAATTCACCTCCTGTTACGATTAAAGAACAGGAGGAAAGACAAAACAAGCTGCAGGCAGAAAGGCATAGAAGGGAACAGATAGAAAGACAGCAAAAAGCACAAATTGAACAAGAGCAAAGAAGGCAGAAGGAGTTAGAAGAACAGAGGAAAAGAGAAGAAGAAGAGAAAGCAAAGAAAGAACTTGAAGATAGGCAGAAAAGGGAATTGGAGGAACAGCAGCAAAGAGCACAAGAGGAGCAACAGCGAAAGGCATTGGAGGAACAGCAGAGGATTCAACGGGAGAAAGAACAGAGTAAAGCTCACACAGAACAAAGTGAGCAAATCTCTACTGATTCTGAATTAATTAAAGAATGGAACCAATTCGATTCCATTATAAGTGGTAAGGAAGCTTCCAAAGACTCAGACGCCTCTAAGACTCCCGATACTACTTCTTCTCCGGTTCTAGAAGGAACCAACGGCCCACCCATGGTACAGAATGTAGAGGTAATCACTCAAGACCCATCCAATCAAATTGATCTTCAGGTGGAGGAAATTCCTCCTCTAGACATTTTCTACAGCCCAAAGCATAGAGCCGTTGTAAGGCGCTCGAGGAAAAGGCGAAGGCTTGATCAACCTTCGGTTTCATCTGAGCAAATAGTCACGGGCAATGTCGTCTGGAAGAGAGAATTGGATCCCTCTGAAGATTTGACAAAGCTATCGCAATTTGCGGGAGCTTATTCAGCGACAACTATTGACAAAGCATCCGAAGTAAGTCTTCTTTTGAAGACTAAAGAACATGAGATATACGCATTACAAGCAGAAGTGATAGAGGCAAGGAATAAGGCAGCGCAGGCAGAGGAACAATTGCTGGCCCAACAACAAGAGAATCATTTGTTAACCCAGCAAGTTGAACAACTGAGGATAGACCAAAGTGACATTCAGAAAGCAAAAGAATTGTCAGAGGCATTATCCCAGTTGAGGGCATCGAATGAGCTGGTGATACAAGCTAAAGATGAGCAAATAATTCAGCTATCAGCTCAGCTTGAAGGTATTAAGAGCACCAAGAGTATCAATGATTTCAGAGCAGAGGCAACTCGAATAAACAGTGCACTGATATCTCAAATCAGGATCTTATGCCAACAACTTGTTGAAGCTGAATCACTGTGTGAAACATCTACAGCAGTGTGTGAACAAATCGAGAAAGCCAGAAGTAAGTTGGATCAGGCTGAAGACGATATAACAGAGTATATTGAATGGCAAGACACTCCAGAAGGGCAAGCCGCAAATTTCTCCCGAATCTGTGTAACATACAAGGACATACTTTTCATGGAATGGAACACACAGATGATGAAAGCAGAAAGAGCAGCCTCCAGATGCAAAATGATTGCCAGTAACATAATCAATCTAGTCAATGATACATTGTATCTGGCAAACATGATTTCACAATGCACACCTGGAAACATAACAACGACAAACATGCTGGAGCACAGGAATTACCCTGATCTGGAGAAACAAGGGCAGTTAATTACTGGAGTAAATACCTTGACCGCCGATGCATACTGGCTTTTCCTGATTAAACCACATTCTCAAAGGTCGGCTCTTAATTGTCTAACAGATGCTCTCCGATACCTGATTGCCGATATTCGAGATGCCACATATGATGCACAGCTGACTTCATGCCTCAATACTCCACCAGAAGTAGAGCCAATGCTGGCGATATGTCAGCAAAGGAGTAAAGGCAAAGAGACTTCTGACTGAAGCATCGCCGCCGACTGCCGAATCACCCAAATGCAAAAATGATATTTGTTAATGCCGATTTATTAGTTTTCAGTTTTAGATATTTAGATATTTAGATTAGCATAGTATTTATAGACCCTTTCATTGTTTTGGAAAGGGTTGTAAAATTTTGTAAAAGACTTAAAGGCTGAAGTTTGCACTATTGTGCTTCAGTCTATATTCTTTTTGAAACTCGACCACTGGTTCTTAATTTTACTTGGAAGGCTGTTTTAAGTAAATTGTGCACTATTGTCGTTTGCTTGGAATGCTTTCTGGTCTGAAGGAATAACCGCGACATAGCGATTAATATATTGGATTGATCAAACAGCTTGCATGGTACTATTATCTGTATCTGTTCTCTTTCCTATTATATGAATTGCTGTGTTATTACTTTTGCTATTGTTGATTACATGTATGCAATATAACAGCAAGTCTGCATTTCATATCACTATTGAATGTTTTGTGATTTGTTATCTCTTTTAATCATGCGCGTAACAATGATATAAAGGACTGAGTGCAGTAATTCGCTATTATCGCTCTGCATAACTACTTATGCAGAGCAATCTTAAATGATTTAAACATTTATGCTTATTGTTAGTGTCATCTATATGCCTGCCAGTAAGCCTAAATTATCAAACGCTGTATTCAAATGAATCGATAAGTCCCGGGATTAGCTTATAGTTATTATATTTCTTTTGTAGTTTAGTTATTTATTTATTATCACCTTATATCGTAAATCATTCATCCATCCCGTTTACTTATAATCTTTGGGAAACTGGTCCCATTATCCCCAGTCGGAGCCACTATTCCAAACGGAAAAGGAGCTGCACTAAGTTCCGGACCGGGTGGTTTCCCCGATGTTGTTGCAACGAATTTCGGGGCATCAACACTCCTCTTTTGGACTCTTTGAACCTTCCTACTCATCTTGTCCTTCACTAACTTCTTGTTTAATTTCTAGTTAAATTCAACCTTCTTGTTCTTTGATGGTAGTTGAACCACTAAATTCTTCTCCTCTTTTGGTTGCTCAACTATGGGAGAAGGGACCACTTCTCCAAAAATGACATTTTTCTATACAAAAATTTTCTAACCAAAGGATCCCAAAGCTTGTACCCTTTCACACCAATACCATAGCCATTGACGACACATTTCACTGTGTTGTTATCCAATTTATATTGTTTCTCCTTAGCTACAAGAGAATAGGCCTCACAAGAAAAGACAAAAGATGTCGAAGATAGTGTTTCTTTCCCATTGAAGCATCCATATGGCTCTTATCCACATTAGCTAATGTGGGAGAACTATTAATAAAGTAACATGCAATAAAAAATGCTTCAACCAAAAACTTCTTCTCTAGGACAAATCCATTAAGCATACTCATTTCTCTCTCCAACAACTTCTGTTCATTTGTTTTGCAACTAAATTTTTCTAAGGTTTACATGAAGGTCTTATGTATTTCAATGCCACTCTCCTTGAAATAATGATCAAACTCTACAGAACAAAGTTCACTGCCATTAGCAGTCCTCAACACGTTAATCTTCATACGTATTTTAGTTTCCAACAAATATTTAAGTTCCTTAAATTGACTAGAAACCTCATATTTAGTTCTAAGGAAGTATACATGTGTCCATTTAGAATAATCATCAACAAATGACACGTAATATAAAGCCTTAGAAAACTAAAGGAAATTTAACTAGAATAAAACATTTAAATGAATTAAGTGCAATAACACATAAGATTTATGAGAACTAGAATAAAACTAAAAGTGGTTATGTTTTACATATATACAATGCCTGGTAGAAATCAAATTCAAAATAATAATCATTCAATCCATCAATAATATTTTTCTTTCAAGGACCATGGAACATTCTCACTTATATAACCGATATGTTTCACGATAACATTGTCTTCTTTGGAATTAATTTGATTTCTAAATTAAGAATTTTCTTAGGAGGTTTTGATTGTAAAAAAGTAGATCCTATACATTTATTTGCTACAAAAAAAATTACTCTTAATAGTGCATTCATTAAGATGAAACAATCTATCCACAAGAACATCCTTAGTGAATACCATAGCTCCATGAATTATTTTCACCCTTTGTTAGAGAAAACAATTTTCAACCTACATGATTAAGTGTTCTTATTGATACTATATTTCATGCTAAATACAAAAAAGTGCATAACTCCATTGATCCCCTTCACTTGGCCATCATGGAATCTAATGAAGACTTTACCACATCCAACTGCGCTGATAGGAGAGTCATTAATAATGTATACAAATTTGACATCATGTTTTTCATATGCTCAAAACCAATATTGATGAGAATTCGTATCAAAGGAAGTTCTAGACTTTATCGCCCATTCAATATGGCATGCACAAGTTGCCAAAGTTGTAAAAAATACATCTCCATCATCTTCTTGAGAATATTTTCTTGAATCATTATCAAAATCATTATTTTTCTTTATCTTTTCCTTCTTTTCTTCTTTGCAGTCCCTTTTAAAGTGACAAAATTTGTTGCAATTCCAACATTTTTCCTTTGAATTTCTATGAGACTTTCATCTCCCACATAATTTGGATATACTCCTTTCTCTTCTTTCTTTTATCCTTTTATCTTCAATGAATGGTGATCCAGGAGTATCTCTAAAACAAATTAAAATTGATGGAAACAATTTGTAATGTAAATTTACTCTTATCAAAGAGCTTCTCGAGATATTTCCAATTATGCTTAAATAGAGTTAAAATAGTGTCATAAGAGAAAGTTATGGCCTGTTGAAGCCTTGGAAAAACATGAAATAAAGATGTGCATGTGGGACAGATGGAATCACTAGGAGATGTCATGTTTATGTACCGACATTGTATGGATGCTGATACGGAAATATGATAGGATGACATGTGGAAGTATGATATTGAGGTGGACTGTACAGATATTGACATGACAGTACATATGGTGATGATGTGGCAATTTTGATCCAGGTGGATACTGGTGGCCACCCACCTATTCCACCTAGACCCCCTAATCAGTTTCATCTGTTTCCTGGTTCATTTTAGCATTTACTATTTTTAGCAGTTTTTCAGGTCCTAAACTTCCGGAGTAGTTTTGACCCCCTAAATGATATTTTTTTGGGGTCTGTGGCGAAACCTATAGTACTCGGTCAGACCTTTCCAGAAAAGTATTATACACGCCAAACGAAGATAATTTTACCAAGTTACGACCTCAGGAAGTGGAATGCCCCACTAACCCCAACAGCGCCCACAAAATCTTGGTGTTACATCTCCCGAGGTTAGGGTTTTGGTTGTTTAGGGTTTTCTCATTTTTTCCAATAATAAATAGGCCCTTGAGCCTCATTGTAACATAGTTCAGAGGCATGTAGTTGCCACATCTCTTCTTAGACATAAGCTACCATTGCCTGAGCTATCTTATTTCCATTCTGTTTGTAAGCATAGTTTAGTATTTTTCTATTAATGAAATGAACTGTTTTTCTACTGCATCTTTGTGTTTATGATTATATCTCTAAGTTGTTGCATTCCTATATAAGTTTAGATTAGTGGAATTAGAGCAGCCTTCTCTTTCTTTGTTTTTCTTTGCATGTCCCCATTGAGGTCAAGGTATAAGGAGTTAGGGCTTGATCTACTTGAACTATTGCAAGATCAACCTTGCAAAACCCGACGAACTCCCATGGTGGAAGAAAAGAAAGACGAGGGGTAGGAGATCCTTTCAAAATGTTGCTCGAGGAAGCCCTCGAGCGATAGAGGGACTCGATGATGGATAACTTTTCCCAGATCCTTCGAGAGCTACCCACAGGCGATGCATCTTCATCCAACAGCCACTCTGGAGGCACCACTCCTTTTAAGGTATAATTTAACTTTGATATTCCCATATTTGAAGGCCTGATAGATGTAGACACCATAGATAAATGGTTAAATCTGTTGGAAGGATATTTTTAATTTCACAACTTTTCCAATCGGGAAAAGATTACTTTTGCACTTCTCAAAGTTGCCCCACATGTCAAGGACTAGGGGGAAAGCTACTGTGAGCAAAAGGATGAGGGTGAACCCTTGTTGCTTTCAGCCGCACCCACTTGGCATTCTTTTTGAGACGCCATCAAGGAACAATATTACCCTGTCAAGAGCTATGAAGACAAATACATAAAGTGGACCATGCTACGATAGGGAAGGGACCAAGAAGTGCCAGAGTTAACAAATATTTTCCATACCCTTTGCACAGAGCTGGGTATCAAGGATACTGAGCAGAATTTGGTGCTCAAGTACCACAACTGTCTACATAAGTACATCTAGGATGAGATGGAGTTCCTGGACATTTCCTCACTTGACAGTATCGATACACTGTCAATATTGAGTAGAAGTTTAGAAAAAATAAGCGGGACTTTGGATCTACAAATCTAAAGCATGAAAAATGTGCCCCCAAACCATAGAACAAAGGACCAAGCCAAGGCAGGGCTACCCATGACAGTCCACCAAAGCCGTAAGCAAAGAACAATGCCACAAAGACAAAGGACACGGGAAAATCGTCTGAGTCCCATAAGAGCTCCACTCACAATACAAGTGGGTGTCGGGCCAAGTAGTCTTTGGTGGCCAAGCTAAAGGATTCTGAATAAGACACAAATTTCGACTCTAAATCAAAACTCCATAAGAGAAATGAAAAATGGAAACAGATCACTGATGTGGAGCTGAGTGCCACTGTGACCACCACAAAGATCGAAAATATTGAGCCTGAAGATCCAAAGGAGGGGGAATGCCTCTTCCAATCACAGATGTGGGTGAAGGGTTCTCTGTTGCAGTTCATTATTGACAGTGGGAGCCAAAAGAACCTCATTTCAGTAGAGGTTGTGAAGTGGTTGGGCCTAAAGACTACAATAGATACATAGCCGTACACCATCAGATGGCTTCAGCAAGGACGAGATCTTCGCGTCAGCCAACAATGTCGTTGTCCCTATAGCATCAAGCCCTTCACAAATGAGGTACTGTGTGATGTTGCTCCTCTTGAAGTTTGTGATGTATTGTTAGGAAAACCATACTTCTAGAAGCGACATGCTGTATATGAGTCTAGACCTCGCTCTGTGATTATTACTTTGGCTAATAAGTTGTACCAGATACTGGAGGTAGCCCCACCTACCGCTATCTCTTTGATCACTGCAAAGCAGTGCAGTGAAATAATTTCCTAGACGAGGAATTTTTTTTTCCTTATGATTCGCCCCTAGGGCAAGAAGAAGGTTGTGGCCATGGAATCCAGGCAGGGCTCCTTTGCATAGCAACAACAGATGGACAAGGTCATGGAGGAGTACAAGGATATTTTTTCCTCACCCATAGGGGTAACTCTACATTGTCACGCCAAGCATTCCATCGATCTGAGCTCGAGTATCAATGCCCAATGGACTGATCTATCGATGCTCTGTTCTGGAGAATGATGAGATCAAGGGGTCGATTCAGGAACTATTGTAGAAAGGGCACATCAGGCCAATCTCGCCACCTTATGGGAGCCTGATTGTAATGGTACAGAAGAAGGATGGGACTTGGAGGCTCTGTATTGACTATCGGGTTCTGAACAAGATCACTATCCGAAATAGGTACCTGCTCCCACGGATTAATGACCTTATGGACTAACTTAAAGGGGCAAAATATTTTAGCGAGATTGACTTGAATTCAGGTTATCACAAGGTGCCTATCAAACCCTCCGATGTGTGGAAGGTTGCCTTCAAATCCAAGGAGGGCCTTTTCGAATGGTTGGTCATGTCGTTCAGATTGACGAATGCCCCTCCAACCTTCATGAGACTAATGGAGGACATCTTGCGACCCTTCACCAATGCATTCGTGGTGGTGTATTTAGATGACATCTTGATATTCAGCCAAAGTTGGGAAGAGCACCTCCACCATATTCGGAGGTCCTTCAAACCCTGTGACAACACAAGTTGTGTGCTAACATGGAGAAATGCAACTCTGGCCTGACCTAGGTTAAATATTTGGGATACATCATTGATGAGCAAGGTGTACATGTGGACCCATCCAAGATATGAGTCATTCAGGATTTCCTAGCCCTAACCACTTTAACAGAGCTCCGCAGCTTTTTTGGTCTTGCCTATTTCTACACTAGGTTCCTGTTGGGGTTCTCTCATATCACTTGGACTTTAAGCCAATTCACCAAGGGAGGAGCGAAAACAAAGTTTTTTTGGTTAGAAACCCAACAAAAAGTGTTATCCTCCTTGAAGAATCGCCTCTATTTTGCACCAGTGCTCACATTACCAGACCTACAACAACCATTTGAGATTGAGATGGATGCCTCTGACTATGCTATTGGTGTGGTTATTACTGAGCATGGGCATCCAGTGGCTTACCACAGTGAGACACTTTCAGACACAGTCCGAAAGTACCCCACCTACGAAAAATAAATTTTTTCCGTTATGCGGGCCTATTATTAATGGAAGCATTAAATTATAGGGAAGGAAATGGTCATCCACATAGACCACCGACCTCTATAGTTCATACAGACACAAGGGAAGTTGTAGAATAATCGCCATCAGAAATGGTCCACCTATTTGCAACACTTCCATTTCAACATTAAGTATAAGAAGGGTAGCACCAATAACGTCGCTACTTGCCTCAACCGACCATCAGTCATTGTGCTAATCACTGTGGGCATGAGACATCGGGGTGGCAACATCTTTACAAGAGTGATCCAATATTCGACAACATATACCAGACACTTCTGGAAGGGAAGAAAGTTCCAAATTTTCACCTTAAGGATGCATTGTTATGACACCTAGGACACATCTATGTTCCTTCAAGTGAGCGTGCCACGATAATTTTGGAGGTGCACTACAATAGGGTCGCTGGACATTTAAGAGTAGAGAAAATAGTGGCGGTATTACAGAAGCGTTTTTATTGGCTGAAACTTCATCAGGATGTTGGGAACTACATTAGGTCCTACACCGCCTGTGCCATTTCCAAATCAACCATCAAGAAGAAAGGCCCGTATACTCCTCTACCTACTCCTAACTGACCTTGGGAATCTATCTCCATGGATTACATGTCGGGCCTTCCTTCTACTAAGCACAGTAATGATTGTGTTTTCATGGTCGAAGATAGATTCTCTAAGATGGCCATCATGACGGCCTACAAGAAGAGTATCACAGTAGAGGCCACTGCTAAACTCTTCTTTGAGAGAGTGTGGGTACACTCTGGGATCCCATAGTCCATTGTCTCAGATCAAGTCAACAGATTCCTGAGTGCATTGAGGTCATGTCTCTCGTCAATTCCTGATACAAAACTTACTAAGTCCATGACTTTCCATCCCAAAAATGACGGCCACATAGAGGTTGTCAACAAGATGATTATACACATTCTGTGCATTTACAACTCAAAGCATCCCCGCACGTGGGATGAAAGTCCCTCCTATGTCCAACACTGCTATAACAAAGCTCTCCATAACTCAACAAGCCACATCCCTTTTTAAGTAGGGCTAGGATTTCAACCATTATGCTCGATTGATGTGGCTATACCATTTGCAGCCACTCAAGTAGATTCGACTCACGTTCAATCCGAGGATGAAAGGGCTAACAACTTCATTGAGTTCATTCAACACATCTGCCAACAGGTCCATGATATATTGGACAGAGCCAATGCTAAGTAAAAGCAGCACCATGATTAACATCGAGTGTTGCACAAGTTCCAATTGGGTGACAAAGTTTGGCTACATTTGCAAAAGGAGAGCCTTGCTGTACCCCATCGTAAGCTTCGCCCATTCCGATATGGTCCATACACCATCACCAAGGTCGTTGGTGACAATGACTTCAAGATCAACATCCCACCATTCCTTGGTTTGCACCTAGTTTTCAATGCAGATCATCTTCGGCCATACTTTCCACCATTGTTGGACATGTGACATTACAAAATAGCTCACAAAAACATAGCTCAACCCGGACTGCATGGAACAGGCCACAACTGATCGGATCATGGACACACAGATGAAGAACACTCCCAAACAGAGGATACAGTTATACCAAGTTATCAAAGTAGGCTAAGTCCTTCACTAGGGCAAGTGGTTCACCAGCGACCGGGTTCAATAGAAATTTCCTCACCTCATGGAGGCTCTGCATGCAATGGGGACCATTGCTTCCTAAGGGGGGAGGAATGATCTAGGTAGATATTGGTGGCCACCCACCTATTCCACCTAGACCCCCCAGTCAGTTTCATCTATTTCTTGGTTCATTTCAAAATTTACTATTTTTAGTAGTTTTTCAGGTCCTAAACTTCTGGAGCAGTTTTGACCCCCTAAACGATGTTTCTGAGGTTCACGGCAAGTCCATAGCCATACGCAGGGGCTTGCGGTGAAACCTGCAGTACTGAGCGAGACCTTTCAAAAAAGGTATTGTATGCGCCAAACGAAGATAATATGACCAAGTTATGACCCCAAGAAGTTGGCTGCCCAACTAACCCCAACGGGGCCCAAAACCCTTGGTGTTACATCTCCTGGGGTTAGGGTTTTGGTTGTTTACGGTTTTCTGATGTTTTCCAATAATAAATAGTCCCTTGAGCCTCATTGTAACACAGTTCATAAGCATGTAGTCGCCACATCTCTTCTCAAAGATAAGCTACCATCGCTCGAGCTATCTTATTTCCATTCTGTTTGTAAGCATAATTCAATATTTTTCTATTAATGAAATGAAGTGTTTTTCTGTTGCATCTCTATATTTATGATTATATCTATAAGTTGTTGCGTTCCTATTTAAGTTCAGATCAAATGGAATGATTACTGGATTGCACATATGATGATGTGACATGACAGGTGGAAAAATTAGAGTGTGACACATGGGAAGGCGTGTTGACATGACTAATAGGTGGAAGCACCAGAACATGACACATGACAGAGCTAATGTGGAAAGGTAATGTGGAGAGTGAGTGGGCTAATTATGTGGCATACACATGGTCCAATTGAATACTCACATGTGATCCAATCATTCATTGCAATGTGTTAGCTTGAATTGAACAAAAAGGGCCTTATTGACCATGGAAGGACCATGTAGGAAGATCAAACCCTCGACCTAATTGGTACAAGTCAAACAATTTACCACAACAAAAATTGTTGTCTATTACAAGCATTATGGAACAAAATTTTATTTAATGTTGGTGAAACTATATTGTATTAAAAATGGCATTGGGCGAGATCGACCCCACGATGTTGACCTAATAGCCCAAACCAATTTACCAATGAATCAATGGTTGCAATTGGGTAGTGAGATGAAAAGTTATATATTTAAAGTTTATTGTTACCTAATTTCCCAAAATGGACCAACCTCAGGGTTGACCCTGTGACCTCCCCACCGACAGTTCAGTGACTTAACCAACATGCTACTAAACTACTTGAAATAACAAGTGTTGGTAATTTATATTTGAAGTTAAAATCTTACCAAAGCCCACAAAATTACCAAAGTCAACAGGTTCAACCTTGCAACTTGGTGTATATATAATAGGATTTTTTTGGCATTCCACCAAGGAGGCCGCAGGTTAATACGTTGTTGAGGATTTTTTTGCATTCCTCCAAGGATGTCCGAGGTTAAAAGTTATTGCAGGGGTATTCTTTTAGGCAAAGTTTAAATACCAAAGACCGAACAATCGGAAGGTTTGGATTTAACCCAAGACCTTTTGTTCAACAAATCTGTGCTTTTACCAATGCACAAGAAAGTGTGTTTTGTGGAAATGTTTTTTACCAAGAGTTTTTGGGCTATTAGTTCTCTGTGTAATTTTGAAGGAAATGAAATGATTCACATTATAATAATGGATCAAATGCATAAATGAGCGGGCCCAAAGATGTAGCCCAAATTGGGTGAACTATGTTATGAAGATGTGTCTCTCTGTCTTTCTTCTTACTATTCATTTCTGAATTCTACTTTTTAATTGCTCAATAACATTTTGAATTTATGATAAATGCATTCACACTTAAGTTATTGTGAATTAGTGAGTGTAATTTTAAGAAAAAATGGTCAAAGCTTCATTCATGGATTCAAAGGATTTTCACCTAACCTCCTATGATAATAAGGCAATTACCACCTCATCAACCACTAATTTTTCATAGTACTCTGAATGGTCATTACCAAGTTATCCCTTTAATATGTTAAAGACCAAAAAATAATCATAGATAGATCCTCCTCGTTTATCTCCACTCTAATTAAGATAAAGTAGGTCACAATAGTATTAAATGCATTCAGGTGCATAACCATAAAATTTATCTAGTGCTACAAAAGTTCTCTTTAATATTATAAGATTCTCATTAGCACTACATAAGTTATTCGCAAGATTATAGAATTCTTATAGGTGCTACAAAAGTTCTCTAACACTATAATATTTTCTCTACAATGTTGCATAAATACTCCACAATATTGTATTGAGATAATTTCTCCAAACCATTACAAGATATAAGCACTTTTCCTAACAATTAATGTTACTTTTTAAAACAAAAATATTATACTAATTAAATAACATTATTTAAAATATATATATGTTTATCTTGATGCTATACATCCATTATCACTTTAGCATGTATCAGATCAACTATTTAATCCACCTTGGTCACCATTGAGATAAAATTGTAGCCAAAACTCCTTATTTAATCCACCTTGGTCACCATTGAGATAAAATTGTAGCCAGAACTCCTTTGTAAAGTTCTTATTTTAATTGAAATTTTATTATTTATTAAACACTAACCTTCAAACAAAATATTAATAAAACATTAAACTTTATTTTAATATTTTATTATTAATTTTTAAATTTAAAATAATTTTCCAAATTTAAAAAATAAAATTAAAAATTTCCGTTACTTTTATTTTATATAAGTGTTTTTTAAAATCATTTTATTTTGATAATAAATTTATATAAACTAATATCTAAAAAGAATCCACGATAATACACTTTTTCTACCTACCATCGACTTCCATTGAAATTCTAACGTAATTTAAATATGATTGGTAATTATTATAGAATATTTTATTACACCATTATCTCAATGAAAACCCTTAGTGATAAAGTTATATATTTTCTTTATTCATTTTCCTTACAAAAATAATACACTTTTACTTTCACCTCCCACCTTAAGACTGAAAGCATGCTTTCGGTTTGATGTCCGACCTTCATTATGATAACATAATTTTAATTTAATGTCCCTGCAGAGAGCTGAAATATCAGAGTTTGCGGGGCTGAAAACGACATCTGGTTGTATCACATATGGAAGACAAGCACGGGAGAACAACCTCAGCCTCTTTGATGCGGTTGCCTCACAGGTTGTAGCTAAGGTGAGTCAATACTATTCCCAATCTTATCCACTCATCACAGCTCGCGCCGCCAATATTTGCTGATGCATTTTATTTGGTAACTGAAATAATCAGGCTGGAAACTCAGGAGCCGTGAGAGGAGAAACCGTTGCAAAGATGAAAGTCGCTATCAACGGATTCGGACGCATTGGCCGCAATTTTATGCGTTCCTGGCATGGCCACAAGCGCTCGCCTCTTGAAATCGTCGCCATCAATGATATTACTGGTGTTGAAAATGTATGTTATAATAGGGGAGGGGAGGCCGTTCATATATATATTCTCCATATGTTTAGATGGCATTTCTTTTCCATATTTATGAAACTGAGCGTATAGTTTTACTTTGAATTGTGAATGCAGGCTGCTCACCTTCTGAAGTATGACTCAATTCTGGGTAAATTTGATGCTGATGTGGAGGGCGTATTTAAAGCTGATGGGAGTGGCTACAGAAGCATGCACGTGGGTGGGAAGCCAATCTATGTTCTTTCTGAGAAAGACCCCTCGCAATTGCCATGGGCGAACCTCGGTGTTGACCTTGTCATCGAGGTAAGGGCTTATATATCTTGAAATACATATATTATGCTTCGAATACGTAGTAACTATAGTTGACATAGATATAGTTGAGCCTGAATTAATGCAATCCAATGATGCAGGCGACCGGAAAGTTTACAGAGAGAACCCAAGCTGAGAAGCACATTGGAGCGGGGGCTAAAAAGGTGATCATTACAGCACCTGGGAGGGGCGACGATATTCCCACATATGTTGTGGGAATCAATGACAGCGAATACTCTCACGACGAGCACAACATCATTAGGTTAAAAAAGCAAACCATCATTTCATTCCTTTCTCAGAGTCATGTCACTTTCATCAATCTTTATAATCTTTTGACCATTGAGTTTTACCAGGGCAAAACGAGAAAGATCTACAGGTTGCCCGAATGTGTTCCAATAATATTCGTCATAGATAGTTCCGATTCAAATTTTAGTGCTGTAGAATTATTTTGTGTGTGTGTTAAAGAAGATATTTGATTTCTGGTTTCTCACCGAAGTCTTTTTCTCTTTTCCAATCTTTACAAACACTAAAAGGTAATAATATCAATCCTTACTTGATTTTGACATAACATAACTTACGTTTTGCAGTAATGGCTCTGGCATAGTAAATTGCCTTGCTCCCTTAATCAAAATACTGAACGACGAGTTCGGTGGTAAGTAATTGCTTCCTGATTTATGGTATTTGTTTTAGGAGATTAATTCTGTTAGGGTGGCTACAAATATTTCGCTAAGGGCTTCATAGATCTATCTAAGTGCTTAATTGAATAAAACAAGAAAAAAATCGGCCCAGCTATATTGCAGGTATCCATGCAAATTTTGCATGGTTATAATTGTATGTCGTGGAAATCGGTCGAAGTGACCAATATAACATAAGAATGTTGTCATGTCGATGTTGCAGGTATAGCGAAAGGGAGTGTGACTGCAACACTTTCATACACCAGCGATCAGGTGATTGGATTCTGTAAAACCTTTTGAAAGAAAACTAGTGGCAAATTTTGAATAGATGGATTCCACAGTTCTTCATCACATTTTAATAAATCTAGTTCCACTAAATTGATGTTATTAACGTTAATAAAGAATTCGAACCAGACAACTCTTATTGTTTCATATAATTAGATGAACGGTTATGGAAAGGTTTCATTTAAATTTGGATGTCTCAATGCAGAGCCTGTTGGATGCAATACACTGTGACAAGAGAAGATCAAGGGCGGCGGCGCTAAACATAGTTCCAACAAACATCGATATATCCATTAATACACTCTCTCGAGTGCTGCCCAGCACTCTCAATCTCAACGATAAGTTCAACGGCATTGCTATGCGCGTGCCCACCCCCAACGTTTCTGTCGTGGACTTGGTGGTCACCGTGGGGAATAAGGGGTTTACTGTAGATGATGTGAAGAAAGCCTTCAAGAAGGCTGCTTCGGATGGACCCCTCCAAGGTATTGTTGCAGTGTGTGAAAATCCCTTGGTGTCCATGGACTTTCTCGGTTCCCACGCTTCGGCCACTGTAGATACTACACTCACCATGGTCATGGGAGAGGACATGATCAAAGTGGTCGCTTGGTTTGACAATGAATGGGCTTACAGGTATTCATCTCATAACACAAATATTATGCTTTTAGCAGCAGTGTATTAAATAAATATTGCTCATTTATCATTTTAAACGACTGAAAGTTTCAAACTGGTCAAGAATTAAACCATTAGATATATACACAAACATATATAGATAATCTGTTGATGCATTGCCTTCTCAGTCTATATTTTTTATTTACCCAACTTTTAGATTAAATAAATGGTTACTTAACTTTGATTATATGTTTCGTTTTGTAATAAACAGCCAAAGAGTTGTAGAGTTTGCACACACGGTGCATGCAAAATATGCAGCGACCTTGGGCGAAGTTCTTGTTCTTGAGGAAGAGGAAATGTGCAGGGTCGATATAGAGGACGTTGAATGCAAAATATACGACATTTAATTCTAGCGTTGGCTACTCCCTCTTTCGACCCTCCCCTTCCCTCATCTTTTAGTCACAGTGCATAATAAGAAGGAAAGAGGAAGAAAATAAAATTAATTTATGTTTTGGTGTTGTTTCGGTGTGATGTTAAAGATATTTGTGATACTCATTCCTTTCCATTGTTATTAATGTTCCCTCATTTTTGTAGTCACTCTGCGAAAGTAGAAATAAGTACATGTGGGAGGAAGGAAAAAACTGGTAATAAAGCTGTTATTTGAAGTCCCAGTTTATTCTGACATTTTCTACACCCTTGGATCGTTTTAGTTTTATGGTTTTGATACGGTGGAAAGACATGTTTCTCTAGTGTCACGCAGCGTCGATATAGATTTGTAATAATATATTTTCATATAAATAATAAATTTTTTATTTAAAAATCTGAGAACTTTATGAAGGATGGTATTATGACTGTTTATTGTAAAACCTTATTTTAAATAATGGATGACTTTAAAAAGCATTATTATGGTGTGTAGCTTCTCTTTATCAAGGATGGTATTATCACTGTTTATTGTAAAACTCTATTTTAATAATGGATGAATTTAAAAAGCAAGATTATGGTGTGTAGTTTTTTTTTTCAATTTAATTAAAAAAATAACAAAAATATATTAAAATAAAATATAAAAAATATTTTGATTGATATTGATATTTTTTCAATCTTAATTTAAGATTTTAATTTTTAATTTAATTAAAAAAAAAACAAAAATAAAATAAAAAAAATATAAAAAAAATAAAAATATTTTGATTGATATTGATAAGGGATGTATTGATTTCCTAATAACATTTATTTATACATTAAAAATGTCAACAGTAAAATGAGGTGAATCTTCATTGTTAAAAATATTCTTACATTTTTTAATATATATCTTTTATTCATATGTTCATTCTTTTATAATTAATAAAAATAATAATAATTTAAAATAAAATTTTAATTTTGTTAGTATTTATGATTTTTTTAACTTTGACAATATGGGATGTATGATGAGATGTTTTAATCTTGATTATAAATTGAGGTTTATCAACTCATTTAGTTAATATGATCGTGCTATTATATTTTTAAATTCAAGATTGAATATTTTTAATTAACTCTTTTATTATATTGTTTTCTTTTATTTTTATTTATTACAGCAAGAATGAGTATATAGATTATATTAAAAATCAACACCTCCATGGGGCAAGTACATCAAGAGATACATTGTTTTTGCCTCATAAAATTCTAGAAAGGCTAAAAATCAATATTCTCCCAATAAGAAAATGGGGGCCAAATTCCAAATACTAAATCTTCAAATGTTTATTCCTATAGAAAGTGTTTACAGAAAATGCAGAAGCAAGGAATTTCTATAAATTGCTAGAAGATGGTCCATAGTTGGACCCACAAGGAGCAAGATAGGGCTTAGAACCCAAGTTCTTTATCCTATAATCTTTCTTGCTTCTTGTGACTAGTGGGGAAGAACATTGACTTGTAAGCACATTGAAATAGGAAGGGGGAGAAGAACAAGTTTTATATTTCTTCTTGACCACCTTACCAACTTCTTCATCATTCAATGTAGGAGGAACCTATGGAGAAAACTTGTCCACCAGAAAAGTTTTCTTTGGAGAGTTTTAATTTGGATTTTCTTCATCTTTCGTTAGGATGGACCTTTGGAACATGAGTATTCTTTAAAGATACATGATCTGGTACTGGTTGATATGCTTGGACCTCAAGATTCTCACCTTCTTCCTCAAGGACCTTTAAGACTTCAAAGCTATTATTATGAAGGGGCTAATGCGGAGATTCAACCATACATCTTTGTTGCTTCTTATTTCCATGTTTATTATGTTTCCTTTTAACTAGAATGAATCCTTGCTTATTTTTTCGTTGCTCTTCTTTAGGAGGGGGCAATGGATTTGGAGAACTTCAATAAAATGAAGCTTTTGTATAATTTTTCTCAAAGCGTCCATACTCATGACAGATATTACACTTGAAACAAACCTGTTTATGAGACCAACCATCTAGATTTAGTTGAATCGCCTCAAGGAGGCCTTTTGAGAAAACCATTTCAACACAAATTACAACACATGTAAAGTTGTTCCCATGTCTCACATCACTAGTAATATATTGACCTAGTTTATCTCCTATATCCTTAAAAATATCTTCTCCCCAACAAAGAAGAAGGAGAAATCACATTCTGATCCACACAAGTGCAGATGAAATTTCCATCACATAATCAAATTCCATAGACCAATGAATGAGAAAAAAACCTCTGTTACCCATGAAATAAGGCCCTGACTTATAGATATGGTCCCTATCTCCCTACTTTTCAAAAAGGAATGTGTAATACCAATTTCCAAAATAGAAAACACCCAAGGGTTCATGATTTTCCCAATTGACAAAAATTCATTATACATGCATTAAACCAAACAACAAACCCAACACCCACGTGATATCCTTTAAACCTTATCCATGAGCAATGATGAACTAGATATCAATAGTGAAGTTTCCCTAAGAGTCTCCATGGAAGCTCAACATCGAGGTTTCAAGCAGCTATGGAAACCCTAGCCATGACATAACAGACCCACAGAGATCCAATTTGAATAATATTGGACATTTTGAGAAACCGGAAAAATACATACAAAACATAGGGACTTAACAAAAGGCTTTAAAAATGCAAAAAACCATCGCTAAAGAATTAGGAAAACAAGGTTTGTAAGTCATTTCATTTGTAGAGGATATCTATGAAACAAGGGAAAACAAATTTTCATGACGAGTTCCTGAATCTCTACGGAACCTCAGTGCCAAGCGTAGATGATTAGAGAAACCCTAGACAAAAGTTTTCTTTGGAGAGTTTTAATTTGGATCTTCTTCATCTTTTGTTAGGATGGACCTTTGGAACACAAGTATTCTTTAAAGATACATGATCTGGTGCTAGTTGATATGCTTGGACATCAAGATTCTCACTTTCTTCCTCAAGGACCTTTAAGAATTCAAAGCTATTATTATGAAGGGGCTAATGTGGAGATTCAACCATACATCTTGGTTGCTTCTTATCTCCATGTTTCTTATATTTCCTTTTAACTAGAATGAATCCTTGCTTATTTTTTCATTGCTCTTCTTTAGGAGGGGGCAATGGATTTGTAGAACTTCAATAAAATGAAGCTTTTGTATATTTTTTCTCAAAGCGTCCATACTCGTGATAGATATTACACTTGAAACGAACCTATTTATGAGACCAACCATCTAGATTTAGTTGAATTGCCTCAAGGAGGCCTTTTGAGAAAACCATTTCAACACAAATTACAACACATGTAAAGTTGTTCCCATGTCTCACATCACTAGTAATATATTGACCTAGTTCATCTCCTATATCCTTAAAAATATGTTCTCCTCAACAAAGAAGAGGGAGAAACCACATTCTGATCCACACAAGTGCAGATGAAATTTCCATCATAGAATCGAATTCCATAGACCAATGAATGAGAAACAAACCTCTGTTACCCATGAAATAAGCCCCTGACTTATAGATATGGTCTCTATCTCCCTGCTTTTCAAAAAGGAATGTGTAATGCCAATTTCCATAATAGAAAACACCCAAGGGTTCATGATTTTCCCAATTGACAAAAAGTCATTATGCATTAAACCAAACAACAAACCCAACAACCACGTGATATCCTTTAAACCTTATCCATGAGCAATGACGAACTAGATATCGATAGTGAAGTTTCCCTAAGAGTCTCCATGGAAGCTCAACATCGAGGTTTCAAGCAGCTATGGAAACCTTGGCCATGACATAACAAACCCACAGAGATCCAATTTGGATAATATTGGACATTCTGAGAAACAAAAAAAAATACATATAAAACATAGGGACTTAATAAAAGGCTTTAAAATGCAAAAAACATCGCTAAAGAATCATGAAAACAAGGATTGTAAGTCATTTCATTTGTAGAGGATAGCTACGAAACAAGGGGAAACAAATTTTCATGATGCGAGTTCCCGAATCTCTACGGAAGCTCAGTGCCAAGCATAAACGATTAGAGAAACCCTAGCCGCATTGGAGCAAGAACTCCATAAAAATAACCCAAACAACAAAACTACTTAAACTCTTTTATCATAAACACAATTATTTTGTTGAATTATGAAAATCTTAAAATAATGAAGTTATTTTAGGAATATTGAATAATTCTAAGTTTTTAATGTAGTGTGGTGAGAAGTTAATTAAATTTTAGCCATATTTTTTTTTTAAGTAATTGAGTTATATATATATATATATATATATAATTAATAAAAATTTTATTATTAAAATATATATTTAAAATTTTTATAAATATTTAATAATAATTAAGATAAATATGATTTCAACTCATCATTTAAATAATTTTATTTTAAATTATTAAAATTTCTTTATAATTTTATTTCTCTAAAACAAAAGTGTTTCAAAATTATATATATATATATATCCAATTATATTATAAAATGAGACAAATTCAAATTTATTATCTTCTCAACATTAAGTTTTTTCCTTTAATAAAATAATAATTTTAATATTTTTTTAAAATATAAAATTAATTAATTGTTTATAAATACTATTTTTTTCTTTATTTCTTATAATATATATATATATATATTTAAATTTAATATAATTAAACGCAATATATTTATTTTATATATAATACCAAATTCATATATATATATAAAATATAAAATTGGATTAATACTATTTTTCTAAAATGATATTTAATTGATTAAACCGCGTTTCAAATATGGTTTCTAACCATATAATTTTTCTTAAATAAGATTTGTAAGTATGTTAGGAAAAAAACACTCATTAATAATAATATATTAAAAGAAAATTATTTTGTTTTATTTTTATAAAAATAAAATGTAATTATTAAAATTATATTAATAAAACTTGAGTAATATTGCAATTAAAAATTGTATGCTATTATTATTTCACAGTTTTAAAAATGTTTCATTACAACTCCAAATCAATGTTTGGATTTAATCTTAATCTTATATATATTTTTAATAGGGCATGCCTAGGGATTTTTTAATCCTGAAACTACAGTAATTAACAATTGATCTATTTTAATAATTATATTGAGAGCACAATAATTAACAATAAATATAGTGATGATCTATTTTAATAATTATATTGAGAGCTTTATGATCTTAGTTTACGACCTTTATTTCCTCGTTAAGTTGGTGCATCGTTTCATTCTCATTTGGTTCCCCACATGTTATATCTAGGATGATTTTTTTTTTAAAGAATATAAACTGATGTCTTCTAATCAACTTGAATACCAAATTGCATAGGAGATTGTGTTATGCTTCAAAAAAAAATACTAACTACTACTTCAATTATGTAAGAGACCCCATGATTCTATTTATGGTGTGATTTGATGTTTTATATTCCCTTTCCGATGTGAAAATGTGAATTGAATTATTTTGTAATGGATATGTTCCTCATGATTTCGAAGGTCTTAGTAATTTTTTTTTTTGGGAGTTTTCTAAAACTCAACAAATACCCAATATCTTTAACTCTTTCTACTATAAATTCTTATAGTCCAATTCCAACTTTATGTTTCATATTTTCTATTTCTTGATTGTTTTCTAATGTCTCAGTTTCAAGAGCTAGAAACACTTCCTTGAAATTAAAGGATAGAAGATTCTCAAGATGAAAAAGTTTGCAAAAGCCCTATGTTTGGGTGTTAAAGTTCACACCATATTGAAGCCACCAATATATTTACATACAAACATAGTTCCAAGGGAGGGGGCAGGGGTTTCCTTGAAAACTTCCAACCAACCAACAAGAAAAAAAATACAAGCTAGAAGAAGCCTTTGAATATTCTTGCCACGAAACAAGAATCACATTTCTCTTGATGCATTTTAAGCAACAATGCCAATATCTAATCATAAATTAGAGCGATATGGAAGCACTAGACATAAGCATGTGCATCCATATCTTGGTGCATGTAAATCATGGGGGCGTTGCTCACTGAACCTATGACATAGTACGTGCATTCGTGGCATACTAAACAATACCCTTAATTTGACTACATATTGGAAAATACCTCTAAAAATCTCATTATTTAACCCCCTACCAATATAAATCCAATACACCTTCCCAATTTAAAAAACCCTTATTTTCACTAAATATTTTATGTATCCATTTTTTATTCACATTTTTTATACCCTTTTATTTTTATATCCCTGGTATAGTGACATGATGCCTCTCTTATGACCCCACATGCATTCTACAATGCACCTTTCTTCTTTTGATATACATTTTAAATTCATATTAGTTGCACCTTTCTTCTTTTGATATACATTGCAAATGCATATTAGTTCTCCCACAATGCAATTAATTAACCCACACTCAAGCACATCTCACTATGATTTGTGGCATTTGATGGTCTAAGGCACACAAAGATCAACCATGTTTTAGGAAGATTGAGTATGTGCATGCATATAAAATGAAATATAAATTGATCTATAAGATGATGAAAAATCAATTGATGAATCTTTATGAATAGGTTTGTGCCAAATAAGGTGTTCAAGCACAAGTCTAGACCCTCTAGATGCAAGACAACTATCTACAACCAAGGTTGGGGCCCCAAATCTCAAATCAAGGGTGCAATCCCAACCTAGACATGCTTAGAACAAGAGGATGGACAAGTCCCAACGCATGCGCTCTTAAGAGAAAAACACGAAAGTATGAAATCACATTTTGATTCACTGTCATCCCACCAATGAGATATGGGGTGTCACTCATAGACTATGTAAAATGCAACAATGGATTGGAGATAACACATAGGCATTAAATGAATGGAATACAACTAGAACATAAGACAATATTTTGGCTGTAGAGGTGATCTACTCCATTTGGCTAGCTCAAAATAGTGATGTATTCCAAAATAAACCTCCAAACTCTTACAAGATTTTCTACATGTTGAAGACAAGCATTATCTTATCATGCACCTCACTAAAGACAAGGCTTCCTTGCACTCTCATACCTTTAAAATACAATTCTAAAATTTCTGGAGGATATTTTGATTATCCAATTTTAAGGTCACAACCAAGCCAAACACCACATTGGTGTATGAGACCCCCTTACTTTTGTGACAAGGGACCCACCTCCACACAGTGATTTGAATGCTAAGTCAATGAAGGCATACATACTCTACCCCCTCTGGTTTTGAACCTGTGACCTCTTAGGAGGAAACACATGTTCTTAACCATTAGGCCCACTCAAGCTAGATATAGTGGATTTCTCCTTAAGGTCTCTTTTAAATAATGAGCGATTACATTAGAACTAACATTATATAGGAAATAGAAATGACCCTAGAAACAATATTAAGAACTAATATCACTTCCTTGAAATAGGAATGACCTTGGAATTTCTATAATCAAAGAATCACTTGAAAATTTAAGCTAAACAATATTAAAGTAGTGTCTTGAACACCAATAACCAAGATCCTTATCGCCCTATAACGAACCAACCTATGCAAGATCAAATTTACAAAAAATACCTGCCAGAGAACATCCATGTACACAATTCTGCTAGAGAAAACATCTATAATTTTAAATAATTCGAAAATCAGTTGAAAAGCATGATATGGGATTTTCAAATTCAAAAACCAGTTGAGAGGCATGAGATAAAACTTCCATGTTTTTATATAACGATTACATGAACTGAGGTGCTCACAAGATGGACTTAAATATCCAAGGAGGAAATGATAGGAGAAAAGCTTTGCCAAAAATTGAAAATAATCCTTTCACTGTTCTTTCCCAGGGGATTAAGCCAGTTGTTTATATAAACACTTTAGTTAATATTGTTGCATAGCACTTCAATTAATATTGTCTTCTCAGTGTCAAGATTAGAATAGAGAAAAATCATTTTCACTATATACAACCATGATTACAAATATCCCAAAGCTTCTATGGAAAACCTGTAGACCAGAGGTTATAAGAGGCCAATGAGGTTTGAGGACTTCTAAAAGAACAAGTGTAGGAATCTTCTTATTACTTTGGAAGCTCAAGTTGGGTAGGACTAGTAGGACTCACATCACCTTCCATGACATATATTATAGAATCTTCAAAGCTAAACCAGTTGTCCTTGATTTTGCTACATGAAATTGTTAAACTACTGACATGTCCAAAGATAATTTTGCGGCAGCTAGCGATTCTAAAAACACAAATTATTTATCAGAATAATGATCATTTTACCAATATGTCAGAATAAGTTGCAATAAATGGCTATGGCAGAATCAGTTGAAGAGAAGGCACACAATTTTCTTTCAGTACCTCTGAACTTAGTCTGAGACAAGAGAAATATGTTGCGTTTGATCAAACTTTGTTGTATCTAAAAAAAATAGAAGTTGGAAGAAAAATTCCACACTAAAAAGGTTTTGAACAACTCGAGTATAACTTATTTGCCTATAAAACACAGGATTTAGTCCAACTTAGTTTCCTCTAATTTAAGCAAAAGTTGAAAACATAATTCCGAGCTAATAGATTCTGACAACTCTAATTTAATTTCGTTGTAACTGTAAAATAGACCCCTAGAGCATGGGAGAATAAGCATAGACCTTTTGATGTAGTCCTAAGTCGTAGGTGACTAGCCATAATACATAATATCCATTCTTTGAACAATAAAGAGAGTGGAAAAGCCTAAAGAGACAAGCCCATCTGTATCAATATTCCATCTTACTAGCCTTGGTCCAAAAACTAGCTTTAAGAAAGTATCCATTGGAGTGAAGATATTCTTAAGAAACTGTAGAGTTCAAGCCCTATGAACTTCCTTTCTTAAGGGCTCTGAGCTTAGTCTATAGAAAGACCTCCATTTTCATCAATACCTTCTTGGGAACACCTTCTTTATCTTATTGCAGAGTTATTTAATATTCTATGATAGTTTGGTTCTTAGCATAGATTTATAACTGCTTATTGAGTATTGAGTTATAGAGTATTGAGTATTAAGAGAGAGAGAGAGAGGATGACAAAGGCTA
Source organism: Pinus tabuliformis (assembly GCA_031772625.1). Lineage (NCBI taxonomy): Eukaryota > Viridiplantae > Streptophyta > Pinopsida > Pinales > Pinaceae > Pinus > Pinus tabuliformis. The sequence continues at coordinate 1,025,416,964 of CM062820.1, read as the reverse complement.
CTGGGGTTGACTGCTGTTAGACTGAAAACTTGTAGGTCTGTTGTACTGAAAAACTCCAAAATATGTTAACGACTGAAATATGAGTTTTGCGTTTACTAAGATCATGTCCTTAGTCTCCTCTCAAAGACCTTCTATTTACTCTGAAAATGTGTGTCTTTCACTGTGTTCACAACAAAGCTTCACAAACTTCAATTTCTCCCTAAATTATGCTCCAAATCTATGTTACCCTTCTCCACACAACTGACTCTCTTTTGTTGTCCATTCTAGACCTTCCCACTCACTGTTTTAGTGTTTGGAAACCTACACAAGGCACCCTACAACCCATGGTTTTGCTACAACAAGAGCTCCAAACTTTGTTCAAGGGTTAACACCCTTTTGTCCACCTGCGCTAGTATTTGTGCACCTGCAACTTGAAGAGAAGGCCCTACAATAGGTCTCTCAGCCCTCAAACAGTCCTCCATGTAGTGTTGCACCTGTGGCCCTGAAACCTTACCTCAGACCTATTATCACATATAGATTTTTGTTAAAAATGATTTATATGGGAAAAAAAATTGGTGTTTAAGGTTGCACTTTCTCTCAGTATTTTACACATGATTATTATTATGATGGTTTTCAAATTTGCAATTATCTCCCATGTCTACTAGTTCTCGGCCACACTCCAAATCACAACATAGATCATCAAAGAGACCATCGATTCTTTCTACTTCTCATGGTTTAGTTTATCCTGTTAACTTCAACCCAATGAAACTCTTGCATTGGGTGAGCTCTATTGTTTCCACAATTTTGGGCTTTTGAACCAGATTCGAGGTGTTGCGAAGAAATTATATGGTGAAAGGAATATTTCATCCAGATTCAGAGGAAATAGGAGGCTAAATCGAGGCATCACACATTTTTGAGAAACATTCCACTTCTTCAAATCGGGGTAATTTTGTTTCAAGGAACTATTCATGCATTTCAGATCCTATAATGGTGCCATCACATGATCATTGTACTCTAGGTTTACAATGAATTATTAAACATGACGTTGGATGGTGGGCTTGTTTGGCAGAGGGTGCAAATGATCCATATGACATAACCGTCCATATTGATTCTCAACATGAGAGATTTTTTGCCAAGGGTTACAATGCAAGGGAGCTGGCTGCAGGAGCTCCAGGCGTTCCTTTGTTTGAATTTTTTTTTAACAAAAGACAGTGATCAAAAATACAAGGAGCAGGTGGTCTACTTGCAGTGGAATGGACAATCTGCAGATGCTTCCTTTTTAGTATCACCTAAAGCTACCGAAGACTCAGATACCAACACAGAGAAAAATGATGATGCAGATGTGGGAGATGAGGGATTGAGATGAGTTCTTAAATTTATTAAAGCTGGGATGCCTGGCCTAAAATTCAAGGTGTTGAAAGTTGTGACTCTAGAACAGGAAAACACAGATATAATCTCAGGGGTTTTTGAGCAGTTAATCCAAGATGTCAATGAAGAGAAGGATGATGAAACTACTGGTGAAGATAAAACTGGAGGTGATCTACATAATGATAAAGCAACTGTAAGAGGCAATAGTGATTTTATGCAGCTTATCAAAATTGTTGTTGTGAAAGTTGCCAATTGTACTCTTTTACAGAGTATTGCAAAAGATGCACCTCCAATCCTTCTTGTATGCGTACTAGCAAAAATAGAGAGAAGGGGTCATGATTCGTTTTGTTTTCACATTAAGGATGATGGCTCTCGAGAATTTGTAAGAGGAAAGCAACTGAAACCTGCTTGGAAAGTTGCAACAGTTGCAAAACAGACATAGATAGATGACCATGTTGGCACTCAACATAGTGATGATGATTTTTTTCTCGCTCATTTCTCTCAGCTGCAATCTCTTTTAAGGAAGTTCCTAAGCTCTAAGATCTAGCATTGTCCAATGTGGGCTCCATTGAAAAACGTAAAGAAATTTGTAAGAGGCTTTTTGTTTTGTCTGGAGAATAACTTAAGGATGTTGTCTGTAATAAGCTTAAATTTCTTAAGGACACTGATCCATGTGTTGAAAGAATGGATTTCATTACCGAGGCAATGGTTTCTACTTTTGAGAAATGACAGTCTCAAAACAAAGCAATAAATTCTCTCCCTCTTTATCCAAATGAATAAGTCATGTGTGATGAAAGCATTGTACCCAGCATTAATTACACTGGTGAAGGATGCTTGCCTCTTCCAAAATGTAATCTACAATTTCTAACTCTCCATGACTACCTCCTAAGAATTTCAATCCTTTTCGCTTCGAATCAACATATGAAATTCAAGAAGATATCCAAGACGTGTTTCCTCGACTAGAAGAATATATTAATAATGAGGGAGAAACTCCCTTTCGAGGATGGTCTAGGATGGATGTTCCAATCAAGGAGTTAAAAATCACCGAAGTAAAGCAACCAAACATTGGAGAGGTGAAACCATCTGCTGTTACTGTAGAGGTTACATACAGTGTTTCAAGATACACATCACAGATAAGGTTTGAATGGAATGAACTGACCGAACATGATGTTCTCTTTTTGTTATATGTATGTCCTTTTTTAGAGTCGCTTAGTGGTGAGGAAGCATCAAAATTAAGTGTCCCATAAAGGTTTAGACTCCAGTATGTACGTGGATGTGAAGTCATTGAGATTCGGGATGAGGATGGAAACCTTATGAATGACTTTACAGGAAGGATAGAAAAATCCAAATGCATGAATTAAAGAATTACGAAAAAACGTGACAGAGCATTTGGAGGCAGGGGGAAACAGAGTTTTCATCAAATTCTACATATTTGTAAATGGGAGAAAGAGCAAGTCTAGCACAAATTTTTACCAGTTTGAAATAGTATAATAAGTCACAAGTAAATAGATTCCAAAATTCTAAGGGAGAAGAGTTTCGAGGCATAAAATTTGTAGCTCCAGATTTCAAATCAACAAATCATGCACCACTAAATCAAAAGCATTCAAGGTTAAACACAAAAAAAAAATAGCTTTAGGTCCCGCTCCAATAGTAAAACAGATATCAAAAATGCGGGAATTGTTTATTTTTAATTTTTAAGATGCTTTAAGGGTTCCCAATAAAATTCCTATAGATCAGCTATGTCATTAGAACAAAGAACATGATCCAACAACTTAAAACTGATACTAAAACAAATATAATGAAGCCTATCTTTGTAGAATAAGAAAGACAAATGAACCATGATCAAGAAGGTATTAGCAACACATAAATCCCAGAAAGACTCACCCCAAATAGATTATGCATCAGTGTTACATTTGAGATTTGCTCCTGAATCCTGCTCTATTTAGGTCTCAAACTTCATGAGATGCAACAAGATAGAGACCTCGTCTAGATTAAAAAGCTAAAATCAAAAAAATCTTGAACAAGAAAATTAGAATATTGGGGGTACACACAAGCACCTCTATGCTTTCAAAGCTATAGATATAATGGACTCTGAGAAATAACATTTTGCATCTCCTTGCTTGAGAGAATGCATAATAGGCAATAAAAACTACAAAGCATCTAAACCTAACCATTTTCCATACTACTGATAAATTGAATATATTGAGAACTAAATATAGCTACATAACAATTCATGGATAATTTGTTACAACATAAAGAAAAGATTAATAAAATCATATGCAAGAAGCTAAAAACTGTAGTGAACATTTATAAAAGGAACTAGATAAGTTAAATTTACAAAAAGTAAATTGATAAGAAATGCAAGTCAAAGAACCAAAACCATGGAAACTAATCGGTGACTATGCAACTGTAGCAAGAGTCTTTGTGAAAACCAGGTTCCATTTTCGCTATGATATGTAGGATAGCTATCATTGCAATATTAAAGAAACACTCCTAGTGTTTTCCTCCTCTCTTCAAAATCTAAACCTGGGGTAGAACTCCTAATAAATAATGTGTAGTTAATAAGCTAACCTCCAACAATGCACAAATTTAAACCATAGAAGTTCAACTAGATGCATTAAGTGGGGGATCAGGGGTCTGTTTTACTGCAGTGTGGTTGGAAAGTGAACCAATCTCGTCTGCCATTTGTCCTTCTTGACCTTCAAGTATTTTTTCCATCGAGTCATGCACTTCCTTCACTGGCTCTGCATGTTTGACCTTGGAACATTTCTCCAATGTACTTATACCATCAAAACCCTAGCACTGGATCTTTCTTTATGGCACCTTCTGCCCCTTGTGGTGCCATCTCTTCTACCTTCCCATCCATTTTATTTATTTCTTCAGTTTTGGACCCATGTATTTTTTCTTTGTTTCCTATTTCCCTTTTGTCATCACTCTCTTCTTCTGCTTCCTACTTCTTATCAAGATCATCTTCTCCCTTCCCTTCTTCTTCATTTTTGTGATTAGCATCTTCCCCTGTTTCAGCCATATCTTCCCCATGATGGGTATCATGCATTTCCTCTTCCTTACTAGATTCTACCTGTGATTCTCGTTTCTCTGCATCTTCTGAATCTCCTTTTGATTTTCTAGATCTCTTTGGTTTTTTCTTCGATTCACTTTCTGGTGTTTTGACTGGTGATTTCTTTACTTTTTCACTTATCCTTGAAGATCTCCTTGTTGGTGATACCTCACCTATGTTATAAATAAAATGTCAAATTATATTTTCTAAAAGATACATGTCAATATCCTCACATGCCAATATACATGCCAATACCCTCTTCTGCATTCTTATGGAATCCTGCAATCATATTAGCACATTCCCTGCACAAAGAAAAGCAAACGTTCAAACCCTCTTTCATATACGAGAGAATCAAATCATATAAAAAACAAATGACAAGAAATTCAAAAACTTTCTGCATAAAAATAAAGCATGTAATTCTAGCGTGTTTGCATGCACCATAAACTATTACAGACCCTGTACTTGAATAAAATCAAGTAGGAAATACTAGGATGTAAAAGACAATGGGTATTCAAGATTTACTTGAGTTCTGATTCTCTATAGTGTGCATGTTTCTGAAGCAGTCTTGTCCAAGCTGGCATCCTTTGCAGGATGTGTTGTGCCATGTATATAGCTGAGGCTGCCAGCATAGATGGTTTCCATTTCAATGCTTCATACTCAACCAGGCATAGTTCAAGAAGTTAGAATGCCAGCTTCTCAAGTTGATCCATGGAAACAAACCCAAAAGAACATTAAATTTATAAAGATCCCATTTATGGAAGACTATAGTTAGAACAAAATAGTGCATGATGTCTCTCATGCAACACATCGAAAATACAATGCATTTCATTACATAAGTGAGGCTCAATGCCATTTGAATATTCATCAAAATTTCAAGCAAAGTAGAATACTTGTTTATCAGCCTGAGCAGCCTTTAGAAACATTTTCATGAAAACAAAGGGAGTTGGTACAGCCAAATTGAATCTTGATTTGTTGAGCATCAATTTCTCCTGAAGAAAAATAAGCATACCATAAACATGAGAAAAGATAACAATTCCAAATATGAATTATTTAAACAATTAGAAATGTAAAGCTCAAAATATGGGAGACAAGTATGACATAATAATGTGAGAAAACAAAATCTCACCATGGATAGAAATTCACCACATGTGTAAAAATTGTTTGAGATTGTAATCAGTTCCTTAACTTGTAAAGCTCTTAAGGAAAATGAGTAAGAATGTGAAGCCTTATTCTAGATGCCAAATCAAGGGCACAGGAAACAAGTTTTTAGTCAAAACAAATCAATACAAAATTTCATCTTAACAACGAACTTTCCCTCTTGCCATTGTTTACCACCTTGGGAGCCCAAATTTCTTTATATTTGGTAGCGACTAGCATGGCAGTCAACCCCACTAGTTGAATATCCTTTCTTGTAATAGTGTACACCACAAAAACAAATCTATCAATAAGGTTAATCATGAGAAAAGTGTCTCATCCATTAAGTCAAGTTTTAGATGCACCTGTAACTGCAAATTGTTTATGTTAGAAAATTATCAACGGAAAGGTACAAAAAAAAATATTATTAGAAGAACGGGTAGATATCAATATGTATTAATCAAGTACATCAATCAGCCAGTCAATAAGTATTTTTCGCATCTTCTGGTTGATATCAACTTGGCTTGACATGTAGTTTGATGAGAGATTGTTGCATGCCTGCAATACAACAAACAAAATAGACCAAAATAGAAACAAATTAGACATAAAACTATTTATTCAGATTTGAATTTAAGCTATAGACATGGATCAAGGCTTGCATCAATGCTTGATCTAATGTCTTCATTCATAAAATATAACCTTCCATGATGCTTAAGTGGGCACTTTAATTCTCCAGTGGAGATATTCACGTATGGCATAGACACACGCTGCTCACATGTAATCACTGCATACTATATGCAATGAAAAGCTAGTGTCTGATTAAATTGTTTAAATGAAGTGTATTTTTCCAAGACAAGATGTTGTTATTTCGAATAGAACAAAAACAATTTGCAAGGCTCCCATGACAAAAGGGACATACCTCTGTATACCAATAGAAATGGTAAATGTCTTGAACATATTCAACTACAACAAGTTGATTTTCATTATCTCCTTTGTCAATGTTAAGAAGGTCCCCTTCCTCTTCCATGACATCCCGCTTAATGGCTCCAAATGTAAGCTATTTAAAAGAAACCATTGGATGGAAATTGGAGTTATGGCTTAGATAAACCCTTCACTTGTTTTTGCAAAATAACAGAGTAAAAATCTGTGAATAAAAAGCACCATCTACACATGATAAAATAAGGGCAGTGGACCAAATGCTCCTAACCTCACTTCTAGTAGTCAGTGTTGATGTAAAAGCTCGTGGAAGCCTTGTTTTCCTTTTTGATGCATCAGGAAATGGCATTCTTCTTGAGACACCTTTAGCTACAAGTGGGTAGAACCTAGACTTGGATGCATTTGAAGCATCTTTGCCTGAGATGTCAACATTTGAAGGCCTTGGTGGTCTCCCTGAAGGTGAAGTACATTTTCTAGAGAGGCCAGTAGTAGAAGGCCTCCTTGAAGCTGAAGCATGTTTACCTGAGAGGCCAGTAGTGGAAGACCTCCCTGAAGCTGAAATGTTTTTACCAGAGAGACTAGTAGTAGAAGGCCTATGTTGTATCCTTGAACTCGATGGATCATTACTTGAGACCTCAACATTCGAAACCCTGGGAAGTTTCCCTGAAACTGATTCATGTGTATGTAGGGTCCAACATTGGAAATACCAGGTGCTTTTCTTGAACCTGCTACATGCCTAGATTTTGAAACCAAAGTTGATCTAATGCTTCCATTTTCATATTTGTTTCTCTGTGGCCCTAGTGGCTGAATGGCAGCAAAACAAAACCAACAGAAGTAACATAAATACATGTAAACCATCCCAACTAAATATGCAAGCAAAGAGCCCTGTTCTTGACCTCAATATATCCACACACAGTTACCGATTTGAAACAGAGGCCAACATATAAATCCCAGTAGTAGTGAACTCAAATCATTCACCTCATGTTGCATACTAACATCTGGGGATTGATATATCATAAATAAATCAAACGGTTGTTTAATCACACACAATTTATAGAACCATGGATGATGTACATACCATGGACGATGAATTTTTTGTAGCACTCGTATTCTTAACATCAACACCAAACCTCCTACACACCCAATTCTAATTGTTAACTCTAACTGGTAAAAACCCGAAAATATCTACAAAAGACCAGAGCATCATATTGGGAAGCTGAAACTACCTGGGCATTTTCTTATCAACAAGCTAATTTTGCTTCCTAGATTTCCTGTGGAATGAAAAAGCCTACTTACTCTAGCTTGATCTCATCATCCCCATCGGGTTTTGAAGCATGGCACCCTAGGTTCCCAATTTCTGATAAAACCCTTCTAGGCCTCGTTTTGGCCCACGTCACCACTACATCATAGAGCATGCATATAACCTCTATCAGATCAATATCTATTTTACACTATACATATAGAGCCATCGATATTCATATAAACACTAATAAACATGTACTACATATTTGCTGATATTAGGTTTTGGTATGGGGTCTGGACAACAGAATACTGTAAAATACCTTTGCTATCCATGGGCCTATTGGGCTTCGCCGCCCTATTTTCGATTCCAATTTTGGTTTGCTGAAAAGACAAACATAAAGCATTCAGTAACTATTGGACAACAAACCCCTCCAAAACTGATAAGGAAGCCATAACTAAGCGCGATCCTGACCATTATACACCATACGTATCAAATTGAGGAGGCCGATGGGATTTGAACCCACGCCTCTCCATTATACACCATACATATCAAATTGAGAAGGTCGGTGGGAGTTGAACCCACGGCCGGTGGGAGGGCCGGCTCCACGGCACAACAACCATTAAACCATGTAACACCAAAACCATGTACCAACGAACCCACAGTTAATATGACAGCACCCCATTTAATGTGCCAACAACATTGCGGGAGTTATGGGGCGGGCTACCCAATGCGAGCCCGACACCCCCCCCAGCCACCCCCCCAAAACTATAATGTTGTGGATTTAAAAAAACTGCAATATATTAAAATGGGAGGGGTAGGGTTTGACCACCCGACCCCTCCTCAATAAATTGCCTTATTTACCATTACACCAAACTACTTTGTTGATAAATCTGTCGGAGAATTTATATAAACCTCATTTGCACAGTGTGCCCAGGTAGGCCCCTGGATGTGAGGAATATGCAATATGTTCATGCACTTCTTTTATTATGCATTTTGCTGCATAGATCCTTGTTTGATGTTTGATGTGGGATCTTGTTTCTTACACATTTTCATGATTCCTGCTTGACGTAATGCGGAATCATCTGTGTGATGTACTTGTTGTCATGATTTGTCATGTTTTGTTTGAGATCCCTTTGTCGTCATGTTGATGGGATACTATGTTGTTGCCATGTATGTTTGCATTGAGATCCCTTTTATGCCATGTTGGCAGGATGATCATCATGCATGAGTTTTGTGTTATATTGATAGGAGTCCTTTTGATTGAGAGTTCCTATAGCGGAACATCTCTTGGAGCCACTCCTTTTTGAGGCCATTTTCCTTGTGTTAGACTTTGTCTTGTATGTCAGTGTGAGATTGATTCTTTTTAAAGAAGAAATCATTAAATGTGTTTTCTAGAATATGTATCAAATTCTCCAGCTCTTCAAATGGCAGTGGTCTCATCAACTCCTATCCCTGCAAGCAGACAAAGAAAAAGCCCTCATTCAAAATCAGCAAAGAATATTGCAAAAAGGATTTCATCAGATGGTGGCAGTGTTCGCATCATTGATTATGGACAAATATGGAAGGCGCCCACTTCTAATGATTTATGTAGGAAGAATGCACAAACTACTTCACTTTTGAAGAAACAAGCTGAACAATTAGCTGAGATAGACTGGAGAGAGCCCTCTCCTGCCCCGTAGGGCTAGCTACGAGGCTAAGTGGTTTGATGTTGCCTTGAAGTTTACCTTTCTCAGCCTGAGGTGAAATTTCAAGCGCTAACATATTGGCGACCATATTGGGGAAAACATTCGACTTGTTGATTGTCTTGTCCCAGTACATGAAATCAAATTGCAGATCTGATGCTGATGGTGGACAGCAGTCAGACACATATGCAGGCTGAACCATTCACCTGGCGACTCCAACTCGATCCAGACAGTTCAGTGCTCGCTGATCCATTCATGCAATGGTGGGGTATGTGGCAAACCCTGCACTTTGTGAAGCTCTAAACGAAGTTAGAGAGTGGTTAGTGGATATTGAAATTAATGAAGAATTTTTCAGTGCCTTCTTTCAATGTTTGAAATCTCCGAAGTTTCATCTTGAAACTAAAACTGGTGCCTGTGAGTTAATTGTTGAAAAACTTGAAAAGGAGATTCAATGTTTAGATGAGCAGATCCAGTCATATGATTTCCAAGACCCTAAAAATTTCTTGGAAATCCTTCCTCCTCCGCAACAAGAAATCATAGACTTGCCTACAGATGTTTACATTGACAGTGTGCAGCTGGAAGTATGTATTGCAGAGTTGGGGCAGCCAACAGAGTCCGGCTTCCGCGATCCAATGGCAACATACATGGACACATTTTTCAGTTTGATTGATAGATCAGGCTGTCTTTTCCGTGACCAGGCTCATTACGTGCATGAAGGGCTGCCAGCAATAACATCTCCGTCCTGGTGGAAGCATTCTAAAGCGGCATCATTTTCAGGTTTACTTGAATGGTTAATCTGGCATTTTAGTATTACCTGATCTATTGTTTGTACAGCAAAGTAGGGTAGATTTTGTAAATAAATAAGCAGCCAAAAGGGCAGCATCTTGTTCTAGTTTCATTACAGTTTAGTTTGAAGTTTGCCGAATCAGTCTTTCAATCAATTCAGTCAGTTTCCAGTTAATAAGTTGAGTCTACAGTTGTGTCGATTTGTTGAAATAATGGCCTCCATTGCCCAATGGATGGAGGCACTGTCTGCTCTCCCAAATTTCTGCGGTTCTTGGCACCTCCAAGAAGCGGCAGCTGCCATCCTAAGTGGAGCCAATGTTAGACTCTGTCTTGTATGTCAGTGTGAGATTGATTCTTCTTCAAAACCCTGTTTTGAAGAAGAAATCATTAAATGTGTTTTATAGAATATGTATCAAATTCTCTAGCTCTTCAAATGGCAGTGGTCTCATCAACTCCTATCCTTGCAAGCAGACAAAGAAAAAGCCCTCATTCAAAATTAGCAAAGAATATTGCAAATAGGATTTCATCAGATGGTGGCAGTGTTCGCATCATTGATTATGGACAAATATGGAAGGCGCCCACTTCTAATGATTGTTGTAGGAAGAATGCACAAACTGCTTCACTTTTGAAGAAACAAGCTGAACAATTAGCTGAGATAGACTGGAGAGATCCCTCTCCTGCCCCGTAGGGCTAGCTACGAGGCTAAGTGGTTTGATGTTGCCTTGAAGTTTACCTTTCTCAGCCTGAGGTGAAATTTCAAGCGCTAACACCTTGTATGATATCGACATCACCTCTTATGTCCATCATCACTATTAACAACACTTAATGCAGCGGCCTACACCATCTTAACACTAGGGCCCAGAGACATAGTCCCTCCTGGATGAACTTTGTTATCAACGGCTTATGTTTTCATGTGTTGATGATTGTCATGTTCCTTCTTCTTTACAGCATGCACATGTATTCATTGATGTTCTTTTAAAAAATGCAATTTAACACATCACGAAAGTAAAAGGTCTTGGAAGTGTCCTTTGTCACACCCGAACCTGGATCATGCCAACAATGGATCCAGCTATATCGAGTTGTTAAAGCAGGGTAACTCCTTCACCAGGGATCAGGTTCAACAAAAATTTCCTCACCTCATGGAGGCTCTGCACGCAATGGGGACAATTGCTTCCTAAGAGGGGAGGACTAATCCAGGTAGATATTGGTGGCCACCCGGCTATTCCACCTAGCCCTCCAGTTGGTTTCCTCTATTTCCTTGTTTCTTTTAGCATTTACTATTTTTAACATTTTTTCAGGGCTTGAACTTCCGGAGCAGTTTTGATCCCCTAAACGATATTTTTTTGAGGTCCACAATAGGCCAATATCCATATCTAGGGGCCTGCTACAAATCTTGTAGTACTTAAAGAGACCTTTCCAACAAAGTATCGTACGTGCAAAACAAAGATAATATGACCAAGTTACGACCCAGGGAAGTTGGCTGCCCAACTAACCCCAATGGAGCCAACAAACTCTTATTGTTACATCTCTTTGGGTTAGGGTTTTGGTTGTTTATGGCTTTCCCTTGTCGTTCAATAATAAATAGGCCCTTGAGCCTCATTGAACACAGTTCAGAGGCATGTAGATGCCACATCTCTTCTAAGAGATAAGCTACCATCGCCCGAGCTAGTTTATTTCCATTGTGTTTGTAAGCATATTTTAGTATTTTGATATTAATGAAATAAAGTGTTATTTATGTTGCATTTCTTTATTTATGGTTATACCTATAATTTGTTGCGTTCCTGTTTAAGTTCGGATCAACTGCGTCAACCCTTAATACCAACAAGGGCATCTAGAGACTGAACCGCCTCAACCCTTAATATTAACAACAAGGGCCTAGACAATCCCATACATGCCTATCGCATCATATTATTGTACAATGCATACTCATACATAATGTACAACACAACACATACACCTATACCCGATGTATAACACAACACATACACCTACACCTGGTGCACAAAATGACACATACACCTACACCCGATGTACAACATGATACATACACCTACACTACAACATGACACATACACCTACACTTGGTTCATAACATGACACATACAACTACACCCGGTGTACAACACTACACATACACCTACACCTAGTGTACAACACAAAACATATAATTACACACCATACAATACTATGAATACACATGTCATGATACAATGACTACACAATACCCATAACAACGTACCACATGTACATAACACTACATACACAATGTGCACACAATGCCTTATGTACATAGCACCACTTGTGCAATGTGTACACAACACCACTTGCACGATGTGCACACAAAACCACATGCACACAACAACACATGTACCACATGTACACATCACAACATGCACACGACGCCACATGTATAACATGCACACAATACCGTATGTACACAACACTGCATATACAACATGTATATAGCACCATATGTACATAGTACCAGTTATACAACATGTACACAACACCAGTACTGCACATCTAGAGACCACACACTCTTTACCAAACAACCTTGTTTCTAGTGTCTCTCTACTATGCATGCTTATCCCAGCATGCTGCAGATCGCACTGTTATCATTCAGCTGATATATCCCTAAGCATTACATGCTATAACATAAACATAGGCATAAGCACATAATATCAGATCATATCCACATGATACTAACCTGCTACTCTTCCCATTTGATTCATAATAGCCCAAACCAATTTACCAATGCATCAATGGTTACAATTGGGTAGTGAGCTGAAAGGTTCTATATTTAAAGTTTATTGTTACCTAATTTCCCAAAATAGAGGTTTTATATTTAAAGTTTATTGTTACATAATTTCCCAAAATGGACCAACCTCAGGCTTGACCCTGTGACCTCCCACCGACAGTCCAATGACTTAACCAACATGCTACCAAACTACTTGAAATAACAAGTGCTGGCAATTTATATTTGAAGTGTAACCTGCTACTCTTCCCATTTGATTCATAATAGCCCAAACCAATTTACCAATGCATCAATGGTTACAATTGGGTAGTGAGCTGAAAGGATCTATATTTAAAGTTTATTGTTACCTAATTTCCAAAAATGGAGGTTCTATATTTAAAGTTTACTGTTACCTAATTTCCCAAAATGGACCAACCTCAGGCTTGAGCTTGTGACCTCCCATTTGATTCATAATATCCCAAACCAATTTACGAATGCATCAATGGTTACAATTGGGTAGTGAGCTGAAAGGATCTATATTTAAAGTTTATTGTTACCTAATTTCCCAAAATGGAGGTTCTATATTTAAAGTTTACTGTTACCTAATTTCCCAAAATGGACCAACCTCAGGCTTGACCCTGTGACCTCCCACCAACAGTCCAATAACTTAACCAACATGCTACCAAACTACTTGAAACAACAAGTGCTAGCAATTTATATTTGAAGTGTAAGTCTGACCAAAGGCCACAAAATTACCAAGGTCAACGCCTTGGACTTAACCAACATACTACAAAACTACTTGAAATAACAACTGCTAGCAATTTATATTTAAAGTGTAAATTTGACCAAAACCCACAAAATTACCAAGGTCAATGGGTTCAACCACGCAACCTCTCCCACCTGACCAAAGCCCACAAAAATTCCTAAAACATTGCTGCAAGGGTATGATTTTATGCAGAGTTTGAGGACCAAAAACCAAATAATGGGAAGGTTGGGATTGAACCCAAAACCTTCTATTCAACAACTCTGTGCTTTTACCAATACACAAGAAAGTGTGTTTTGTAAAATCAGTTTATTTTTTTTTTGTAATAAATTTATATAAACCAATGTTAAAAAAAAACCACGATAATACACTTTTTCTATATACCATCGACTTCCATTGAAATTCTAAGGTACTTTAAATATAATTGGTAATTATTATATATTACACCATTATCTCAACGACAACCTTTAGTGATAAAGTTGTATATTTTCCTTATTCATTTTTCTTATAAAAATAATACACTTTTACTTTAACCTCCCACGTTTTCTTAAGCCCGAGAGCATACTTTCGCTTTGATGTCCGACAACCTTTAGTGATAAAGTTGTATATTTTCCTTATTCATTTTTCTTATAAAAATAATACACTTTTACTTTAACCTCCCACGTTTTCTTAAGCCCGAGGGCATACTTTCGCTTTGATGTCCGACCTTCAGGATGATAACAGAGTTTTACTTTAATGGCCCATTTACAAATGCACACATATTTTTACTTTAAATTTCCATTTATAGGCGCACACACGCTTTACTTTAGTGTGTCATTTATAGACACTCACATGGAAAAATCAAAGAAAGTCCACGGTTGCGTGGAAGAAACCGAGAATAACCCTTCCTGCAAAGAAAAAGAACCCCGAATATCGAATATTGTCGTAACAGAAGTAAAGCATATCCAATATCATATGGTAGGCTGCCTAGGGTATTCTACTTTCTGCGTGTCTCTATATATAGAGACACAGATGGATGGATCGATCAGTGATTGCATACAATCCCTGATCGCATACACAACGTCGAGAATGGCTTTAGCTTCATCCGCCCAAGCAGTGAACATTGCAGCTCCCGTTCCTACGCATCGCCCTGCAGCTGCTAGATCCTCATCTTTGAGCCGCTCACTTCCCTCTGTCTTTAAGGTTTGTTTCCTTAGCATTCATATATTTTTACTTTCTAATACAATAAGTGGTTCAGGTTCATTTCCACTGTAGCGACTGAGATTTTATAATTATCAATAATTATTATTTTTATAATGAGATTGTTTTTTGGTTTAATTATATTATGAAGATTTGAGTTTCAAATTTTTGTTTTGAAGATAAATCACATTAAATCATATTAAATAGTTTAAAATTTCCATTAAATTTTTATAATATAATTAATCCAAAAAATAATTATTTTATCAATATAAATCATAAAAATCTAAAATCTATTATCAACAATATATATTGTGTGCATTGCAAAGAGCTGAAATATCAGAGTTAAAAATCTAAAATCTATTATCAACCATATATCTTGTGTGCATTGCAGAGGGCTAAAATCTCAGAGTTTGCGGGGTTGAAGTCTACATCTAGTTGTCACACATATGAAAGACAAGCAGGGGAGAACAACCTCAACCTCTTTGATGCGGTTGCCTCACAGGTTGTAGCTAAGGTGAGTCAATACTAGTCCCTACAATTGTATCCACTCATCACATCTCACGTAGCCATTCGTATTTGTTGATTACTTTTTCTCTGGTAACTGAAATAATCAGGCTGCGAACTCAAGAGCCGTGAGAGGAGAAACCGTCGTAGAGATGAATGTCGCCATCAATGATATTACTGGTGTTGAAAATGTATGTTATAATAGGGGAGGGGAGGTGGTTCATATATATATATATATATATATATTCGAGATGTTTAGATGGCATTTCTTTTCCATATTTATGAAACTGAGTGTATAGTTTTACTTTACATTGTGAATGCAGGCTGCTCACCTTCTGAAGTATGACTCAATTCTGGGTATATTTGATGTTGATGTGGAGGGCGTATTTAAAGTTGATGTGAATGGCTACAAAAGCATGCACGTGGGTGGGAAAGAAATCTATGTTCTTTCTGAGAAAGACTCCTCGCCATTGACATGGGCGAACCTCTGTGTTGACCTTGTCATCGAGGTAGGGGCACATATATTTTGAAATACATATATATATGCTTCGAATACTTAGTAACTATAGTTGACAAAGATATGGTTGAGCTTGAATTCATGCAATCCAATGATGCAGGCGACCGGAAAGTTTACAGAGAGAACCCAAGCTGAGAAGCACATTGGAGTGGGGGCTAAAAAGGTGATCATTACAGCACCTGGGAGGGGTGAAGATATTCCCACATATGTTGTGGGAATCAATGACAACGAATACTCTCACGATGAGCATAACATCATTAGGTTAAAAAAACAAACCATCATTTCATTCCTTTCTTAGAGTCATGTCACTTTCATCAATCTTTATAATCTTTTGACCATTGAGTTTTACCAAGGCAAAACAGAGAAAGATCTGCAAGTGGCCCGAATCTGTTCCAATTATATTCGTCATAGATAGTGTAAATGTGTTAGAAAACCTGCACAGATGAATCTAGCTAGTAAAGGTTGAACACACAGCTTTGCAGAGCAAAAACACTAAAAGAAAATCGAAAGAACAAAAGAATGATTCATTTAAAAATAGGTTACAATGCTCATGATATAGCATTACTGGGTGAGGATCCCAAGGTAATGCACCATAATGGTGATCAATGAGAAGACTCAACACCTACAACAAGTTCCGGAGAGAACTAGCGAGTTGCGAAGTGAAATAAGGAGCAAATTAGGGAGTAAATCATGTAGAAGAACTAACCAGTTGCGGAGTTAAAGAAGGAGCAAATCAAGGAGTAAATCATGCAGAAAGAATCTTGCATGTAGTCCCATGCTCTAACTAAGAGTCCACATGTAGGTGTGTAGTAGTTCCAACACCCCCCCTGAACACTGCTATGGGGAAAATAGAAAATGGGCCCTGGCTACTAAGGCCAAAGGTCACCCAAAATACAGTGCAACTTGTACTAAAATTGAGGAAAGAGGGAAAACCTCGTGGGAAAACCCCCCCTCAAAATACAATGTAATCAAAAGAAAAGAGGAAGAAAATACAGTTGCTAAGCAACTGTGTCCTTCACTCCAAGACGGTCACGCAGAGAGCGAAACTTCTTCTCAGTGAATGTCTTGTTGAAGATGTCTGCAGTATGTTCTGTCGAAGGACAGAACTGCAAATCAATGACCCAATCATGTACTAAGTCTCTGATGTAGTGCATATGGATCTCTATGTGCTTTTTCCGCTGCCGTTGTACTAGATCATTGCAAAATTTGAGAGTGCTTTGGTTGTCACACCAGATGACAATGGGCTGGTGGAACTGGATGCCCAACTCAGTGAGGAAGTGCTGTAGCCACAGATCCTGAATGGCGATGTT
This sequence comes from Pinus tabuliformis, assembly GCA_031772625.1. Taxonomy (NCBI): domain Eukaryota; kingdom Viridiplantae; phylum Streptophyta; class Pinopsida; order Pinales; family Pinaceae; genus Pinus; species Pinus tabuliformis. The sequence goes on along the minus strand of CM062820.1, from coordinate 1,025,399,771 downwards.
GACTACTCATCTGTACTCGGCCTCAGCTGAAGAGAGAGCAATAGCAGCCTACTTCTTGATCGACCAACAGATAGGGCCAGATCGTAGACTGACTAAATATACAGAGGTGGACTTGCGATCAATGCTGTCTCTCGCCCAATCAGAATCTGTGAAGCCAAGGAGATTCAATGCAGTGCCTGCTGCATAGTGAATCCTGAAGGTGATGGTGCCCTAGACATATCAGAGGATGTGCTTAGCAGCATTCCAATGTAGCTCATGTGGCTCCTGCATGTATCTGGAAACTGCCCCTACTGCATATGAGAGATCTGGTCTGGAGTGGGTGAGGTACAATAAGCTCCCCACTAGCTATTGGTAGAGAGTGTTGTCAACTAATGGAGTGTCACCTCCATCCTCAAGGTGGACCCCAGACAGAAAAGGAGTCGGTGCTGGCTTGCAGTCAGTCATGTGAAATCTCTCGAGGAGATCCCGTGCATACTTAGCCTGAGAGAGTTTGATGCCTATGGCATCCTGGATGATCTCAAGACCAAGAAAGAAGTGTAATGGACCCATGTCCGTCATCAAGAACCTATCATGCAAGGCCCTCTTGACTGTAGCAATGGCTGAAACCGAGTTGCCGGTGATTAGGAGATCATCCACATACAAAACTAAGATAAGAAGAGAATCATGTGTCCTAAGCATGTAAACATTCAGATCAGACTTACATCTTTCAAAGTTTTGTGATAAGAGAAAAGAATCCATCTTCGCGTACCAAGCTCTTGGGGCTTGCTTAAGGCCGTAGAGAGATTTCTTCAGTTTGTAGACCAAAGATGAATCCTGAATGAAACCATGTGGATGCTCCATGTAGATCTACTCAGATAGGTCTCTGTGAAGAAAGGCATTCTTCACATCCATCTGATGTACTTCCCACTCCTAGGCAGTCGCAATGGCAAGTGTAAGGCGTATGGAATCCATCTTTGCTACTGGAGCAAAGGTATCGTCATAATCAATGCCATGCACTTGTTGGAAGCCTTTGGCTACTAGCCTTGCTTTCTGTGTGGTGGTTTGCCCATATGTAGCACTCTTGGTCCTGTAGACCCATTTGCATCGGACAAGTTTCCTTCTTGAAGGAAGGGGGACCAGATCCCAGGTCTGGTTCTCAAGGAGGGAGTTATACTCCTCCTCCATGGCGGACTCCCAAGCTGGATGCCCAGCAGCCTCAGCATAAGATTGTGGATCAGAAGACTGAACCAAATGACAATGCTAGGATGGCGATGGTTCAGTGGCAGTGAGGACAAGAGGAGGCTCAATAAACTCTGAGCTAGTCCTCTGCAGATCAGAATTGTCCCCCATAAGACCATTTCTAGTAGCTGGGTGATCTTGTGCATATATCTCATGTAAGCTCCTTGTTCTCTGATTTATGACAGGGGAATTTGATTCACCGCTGGAAGCTCAATCTGGGCTTGGATGTGGATCATCATATGCATGCACTGGATTTATATCTGAAGACTTTGTCTCTGCATCTGCATGCTATGTATCTGCATCTGAGTGTACTGAATCATCATCTCGGACATGAGGTAGATAAAAGGTGTCTTCATGCGGCAATTGAGGTGCATGCAAGAGACTTTCCTCAAATTTGACACTTCGCTCAATGATGAGCTTGTCCGTAGAGGAAATCAGGAGTTGGTATCCCTTCACACCATCAGGGTATCCAACAAAGATGCACTCAATGCTCTGTGGATCAAGAGCTTTCCTCTTTTCAGAGGGGATCTTGGCCCATGCTCGGGAGCCGAAAACACGGAAGTGGGTGACCTCTGGTTTAGTGCTGCTCCAGGCCTCAAAGGGGGTCTGATCCTTGACAAACCTATGAGGAGATCTGTTCTGGATGTAGTTAGCACAATTAAATGCTTCAACCCATAGCCTACGAGGCAGTGACTTAGCATGTAACATGCAGGAAGCCATCTCTTTGAGAGATTAGTTCTTTCTCTCAACAACTCCATTCTGCTACGGAGTGTATGGAACCGTGTATTGCAACTGTATCCAGAATCAAGGCAAAGGTTTTGAAGTGCTGTGTTAACATATTCCCCCCCATTGTCTGTATGGAGGGCTTTGATCTTTCTCTCTGACTGTGTCTCAACTAGTACTTTGAAATCTTCAAAGTGCCCAAAAACTTCATATTTGTTCCTGAGAAGATACACCCAAGTATACCATGAGAAATCATCAATAAATGTAAGCACATACCTTTCTTTGTTGATGGAAGGATGAGGAAAAGGCCCCATGAGATCACTATGGATCAGATCTAGAGGAGAGAATGCTTTGTGAGTCTTGCCAGTGTCAAACTTTTCTCTAGGATTTTTGCCAAGGACACACCCTTCACAAACTCCTTTGGAGAAACTGATATTTGGCAAGCCTTCCACCATCTCATGCTTGCTTATCTGCTGCATATACCTATAATTTAAGTGACCAAACCTCTCGTGCCAAAGCCTACTACTATCATCAGCATGTGTAAGCAATAAGGAGGATTCAGATTCAATAAATTTAGAAAATGTATACAGTCTGGCTCCATTGTTTACCTCACTAGTTGCAATTTTGGAGCTGCTATGTAGGTCATATATGTTCACTGCATCTGGACTAAATTCCACTCTCTTTCCGGTGCTGAAATGAGTGATCTGATAAACTAAAAGCAGGTTTACCGAAAGTTTTGGAACATGAAGCACATCTTCAAAGCTTCCGTGTAAAAGTTCCACTCTACCTTTTCTAGCGACCTCAATAGGTGAGTCATCTCCCATAAGGATGGGAGGTCCTTTGCATGCATCCAAAGAGGAATAGACTTCCTTTACAACAACCATATGATGTGATGCACCATAATCTATAATCCATGCATCAGGGGAAGAATTAATTGCAACTAAAACATGAAAATTGTTACCTTTCCCATGTGGCGGATCCTCAATTTTCTTCTTGGCACCCTGAGGGCTGTGGTCCCCAAGGTTGTGCCTCTGAAGGATTTCTGCCATTTGGTCAATTTGTTTCTTCATGCAAGAGGATTTTGGATGGAATCCTCTTTGACAGTAGGTGCATATGTTTCCTTTCTTCCCTTTCTCATTTCTCAAGCCGAAGGAGTCATTGAAGGGCTTGGTGTACCCTTCCTTCTTTGGATACGAATGTGATTTTCCCTTGTCTTTTTGCTGCTGATTTTTCAGATTTGAATTAGATCTGTGATTTTTATTGTGGCTGCCATCATGCACAGCAAGTGCATGCGCTTTTGGAGGTTTGATTTTCCCCATGTCAATGAGTTTATCTTGCTCAAAAGTAAGGGACTCAATGAACTCTTTGAGAGAAGGCATAGTGTAGGATTTACCTATTGCAAGCCTTATTGAATGAAATGTAGACACAAAGACGGAGTACTCTGGGCCGAGATTTGACATAATAGAGAGAACTTGGTGACTCTCCTCCTTGGATTTGTCAATTCCACAACCCTTGAGTCGCAGCACTAGATCATTATATTTGGTGAAGAAGTCTTGAATTCTGTCATAGTTCCATGGATCCAATGATAGCAGCTCCACTTCGAGCAGATGTCCTTTCATCTCATCCTGTTTCCCGTAGAGTTCTTCAACCTTTTTCCAAATCTCATTGGGAGTATTGCAGGCAGATAGATGAAACTACAACTCTGGAGAGATGCACATGCATATGGATCCGTGGGCCTCATTCATGCGGTTGAGGTACCTGGATTTCTCTATGGCTGAAGTGGGTTCCACTTCTGTAGCCATGGTAATCCTATACAACCCTTTTTGACGAAGGTATCGAGCCTTTTGGTACTTCCATTCGTGATATTTGTATGGTGTTAGGATCGATGCTTTGGGAAACTCCATTTTTTTGTCGATATTTGATCTCCAAGCTGTAATACCTACAAAATAAAGTACTAGCGCGCCTTTTATCTAGCAACCTGTGGGCTCTGATACCATGTAAATGTGTTAGAAAACCTACACAGATGAATCTAGCTAGTAAAGGTTGAACACACAGCTTTGCAGAGAAAAAACACTAAAAGAAAATCGAAAGAACAAAAGAATGATTCATTTGAAAATAGGTTACAATGCTCATGATATAGCATTAATGGGTGAAGATCCCAAGGTAATGCACCATAGTGGTGATCAGTGAGAAGACTCAACACCTACAACAAGTTTAAGAGAGAACTAGCTAGTTGTGGAGTGAAAGAAGGAGCAAATCATGGAGTAAATCATGCAGAAGAACTAACCAGTTGCGGAGTTAAAGAAGGAGCAAATCAAAGAGTAAATCATACAGAAGGAATCTTGCATGTAGTCCCATGCTCTAACTAAAAGTCCACATGTAGGTGTGTAGTAGTTCCAACATATAGTTCCGATTCAAATTTTAGTGTTGTAGACTCTAGAGTTATTTTGTGTGTGTGTGTGTGAATGATCTTTGATTTCTGGTTTCTCACCGGAGTCTTTTTCTCTTTTCCATTATTTACAAATAGAAAATGATAATAATATCAATCCTTACTTGATTTTGACATAACATAACTTACGTTTTGCAGTAATGGCTCTGGCATAGTAAAATGTCTTGCTCCATTAATCAAAATACTGAACGACGAGTTCGATGGTAAGTAATTGCTTCTCGATTTATGGTATTTGTTTTAGGAGATTACTTCTGTTAAGGGTGGCTACAAATATTTTGGTGAGGGCATAATAGATCTGTCTAAGTTCTTAATTGAATAAAACAAGAAAAGTTATATTGCAGGTATCCATGGAAATTTTGCATGGTTATAATTGTATGTCATGGAAATCGGTCGAAGTGACCAATATAACATAAGAATGGTGTCATGTTGTTATAGACATTTTTGTGCCTTACAGCTATAAGCATGAAATGTCCATAATCTAAGGGATCCAAAGTCCCTAAACATGTTGTTCCTACCCCTAGAGGAACAAGGCTAACAAACCACAACAATTCACAGAAGTTCTCCACCAGAAACTGCTCAAAAACAAGTCAATTCAGGATCAATTCAGAGGCTCCACTAGCTGTCTGCGCTGAAATGCAAAGTCTGCACTGGCTACCTGCACTGCAGCGCAGGTAGAAGCACTACCAGGGTGCGCTGAGCGGGAATTGACAAATGGCAAGTTCATTCAACAAGGTGTCAAGACCCTGGAAGCTTCCAGAATCTTCCTCAATGACACTTGCCTCAGTGAATTCAACTAGTGATGAGTAAGAGGTTCTCAATCTCCAAGTGGAAGCAAGGACCTCCAAGTGGAAGCAAGAACTCACAGAGGGAGAGGACACTAGTCAGATCTCAAGCTGACTCATCCTCTCTCCAAACATCTATATATGGATCTCTCCTCCATGAGATCTAGAGGCTGGAATTTTGTTATTGCAAAGAATTGCTGTTGGTTTGAGGTTGGAATCATTGGGTGCTTAATGCTTTGAAGAAAGGTGAAGATAGGAATTTCATTTGCTGGGAAGGAGATGCTGGATTGGAGCCCTCTGGGTTGCATCTCTTCCTGAACCTTGTTATTCATCAATAAAGCTATCTTGGTTTCTCCTATATACTGGTGTATCTTTGATGTATGATTGCATTAGTATGTTTAGTTTATTTCTAATCCTGAACTAGTTATGAATATGAATCTATGTCTTTGTGTAGTGTTCTCTTCTTGTGATCTTGCAGAAACCTCTTGAAGCTGGGTGAGCGAGAAGGCAAGTAGCTGGGAACTCCCAAAGAGAAGAGAAACCGGATCGAGGGACAAACGGAAGACACCGGTTAGTCCATCCATCTCTCTTCATTCTTAATTCATAAAGGAAGAATACTAGAATAGCTGTTTCTGTTTGTTGCTAAGGCACTGTCACACCTTAGGTGGATAGGATCGTCCTGCATAGGCATTTTTCCCCACAACAAATTGGCGACTCCACTGGGGAGATCTGTTTAGTCATTTTATTTGTGTCTATATCATTGTTTGTTTCATAGACTCAACAGCAACAATCGAACTGCATCTGCTATTCTCAGATGCAAAGTAGACAGCTGCTGCTTTGATCCAATCACTGGATTTGTCTATGATCTGAACAATGGATTCACAAATGATTTGATGATCCTTTCTGATAGATCTTAGCCCTTCCTCAAAGCATCCCTTTGAGTGTACCTTGCTTTTTGCTTTTATTTGGCCTGAAACGGTAGATTAATCAGCAAACTGTGACCCAGAACCCAGTGAGAAACTCTCGTTTCTCCTTCAACGCAGACCCTGTGAAGAGTTTCTGCATTTCAACGCAGGTCCCGTGAAGGCTACCTGCGCTGAATGTCAAAACCCCTGTGTTGAGGGTGCGTTGATCCAGTTAGGCCTTGTGCAGCTGGGGTTCTCTCCTCTATTTTGCCTTGTTTTGATCTCTGATTTTTGCAGCCTCTAACCAGCATAGGTACCTGTCTGATAACTCCTTTTCTCTGCTTAAATTCCGCCTCCTTTTGTACAAAAAGACTGTGAGTGTTTTTATGCGTTTGTGGCGTCATTTACAGTTTTCCTTTGCAAGAGTGAAATAGTCATCCTATAGCCCTTAATTCAGATCTGTTGATTGTGATCTTAGGAGAGAGTTCATTGGCTGTTTGCAGTTGATTATACATTCATTTTTGCTTTTGGTTTGAGTTTGTCTCTTTTAAGTGTCGAAACAAGTATTCATTTCGAAAATCGTTAAGTGTTGTAATCTCTTCTACCCTTTCTGATTTCGAAAAAATAAACTTGTTTGTATTTTTCATTTAAAAGCAAATTCAAAGTTGTACAAAAAGCTTTCTTTTTAGGCATCAATATTAAGAAAGCGGAAAACAAACACCTACATTGTGCATTTGCATATTGATAGTTTGCATGCTTGATTTAGGAAAAGTGCATTAGAGTGTGCTGATTGCTCTTTGAGAAAAGATGGTGTCTTTCTTTTCCCTTTGTAGCTAGGATTTTCATGGTTGAAAAGATATAAAAAGCTTGCTTATCATCTTTAGACTGCATTTAGGAATTGTATCATACATCTCGTGGTGAACCTCAAAAGGCAAACTTCTAAAAGATCAACATAAATAAATTGAATGAACCTAACAATGCTTTGTAACTTAACGCACAACATAGAGGTCTAGGCTAGAGACGTGTTCCGGCGTCGTAAAGCCTGGTGACTGTCGATCTCGTTGATGGTGGGTGATTCCTCCTGAGGGACGATAGCGCCAGTACGGATTGTGCTCCCACGTACCGTCGAGTATATATTGGGAGACCCCTATAGGCATAAAACCTTTATCCTTGGGAAGCCGTGTCGGCCGCCCTACTAATCGCAATGCACTGAACACAGCATTCAGGAAGATCGACCGCCCGTACCTTAAAAAGTATTTTGCGGTTTTGCGAAAAGTTTGGCACACCCTCTACCTAGAACTCCAGAGCAGTTCCTTTTGGCCTTTTTCAGACTCTATAACAGAAAAAGTCCATCCGAGCATTTGTCACTTCTGGCTCGTTAAAACATCGAAGGAGACTAGAGTCATCTTTAGCTTTTTCTCAACTCTTTAAAATTGAAAAAGCAAGTTGTGTCTAAAGCGTCGTTAAAATTTATTTTAAACAGAACAATCACCCCTTATTCCTGCGTTGATCTTTAGGTCGAGAAAATGGAGCACACCAACTAAGGAATTCCCCTTGGTGGAAATCCTAGTCCCTTCTCCTCTTGGGGAGATGTTGGTGCGCCCCATATGGCCACATTGTCACTTCCAGGACTGACAATTGGCCTGCCGGTCTGGCTCTTCTCGATCAATGTCGTTCAGAACACCACTATTCCTGAACAGTCAAATCAACAGTTAGACCAGACCAGAGTTGCCCACCAGCCTTCTACTTCATCTAATTCTTCCTCTCCTCCTTCCTCTTCGCTTGACGGAACTGGTAAAACAAAAAACCAAGTTCCTAAGGAGAAGAAGGAAAAGAAGAAGAAAGAGAAGAAGAAGAAAGAGCCAAAAGCAACTGGGGGCAAACAAGTGTCGTGTGACAGAAATCCACACACAACACTGACTAGGCCTAAATCGCCATGTGTCATATGCAAGGGAGACCACTTCCACAGAGATTGTCCCTGCATCCCTCGGATACTAAGGGACTGGTCTCCCCATTTGCACAATTCGGTGGCGTCAACCTCTGATAGCCATGTTGACAGCTCACCGTCAACTAGTGAAAGTGAAGTCACAGGACAAAGAAGGAAAGCTAGATTTCCCTGCAAACTGTGTGAATGCGACCATGCCATGCACCGTTGTCCCTTCTTAGACGAGGCTAAAAGAGTTTTGGAAGATCGCCCGGTTTTACCAGTGTAACTTCCTCCTGGATATCAAAAACTCCTGCCAAGTCCTTCACTAGTTGAGAACCCGGCTGGCCCGCTCAGGTGGTCAGCCGAAGCACCTATCATTGAGGATGAACCGTCTGAATCCATACCTGACGAAATTCGAAAGGTTGAGGCGGCAGTTGACCCGGTTGTGCCTTCAGAGGCTCTATCTTCGAATGATACCATCACAGAAGAGAATAAAGACAACACCGTCCAAATTCTCTTCATCAACACAGACTCCGACGAACAAGGGGGCAATTCGCCCATTCCTTTATCGCAGGAAGGAACTTCGTCAGAGTCATACCCGACTATCTATTCGGTCCCACCACCAAGCAACCTAGTTGTCTCGTTCGACTGGAACCAACTAGGCAGACCCCGGTTGCGAGCAAGCATACCATTCAGAATTATCATTCAAATATATAGAATGGTAATGGCTGGCACCATCATTGATGAGGGGGCATCTGTGAGTATCCTTTCCTCTATTGCTTGGAAAGCGCTTGGTTCGCCGGCGCTTTTGCCTGAAATGAGAAATCTGACAGGCTTTGATAAAGGAACCAGTTGACCTTTAGGGATCCTCCCCAATGTGCCTATCACATTGAAAGGGAAGACCGTTCAAATGAACGTGATGGTCGTTCAAGGACCCTTGGATTATAACCTACTCCTTGGACGAGACTATATATATTGCATGGGAGCCATCGTCTCCTCACTCTTTAGAGTAATGTGTTTTCCACACGAAGGAAGAGTGGTCAAGCTCATGGACCAGCTTTCATTTCCCGGATCACGCATCGCAAATAGTCATATACCATCCCTAAATGGTCTCTTCACACAAGAAATGTCTCAACCCATGGTCCGTCCTCCTGATGAGCGCGAGTAATCCGGGAGGATATGACTGGAACCCAGGGGGCATGCGTCCTGGTCTACTTCGGCAGGAAAACCTTGGGTATACGGTAGGTTTCCGCGGGAGAATATGACTAGTTTGTACCCCGCCCATGCTGGAAGAGGGTTATTCTAGAATAAGATTCTTTTTTCAAAGCTACGTGTTTGGCACTAAGGTCATTCACCTTTGTCTATCTCGGTAGATATCGCCGAGGAAGTGTTTTGTTTGAAAGATTAACGAGACAATCTTTGGGTAGCCTGAAAGAGGTAGGCCTTTCCTGCTTAAACAAATGTTTTGGCAGACAAAGTAAGGGTAACCTTGAAATCATATTTTATACCTGGGGGCATGCAAACCTTTTGGAGTGCAAGCAAGGGGCAGCTATTTATTTTTTAAATTTTTAGGTCCTCCCTTTAAACCTGTATGTCTAACCCTTTAAACTCGTAGGATTAGTCGTTTCCAAACTTGCATAACGAAAGGATCCGGAGCAAAGCTTTGTAAGATGAAGCTCCATAAAAAATAGAATCTTAATGAGACATTCTTATCATATGACTGGATTAATCGAGCAGTTTTAGCACACAGTTCATGCTCGTTAAAAAATAAATGCAAGATCCGAGCAGTTTTAGCACATAGTTCATGCTCGTTAAAAAATAAACATAAGATCGAGCAAATGTTTCCACCCGCGTTTAAGATCGTTAAAAAATGAACTATCCCGGTAAATGACCACAGTGAATGTAATACCATCAGCCATTAAAGCCTTGGTCGTGTTTGCACCGTCACCTCCACTTTTCCATTGGCCGATCGTTCACCTCCATATGATTGTTTACCCATTTTGAGGAACAACTGCGAAGAGTGATTTCACTTAGCCATCCTTGTGACACTGCCGTGATTGGAAAATTCCAAGCCTTACCTGGAATCAGCTGCTAACCCGTTTTATCACTCGTTCCTCAAAAGACGAGTCTTCTTTAAGCTCTTTTCATCTGACTCGTAAAATATGAAAAGATTGCCGAGTTTTGGCCTTCCAGCTCATTAAAGCGACCGGAAGAGCTATCCCTCCTCTAGATTTTAATCTTTTTGGACCTGAGGGATTATTGCACAAAAAGATCGAGTGCTTTTTTTCTTCGGCTCGTTAAAACTATCAAAAACTCATCCCTTCTGTATTGTTTTATACTTTTTCGGACTTAAGGGATTAGATGACGAAAAAGGGCTTTTGGAGTTAACTTTATGTACCTTTTTAGACTCTCTAAAAATGAAAAGGACCGAGTTATCCTTGTTGTTAGACTCGTTAAATGCATTAAATAGCAACAAACTTGTCTTTAGACGAGAACGAGTTTCACTATCGCTAGGCTCGTTAAAACATAGCGATGGGCTTGCCCGAAGGGCAAGTTATAGAACAAGCATATGTTATCCTCCTCAAGCTTGACAAAAATAAAGAGGTACTGGTCAGCAATGACTGGGGAAAAATTGGGAGAAACTCAAGAAAACTTTAATGGTAGCAAGTCGCTCTTGAACATGACACTTTTCCTCCGTACCACAATCGGGTTGGGTTGTTTCATTCACCGGTCACATCACCATGGTCTCGCCATACCATCCATATTTGGGGTAATGCTACCGATCCATCGCATAAGTGTCGCCATATGTTCAAGAGAAGTCATTCAGAGGAGTCAACCGCGTCCCATCCACTGCCATACATTATCCTTCATCCTTTCATGACCGCCACCCTGAATCATATGTCATCAGATCGTTTTCACCTCCATCAAAATCATTTGCTCCATTCCGTGTCACTGATGTGGGATTCATTAAGGCCCTCCTTTGACGGATCACTTCTTGTCGACATCAGCTCATTATCCAAGAAGCTGATCTAGGAACAACCCCTTCAGTACTTTGAAGCTTGCATGCCTCAATGGCAAGTTTCTCACTTCCGGCGACACGTATACATCAATGACCTTCGACCGAAATATTTTGCATGGTGTTCGATGCCAAGTCCTTTATTCACACCACGTGAATTGTACTGCAGTACCTTGAGGGTCATTATCATTATCGGTGATTCCTCTCGCGCTTGTTAACGGTTTACCTCATTGACCGGTAATCAAGTGATGTCTTTCCATGTTCGACTTCAGAACATTTCTCACATGGATCAACTTGTACTTAGAGTGAAGATCGAATGAGTTTGAAGACCCCGGATCTAGTTTCATCCATCCGGGCTGCGATATATATTCAGGAAAAATAAATACATCGACATGTACATCATTGCAGCAGATAATCATCCTACCCAAAGGATGATAATTTCATCAAAATTATCAGTCTACCATCAGACGATTGTCTATTCTATGTACAGAAAAATGAATTTATAAAGCTGAGCATGGGAATGCCCGCCTCAGCTAGATCATGAAAACAGTATGAAAAATAATGTATTGTATTGTATCTTATTACAGGTCTCCTCCCAGCAATGAATGAACTTCGGATCCTCCTGATAAAGCATTTCACCCGATAAACGACCTCATACTTTAGGGGCCAACTGTTATAGACATTTTTGTGCCTTACAACTATAAGAATGAAATGTCCATAATCTAAGGGATCCAAAGTCCCTAAACATGTTGTTCCTACCCCTAGAGGAACAAGGCTAACAAACCACAACAATTCACAGAAGTTCTCCACCAGAAACTGCTCAAAAACAAGTCAATTCAGGATCAATTCAGAGGCTCCACTAGTTGTCTGCGCTGAAATGCAAAGTTTGCACTGGCTACCTGCACTGCAACGCAGGTAGAAGCACTACCAGGGTGCGTTGAGCAGGAATTGACAAATGGCAAGTTCATTCAACAAGGTGTCAAGACCCTGGAAGCTTCCAGAATCTTCCTCAATGACACTTGCCTCAGTGAATTCGACTAGTGATGAGTAAGAGGTTCTCAATCTCCAAGTGGAAGCAAGGACCTCCAAGTGGAAGCAAGAACTGACAGAGGGAGAGGACACTAGTCAGATCTCAAGCTGACTCATCCTCTCTCCAAACATCTATATATGGATCTCTCCTTCATGAGATCTAGAGGCTGGAATTTTGTTATTGCAAAGAATTGCTGTTGGTTTGAGGTTGGAATCATTGGGTGCTTAATGCTTTGAAGAAAGGTGAAGATAGGAATTTCATTTGCTGGGAAGGAGATGCTGGATTGGAGCCCTCTGGGTTGTATCTCTTCCTGAACCTTGTTATTCATCAATAAATCTATCTTGGTTTCTCCTATATACTAGTGTATCTTTGATGTATGATTGCATTAGTATGTTTAGTTTATTTCTAATCCTGAACTAGTTATGAATATGAATCTATGTCTTTGTGTAGTGTTCTCTTCTTGTGATCTTGCAGAAACCTCTTGAAGTTGGGCGAGCGAGAAGGCAAGTAGCTGGGAACTCCCAAAGAGAAGAGAAACCGGATTGAGGGACAAACAGAAGACACCGGTTAGTCCATCCATCTCTCTTCATTCTTAATTCATAAAGGAAGAATACTAGAATAGTTGTCTCTGTTTGTTGCTAAGGCACTGTCACACCTTAAGTGGATAGGATCGTCCTGCATAGGCATTTTTCCCCACAACACATGTGGATGTTGCAGGTATAGCGAAAGGGAGTGTGACTGCAACACTTTCATACACCAGCGATCAGGTGATTGGATTCTGTAAAACCTTTTGAAAGAAAACTAGTGTGAAATTTTGAATAGATGGATTCCGCAGTTCTTAATCACATTTAATAAATCTAGCTCCACTAAATTAATGTTATTAACGTTAATAAAGAATTCAAACTGGACAACTCTTATTGTTTCATATAATTAGATGAATGGTTGTGGAATGGATTCATTTAAATTAGGAACTAATTCCAACCACCCGCATTAATGTAGTTGCTAGATTAATCTAGATAATACAACAGATGTTTCAAAGTGCAGGTTCTAGAAGTCAGTGAGTCATCAATGTTAGTTGGCAGCAAGCGGTGGTAGTCGGCCATTGTTGTTGAACCATAAATGTTAGTCGGCAGATTGTTGTAGCATTTACGACTGTCTCTATGTATAAATTTCTATGTTTGTAATGTAATGAACAAGCTCATTCTATGAGTCTTCCGTTCTCTCTGATATGGTATCAGAGCCGAGGGGCTGTGAGGTAGCGATCTTCTATCCATAGTGAGCGTTGTTCGTGAAAGAGTAAACCCTGTAGCGCCAGGCTTTAGGTGAGCTGTGTTTGGCCATAGTTGAGTGTGCTCATGAGCCAAGGTGTGCAGAGGGCTCTGTGGTGTGAAATGCAGGTAGAGTCTGCCCGTGGTGTGTAGATTGGTGTGGCCAATCAAGCCGTAGTGTGGAGTGCGTAGCGCTATCTAGAAGTGTTGATGTCGTGTTTGTGTTGGCTGTTAGAGTGCTGAGGTGAGTGCCAAGAGGAGGCGTTGTTAAAAAAAGGGTGTGAGGCTTTGTGCCAAGTCTAATTGTAGTGGTGAGTGTTTAGTGAAGCCCAAGTTGCCTGGTGTTGTGGAGTGCTAGTGAGTCCTAAAGGCTCGGTAGTGTGAATGCTGAGTGGAGAGCAATATAGCTCTATATGAGAGTAGGAGAAGTGCACCAGTTTGTGCGTACCCTGTTTTTTGTATTCTGAGAAAGAGTTGTTGTGTATTTTTGGTTTGGAGGCATTGAGGAGTCGTTGATCGACCTATAGTGCTATTAGGTTTGGGGGCAGTGTGTTGTGAATCGAGAGTTGTCAAAGCCGGATCTAGCCATCGAGGAGCACCAAGAAAGAAGTGCTGAGGAGAGCCGAGGGCTGCGGATGCCATTTGAGCAGCATTGCTCTTATCGAATCTGAGAGCCCAAAATTGAGTTGTGTGGGAACTACGAGTTCCAGCGAGAAAAATTTAAGAGCGTGTGAGGCTAGCTTTGGAGCCTCTGAGTTGGAGTTGTGTGTCGTTTCTTTTGGTGCATAGAATTGTTGTTATATCCACCGTATGTGAAGTGGTGGGTTATGTGCCACCTAGACGAGAATAGCAGCTGCTTCGTCTAGCGATTGGAGCCTGTATGAAATAGGCTTCCTGCAAGAGTTGTGTCTCTAGTTTGGCTCGAGTAAGTTGCGGTGTATCGATGTCATGGTTGTTTTCAACTATATGAGCCTTGGAAGAATTATAGTGTAAGAGCGTGTGAACGCTGACTTGACGAGTTTGGTGTGTTGAGTAATCTGCTAGCTTTGCGCAGTGGTGTGGGAACTGGGTGGACGATGATATTGTCGAAATTTTTGAGTTCTATTCTCTGATGGGAGAATGAGAGAACATGCGGTAAGCCTGGAGCAATCCAGCCTGGTGCAGTCCTGTTGAAGAAATTGGAAGGGTTGCGGATCTCACTGTTGGAAGAAATTGATCTGCTGCGTGTGGAATCACAAAGTGTATTTTGAAATCTTGCCTTGCATGTTGTATTGTGCCTTCTAATATGTTGTTGGATGCCAATATTGTCAGAAGATAAGCATTGCGTGTGGTCCTTGGAGTGTTGTTGGTGTGGCCTATTGTGTGGACCTAGTTGGTGATGACTGTGGAGTAAAAGCTTGTGGCTTGGCATAGCGTGGCAGTTGAATTTTCTCAAATGGCAATAGTTGCAGAAGAATATGAAATGCTTCAACCAAAAGTAGATCTGAATCAGATAGAAGAATTTGAAGACACTGATGCAATACTAAAATGATTAATGTCGGTTTTGCAATTTTTCTCAGGTAAAAATTTTAAGCTTTGGGCAATTAAAATGGAAGGATTGCTTGGTTCAGTAGATTTATGGAAATTTGTCCAAGAAACTTCTATGAATTTGAATGATAATTGTAGAAGTGCAATAGCATTACTTCTCATTATATCAGCTCTAGATGAAAACATTTTGTCTAGTATTTTACATGAATTTGGTGAAATGCATAATGCAAAAATATTTTGGAATGTTCTTGAAATGAAGTACAGTATGGAGGGGAGTGAGAAAGTTGAAGATGATGAAAGTGGTGGTGTTAAAAATGGTTATTGTGTTGAAAGCATCATAACTGGGATCAAGACTGAAAGTATATCTGTAGTTGACAATATAGTAGCATGTGATAGTGAGGAAATTACCTATGATGCAGAAACATATGAAGTCAAATTTGATGATAATTATGTGTCTCATGAAGAGTGGTTCAATCTCATGCAAAAAAAAACATATTATTGATGAGTTGTTGTTTGGTGAGAAGAGTTGCCTACCTCCATACACAAATCAAATGCAGGAAAACATGTTTGCAACAACAAAAGAATTGAAAAAAGAGGTTGAAGACATGAATCAATCAACTATGTCAACAAAGAAAAATGAAGGAAGCAAAGCTCTCTTCAAAGAGCACAATGACAAGAATCAGTATGGTTACCTTTATGAATCTAATGTTGTTTTTAAGTGTGCAGATATTGACAGCCAAGAAGAAACAATAAAAGAAGAAATTGCAAGCATTAAGGACAAGTATATAAGTCTCAAGAACGTGAAGCAATATTGAATACAAAGAATGTTAATCTGCAATCAAGAAAGGAGAATCTCAATCACTATCTTATGACAAGAAAGGTGAAAATGAAACGGCACCAGCAAAGGAAAAGGAACAAGCATGGACCCCTTAGCAAGAAGTCAAAAATGAAATGTTTTGTTGTAAGCCTAGCTGAGACTTAGACCAGCAGGCATGTCAATTAAGAGTATAGTGTCTTATAGTATATTTGTCATATGGTTGGAATTAAGGGGGAGTGTTGGAAGGAACTAATTCCAACCACCCGCATTAATGTAGTTGCTAGATTAATCTAGATAATACAACAGATGTTTCAAAGTGCAGGTTATAAAAGTTGGTGGGTCATCAATGTTAGTCAGCAACAAGCCGCAGTAGTCGGCCATTGTTGTTGAACCATAAATGTCAGTCGTCAGATTGCTGTAGCATCTACGGCTGTCTCTATGTATAAATTTCTATGTTTGTAATGTAATGAACAAGCTCATTCTATGAGTCTTCTGCTCTCTCTGATAATCAGGTGACTGGATTTTGTAAAACCTTTTGAAAGAAAACTAGTGCAAAATTTTGAATAGATGGATTCCACAGTTCTTAATCACATTAAATAAATCTAGTTCCACTAAATTAATGTTATTAATGTTAATAAAGAATTCGAACCGGACAACTCTTATTGTTTCATATAATTAGATGAATGGTTGTGGAATGGATTCATTTAAATTTGGATGACTCAATGCAGAGTCTGTTGGATGAAATACACTGTGACAAGAGAAGAGCAAGGGGGGCAGCGCTAAACATAGTTCCAACAAACATCGATATATCCATTAATACACTATCTCGAGTGCTTCCCAACACTCTCAATCTCAACGACAAGTTCAACGGCATTGTTATGCGCGTGCCCACCTCCAACGTTTCTGTGGTGGACTTGGTGGTCAACGTGGGGAATAAGGGATTCACCGTAGATGATGTGAAGAAAGCCTTCAAGAAAGCTGCTTCGGATGGACCCTCCAAGGTATTGTTGCAGTGTGTGACAATCCCTTGGTGTCCATGGACTTTCTTTTTTCCCACGCTTCGGCAACTGTAGATAATACACTCACCATGATCATGGGAGAGGACATGATCATGTTGGGAATTTCTGGTAATTCCAAACAAAAATAACTTGAATAGAACAGAGATGCTCCGTTTTAACATAGGATCTTAACACAGGGAAGCAAAAATTGTTTTCAAAACAGAGTTTCACATATGCACAACGAAATTTGCATTCATTAATAAAACTTGTTGTTACAACAAGAAGATCTTCCTCTTAACAGAGGGATTACAACAGGAAAGCTTTAGTTCCACACAAAAAGGAATTTACTCTATCTCTTTGAAAATTTATTCTGTCTCTGCTTTGAAATTTTTTTCACTGCTGTGTGAAAAATTTCTTACATTACATTCACTTCTGTGTGAAAAAAAAAATCTTACATTTACTGCTGTAAAGAAAAATTTATTTTACATATGTTGTTGTGCATTACATTTCATATTAACCAAAAAAAATACATTAGTGCTGCTGTGCATTGCCTTTCGTTTTCTCAATGAATAATCCTTACAGTCACACTGTTGTGTGTGTTTCACCTGCGCACTGCTATATGTGCTTCCCCTTGCATTTCATTACATATTCCATTCAAAGAGCAAAATTTACTTTCACTCACGCTACTGTGTGCTCCATTACTAGTTCAACAACAAAACTAAAACAAAAATAACAATACATATTCCTATGAAATACACCCGTGAATAAAAAACATTAAAATTAAAATTTTACCTACGTTCTACCAATCACATTAAATTCCATTAATTTCTTTTATGACAAAGCTGGTGGTCAAACAAAATTTACTTCACGCAATGTCATTTGTTGCAGGCCTGTACATTCAGTCGTTGACTTCCATCGAACGGCTCCAAACCAAGATTTCAATCGAACGATTATCGCTCACTCAATCCACATGAACTTTATGCTCCGATGAAAACCGTTTTTGCAAAACTGCTGTGCACGTGTCAGCTGGTGTACATTATCGCTGCCATTTGAGGAAAAACCACCAACTCGTGAAAAGCGGTGTGATAAAGACAAGTGGTTTTCTGGAGTAATTACGCGGCAGGTGAAATTATAATTTCAACACTCCCCTTTAATTTCAACTGCTGGGTTATCAGTCATACCCAGACATTTCCTCAAAAATTCAAAACTTTTTTGCCCTAATGGTTTGGTCAGAATGCCTGCAACCTGCTCCTGAGTTCTACAGTGTTGTAAAACAATTTATCCATTGTTTACCAATTCCCTGATGTAGTGAAACTTTGTGTCAATGTGTTTCGTTCTCTTATGAAACACAACATTCTTGGATAATGCAATAGCTGAGCTATTGTCACAAAAAATCGCAGTTCCTTTTGTTTGCTCTTGACATAAACTCCTTAACATTCTTCTCATCCAAACTGCTTGACATGTTGCTGCTGTAGCTGCCACATATTCTGCCTCTGCTGTAGACAACGCTACAATAGGCTGTTTTTTAGAAGCCCATGAAATGGCTCCTGAACCCATGTGAAAAACATAACCGGATGTGCTTTTCCGATCATCTACACTTCCAGCCCAATCACTATCAGTGTATCCAATTAAATATGAACATTTTGAAACAGTATATAAAATGCCAAACCTTTTAGTACCTTTAACATATCTCAGAATCCTTTTTGTTGCCTGCCAATGTGCTTGTTTTGGCCTCTCCATGAATCTGGAAATTAAACTAACAACATGCATTATATCCGGCCTAGTTGCAGTGAAATACATGAGGCTGCCAACTATGATCTTGTACAAACAAGGATAAAAATCCTTGCTACTGTCCTCTTTGTTGAGTTTTAATCCCATCATTGTGGGAGTGATTGCTGCCTTGATCTCCTTCATGTTAAATCTTTCCAACACTTCATTAACATATTTTGCTTGTGAGATAAAAATCCCATTTCCTTTTTTTTCTACTTTTATTCCTAAGAAGTATCTCAGCAAAGCCATGTCAGTCATTTCAAATTCTTCTTTCATGACTGCTTTGAAATTTTTAATAAGATAATCATCATTACCTGCGAAAATAACATCATCAACATATAGCACAACAATTAGTATTTTACCATCCTTTTCTTTGATGTAGAGGGTGGATTCTCCCTCACACTTTTCAAATCCATTTTCCAGTAGATAGGAATCTATCCTACTGTACCACGCTCTTGGTGCTTGCTTAAGCCCATAAAGATCTTTCTTCAATCTGCACACTTCGTGTTCTTGGCCTTTCTTTTCATAGCCTAGAGGTTGCTCAATGTAAACCTCTTCCATTAACACTCCATTTAGAAATGCTGACTTCACGTCCATTTGGTAAAATTTCCACTTGTTTTGTGCTGCTATGGACAACATTGCTCTCACGGTTTCCATTCTAGCAACCAGTGCAAAAGTTTCCTCATAATCTCTCCCATACTGCTGCCTGTATCCTTTGACAACCAATCTTGCCTTGTGTCTTTCTATTTTGCCTTCAGCATTACTCTTGGTCTTGTAGACCCATTTAACTCCAATGACTTCTTTTGTTTTTGGTAGCTCAACTAAGTCCCATGTCTTATTTCTTTCTATGGAATTAATGTCCTCATCCATAGCTTCTATCCATTTCCTATCCTTAATTGCATCTTCGAAATGAACAGGGTCATCAACATGACAATATAAAGCAAACAAAGAGTTCATACCTTCATTTGCTTCCTCTTTTTCATAAATGTCACTTAAATTTATGAAATTCTTACCTCTTTCATTTGGTGTACAAGTGCTTGAAGAAGCACTTGAATTTCCTCCTGGTGGTGTGCTTGTAAAAGCACTTTCATTTCTCCTCAAGGGTGTCCCTTGCTGTCCTTGTGTTGGTGCTGCTGTTTGGGGATCTATTTCAGCCATCTCCTCATCATTTTCATCATGTGACAAAGAGGTTTTAACATTCACTGTCTTCTCTATGCTTCCATCCCAAGCTGCATCCTCAATGAACTGAACATCTCTACTCATAATAAGCTTCTTCGTGGATGGGTTATACAACTTGTAAGCTTTGGATTCCTCACTTTATCCAATGAAAATACATTTCTCCCCTTTGCTGTCCAACTTCTTCCTTAGTTGATCTGGAATGTGTGCATAAGCCACACATCCAAAAAATTTCATGTGGGTGACTCCTTGCTTTGTCCCACTCCATGCTTCTTCCGGCACTCTGTTCATGACTGCTTTTGTAGGGCATCTATTCAAAATGTACGCTGTACAGTGTATATCTTCAGCCCAATAATCATTTGGCAAATGCTTTGCCTTTAACATACTCCTCGCCATATCCATGAATGTTCTATTCTTCCTTTTGGCAACACCATTTTGCTGCTGAGTGTACCTAGTGGTAAACTGCTTGTGAATTCCATTTTCTCTACAAAAATGTAGAAATTCTTTGGAGATATACTCACCTCCTCTATCAGTTCTTAAAACTTTGATATGCAGCCTGCTTTGGTTTTCAACAAGTGCTTTGAAATTGCAAAATCTTTCAAACACTTCACATTTGTTCTTCAGGAAATAAACCCAAGTTTTTCTAGTAAAATCATCAATGAATGTTAGAATATAGTGGCTTCCTGCAAGTGATGGAGTTTGCATTGGTCCACATAAATCTGAGTGGACAATATCTAAGGGTGCTTTTGCCCTTATGCTTTTCCCTGATGGAAAACTTTCTCTGTGTTGTTTCCCAAGATACAACCTTCACAAAGGTTGTCTGGTTTCTCTATCAATGGTAATCCTTTTACCATTCCTTTTCTGTTCAACAAATTAAGACCTCCAAAGTTGAGATGTCCAAATCTCAAGTGCCACAACCAATTTTCATCCTTTGGTTCGCTTTGGTAAGCCTCTTATGTCACTGTTGCTATTACTTCTTTATTTTTCAAATCTGTTTTCATTCTGAGAGGGAACATCCTGTTCCTTGTCATCTTTAATTCAGCAATACATCGTTTGCTGGGTGCTCTATCCATGATGGTGCATACATCATTCACAAAGAAAACATCATACCCCTTTTGAACAAGCTGTCCAATACTTAAGAGATTACATTTCATTCCAGGAACATAATAAACATCTGCTATGGTTTTCTTTTCACCTTTCTTTGTCAAGACTTTTACTTCTCATTTTCCCATAACAGAAACTTTATTATCAGTCCCTAGTGTGACTTGAGACTTCACACTCTGATCTAACATAGAAAACAGGGCTATGTTTCATGTCATATGGTTGCTGCAACCAGAGTCTAGAAACCATATTTCTTCACTCTTTTCTTCAGCCATATTACAGGCTAAAAACAAATTGCTTTGGCTGATATTTTCTCTAGTGAAATTTGCACTAGTTCTATTACTCATATCATGTTGCTTCTTCCTACATTCATTTGCATAATGCCCATATTTTTTACAATAGTGACATTGGACATTGGATTTATCATACCTTTGTCCTTGAGCGTGATGTTGTCCACTTTGTTAGGTGCTGCCTTGGCCTTGGTTATGATTTGGATTGTTGCCTCTTCCTTTCTTGTTTCCTCTGCCTTGACCTCTTCCTCTTCCAAATAACATCTGGGTCTTAAAGGCATGTTCTAGAGATGAGTTTTCATTTCTACTCAATCTTTGTTCATGTGTTATTAGTGACGCATGTAGTTCATCAACTGAAAAGTTTGTGAGATCCTTTGTCTCTTCTATGGTGGTGACAATCACATTGAACCTTGAGGGTAGGATCCTCAATAGTTTCTCCACAATCATCCTTTCTTCAAGAATCTCTCCATGAGACCTTATCTGTGTGACCAGACCAATGACATGTGTGAAGAATGAGTCAATATTATCTGACTCCTTCATGCAAAGAATCTCAAAATATCTTCTCAGCAATTGTAGTTTTGCTGTCTTCACTTTCTCCATGCCTTGATAGGCTGTCTTGAGAGTTTTCCATGCTTCTTTGGCTGTCTTTGCTGCTGCTATCCTTGGAAACACAATCTCATGCACTACTTGATACAAAAAGCAGAGGGCTTTAGAATCCTTATTCTTATAGCTCTTCAACAGATATTTCTCTGCGTGAGTTAACCTATTAAACACATTTTCATTTGCTGGTTCTTCAAAACCATCCTCATCAAATTTCCATAAGTCTTGAGAAGCAAGCAAAGCTTTCATAGTTATTTCTCAATAGTCATAGTTCTTTCCATTAAACCGTGGAAGATGAGTATTAAAAATACCCATGCTAGTGCTGGCTTCAGCCATTCTTGCACTCTCAACTATGCTTTAAAATACTTTGACTGTGTATTTAAAATAGTAGACTGTCTAGGACAATCTTCACTGTTGAGGACACAAAAAAAACTTGAGAAATACCTTAGATTTTTTTCTTGACTGAGTCTTCACTCTGCTGGAAAAGCTGCTGCAACAAGAAACCCTCCTTCAGATTCTTTGACACCTTCAAAGAGCTTGGACAAGCTTTGATACCATGTTGGGAATTTCTGGTAATTCCAAACAAAAATAACTTGAACAGAACAGAGATGCTCTATTTTAACACAGGATCTCAACACAGGGAAGCAAAAATTGTTTTCAAAATAGAGTTTCACATATGCAAAATGAAATTTGCATTCATTAATAAAACTTGTTGTTACAACAAGAATATCTTCCTCTTAACAGAGGGATTACAACAGGAACGCTTCAGTTCCACACAAAAAGGAATTTACTCTGTCTCTTTGCAAATTTACTCTGTCTCTGCTTTGAAATTTTTTACACTGCTGTGTGAAAAATTTCTTACATTACATTCACTGTTGTGTGAAAACAAAATCTTACATTTACGGCTGTAAAGAAAAATTTCTTTTACATATGCTGTTGTACATTACATTTCATATTAACAAAAAAAATACATTAGCACTGTTGCGCATTGCCTTTCGTTTTCTCAACGAACAATCCTTACATTCACACTGTTGTGTGTGTTTCACCTACAAGGTGCTATATGTGATTCCCCTTACATTTCATTACATATTCCATTCAACCAGCAAAATTTACTTTCACTCACGCTGCTGCGTGCTCCATTACTAGTTCAACAACAAAACTAAAACAAAAATAACAATACATATTTCCTATGCAATACACCCGTGAATAAAAAACATTAAAATTAAAATTTTACCTACGTTCTAACAATCACATTAGATTCCATTAATTTTTTTTATGATAGCGCTGGTGGTCAAACAAAATTTACTTCACGCAATGTCATTTGTTGCAGGCCTGTACATTCAGTCGATGACTTCCATCGAACGGCTCCAAACCAAGATTTCAATCGAACGGTTATCGCTCGCTCAATCTACAGGAAGTTTATGCTCCGATGAAAACCGTTTTTGCAAAACTGCTGTTTATCACTGCCATTTGAGGAAAAACCACCAACTCGTGAAAAGCAGTGCGATAAAAGTGGTTTTCTGGAGTAATTACGCCGCAGGTGAAATTATAATTTCAATAGATCAAAGTGGTCGCTTGGTTTGACAATGAATGGGCTTACATGTATTCATCTCATAACACAAATATTATGGATTTAGCAGCAGTGTATTAAATAAAGATTGCTCATTTATCATTTTAAACAACTGAAAGTTTCAAACAGGTCAAGAATTAAACCATTGGATATATACACAAACATATATATAGATAATTTGTTACGCATGGTCTTCTCAGTCTATATTTTTTATTTACCAAACTTTTAGATAAATGGTTATTTAACTTTGATTATTTGTTTGGTTTTGATTGTAATAAACAGCCAAAGAGTTGTAGAATTTTGTAGAATTTGCACACACGGTGCATGCAAAATATGCAGCGACCTTGGGCGAAGTTCTTGTTTTTGAGGAAGAGGAAATGTGCAGGGTCGATATAGAGGACGTTGAATGCAAAATATACGACATTTAATTCTAGCGTTGGCTGCTCCCTTTTTCCACCCTCCCCTTCCATATCTTTTAGTCACAGTTCAAAATAAAAAAGAAAGAGGAAGAAAATAAAATAAATTTATGTTTTCGTGTTGTTTCGGTGTGATGTTAAAGATATTTGTAATACTCCTTCCTCTCCATTGTTGTTAATGTTCCCTCATCTTTGTAGTTACTCTGCGAAATTAGAAATAAGTGCATGTGGGAGGAAAGAAAAAACCGGTAACAAAGCTGTTATTTGAAGTGTCAGTTTATTCTGAGATTTTCTACACCCTTCGATCGTTTTAGTTTTATGGTTTTGATACATTCGAAAGATATGTTTGATGCTCCTCTCCATTGTCACTCACGGTTGATATAGATTTATAATAATATATTTTCATATAAATAATACATTTATTATTTAAAAATCTGAACAGATTATCAAGGATGGTATTATGACTGTTTAATGTAAACCTTATTTCAAATATCCGTAATTAATAGATGGATGACTTTGAAAGGCAAGATTATGGCGTGTAAGATTTTAATTTTCAATTTAATTAAAAAATTTACAAAATTAAATTAAAATTAAATATAAAAAATTATTTTGATTGGTATTGATAAATTATGTGGTTTTTTAATAAAAAAAAACTGATACCCTAAAAATATCATTTTCTTTATTGTTAAAAATATTTTTTATTTTCTTAATATATATATCTTTAATTCATATATTAATTTTTTTATAATTAATAAAAATAAAAATAATTTAAAATAAAACTATAATTTAGTTAGTATTTATGATTTTTTAAATTTTGGCAATATGGAATATATAATGAAATAAGTGTTTTAATGCTGATTATAAATTGATGTTTATGAAATCATTTAATTAATATGATTGTGCTATTATATTTTTAAATTTAAAATAGAATATTTTTAATCTATTCTTTTATTATATGGTTTTTTATTTTTTATTTTTATTATTATTATAGTAAGAGTGATTATATAGATTATATTAAAAATCAACACCTCAATGGGGCAAGTACATCAAGAGTACATTAAGTGATTGCTTTTCCCTCACAAAATTCTAGAAAGGCTAAAAACCAATCTCCTCCCAATAAGAACATGGGGGCCAAAGGCTGAAAACTAAATCTTCAAATGTTTATTCCTAAAGAAAATGCTTATAGAAAATGTAGAAACAAGGCATTTCTACAAATTGTTAGGCGATGGTCCACAACTGGACTGACGAAGCAAGATAGGGCTCAGAACCCAAGTTCTCTATACTATGATATTTCCTGCTTCTTCTAACCAGTGGGGAAGAAAATTGATTTGTAAGCACATCTTAATAGGAAGGGGGATAAGAAGAGGTTCTGTATTTCTTCTCGAACACCTTACCAACCTCTTCATCATTCAATGTAGGAGGAACCTGTTGTAGCTGCTGCAACACCCTCCAAAATTTTGGCTTACACTCAATTTCGAAGCCTTGTCTTTTATATTGTTGTTGCAAACACTAGAGCTCATTTCATGAGCTTTCTTGTAGTGCTTTGGTACCGTTTTCATGTTGGGCTAACTATTATGTTTTGACATGTTTTTCTGTTGTGCAATGTTAGCAAGTCTATTTTAATGCTTTCAAAGGTCAGTGTTTGTGTATATGAGGTGTCCTAACAATGTAAAAATATGTCGCATTCATACATAAAATTCTTGAGCACTATTGCACAAGTGTCGTCACTGTCATCCTAAATATCTTAAGTGTCGCACTTGTTGTATCTTGTCATGAGGTAGCCATATAAAGGAAAATGATTTGTTCATGTGTTCTGATGATCTATGTTGTCGTGTCATCAAAGTATGCTAAGTGTGTGATCACAGTCAAGCTTCATCACAGTTCATTACCTATCCCACACTTAGCCATTTTCGGAAAAACTTCCTCACCGAGCAACTTAGCTTCACTGGGCCCCAACTAAATTGCACACTGTGCAGTCTCAACGCTCTAAGTTGTGACTTTTCTCCTTGAAACTGCACAATGCGTAGTCCCTGTCCCCCAAGGCTATTTCTTTGTGCAATTTTTGTACCCAGCTCCCCACTTTGACCCCTAGAATTGCAAAGTTATGTCTCATGGACTGGCATGAACTGCGCATTTTGCATCTTCAACCCTCAAGCTTTTCCTTTGGCGGCCGGAATTTCACAATGCGCAGAATCCCAACCTCTCTTGACATCCAAAACTGTGTAGTTGGATTTTCTAGTGTCCTTTCCCTAAGCTTGAATCCACTACCTTAGAAATTGCATAGTCTTGTCCTTCAAGCCTCCTTGAGCTGCGCACTATGCAGTCTCAAAGCTCAAGCTCTCCCTCCTGATTGTTGGAATTGCACAATGTACATCCACTGAGCAATAGTGACTTAACATTACCACATCCTCAACATGATTGTGATATTAGATACTAAAAGGATCTATGAAAATAAGATATGCCTCAAAATCCTTTGTACAACATGAATATAGTCACTAGTACAAAAATAATGTCGAAACTTAGAAACCATTATGATTGCATATTAATGCCTTGGACTAGTAGTATGGAAAGGTAAAAAATATTTCCTTTGTCCTCCATTATTGGATCCTCATTTTTATCGACAATATACACATTGCACTGAGGATCTACACTAATGCAATGGATTTATTATTAACGGTGTCCTTAAACGAGTGGCGCTTAGATATGGAGGGTATGGCCTTTCCCCATCCTCCATAAAGTTGCAAAACTAGATATAACATTGAATTCATACTAATACCATAGTCTAGAAGCAAATAAGGGTCATTTTATGACTTACGAACATATAGAAGGAACTATTGGGTCATTGATATCCCGAACTTTAATGTAATGTAAGCTTAATGGAGGAAACATGTTCCAATGACTTAAGTGGAAAATTGATTGTGTTACCCTGATATGATTACATTAATATTTTAAAAATCCTCATGTTTTCTTTAGGTATTTTGTCAAACCCTTGTCTTGAAGCTTCAATTCTTTGGTACTAAGAAAATAGGTTAACAAACGGTTTCCTCAAAATTGATATTGCTCAAAATTGATGTTGACAATGGGAGTAGCATAATGGTTATCCTATATGAAATCATCAAGCATCCTAGACCCTACAATATATGCTGTCATGAAGGCCATAATTCATGTAAATATTTGGTCAAACACTATTTTGACAACATCATTATTGTGGTACCTAGCATACTTATTGACCAATTTATCATCCAACTATAGACAAGTAGATAGAGAGGTATCACCATAGTTGTTAATAAAATTTCCAAACATCTTGAAATAAAACTCGTATCTTGCATATGTATGGGTGTAGTAAAACACTACTCAATTGAAACATTAGTACCCACATAAATTAGAGTTGTTAATGGTTTTCCATCTACCATCTAGAAACATTGTAACACAACTTTTACAGATTTATTTTGGCTCAACCAAATTATTTTATTTCCTTTGTCTCTCCTAATATCCATTCCTAGGATACATTTTACAACCTCCAAGTTCTTATTTTAAAATTGTGTTAAAAGACAAGACTTTAAATCAGAAATCACATCCTTATTATTAACAAATAATAACATATCATCAACATATAGAGTGATAATAGGAAAACAACCACTTTCATTTTCGTAATACACACAGTGAGTTGATTTGAACCTTAGAAAGCTAACCTCAACACAAAGGAATCAAAATTTTGTACCACATTCTAGGATACTATTTGAGACCATATAAATACTATTCTAACTTGCAAACTAATGACTATTTACTTATTTCAATATAGTTCTCTAGTTGTGTCATGATGATCTCCTCCTTTAAGTAACCATGAACGAATACAATTTTCATATCCATTTGTTCTCTCTCTAAATCAAAGATTTATGCAACAAATAATAGAAAACTAATAGATGTTAACTTAATATTACTTGGGAATATCTCACCAAAATGTATTCCCTCAACTTGGGAATATCCTTTTGCAACCAACCTTACTTTAAGCTTTTCAACAATGCCATCCGAACTGATCTTATTCTTGAACACCCATTTACATCTAATGTGTTTTCTTCCATCAAGCAATGGGACTAAGTCTCGTGTATCATTTTTTTTTTTCTGCATCCATTTCCTCATCCATGGCTACTCTCTACAACTCCTCATCTTCCATCTCCATTTTCTCTTTCATAGTTATAGGCTCATTAATGTTATTACATAAAGAAAATATATATCAAAATTAAGAATGGCTATAATTATACTATCGTAATTGTCTTCTTTTCCAGGTGGACCTCCTCTAAGTTTGAGGTGTAGTTTCTTCCTCCTCTTTTGGACTCTTTGAACCTTCCTAATCATCTTGTCCTTCACTAACTTCTTATTCAATTTCTAGTTAAATTGACCCTTCTTGTTCTTTGATGGTAGTTGAACCACTAAATTCTTCTCATCCTCTTTTGGTTGCTCAACTATGGGAGAAGGGACCACTTCTCCAAAAATGACATTTTTCTATACAAAAATTTTCTAACCAAAGGATCCCAAAGCTTTTACCCTTTCACACCAATACCATAGCCATTGAAAACACATTTCACTGTGTTGTTATCCAATTTATATTGTTTCTCCTTAGCTACAAGAGAATAGGCCTCACAAGAAAAGAGAAAAGATGCCGAAGATAGTGCTTCTTTCCCATCGAAGCATCCATATGGCTCTTATCAACATTAGGTAATGTGGGAGAACTATTAATAAAGTAAAATGTAATAAAAAATGCTTCAACAAAAAACTTCTTCTCTAGGACAAATCCATTAAGCATACTCGTTGCTCTCTCCAACAACTTCTGTTGATTTGTTTTGCAGCTCAATTTTTCTAAGGTTTACATGAAGTTGTCTTATGTATTTCAATGCCACTCTCCTTGAAATAATGATCAAACTCTACAGAACAAAGTTCACCGCCATTAGCAGTGCTCAACACGTTAATCTTCATACATATTTTAGTTTCCAACAAATATTTAAGTTCCTTAAATTGACTAAAAACCTCATATTTAGTTCTAAGGAAATATACATGTGTCCATTTAGAATAATCATCAACAAATGACACGTAATATAAAGCCTTAGAAAACTGAAGGAAATTTAACTAGAATGAAACATTAAAATGAATTAAGTGCAATAACACATAAGATTTATGAGAACTAGAATAAAACTAAAAGTGGTTATGTTTTACATATATACAATGCCTGGCAGAAATCAAATTCAAAATAATAATCATTCAATCCATCAATAATATTTTTCTTTCAAGGACCATGGAACATTCTCACTTATATAACCAATATGTTTCACGATAACATTGTCTTCTTTGGAATTAATTTGATTTCTAAATTAAGAATTTTCTTAGGAGGTTTTGATTGTAAAAAATTAGATCCTATAGATTTATTTGCTACAAAAAAAATTACTCTTAATAGTGCATTCATTAAGATGAAACAATCTATCCACATGAACATCCTTAGTGAATACCATAGCTCCATGAATTATTTTTCACCCTTTGTTAGAGAAAACAATTTTCACACCTACATCATTAAGTGTTCTTATTGATACTATATTTCATGCTAAATAAAAAAAAGTGCATAAATCCATTGATCCCCTTCACTTTGCCATCATGGAATCTAATGAATACTTTACCACATCCAACTGTGCTGATAGGAGAGTCATTAATAATGTAAACAAATTTGACATCATGTTTTTCATATGCTCAAAACCAATATTGATGAGAATTCGTATCAAAGGAAGTTCTAGACTTTATCGCCCATTCAATATGGCATGCACAAGTTGCCAAAGTTGTAAAAAATACATCTCCATCATCTTCTTGAGAATATTTTCTTGAATCATTATCAAAATCATTATTTTTCTTTATCTTTCTCTTATTTTCTTCTTTGCAGTCCCTTTTAAAGTGACAAAATTTGTTGCAATTCCAACATTTTTCCTTTGAATTTCTATGAGACTTTCATCTCCCACATAATTTGGATATACTCCTTTCTCTTCTTTCCTTTATCCTTTTATCTTCAATGAATGGTGATCCAGGAGGATCTCTAAAACAAATTAAAATTGATGGAAACAATTTGTAATGTAAATGTACTCTTATCAAAGAGCATCTCTAGATATTTCCAATTATGCTTAAATAGAGTTAAAATAGTGTCATAAGAGAATGTTATGGCCTACTGAAACCCTGGAAAAACATGAAATAAAGATGTGCATGTGGGACACATGGAATCACTAGGAGATGTCATGTTTATGTACCGACATTGTATGGATGCTGATACAGAAATATGATAGGATGACATGTGGAAGTATGATATTGAGGTGGACTGTACAGATATTGACATGACAGTACATATGGTGTTGATGTGGAAATTTTGATCCAGGTGGATACTGGTGGCCACCCACCTATTCCACCTAGACCCCCTAATCAATTTCATATGTTTCCTGGTTCATTTTAGCATTTACTATTTTTAGCAGTTTTTCAAGTCCTAAACTTCCGGAGTAGTTTTGACCCCCTAAATGATGTTTTTTTGGGGTCTGTGGCGAAACCTGTAGTACTCAGTGAGACCTTTCCAACAAGGTATTGTACACACCAAACGAAGATAATTTGACCAAGTTACAACCTCAGGAAGTGGACAGCCCCACTAACCCCAACAAGGACCACAAAATCTTGGTGTTACATCTCCCGAGGTTAGGGT
Source organism: Pinus tabuliformis (assembly GCA_031772625.1). Lineage (NCBI taxonomy): Eukaryota > Viridiplantae > Streptophyta > Pinopsida > Pinales > Pinaceae > Pinus > Pinus tabuliformis. Next base: position 1,025,369,467 of record CM062820.1, on the reverse strand, counting down.
TTTGGTTGTTTAGGGTTTTCTCATTTTTTCTAATAATAAATAGGCCCTTGAGTCTCATTGTAACATAGTTCAGAGGCATGTAGCTGCCACATCTCTTCTTAGACATAAGCTACCATCGCCTGAGCTATCTTATTTCCATTCTGTTTATAAGCATAGTTTAGTATTTTTCTATTAATGAAATGAACTGTTTTTCTACTGCATCTTTGTGTTTATGATTATATCTCTAAGTTGTTGCATTCTTGTATAAGTTTAGATTAGTGGTATTAGAGCATTCTTCCCTTTCTTTGTTTTTCTTTGCATGTCCCCAACGAGGTCAAGGTATAAGGAGTGAGGGCTTGATCTAGTTGAACTATTGCAAGATCAACCTTACAAAACCTGACGACCTCCCATGGTGGAAGAAAAGAAAGACGAGGGGCAGGAGATCCTTTCAAAATGTTGCTCGAGGAAGCCCTCGAGCGATAGAGGGACGCGATGATGGATAACTTTTCCCAGATCCTTCGACGGCTACCCACAGGCGATGCATCTTCATCCAACAACCACTATGGAGGCACCACTCCTTTTAAGGTACAATTTAACTTTGATATTCCCATATTTGAAGGCCTGATAGATGTAGACATCGTAGATAAATGGTTAAATCTGTTCGAAGGATATTTTTAAGTTCGCAACTTTTCCAATTGGGAAAAGATTACTTTTGCACTTCTAAAAGTTGCCCCACATGTCAAGGACTAGTGGGAAACCTACTATGAACAAAAGGATGAGGGTGAACCCTTGTTGTTTTCAACCACACCCACTTGGCATTCTTTCTAAGACGCCATCAAGGAACAATATTACCCTGTCAAGAGCTATGAAGACAAATACATAAAGTGGACCATGCTACGATAGGGAAGGGACCAAGATGTGCCAGAGTTGACAAATATTTTCCATACCCTTCGCACAAAGTTGGGTATCAAGGATACTGAGCAGCATTTGGTGCTCAAGTACCGCAACTGTCTACATAAGTACATCCAGGATGAGATGGAGTTCCTGGACATTTCCTCGCTTGACACGGCGTATCGGTACACTGTCAAGATTGAGTAGAAGTTTAGAAAAAATAAGCGGGACTTTTGGATCTACAAATCTAAAGCATGGAAAATGTGCCCCCAAACCATAGAACAAAGGACCAAGCCCAGGCAGGGCTACCCATGACAGTCCACCAAAGCCGTAAGCAAAGAACAATGCCACGAAGATGAAGGACACGGGAAAATGGTCTGAGTTCCATAAGAGCTCCACTCACAATACAAGTGGGTGTCGGGCCAAGCAGTCAATGGTGGCCAAGCTGAAGGATTCTGAATAAGACACAAATTTCGACTCTAAATCAAAACTCCATAAGAGAAATGACAAAGGGAAACAGATCACTGATGTGGAGCCCAGTGCGACTATGACCACCATAAAGATCCAAAAGATTGAGCCTGAAGATCCAAAGGAGGGGGAATGCCTCTTCCAATCACAGATGTGGGTGAAGGGTTCTCTGTTGCAGTTCATTATTGACAGTGGGAGCCAAAGGAACCTCATTTCAGTATAGGTCATGAAGTGGTTGGGCCTAAAGACTACAACACATACATAGCCGTACACCATCAAATGGCTTCACCAAGGACGAGATCTTCGCGTCAGCCAACAATGTCGCCTTCCCTATAGCATCAAGCCCTTCACAAATGAGGTACTATGTGATGTTGCTCCTCTTGAAGTTTGTGATGTATTGTTAGGAAAACCATACTTGTGGAAGCGACATGCTGTATATGAGTCTAGACCTCGCTCTGTGATTATTACTTTGGCTAATAAGTTGTACAGGATACTGGAGGTAGCCCCGCCTACCGCCATCTCTTTGATCACTGCAAAGCAATGCAGTAAGATCATTTCCTAGACCAGGAAATTTGTTTTCCTTATGATTCACCCCTAGGGCAAGAAGAAGGTTGTGGCCATGGATTCTAGGCAGGGCTCCTTTGCATAGCAACAACAGATGGACAAGGTCATGGAGGAGTACAAGGATATTTTTTCCTCACCCACAGGGGTACCTCTACATTGTCACGTCAAGCATTCCATCGATCTGAGCTCGAGCATCAATGCCAAATGGACTGATCTATCGATGCTCTATTCTAGAGAATGATGAGATCAAGAGGTCAATTAAGGAACTATTGTAGAAAGGGCACATCAGGCCAATCTCGCCACCTTATGGGAGCCTGATTGTATTGGTACAGAAGAAGGATGGGACCTGGAGGCTCTGTATTGACTATCGGGTGCTGAACAAGATCACTATCCGAAATAGGTACCTGATCCCGCGGATTAATGACCTTATGGACTAACTTAAAGGGGAAAAATATTTTAGCAAGATTGACTTGAATTCAGGTTATCACAAGGTGCCTATCGAACCCTCCGATGTGTGGAAGGGTGCCTTCAAATCCAAGGAGGGCCTTTTCGAATGGTTGGTCATGTCGTTCAGATTGACGAACGCTCCTCCAACCTTCATGAGACTAATGGAGGACATCTTGCAACCCTTCACCAATGCATTCGTGGTGGTGTATTTAGATGACATCTTGATCTTCATCCAAAGTTGGGAAGAGCACCTCCACCATATTCAAAGGTCCTTCAAACCCTGTGACAACACAAGTTGTGTGCTAACATGGAGAAATGCACCTCTGGCCTGACCCAGGTTAAATATCTGGGATACATCATTGGTGAGAAAGGTGTACATGTGGACCCATCCAAGATACGAGTCGTTTAGGATTTCCTAGCCCCAACCACTTTAACAAAGCTCTGCAACTTTTTTGGTCTTGCCTATTTCTACGCTAGGTTCGTGTTGGGGTTCTCTCATATCACTTAGCCTTTAAGTAAATTCACCAAGGGAGGAGCGAAAACAAAGTTTTTTTGGTCGGAAACCCAACAAAAAGTGTTATCCTCCTTGAAGAATCGCCTCTATTTTGCACTAGTGCTCACATTACCAGACCTACAACAACCATTTGAGATTGAGATGGATGCCTCTGACTATGCTATTGGTGTGGTTATTACTGAGCATGGGCATCCAGTGGCTTACCACAATGAGACACTTTCAGACACAGTCCGAAAGTGCCCCACCTACAAAAAATAAATTTATTCCATTATGCGGGCCTACCGTTAATGGAAGCATTAAATTATAGGGAAGGAAACGGTCATCCACATAGACCACTCACCTCTATAGTTCATCAGACACAAGGGAATTTGCAGAATAATCGCCATCAGAAATGGTCCACCTATTTGCAACACTTCCATTTGAACATTAAGTATAAGAAGGGTAGCACCAATAACATCGCTACTTGCCTCAACCGACCATCAGTCATTGTGCTAATCACTGTGGGCATGAGACATTAGGGTGGAAACATCTTTACAAGAGCGATCCAGAATTCGACAACATATACCAAAGAATTCTAGAAGGGAATAAAGTTCCAAATTTTCACCTTCAGGATGCACTGTTATGACACCTAGGACACATCTATGTTACTTCAAGTGAGCGTGCCAAGATAATTTTTGAGGTGCACTACAATAGGGTCGCTGGACATTTCAAAGTAGAGAAAATAGTGGCGGTATTACAGAAGCATTTTTATTGGCTGAAACTTCATCAGGATGTTGGGAAGTACATTAGGTACTGCACCACCTGTGCCATTTCCAAATCAACCATCAAGAAGAAAGGCCTTTATACTCCTCTACCTACTCCTAACTGACCTTGGGAATCTGTCTCCATGGATTACATGTCGGGCCTTCCTTCTACTAAGCACAGTAATGATTGTGTTGTCATGGTCGAAGATAGATTCTCTAAGATGGCCATCATGACGGCCTACAAGAAGAGTATCACAGTAGAGGCCACTGCTAAACTCTTCTTTGAGCGAGTGTGGGTACACTCTGGGATCCCATAGTCCATTGTCTCAGATCAAGTCAACAGATTCTTGAGTGCATTGTGGTCATGTCTCTTGTCAATTCTTGATACAAAACTTACTAAGTCCATGACTTTCCATCCCAAAAATGACGGCCACATAGAGGTTGTCAACAAGATGATTATACACATTCTTCGCATGTACAACTCAAAGCATCCACGCACGTGGGATGAAAGTCCCTCCTATGTCCAACATAGCTATAACAAAGCTCTCCATAACTCAACAAGCCACATCCCCTTTTAGGTAGGGCTAGGATTTCAACCATTATGCTCGATTGATGTGGCCATACCATTTGCAGCCACTCAGGTAGATTTGACTCACATTCAATCTGAGGATGAAAGGGCTAACAACTTCATTGAGTGCATTCAACACATCCGCCAACAGGTCCATGATATATTGGACAGAACCAATGCTAAGTAAAAGCAGCACCATGATTAACATCGAGTGTCGCACAAGTTCTAATTGGATGACAAATTTGGCTACATTTGCAGAAGGAGAGCCTTGCTGTACCCCATCGTAAGATTCGCCTGTTCCGATATGGTCCATACACCATCACTAAGGTCGTTGGTGATAATAACTTCAAGATCAACATCCCTCCATTCCTTGGTTTGCACCCAGCTTTCAATGCAGATTGTCTTCGGCCATACTTTCCACCATTGTTGGATATGTGACATTACAAAATAGCTCACAAAAACATAGCTCAACCCGGACTGCATGGAACAGGCCACAACTGATCGGATCATGGACAGACAGATGAAGAACACTCGCGAACAGAGGATACAGTTATACTGAGTTATCAAAGTAGGCTAACTCCTTCACTAGGGCAAGTGGTTCACCAGGGACCGGGTTCAATAGAAATTTACTCACCTCATGCAGTCTCTGCATGCAATGGGGACCATTGCTTCCTAAGGGGGGAGGAATGATCCAGGTAGATATTGGTGGCCACCCACCTATTCCACCTAGACCCCGTAGTCAGTTTCATCTATTTCTTGGTTCATTTCAACATTTACTATTTTTAGTAGTTTTTCAGGTCCTAAACTTCTCGAGCAGTTTTGACCCCCTAAATGACGTTTCTGAGGTTCACGGCAAGTCCATAGCCATATGTAGGGGCTTGCGGTGAAACCTGTAGTACTCAGCGAAACCTTTCAAAAAAGGTATTGTATGCGCCAAACGAACATAATATGACCAAGTTATGACCCCAAGAAGTTGGCTGCCCAACTAACCCCAACGGGGCCCAAAACCCTTGGTGTTACATCTCCTGGGGTTAGGGTTTTGATTGCTTACGCTTTTCTGATGTTTTCCAATAATAAATAGTCCCTTGAGCCTCATTGTAAAACAGTTCATAGGCATGTAGTCGCCACATCTCTTCTCAAAGATAAACTACCATCGTTCGAGCTATCTTATTTCCATTCTGTTTCTAAGCATAGTTCAATATTTTTCTATTAATGAAATGAAGTATTTTCTGTTGCATCTCTATGTTTATGATTATATCTATAAGTTGTTGCGTTCCTATTTAAGTTCAGATCAAATGGAATGATTACTGGATTGCACATATGATGATGTGACATGATAGGTGGAAAAATTAGAGTGTGACACATGGGAAGGCGTGTTGACATGACTAGTAGGTGGAAGCACCATAATGTGAGACATGACAGAGCTAATGTGGCACAAATTTGGTGCTAATGTGGAAAGGTAATGTGGAGAGTGAGTGGGCTAATTATGTGGCATACACATGGTCCAATTGAATACTCACATGTGGTCCAATCATTCATTGCAATGTGGTAGCTTGAATTGAACAAAAAGGGCCTTATTGACCATGGAAGGACCATGTAGGAAGATCAAACCCTCAACCTAATTGGTACAAGTCAAACAATTTACCACAACACAAATTGTTGTCTATTACAAGCATTATGGAACAAAATTTTATTTAAAGTTGGTGAAACTATATTGTATTAAAAATGGCATTGGGCGAGATCGACCCCATGATGTTGACCTAATAGCCCAAACCAATTTACCAATGAATCAATGGTTGCAATTGGGTAGTGAGATGAAAGGTTATATATTTAAAGTTTATTGTTACCTAATTTCCCAAAATGGACCAACCTCAAGTTTGACCGTGTGACCTCCCCACCAACAGTTCAATGACTTGACCAACATGCTACTAAACTACTTGAAATAACAAGTGCTAGTAATTTATGTTTGAAGTGTAAATCTTACCAAAGACCACAAAATTACCAAAGTCAACAGGTTCAACCTTGCAACTTGGTGTATATATAATAGGATTTTTTTTGCATTCCACCAAGGAGGCCGTAGGTTAATACGTTGTTGAGGATTTTTTTTGCATTACTCCAAGGATGTCCGAGGTTAAAAATTATTGCAGGGGTATTATTTTACGCAAAGTTTGAATACCAAGGATTGAACAATGGGAAGGTTTGGATTTAACCCAAGACCTTTTGTTCAACAAATCTGTGCTTTTACCAATGCACAAGAAAGTGTGTTTTGTGGAAATGTTTTTTACCAAGAGTTTTTGGGCTATTAGTTCTCTGTGTAATTTTGAAGGAAATGAAATGATTCACATTATAATAATAGATCAAATGCATAAATGAGTGGGCCCAAAGATGTAGCCCAAATTGGGTGAACTATGTTACCAAGATGTGTCTCTCTGTCTTTCTTCTTACTATTCATTTCTGAATTCTACTTTTTAATTGCTCAATAACATTTTGAATTTATGATAAATGCATTCACACTTAAGTTATTGTGAATTCGTGAGTGTAATTTTAAGAAAAAATGGTCAAAGCTTCATTCATGGATTCAAAGGATTTTCACCTAACCTCCTATGATAATAAGGCAATTACCACCTCATCAACCGCTAATTTTTTTATAGTACTTTGAATGGTCATTACCAAGTTATCCCTTTAATATGTTAAAGACCACAAAATAATCATAGATAGATCCTCCTCTTTTATCTCCACTCTAATTAAGATAAAGTAGGTCACAATAGTATTAAATGCATTCAGGTGCATAACTATAAAAGTTATATGGTGCTACAAAAGTTCTCTTTAATATTATAAGATTCTTATTAACACTACATAAGTTATTCGCAAGATTATAGAATTCTTATAGGTGCTACAAAAGTTCTCTAACACTATAATGTTTTCTCTACAATGTTGCATAAATACTCCACAATATTGTATTGAGATAATTTCTCCAAACCATTACAAGGTATAAGCACTTTTCCTAACAATTAATGTTACTTTTTAAAACAAAAATATTATACTAATTAAATAACATTATTTAAAATATATATATGTTTATCTTGATGCCTATACATCCATTATCACTTTAGCATGTATCAGATCAACTATTTAATCTACCTTGGTCACCATTGAGATAAAATTGTAGCCATAACTCCTTTGGAAAGTTCTTATTTTAATTGAAATTTTATTATTTATTAAACACTAACTTTCATATATATATTCTCCATATGTTTAGATGGCATTTCTTTTCCATATTTATGAAACTGAGCGTATAGTTTTACTTTGAATTGTGAATGCAGGCTGCTCACCTTCTAAGTATGACTCAATTCTGGGTAAATTTGATGCTGATGTGGAGGGCGTATTTAAAGCTGATGGGAGTGGCTACAGAAGCATGCACGTGGGTGGGAAGCCAATCTATGTTCTTTCTGAGAAAGACCCCTCGCAATTGCCATGGGCGAACCTCGGTGTTGACCTTGTCATCGAGGTAAGGGCTTATATATCTTGAAATACATATATTATGCCTCGAGTACGTAGTAACTATAGTTGACATAGATATAGTTGAGCCTGAATTAATGCAATCCAATGATGCAGGCGACCGGAAAGTTTACAGAGAGAACCCAAGCTGAGAAGCACATTGGAGCGGGGGCTAAAAAGGTGATCATTACAGCACCTGGGAGGGGCGACGATATTCCCACATATGTTGTGGGAATCAATGACAGCGAATTCTCTCACGACGAGCACAACATCATTAGGTTAAAAAAAGCAAATCATCATTTCATTCCTTTCTCAGAGTCATGTCACTTTCATGAATCTTTATAATCTTTTGACCATTGAGTTTTACCAGGGCAAAACGGAGAAAGATCTGCAGGTGGCCCGAATGTGTTCCAATAATATTCGTCATAGATAGTTCCGATTCAATCTTAGTGTTGTAGACTCTAGAGTTATTTTGTGTGTGTGTGAAATATCTTTGATTTCTGGTTTCTCACCGAAGACTTTTTCTCTTTTCCAATCTTTACAACCAGACAATGATAATAATATCAATCCTTACTTGACTTTGACATAACATAACCTACATTTTGCAGTAATGGCTCTGGCATAGTAAATTGCATTGCTCCATTAATCAAAATTCTGAACGACGAGTTCGGTGGTAAGTGATTGCTTCCTGATTTGTGGTATTTGTTTTAGGAGATTAATTCTGTTAAGGGTGGTTACAAATATTTCGCTGATGGCTTAATAGATCTGTCTAAGTGCTTAATTGAATAAAACAAGAAAAAAATCGGCCCAGCTATATTGCAGGTATCCATGCAAATTTTGCATGGTTATAATTGTATGTCGTGGAAATCGGTCGAAGTGACCAATATAACATAAGAATGTTGTCATGTCGATGTTGCAGGTATAGCGAAAGGGAGTGTGACTGCAACACTTTCATACACCAGCGATCAGGTGATTGGATTCTGTAAAACCTTTTGAAAGAAAACTAGTGGCAAATTTTGAATAGATGGATTCCACAGTTCTTCATCACATTTTAATAAATCTAGTTCCACTAAATTGATGTTATTAACGTTAATAAAGAATTCGAACCAGACAACTCTTATTGTTTCATATAATTAGATGAACGGTTATGGAAAGGTTTCATTTAAATTTGGATGTCTCAATGCAGAGCCTGTTGGATGCAATACACTGTGACAAGAGAAGATCAAGGGCGGCGGCGCTAAACATAGTTCCAACAAACATCGATATATCCATTAATACACTCTCTCGAGTGCTGCCCAGCACTCTCAATCTCAACGATAAGTTCAACGGCATTGCTATGCGCGTGCCCACCCCCAACGTTTCTGTCGTGGACTTGGTGGTCACCGTGGGGAATAAGGGGTTTACCGTAGATGATGTGAAGAAAGCCTTCAAGAAGGGTGCTTCGGATGGACCCCTCCAAGGTATTGTTGCAGTGTGTGAAAATCCCTTGGTGTCCATGGACTTTCTCGGTTCCCACGCTTCGGCCACTGTAGATACTACACTCACCATGGTCATGGGAGAGGACATGATCAAAGTGGTCGCTTGGTTTGACAATGAATGGGCTGACAGGTATTCATCTCATAACACAAATATTATGCTTTTAGCAGCAGTGTATTAAATAAATATTGCTCATTTATCATTTTAAACGACTGAAAGTTTCAAACTGGTCAAGAATTAAACCATTAGATATATACACAAACATATATAGATAATCTGTTGATGCATTGCCTTCTCAGTCTATATTTTTTATTTACCCAACTTTTAGATTAAATAAATGGTTACTTAACTTTGATTATATGTTTCGTTTTGTAATAAACAGCCAAAGAGTTGTAGAGTTTGCACACACGGTGCATGCAAAATATGCAGCGACCTTGGGCGAAGTTCTTGTTCTTGAGGAAGAGGAAATGTGCAGGGTCGATATAGAGGACGTTGAATGCAAAATATACGACATTTAATTCTAGCGTTGGCTACTCCCTCTTTCGACCCTCCCCTTCCCTCGTCTTTTAGTCACAGTGCATAATAAAAAAGAAAGAGGAAGAAAATAAAATTAATTTATGTTTTGGTGTTGTTTCGGTGTGATGTTAAAGATATTTGTGATACTCCTTCCTTTCCATTGTTATTAATGTTCCCTCATCTTTGTAGTCACTCTGCGAAAGTAGAAATAAGTGCATGTGGGAGGAAGGAAAAAACTGGTAACAAAGCTGTTACTTGAAGTCCCAGTTTATTCTGACATTTTCTACACCCTTGGATCGTTTTAGTTTTATGGTTTTGATACGGTGGAAAGACATGTTTCTCCAGTGTCACGCAGCGTTGATATAGATTTGTAATAATTTATTTTCATATAAATAATAAATTTTTTATTTAAAAATCTGAAAACTTTATGAAGGATGGTATTATGACTGTTTATTGTAAAACCTTATTTTAGATAATGGATGACTTTAAAAAGCATTATTATGGTGTGTAGCTTCTCTTTATCAAGGATGGTATTATCACTGTTTAGTGTAAAACTCTATTTTAATAAGGGATGAATTTAAAAAGCAAGATTATGGCGTGTAGTTTTTTTTTTCAATTTAAGTAAAAAAATAACAAAATTAAATTAAAATAAAATATAAAAAATATTTCGATTGATATTGATATTTTTTCAATCTTAATTTAAGATTTTAATTTTTAATTTAATTAAAAAAAAACAAAAATAAATTAAAATAAAATATAAAAAAAAAATATTTTGATTGATATTGATAAGGGATGTATTGATTTCTTAATAACATTTATTTATACATTAAAAATGTCAACAGTAAAATGAGATGAATTTTCATTGTTAAAATTATTCTTACATTTTTTAATATATATCTTTAATTCATATGTTCATTCTTTTATAATTAATAAAAATAATAATAATTTAAAATAAAATTTTAATTTTGTTAGTATTTATGATTTTTTTAATTTTGACAATATGCGATGTATGATGAGATGTTTTAATGTTGATTATAAATTGAGGTTTATCAAGTCATTTAGTTAATATGATTGTGCTATTATATTTTTAAATTCAAGATTGAATATTTTTAATTAACTCTTTGACTATATTGTTTTCTTTTATTTTTATTTATTATAGCAAGAAGGAGTATGTAGATTATATTAAAAATCAACACCTCTATGGGGCAAGTACATCAAGAGATACATTGCTTTTGCCTCATAAAATTCTAGAAAGGCTAAAAACCAATCTCCTCCCAATAAGAAAATGGGGACCAAATTCCAAAAACTAAATCTTCAAATGTTTATTCCTATAGAAAATGTTTACAAAAAATGCAGAAACAAGGCATTTCTATAAATTGCTAGAATATGGTCCACAGTTGGACCCACAAGGAGCAAGATAGGGCTCAGAACCCAAGTTCTTTATCCTATGATCTTTCTTGCTTCTTGTGACTAGTGGGGAAGAACATTGACTTGTAAGCACATCTAAATAGGAAGCGGGAGAAGAACAAGTTTTGTATTTCTTCTTGACCACCTTACCAACTTCTTCATCATTCAATGTAGGAGAAACCTTTGGAGAAAACTTGTCCACCACAAAAGTTTTCTTTGGAGAGTTTTAATTTGGATTTTCTTCATCTTTCGTTAGGATGGACCTTTGGAACATGAGTATTCTTTAAAGATACATGATCTGGTACTGGTTGATATGCTTGGACCTCAAGATTCTCACCTTCTTCCTCAAGGACCTTTAAGACTTCAAAGCTATTATTATGAAGGGGCTAATGTGGAGATTCAACCATACATATTTGTTGCTTCTTATTTCCATGTTTCTTATGTTTCCTTTTAACTAGAATGAATCCTTGCTTATTTTTTCGTTGCTCTTCTTCAGGAGGGGGCAATGGATTTGGAGAACTTCAATAAAATGAAGCTTTTGTATAATTTTTCTCAAAGCGTCCATACTCATGACAGATATTACACCTGAAACGAACCTGTTTATGTGACCAACCATCTAGATTTAGTTGAATCACCTCAAGGAGGCCTTTTGAGAAAACCATTTCAACACAAACTACAACACATGTAAAGTTGTTCCCATGTCTCACATCACTAGTAATATATTGACCTAGTTTATCTCCTATATCCTTAAAAATATCTTCTCCCCAACAAAGAAGAGGGAGAAATCACATTCTCATCCACACAAGTGCAGATGAAATTTCCATCACAGAATCAAATTCCATAGACCAATGAATGAGAAACAAACCTCTGTTACCCATGAAATAAGGCCCTGACTTATAGATATGGTCTCTATCTCTCTACTTTTCAAAAAGGAATTTGTAATACCAACTTCCAAAATAGAAAACACCCAAGGTTTCATGATTTTCCCAAATGACAAAAATTCATTATACATGCATTAAACCAAACAACAAACCCAACACCCACGTGATATCCTTTAAACCTTATCCATGAGAAATGACGAACTAGATATCGATAGTGAAGTTTCCCTAAGAGTCTCCATGGAAGCTCAACATCGAGGTTTCAAGCAGCTATGGAAACCTTAGCCATGACATAACAGACCCACAGAGATCCAATTTGGATAATATTGGACATTCTGAGAAACCAAAAAAATACATATAAAACATAGGGACTTAACAAAAGGCTTTAAAATGCAAAAAGCATCGCTAAAGAATCAGGAAAACAAGGTTTGTAAGTCATTTCATTTGTAGAGGATAGCTACGAAACAAGGGAACACGAATTTTCATGATGCGAGTTCCTGAATCTCTAAGGAAGCTCAGTGCCAAAGCATAGACGATTAGAGAAACCCTAGCCGCAATGGAGCAAGAACGCCATAAAAATAACCCAAACTACAAAACTACTTAAACTCTTTTATCATAAACACAATTATTTTGTTGAATTATGAAAATCTTAAAATAATGAAGTTATTTTAGGAATATTGAATAATTCTAAGTTTTTAATGTAGTGTGGTGAGAAGTTACTTAATTAAATTTTAGCCATATTTATTTTTTTAAGTAATTGAGTTATATATATATATATAATTAATAAAAAATTTATTATTAAAATATATATTTAAAATTTTTATAAATATTTAATAATAATTAATATAAATATGATTTTGACTCATCATTTAAATAATTTTATTTTAAATTATTAAAATTTCTTTATAATTTTATTTCTCTAAAACAAAAGTGTTTCAAAATTAATCAATTAATTAATTTTATATATATATATATATATATATATATATATATATATATATATATATATATATATATATATATCCAATTTTATTATAAAATCAGACAAATTCAAATTTATTATCTTCTCAATATTAAGTTTTTTCCTTTAATAAAATAATAATTTTCATATTTTTTTTAATAATAAAATTAATTAATTGTTTATAAATACTATTTTTTTCTTTATTTCTTATTATATATATATTTTTATATTTAATATAATTAAACGCAATATATTTATTTTAAATATAATACCAAATTCATATATATATATATATATATATATATATATATATATATATATATATATATATATATATATTTTTTTTCCACTGGAAAAATCCGTAACATTTCATTAATATGAAAGATTACATATGTAGATGCTTAACGCATATGCCATGATCACTGTTTCTCTGTACATTTTACTCAAAATTGCATGTCTATGCTGATTTGATTTCTGCTCAGATTGCTATGTAGGCTGTATAGATTATGATGCCTTTTTTTTGGCATCCTTCAGTCTGTTACAAAAAAGATTTATACATATAAACTGTCATATATAAAACTGCTGTCATACTGCTAGTTATAATTAAGTCGCATGTAGACCCGCTGTAGGGTATGACGGGTCTATGTATGGGCGATGATAAAATTTTTGTTCCTGCTGATCCAAAAACTCGGTTATCTCCCAGAGTCCTTGCTCCATCAGCGCGGCCTCCTTGGAAAATTTGTCAGCATCCTGGTTATGTTCCCTGTAGATGTGAGAAACATTGATATGGTTAAATGCCTCTTTGAGCTGAAAGACTTCATCAAGAATGACGCTGAGTGTGTGCGAGTGACATGTAGAAATTCTATTGAACCAATTTATGATAATCTGTGAATCTCCAAAAATGTTGATGCTAGTGCAATGATGGCTTAATGCAAAGTGCAGCAGATGACGCAAGGTTATGAGCTCAGCGAAATTGTTAGTTCCAGCACCCAGACCCGCTTTGATGTTGTAGAAATGGTTTTCAGATATATGCAGGATGATGCCTCCCCCACAGCTTTGTACATTGGCAGCTCCGTCAAAAAAGGCCCATGGGGTACCCTGATCGATGATGGGAGGAGGGTTTGTTCTGTGCTGTTTTGGGGGAGGCGGATCAGGTAGCTCGTTAAATGCTGTGATAATGCCAGCTTCTATAAGGGGCCAGTGGATCGCCCTCTCTTCGAAAATCAATTGGTTCCTTGTCTTCCAAATGGACCAATTGACTATAATGGGTAAGTTCACTGCTTTCGACCCCTTGTTCTGATTGCCCCATTCTATCCAGGCATTTATAAGATCAGTGCCACTCCAATCCCCTGAGAAGTGAGTAAATGGTTTTATGTTTTTCCATACTTGCTGTACAGAGATGCATCGCAAGAATAGGTGTTCTGTAGATTCACTATCAGCTTTACACAGTACACATCTCGTCGGACCATATATGGCACGGCGCATGAGGTATTCCCCTGTGGGTATTTTATTCCGGAGAACACACCATGTGAAGAGTTTCGATCGAGGCGAGGCTGATAGCTTCCAAATATTCTGCCACCATCTGTCTAATACCTCCGGTTTTCTCTGCTTGATTATCTGTATATAACCCTCCTTTGGGGTATATATCCCACTTTCTGCCTGTTGCCAGATAAGTTCATCTGGACCCTCCACTATTCTGATGTGGGATTCTGTCAGTGCTGCACAGTATTCTCGCCAGGTTGTGTGCCATCTTTGCGGGAGGTTAAGTTGGGTGGCTGTCTTCCAAGCCTGGTGGAAGATATCAGATTGCTCTTGATCTGCTATCTGTGCAATCACCCTAATGCCTTGAGTTGTGAGGAATTCTACCAGCGCTTGTGGAAGCAGATGTCTCCCCCCGCAACCACTCCAGGGGTCTAATCCTATTCGAGCTCTGCATCCATTCCTTATTCGCCATACAATGTTGTTCCTGATGAGCGGAAGAGAGTGAAGGAGAGCTTTCCAGATTGAAGAGATGCCAATTTTGTTCCATGTGGGGAGCCTGGCCCATTCGATAATGTTGAGAGGCCAAATATATTTATGGTAGGTGATATTTGTCCATAGACTATGAGAGGTCAGCAGAGCCCAGCCCATTTTGGCTGCCAGAGCACTGGCAAATGAGGGAAGATCCTTCAAGCCCCAGCCACCCCATTTCTTGGGTAGGGCAATCTTGCTCCAGCCAATCCATGCAAATGTGCGCTTTTCTTCATTGCCTGCCCATAGATATCTATTGCAGAGTTTCTGGAGCTTTGAAAGGATATTCCGGGGGATCCATGCGAGTGCCATCCAAAAGACCGGTGTTGCTTCCAATACTGATTTGATCAGTGTTAGTCTGCCTGCTCTGGAGAGATATCTATAGCACCAGCAGGATATCCGCTTTTCCACTTTAGTGACCAGCCATACCCAATCCGCAATCTTTTGGTTGGTGGGTTTTAGCCAGTAACCAAGATATTTTAACCCCCTGTCCATGGGCTGAGTGGTGTAAGGGAATGCTTGACTGGCTGAGAAGGATTCATTAACTGTGGTGCCAACCAATGTGATGGTGGACTTTTCCCTGTTGACCTCCATCCCAGTGGCATGAGCAAAAAGCTTAAGGATCCTGTTGAAAGTGGATGTATCTTGTATGCTGCCATCTAGTAGGATAAGGACATCATCTACGAACAACAGATGTGTAAGAAAACACTCCTCTGATAGTTCCATCCCTTTTAGCTGAAATAATGAGGCGGCTGAGAGCTTCCATTACCAGGAGGAAAAGCAGGGGAGATAGTGGGCAGCCTTGTCGCAGCCCTCTCTCAGAGTGGAAGAAGTGTGAGGCTGCTCCATTAATCAGAATGTTGTAGGTGGGGGAAGTGATGCATGCCATGATCCAGTTGATGAGCAGATGAGGGAAGCCCAGATGAATAAGAATCATCTTAATATAGAGCCAGCTAACACGATCAAAAGCCTTGGAGAGGTCGATTTTGAGGAGGATGCATTTGAGATGCTTGGTCCATATGGAGTGTATAGCTTCCTGTGCAGATCCTATGGCTTCATGAATCTGTCTGTTCTCCAAGAAAGCAAACTGCTGGGGGGCAATATGCTTAGACAGAATGGGCCTAATCCGGTTTGCAATGATTTTGGAGATTATTTTATAGAGGACATTACACAGTGAGATAGGTCGAAAGTCGGCAAAGGATGTAGGAGAGTCCGATTTGGGGATGAGTGCAATGAAGGTGGAATTTATGGCATGGTAGAGCTGACCCGAGGTTCTACTCTCCTCAACCACCTTCAGGATATCTTCACCAATGATGTCAAAGAATGCAATATAGAACTCAATAGACCATCCATCTAGGCCTGGACTCTTTTCCTTTTGAAACCACTTGATGGTATTTTCTAATTCTTCCATGGTGACCGGATCAGTGAGAGCATCAATATCTTCATTGTTTACAAACCTAGGAAAATGAGAGGCCACATTAATGATTTCAGCTAGGTTTGTTCCAGCAGGATTCTTGAATATTCCCTTGAAATGGGTCGTGCCAAGATGGGAGAGCTTATTGAAGGTATCCGCCAGTCCTCCATCCGGGAGGGGGAGGTTCCAGATGGTATTTGCCACTCTCCTCCCTTTTGCGAAGTTATGGAAGAATCTTGAGTTCTCATCCCCAGCTTTTAGCCACAAAGCCCTGCTCCTCAGCCGGAGCGATTCCTCCCTGTGCTTGAGGATATTTTGCTTTTGCTTCTCCAAGTCAACTAGACGAGTCTTGTTCACCCCTGAGATGAATCCCAAGTTTCTCTCATCCAAAAGGGCTTTAAGTTCTGCTTCCACCGAGCTGAGCTGTTCATCCTCCCTTGCCTTTTTTGTCTTAGCCCATTCAATCACTATGTGTTTGAGTTCTGTTAGATTTTTGACAAAGCCCCTTGCCATCGAAGTTTCTCTATTAATGGGATGGGCTTGCCAATATTCCGAGACAATTTTGGAGAAGCTTGGATCCTGGAGCCAAAGGTGGTTAAACTTGAAAGGAGCTTTTGGCTTTGGATGGGGACCCATGATCTCCATTAAAATTGGAGAGTGATCCGAAATGCCTCCAGATCCAACCCACTGCTTGTAATGGTGTAGCTGGTGAACCAGCGGGCCTTTCATCAGGAATCGATCTAACCTACGAGCCAGAGCTGCTGTCCCAATCCTTCTGTTCCTCCACGTTGGGAGAGGGTTCTGCATAGGAATGTCGATTAGATCATATTGCTCTAGAATGCTTCTCATAAAATCTGATATGGGATCTACTTGTGCCGAAGAGCCCCAAGACTCCCGAAACCCTATTGAGAAGTTTAGATCACCCCCCAGGATTATGCGCTCCAGAGACATCAGACTCCTGCTGAGTAGATTTCTCCAAAAGCTTTCCCTCTGCTGACATGGCCCATAAATATTGATGATGCGCAGAGGCAGACCCAGGTCCATTGAAAAAATGTCAGCTCCCATAAAACCATGACCTCCCCAGGAAGAGTCCAATCTGATGGTTTTAGGATTGAAACCCATTGCCAGTCCTCCTGATCTGCCCATGGCATCCAAAGCTATGAAATGCCACCTAGTCGATATAGCGCTCAGGATGTGAGATATGGACTCAGCAGGACCTAGCGTTTCTTGAAGGAGAATGACATCCGGGTGTTCGACCTCAAAAAGTCGTTTGAGAGCTAGTTTTTTGGGGGAACTAGCCAAACCCCTGCAATTAAAAGAAAGGCACTTCATGGGGGACCCCTCTTCGGGGGGTTTGTTGCTCTAAGGACCCCAACAATAGTGGATTGACGACCGGAAGCCACTTCAGCTCCAGCACGTCTGATAGCCTTGTTTAGATCAGATTTCCTTCCCCTGGTGGAGGAGGGTCCCGAGCCTAAAGGAACAATGCCCAGCCCACTCTGGGGATCAGAGGATACCGGGTGAGAGGTCCGGGGTCGGAGGGAGTAAGGGTGTGGGGGGATATGCCTTACAGGAGACTCAGGGGGAGGTGATGAAGGTGGCGATTGAGCGAGTGAGAGAGAAGGTGGAACAGTGGAGGGTATCATTGGGGGAGGTGGAATAGTGCAATGCGCCATAGAGCATGTAAAAGAATTTAAAAATTCTGATGAATGAGCAGATGAGATAGATGGAAAAGTAAGATTTGTACCCGAGGATTGTGCAGCTGCAGCAGCTGCCCGAGCCCGCGTCATAGGAGGAGAGGACGAATCCTTGTTGATCTTCGCTGGGCTTTCCTGAGCACCTTGAGGTACCGAGAATCCTTGCGACGGAGGTGGAATATATGGCGCGGTCCCTCTGGAGGCAATGGGGGAGATCTTTGGAGAACTGTCCGGGCGCTTGATCATTGGGCAATCCTTGTATAGATGCCCCACTTGATGGCACCGGTTGCACCGGAATGGGACTCCTTCATAATCCAAAATCTGATTGCGCCTATGCTTCCCCCATTGCAGAGTGATTTCTTCCTCCAATCCCTCCCTGGTATCGAGATGTACCAGAATACGGGCCACTGTTCTCTTTCGTGTGTCAATATAGGATCGATCGTGATCCAAATAAGTCCCCAGAGCATTTCCGATTCTGATGAAGGCTTCTTCACTCCAGTATTGTAAGGGAAGCCCCGGAAGTCGCACCCACAGTGGCCCTGCAGCAATTTGTTCTCTCTCAGGATCGAATAATGGGGTCCATCTCTTTAACAGCACAGGTGCAGTCTCAATGTGCCAATATCTTTCAAGTACCGCATTCGTGTGCCCTTCGCTTGCGAAATGGAGGGAGAACCACCCTCGTGGGAGAACCTGTACCTCCGGCAGTTGTGGGAGCAGGGCTCCCCAGATCTCTTTTACCCAGCGTAGCAGCCTTTCCGCCGTGAAGGTACGCCCTCGCACATGACCAACCAACACTGTGCGTGCTAAAGCCATTGTTTCCTCAAAATCCGGAGAGTTGCCGAAGGTGACAGTGATGTCTTTCCTGGTTGCCCTAACACACTTTGATTTCTGCTTCTTGGAGCGTGGTGCCGACGGGTGATCCGTGAACGGGTTTGTATCCCCAGCCGGTGAGGGTTTTGTGGGATTTATGTTAATAACCGGCGTACCGAAGCACCCAGAGGGTTTTGCCCCATTGATCGGGGGGGGATTTGTCGAAATAGCCCTCTGGTTAGATTGAACCCTCGGATCTTCCAGAGCAATATGAGTGTCGGGCAGCGGAGATGGGATCTCATCAAGAGTCAGTGTATCAGGTGGTAAGGAGGCAAGGAGAAAAGCAGTACCGGGCGAGAGAGGCGGTGCCTCCAGACCGATGGAAGATGGTGTAGGGTCCGGCAAGGAAACCACCGGCAAAAAGTCCAGTGCGCGTGATGCCTCAGTGGTCGGTGGAGCGAAACCCGGAGAAACTAGGTTAGGGTTAGCGAAAATTGACTGACCTTCCAACGGATCCTCGGAATAATCCACGAGGTCCGTTTCCCGTTGACCCTCCATGCCGGACAGCGACTGCAGTTCCCCGTCGATGGCGTCGATCTGGCAGCAGCACCGGAGCCCTAACTTCCGAAAACCCTCGAGCCTGTGGTCCTGCAGCTGCGGACTGCGGCTTATCCTAATCCCTCGCGGTTTTGGTTAACGAACGGCGTCAGAGCCATTTTCTCTCTCTCTCTCTCTCTCTCTCTCTCTCTCTCTCTCTCTCTATATATATATATATATATATATATATATATAATATAAAATTGGATTAATACTATTTTTCTAAAATGATATTTAATTGATTAAACCGCGTTTCAAATATGGTTTCTAACCATATAATTTTTCTTAAATAAGATTTGTAAGTATGTTATGAAAAAAACACTCATTAATAATAATATATTAAAAGAAAATTATTTTGTTTTGTTTTTATAAAAATAAAATGTAATTATTAAAATTATATTAATAAAACTGGAGTAATATTGCAATTAAAAATTTTATGCTATTATTATTTCATAGTTTTAAAAATGTTTCATTACAACTCCAAATCAATGTTTGATTTAATCTCCCCCGGATGCAGGTGTATGACGGCAAGAAAGGCAGGCACGTGGTCAGGCCCATGGGCACCTGTCCGAACGTGCCTGTCACGAGGAGCTGTACAAAGACAGCAAGCTGGGCTCGCACAGGGCTCTTAATGAGAAACATTAACTCTTCCACCAGCTTCCCAGGTTATTGTGCCAAGGTGAACCATATCTGTGGCTTGCTCGCTGCTTCAATGTTCATTTCCGCTGTTACAGTCTCTTGGATTATGGTGGTCTGGGGAACGCAAAGCCTCTCCCTCAGCGAGGCAGTGTTAAACTCCTTTCCTGGCTCTGTAGCTCAACCTTGGGGCGGTGCCATGCAGCGTGAAAGGCAACGGATGTTAAGTCGGCGAGGAGGCTCAAGGGGACGCGCCATCTCGCAGCAGACCACCTCTCCGACGCGTTCCTTCATGGAGATGATTGATTCTGGGCGCAGTAGTCCTCCGGCCACAAGATCTGGTCGTGGCAGAAGTCGAGGGCACGGGAGCAGGAACAATTGTGAGCATGAGGCTCACCCCACAGTACGATTTCGAATCCCCTGCACTCTCGCTCACGCAACCTTTATCGTTTCAGTCACAATTGAGCAATGTGAAGATTCCAGAGACCAGGATGACGCTCCTCCGGAAACGTCGGCCGTCTAAAGAATGGCAACTCCAACGGATAGTCAGCAACCGCTTTTATGCAGCTCCACACTGGCGAACCAAACTGTTTCTGCAGGTCCTAGTGAACCAATGCCGAGAGAACCAACAGGCGTGGCGGCTCAGCATTTTGATTCGGAGGACTCGCTACAATATAGTTGCCGAGTAGTTGAGGAACCTTATACCACTGATGAGGACTGATCACCACCGGCTCTCTGCTAAAGGCAGTTTTGGTCGCAGGCATACTACTCTGTTCAGTTTCTTAAATCAAGCTCGTAACAGGTTTTCATATTGTATCTTGTTCTGTTCTAAGTCGGATGCAAAGTTGTCTCTAATTAGTTTTTGGATACTTACTGTCTCTGTTCAGCTATGTAAATGTGTCGGGTCCTATAAGAGGCCACAACAAAACTGGAAGTCCTATGATAACTATCAATGGAAAACTTGTGCAAATCGCCAACTTCTTGGCAAGACTCTCAAGGCCAAGGCCTTGCTGTAATTTTTTATCTTTTTGTATAATAATAGAAGTAGTCAAATTCAAAAAAAAAAAAAAAAAAATGTTTGATTTAATCTTAATATTATATATATTTTTAATAGGGCATACGTAGGGATTTTTTAATCCTGAAACTATAGTAATTAACAATAAATATAGTGATGATCTATTTTAATAATTATATTGAGAGCTTTATGATCTTAGTTTACGACCTTTATTTCCTCGTTAAGTTGGTGCATCATTTCATTCTCATTTGGTTCCCCACATGTTATATCTAGGATGATTTTTTTTTTTTAAAGAATATAAACTGATGTCTTCTAATCAACTTGAATACCAAATTGCATAGGAGATTGTGTTATGATTCAAAAAAAATACTAACTACTACTTCAATTATGTAAGAGACCCCATGATTCTATTTATGGTGTTATTTGATGTTTTATATTCCCTTTTCGATGTGAAAATGTGAATTGAATTATTTTGTAATGGATATGTTCCTCATGATTTCGAAGGTCTTAGTATTTTTTTTTTTGGAGTTTTCTAAAACTCAACAAATACCCAATATATTTAACTCTTTCTACTATAAATTCTTATAGTCCAATTCCAACTTTATGTTTCATATTTTCTATTTCTTGATTTTTTTCTAATGTCTCAGTTTCAAGAGCTAGAAACACTTCCTTGAAATTAAAGGATAGAAGATTCTCAAGATGAAAAAATTTGCAAAAGCCCTATGTTTGGGTGTTAAAGTTCACACCATATTGAAGCCACCAATATATTTACATACAAACATAGTTCCAAGGGAGGGGGCAGGGGTTTCTTTGAAAACTTCCAACCAACCAACAAGAAAAAAAATACAAGCTAGAAGAAGTCTTTGAATATTCTTGCCACGAAACAAGAATCACATTTCTCTTGATGCATTTTAAGCAACAATGCCAATATCTAATCATAAATTAGAGCGATATGGAAGCACTAGACATAAGCATGTGCATCCATATCTTGGTGCATGTAAATCATGGGGGCTTCGCTCACTGAACCTATGACATAGCACGTGCATTCGTGACATACTAAACAATACCCTTAATTTGACTACATATTGGAAAATACCTCTAAAAATCCCATTATTTAACCCCCTACCAATATAAATCCAATACACCTTCCCAATTTAAAAAACCCTTATTTTAACTAAATATTTTATGTATCCATTTTTTTATTCACATTTTTTATACCCTTTTATTTTTATATCCCTGGTATAGTGACATGATGCCTCTCTTATGACCCCACATGCATTCTACAATGCACCTTTCTTCTTTTGATATACATTTTAAATTCATATTAGTTGCACCTTTCTTCTTTTGATATACATTGCAAATGCATATTAGTTCTCCCACAATGTAATTACTTAACCCACACTCAAGCACATCTCACTATGATTTGTGGCATTTAATGGTCTAAGGCACACAAAGATCAACCATGTTTTAGGAAGATTGATTATGTTCATGCATATAAAATGAAATATAAATTGATCTATAGGATGATGAAAAATCAATTGATGAATATTTATGAATAGGTTTGTACCAAATAAGGTGTTCAAGCACAAGTCTAGACCCTCTAGATGCAAGACAACTATCTACAACCAAGGTTGGGGCCCCAAATCTCAAATCAAGGGTGCAATCCCAACCTAGACATGCTTAGAAGAAGAGGATGGACAAGTACCCAACGCATGCGCTCTTAAGAGAATAACACGAAAGCATGAAATCACATTTTGATTCACTGTCATCTCACGAATGAGATATGGGGTATCACTCATAGACTATGTAAAATGCAACACTGGATTGGAGATAACACATAGGCATTAAATGAATGGAATACAACTAGAACATAAGACAATATTTTGGCTGTAGAGGTGATCTGCTCCATTTGGCTAGCTCAAAATAGTGATGTATTCCAAAATAAACCTCCAAACACTTACAAGATTTTCTACATGTTGAAGACAAGCATTTCCTTATCATGCACCTCACTAAAGACAAGGCTTCCTTGCACTCTCATACCTTTGAAATACAATTCTAAAATTTCTAGAGGATATTTTCATTATCCAATTTTAAGGTCACAACCAAGCCAAACACCACATTGGTGTATGAGACCCCCTTACTTGTGTGACAAGGGACCCACCTCCACACAGTGATTTGAATGCTAAGTCAATGAAGGCATACATACTCTACCCCCTCTGGTTTTGAACCTGTGACCTCTTAGGAGGAAACACATGTTATTAACCATTAGGCCCACTCAAGCTAGATATAGTGGATTTCTCCTTAAGGTCTCTTTTAAATAATGAGCGATTACATTGGAACTAACATTATATAGGAAATAGAAATGACCCTAGAAACAATATTAAGAACTAATATCACTTCCTTGAAATAGGAATGACCCTGGAATTTCTATAATCAGAGAATCACTTGAAAATTTACGCTAAACAATATTAAAGTAGTGTCTTGAACATCAATAACCAAGATCCTTATCGCCCTATAACGAACCAACCTATGCAAGATCAAATTTACAAAAAATACCTGCCAGAGAACATCCATGTACACAATTCTACTAGAGAAAACATCTATAATTTGAAATAATTCGAAAATCAATTGAAAAGCATGATATGGGATTTTCAAATTCAAAAACCAGTTGAGAGGCATGAGATAACACTTCCAAGTTTTTATATAACGATTACATGAACTGAGGTGCTCACAAGATGGACTTAAATATCCAAGGAGGAAATGATAGGAGAAAAGCTTTGCCAAAAATTGAAAATAATCCTTTCACTGTTCTTTCCCAGGGGATTAAGCCAGTTGTTTATATAAACACTTTAGTTAATATTGTTGCATAGCACTTCAATTAATATTGTCTTCTCAGTGTCAAGATTAGAATAGAGAAAAATCATTTTCGCTATATACAACCATGATTACAAATATCCCAATGCTTCTATGGAAAACCTATAGACCAGAGGTTATAAGAGGCCAATGAGGCGTGAGGACTTCTAAAAGAACAAGTGTAGGAATCTTCTTATTACCTTGGAAGCTCAAGTTGGGCAGGACCAGTAGGACTCACATCACCTTCCATGACATATATTATAGAATCTTCAAAGCTAAACGAGTTGTCCTTGATTTTGCTACAGGAAATTGTGAAACTACTGACATGTCCAAAGATAATTTTGCGGCAACTAGCGAATCTAAAAACACAAATTATTTATCAGAATAATGATCATTTTACCAATATGTCAGAATAAGTTGCAATAAATGGCTATGTCAGAATCAGTTGAAGAGAAGGCACACAATTTTCTTTCAGTACCTCTGAACTTAGTCTGAGACAAGAGAAATATGTAGCGTTTGATCAAACTTTGTTGTATCTAAAAAAAATAGAAGTTGGAAATAAAATTCCACACTAAAAAGGTTTTGAACAACTCTAGTATAACTTGTTTGCCTATAAAACATAGGATTTAGTCCAACTTAGTTTCCTCTAATTGAAGCAAAAGTTGAAAACATAATTCCGAGCTAATAGATTCCGACAACTCTAATTTAATTTCGTTGTAACTGTAAATTAGACCCCTAGAGCATGGGAGAATAAGCATAGACCTGTTGATGTAGTCCTAAGTCGTAGGTGACTAGCCATAATACATAATATCCATTCTTTGAACAATAAAGAGAGTGGAAAGCCTAAAGAGACAAGCCCATCTGTATCAATATTCCATCTTACTAGCCTTGGTCCAAAAACTAGCTTTAAGAAAGTATCCATTGGAGTGAAGATTGTCTTAAGAAACTGTAGAGTTCAAGCCCTATGAACTGACTTCCTTAAGAGCTCTGAGCTTAGTCTATAGAAAGACCTCCATTTTCATCAATACCTTCTTGGGAACACCTTCTTTATCTTATTGCAAAGTTATTTAATATTCTATGATAGTTTGGTTCTTGGCATGGATTTATAACTGCTTATTGAGTATTGGGTTATAGAGTATTGAGTATTAAGAGAGAGAGAGAGAGGATGACAAAGCCTGCTGGGGCTCACTGCTGTTAGACTGAAAACCTGCAGGTCTGTTGTACTGAAAAACTCCAAAATATGTTGATGACTGAAATATGAGTTTTGCGTTTACTAAGATCATGTGCTTAGTCTCCTCTCAAAGACCTTCTATTTACTCTGAAAATGTGTGTCTTTCACTATGTTCACAACAAAGCTTCACAAACTTCAATTTCTCCCTAAATTATGCTCCAAATCTATGTTACCCTTCTCCACACAACTGACTCTCTTTTGTTGTCCATTCTAGACCTTCCCACTCACTGTTTTAGTGTTTGGAAACCTACACAAGGCACCCTACAACCCATGGTTTTGCTACAACAAGAGCTCCAAACTTTGTTCAAGGGTTAACACCATTTTCTCCACCTGCGCTAGTATTTGTGCACCTGCAACTTGAGGAGAAGGCCCTACAATAGGTTTCTCAACCCTCAAATAGCCCTCCATGTAGTGTTGCACCTGTGTCCCTGAAACCTTACCTCAGACCTGTTATCACATATAGATTTTTGTTAAAAATGATTTATATGGGAAAAAAAATTGGTGTTTAAGGTTGCACTTTCTCTCAGTATTTTACACATGATTATTATTATGATGGTTTTCAAATTTGCAATTATCTCCCATGTCTACTAGTTCTCGGCCACACTCCAAATCACAACATAGATCATCAAAGAGACCATCGATTCTTTCTACCTCTCATGGTTTAGTTTATCCTGTTAACTGCAACCCAATGAAACTCTTGCATTGGGTGAGCTCTATTGTTTCCACAATTCTGGGATTTTGAACCAGATTCGAGGTGTTGCGAAGAAATTATATGGTGAAAGGAAGATTTCATCCATATTCAGAGGAAATAGGAGGCTAAATCGAGGCATCACACATTTTTGAGAAACATTCCACTTCTTCAAATTGGGCTAATTCTGTTTCAAGGAACTATTCATGCATTTCAGATCCTATAATGGTGCCATCACATGATCATTGTACTCTAGGTTTACAATGAATGATTAAACATTACGGTGGATGGTGGGCTTGTTTGGCAGAGGGTGCAAATTATCCATATGACATAACCGTCCATATTGATTCTCAACATGAGAGATTTTTTGCCAAGGGTTACAATGCAAGGCAGCTGGCTGCAGGAGCTCCAGGCGTTCCTTTGTTTGAAATTTTTATAACAAAAGACAGTGATCAAAAATACAAGGAGCAGGTGGTCTACTTGCAGTGGAATGGACAATCTGCAGATGCTTCCTTTTTAGTATCACCTAAAGCTACTGAAGACTCAGATACTGACATAGAGAAAAATGATGATGCAGATGTGGGAGATGAGGGATTGAGATGAGTTCTTAAATTTCTTAAAGCTGGGATGCCTGGCCTAAAATTCAAGGTGTTGAAAGTTGTGACTCTAGAACAGGAAAACACAGATATAATCTCAGGGGTTTTTGAGCAGTTAATCCAAGATGTCAATAAAGAGAAGGATGATGAAACTACTGGTGAAGATAAAACTGGAGGTGATCTACATAATGATAAAGCAACTGTAAGAGGCAATAGTGATTTTATGCAACTTATTAAAATTGTTGTTGTGAAAGTTTCCAATTGTACTCTTTTACAGAGTATTGCAAAAGATGCACCTCCAAGCCTTCCTGTATGCATACTAGCCAAAATAGAGAGAAGGGGTCATGATTCCTTTTGTTTTCACATTAAGGATGATGGCTCTCGACAATCTGTAAGAGGAAAGCAACTGACACCTGCTTGGAAAGTTGCAACAGTTGCAAAACAGACATAGATAGATGACCATGTTGGCACTCAACATAGTGATGATGATTTTTTTCTCGCTCATTTCTCTCAGCTGCAATCTTTTCAACTTTTGGCTTTTAAGGAAATTCCTAAGCTCTAAGATCTACCATTGGCTAATGTGGGCTCCATTGAAAAACGTAAAGAAATTTGTAAGAGGCTTTTTGTTTTGTCTGGAGAATAACTTAAGGATGTTTTCTGTAATAAGCTTAAATTTCTTAAGGACACTGATCCATGTGTTGAAAGAATGGATTTCCTTACCGAGGCAATGGTTTCTACTTTTGAGAAATGACAGTCTCAAAAGGAAGCGATAAATTCTCTCCCTCTTTATCCAAATGAACAAGTCATGTGTGATGAAAGCATTGTACCCAGCATTAATTACACTGGTGAAGGATGCTTTCCTCTTCCAAAATGTAATCTACAATTTCTAACTCTCCATGACTACCTCCTAAGAATTTCAATCCTTTTCGCTTCGAATCGACATATGAAATTCAAGAAGATATCCAAGACGTGTTTCCTCGACTGGCAGCATATATTAATAATGAGGGAGAAACTCCCTTTCAAGGATGGTCTAGGATGGATGCTCCAATCAAGGAGTTAAAAATCACCGAAGTAAAGCAACCAAACATTGGAGAGGTGAAACCATCTTCTGTTACTGGAGAGGTTACATACAGTGTTATCAAGATACACATCACAGATAAGGTTTGAATGGAATGAACTCAAGGAACATGATGTTCTCTTTTTGTTATCTGTATGTCCTTTTTTAGAGCCGCTTAGTGGTGAGGAAGCATCAAAATTAAGTGTCCCATAAAGGTTTGGGCTCCAGTATGTACGTGGATGTGAAGTCATTGAGATTCGGGATGAGGATGGAAACCTTATGAATGACTTTACAGGAAGGATAGAAAAATCCAAATGCATGAATTAAAGAATTATGACAAAACGTGACAGAGCATTTGGAGGCAGGGGGAAACATAGTTTTCATCAAATTCTACATATTTTTCAATGGGAGAAAGAGCAAGTCTAGCGCAAATTTTTACCAATTTGAAATAGTATAATAAGTCACAAGTAAATAGATTCCAAAATTCTAAGGGAGAAGAGTTTCGAGGCATAAAATTTGTAGCTCCAGATTTCAAATCAACAAATCATGCACCACTAAATCAAAAGCATTCAGGGTTAAACACAAAAACATAGCTTTAGGTCCCGCTCCAATAGTAAAACAGATATCAAAAATGCGGGAATTGTTTATTTTTAATTTTTAAGATGCTTTAAGGGTTCCCAATAAAATTCCTATAAATCAGCTATCTCATTAAAACAAAGAACATGATCCAACAACTTAAAACTGATACTAAAACAAATATAATGAAGCCTATCTTTGTAGAATAAGAAAGACAAATGAACCATAATCAAGAAGGTATTAGCAACACATAATTCCCAGAAAGACTCACCCCAAATAGATTCTGCATCAGTGTTACATTTGAGATTTGCTCCTGAATCCTGCTCTGTTTAGGTCTCAAGCTTCATGAGATGCAACAAGATAGAGACCTCGTCTAGGTTAAAAAGCTAAAATCAACAAAATCTTGAACAAGAAAATTAGAATATTGGGGGTACACACAAGCACCTCTATGCTTTCAAAGCTACAGATATAATGGACTCTGAGAAATAACATTTTCCATCTCCTTGCTTCAGAGAATGCATAACAGGAAATAAGAACTACAAAGCATCTAAACCTAACCATTTTCCATACTACTGATAAATTGAATATATTGAGAACTAAATATAGCTACATAACAATTCATGGATAATTTGTTACATCATAAAGAAAAGATTAATAAAATCATATGCAAGAAGCTAAAAACTGTAGTGAACATTTATAGAAGGAACTAGATAAGTTAAATTTACAAAAAGTAAATTCATAAAAATGCAAGTCAAAGAACCAAAACCATGGAAACTAATCGGTGACTATGCAACTGTAGCAAGAGTCTTTGCGAAAACCAGGTTCCATTTTCGCTATGATATGTAGGATAGCTATCATTGCAATATTAGAAAAACACTCCTAGTGTTTTCCTCCTCTCTTCAAAATCTAAACCTAGGGTAGAACTCCCAATAAATAATGTCTAAGTTAATAAGATAACCTCCAACAACGTACAAATTTAAACCATAGAAGTTCAACTAGATGCATTAAGTGGGGGATCAGGGGTCTGTTTTACTGCAGTGTGGTTGGAAAGTGAACCAATCTTGTCTGCCATTTGTCCTTCTTGACCTTCAAGTATTTTTTAAATCGGGTCATGCACTTCCTTCACTGGCTCTGCATGTTTGACCTGGGAACATTTCTCCAATGTACCTATACCATCAAAACCCCAGCACTAGATCTTTCTTTAAGGCAACTTCTGCCCCTTGTGGTGCCATCTCTTCTGCCTTCCCATCCATTTTATTTATTTCTTCAGTTTTGGACCCATGTATTTTTTCTTTGTTTTCTATTTCCCTTTTGTCATCACTCTCTTCTTCTGCTTCCTACTTATTATCAAGATCATCTTCTCCCTTCCCTTGTTCTTCATTTTTGTGATCAACATCTTCCCCTGTTTCGGCCATATCTTCCCCATGATGGGTATCATGCATTTCCTCTTCCTTACTAGATTCCACCTGTGATTCTCGTTTCTCTGCATCTTCTTAATCTGCTTTTGATTTTCTAGATCTCTTTGGTTTTTTCTTCGATTCAATTTCTGGTGTTTTCACTCGTGATTTCTTTACCTTTTCACTTATCCTTGAAGAACTCCTTGTTGGTGTTACCTCACCTATGTTATAAAGAAAATGTCAAATTATATTTTCTAAAAGATACATGCCAATATCCTCACATGCCAATATACATGCCAATACCCTCTTCTGCATTCTTATGGAACCTTGCAATCATATTAGCACATTCTCTGTACAAAGAAAAGCAAATGTTCAAACCCTCTTTCATATACGATAGAATCAAATCATATAAAAAACAAATGACAAGAAATTCAAAAACTTTCTGCATAAAAAGAAAGCATGTAATTCTAGCATGTTTGCATGCACCATAAACTATTACAGACCCTGTACTTGAATAAAATCAAGTAGGAAATACTAGGATGTAAAAGACAATGGGTATTCAAGATTTACTTGAGTTCAGATTCTCTATAGTGTGCATGTTTCTGAAGCAGTCTTGTCCAAGCTAGGATCCTTTGCAGGATGTGTTGTGCCATCTATATAGCTAAGGCTGCCAGCATATATGGTTTCCATTTCAATGCTTCATACTCAACCAGGCATAGTTCAAGAAGATAGAATGCCAGCTTCTCAAGCTGATCCATGGAAACAAACCCAAAAGAGCATTAAATTTATAAAGATCCCATTTATGGAAGCTTATAGTTAGAACAAAATAGTGCATGATGCCTCTCATGCAACACATCGAAAATACAATGCATTTCATAACATAAGTGAGGCTCAATGCCATTTGAATATTCATCAAAATTTCAAGCAAAGTAGAATACCTGTTTATCAGCCTGAGCAGCCTTTAGAAACCTTTTCATGAAAACAAAGGGAGTTGGTACAACCAAATTGAATCTTAATTTGTTGAGCATCAATTTCTCCTGAAGAAAATGAAACATACCATAAACATGAGAAAAGATAACAATTCCAAATATGAATTATTTAAACAATTAGAAATATAAAGCTCGAAATATGGGAGACACGTATGACATAATAATGTGAGAAAACAAAATCTCACCATGGAGAGAAATTCACCACATGTGTAAAAATTGTTTGAGATTGTAATCAGTTCCTTAAATTGTAAAGCCCTTAAGGAAAATGAGTTAGAATGTAAAGCCTTATTCTAGATGCCAAATCAAGGGCACAGGAAACAAGTTTTTAGTCAAAACAAATCAATACAAAATTTCATCTTAACAACGAACTTTCCCTCTTGCCATTGTTTACCACCTTGGGAGCCCAAATTTCTTTATATTTGGCAACGACTAGCATGGCAGTCAACCCCACTATTTGAATATCCTTTCTTGTAATAGTGTACACCACAAAAACAAATCTATCAATAAGGTTAATCATGAGAAAAGTGTCTCATCCATTAAGTCAAGTTTTAGATGCACCTGTAACTGCAAATTGTTTATGTTAGAAAATTATCAATGGAAAGGTACAAAAAAAAATATTATTAGAAGAACGGGTAGATATCAATATGTATCAATCAAGTACATCAATCAGCCAGTCAATAAGTATTTCTCGCATCTTCTGGTTGATATCAACATTGCTTGACATGTAGTTTGATGAGAGATTGTTGCATGCCTGCAATACAACAAACACAATAGACCAAAATAGAAACAAATTAGACATACAACTATTTATTCAGAGTTGAATCTAAACTATAGACATGGATCAAGGCTTGCATCAATGCTTGATCTAATGTCCTCATTCATAAATAATGGCCTTCCATGATGCTTAAGTGCGCACTTTAATTCTCCAGTGGAGATATTCATGTATGGCATAGACACACGCTGCTCACATGTAATCACTGCATACTATATGCAGTGAAAAGCTAGTGTCCGATTAAATTGTTTAAATGAAGTGTATTATTCCAAGACAAGATGTTGTTATTTCGAATAGAACAAAAAAAGTTTGCAAGGCTCACATGACAAAAGGGACGGACCTCTGTATACCAATAGAAATGGTAAATGGCTTGAACATATTCAACTACAACAAGTTGATTTTCATTATCTCCTTTGTCAATGTTGGGAAAGTCCCCTTCCTCTTCCATGACATCCTGCTTAATGGCTCCAAATGTAAGCTATTTAAAAGAAACCATTGGATGGAAATTGGAGTTATAGCTTAGATAAACCCTTCACTTGTTTTTGCAAAATAACAGAGTAAAAATCTATGAATAAAAAGCACCATCTAGACATGCTAAAATAAGGGCAGTTGACCAAATGCTCCTAACCTCACTTCTAGCAGTCAGTGTTGATGTCAAAGCTCGTGGAAGCCTTGTTTTCCTTTTTGATGCATCAGGAAATGGCATTCTTCTTGAGACACCTTTAGCTACAGGTGGGTAGAACCTAGACTTGGATGCATTTGAAGCATCTTTGCCTGAGATGTCAACATTTGAAGGCCTTGGTGGTCTCCCTGAAGCTGAAGTACATTTGCTAGAGAGGCCAGTAGTAGAAGGCCTCCTTGAAGCTGAAACATGTTTACCTGAGAGGCCAGTAGTAGAAGACCTCCCTGAAGCTGAAATGTTTTTACCAGAGAGACCAGTAGTAGAATGCCTATGTTGTATCCTTGAACTCGATGGATCATTACTTGAGACCTCAACATTCGAAACCCTGGGAAGTTTCCCTGAAACTGATTCACGTGTATGTAGGGTCCAACATTGGAAATACCAGGTGCTTTTCTTGAACCTGCTACATGCTTAGATTTTGAAACCAAAGTTGATCTAATGCTTCCCTTTTCATATTTGTTTCTATGTGCCCCAATGGCTGAATGGCAGCAAAACAAAACCAAGAGAAGTAACATAAATACATGTAAACCATCCCAACTAAATATGCAAGCAAAGAGCCTTATTATTGACCTCAATATATCCACACACAGTTACTGATTTGAAACAGAGGCCAACGTATAAATCCCAGTAGTAGTGAACTCAAATCATTCACCTCATGTTGCATACTAACATCTGGGGATTGATATATCATAAATAAATCAAACGGCTGTTTAATCACACACAATTTATAGAACCATGGGTGATGTACATACCATGGACGATGAATTTGTTGTAGCACTCGTATTCTTAACATCAACACCAAACCTCCTACGCACCCAATTCTAATTGTTAACTCTAACTGGTAAAAACCCTAAAATATCTACAAAAGACCAGATCATCATATTGGGAAGTTGAAACTACCTGGGCATTTGCTTATCAACAAGCTAATTTTGCTTCCTAGATTTCCTGTGGAATGAAAAAGCCTACTTACTCTAGCTTGATCTCATCACCCCCATTTGGTTTTGAAGCATGGCACCCTAGGTTCCCAATTTCTGATAAAACCCTTCTAGGCCTCGTTTTGGCCCGCGTCACCACTACATCATAGGGCATGCATATAACCTCTATCATATCGATATCTGTTTTACACTATACATATAGAGCCATCGATATTCATATAAACACTAATAAACATGTACTACATATTTGTTGATATTAGGTTTTGGTATGGGGTCTGGACAATAGAATACTGTAAAATACCTTTGCTATCCATGGGCCTATTGGGCTTTGCCGCCCTATTTTCGATTCCAATTTTGGTTTGCTGAAAAGAAAAACATAAATCATTCAGTAACTATTGGACAATCAAACCCCTACAAAACTGATAAGGAAGCCATAACTAAGCGCGATCCTGACCATTATACACCATACGTATCAAATTGAGGAGGCCGATGGGAGTTGAACCCACGCCTCTCCATTATACACCATACTTATCAAATTGAGGAGGCCAGTGGGAGTTGAACCCACGGCCGGCGAGAGGGCCGGCTCCACGGCACAACAACCATTAAACCATGTAACACCAAAACCATGTACCAACGAACCCACAGTTAATATGACAACACCCCATTTAATGTGCCAACAACATTGCGGGAGTTATGGGGCGGGCTACCCAATGCGGGCCCGACACCCCTCCCGGCCGCCCCCCCAAAACTATAATGTTGTGGATTTAAAAAAAACTGCAATATATTAAAATGGGCGGGGCGGGGTTTAACCACCCGACCCCTCCTCAATAAATTGCCTTATTTACCATTACGCCAAACTACTTTGTTGATAAATCTGTCGGAGAATTTATATAAACCTCATTTGCACAGTGTGCCCAGGCAGCATGGAGGAACTAGGAGTGGGCACAGAAATCGAGGCGATATTTTTTTAATTAATTTATTGTAAGTGGACCATGACTGAGCGAAACTTCTAGGAGGGTGAAATTTTTGCAGTGTCCAAATTGGACGAAATTTATGTCAATTTTACATCTCTCAGCGACATGAACCCGATGGCGCAGTCAGTTTCTTGATCTGAGCAGCCGATTTGCAGAGGCCCTGGAGGAGGAAATCTTGGAGGAATCTAGGGGGAATCTAAAAGATTCCTTGAGCCCCAGATTTTCACTTTCCCAGAATTCAAAAATTTGACAGTCGATTTTGCACTATTCGACGCCACAAATCTGATGGTGTGTTCAGATTTTCCATTTGCTCATTTAATTTTTTGGCCACTTTTCTAAGTGGAGTGCAGGTGTCAACATTCATGTGAGAGCAACCATTTTCATGAGATTCGACGATGTGAGATCGATGGTACGAAAAACTTCAACAGTTTGACATCCTCTTCTTCAGATGGCCCTTGGATGTGAAGGATATGCAGTATGTTCATGTACTTCTTTTATTATGCATTGTGATGCACAGATCCTTGTTTGATGTTTGATGTGGGATCTTGTTTCTTACCCATTTTCATGATTCCTGCTTGATGTAATGCGGAATCATCTGTGTGATGTGCTTGTTGTCATGATTTGTCATGTTTTGTTCGAGATCCCTTTGTCGTCATGTTGATGGGATACTCATGTTGTCGCCATGTATGTTTGCATTGAGATCCCTTTTATGCCATGTTGGCGGGATGATCATCATGCATGAGTTTTGTGTCATGCTGATAGGAGTCCTTTTGATTGAGAGTTCCTATAGTGGAACATCTCTTTGAGCCACTCCTATGTGAGGGCATTTTCCTTGTATGATAGCGACATCACCTCTTATGTACATCATCACTATTGACAGCACTTAATGCAGCAACCTACACCATCTTAACACCGGGGCCCGGAGACATAGTCCCTCCTGGACAAACTCTGTTATCAATG
The DNA here is from genome assembly GCA_031772625.1 of Pinus tabuliformis. NCBI lineage: Eukaryota > Viridiplantae > Streptophyta > Pinopsida > Pinales > Pinaceae > Pinus > Pinus tabuliformis. The sequence continues at coordinate 1,025,334,668 of CM062820.1, read as the reverse complement.
GTTTATGTTTTCATGTGTTGATGATTTTCATGTTCCTTCTTCTTTACAACATGCACATGTATTCATTGATGTTCTTTTAAAAAATGCAATTTAACACATCACGAAAGTAAAAGGTCTTGAAAGGGTCCTTTGTCACAGCCGAACCTGGATCATGCCAACAAAGGATCCAGCTATATCGAGTTGTTAAAGCAGGCCAAATCCTTCACCAGGGACCAGGTTCGACAAAAATTTCCTCACCTCATGGAGGCTCTGCACACAATGGGGACCATTGCTTCCTAAGAGGGGAGGACTAATCTAGGTGGATATTGGTGGCCACCTATCCCTCCATTTGGTTTCCTCTATTTCCTTGTTTCTTTCAGCATTACTATTTTTAGCAGTTTTTCAGGTCTTGAACTTCCGAAGCAGTTTTGACCCCCTAAACGATATTTTTTTGAGGTCCGCAACAGGCCCATAACCATAGCTAGGGGCCTACTACAAATCTTGTAGTACTCAAAGAGGCCTTTCAAACAAGGTATCGTACGCACAAAACGGAGATAATATGACCAAGTTATGACCCAGGGAAGTTGGTTGCCCAACTAACCCCAATGGGGCCAACAAAATCTTGGTGTTACATCTCCTGGGGTTAGGGTTTCGGTTGTTTATGGTTTTCCCTTGTCGTTCAATAATAAATAGGCCCTTGAGCCTCACTGTAACATAGTTCAGAGGCATGTAGATGCCACATCTCTTCTAAGAGATAAGCTACGATCGCTCGAGCTATTTTATTTCCATTGTGTTTGTAAGCATATTTTAGTATTTTGATATTAATGAAATAAAATGTTATTTCTGCTACATTTCTTTGTTTATGGTTATATCTATAATTTGTTGCGTTCCTGTTTAAGTTCGGATCAACTGTGTCAACCCTTAATAGCAACAAGAGTATCTTGAGACTAAACCACCTCAACCCTTAATACCAACAAGGACATCCAGAGACTGAACCACCTCAACCCTTAATATTAACAACAAGGGCCTAGACAATCCCATACATGCCTATCCCATCATATTATTGTAAAATGCATACTCATACATAATGTACAACACAACACATACACCTATACCTGATGTATAACACAACAAATACACCTACACCTGGTGCACAAAATGACACATACACCTACATCCAATGTACAACATGATACATACACCTACACTATAAATGACACATACACTTACACTCGTTTCATAACACGACACATACAACTACACCTGGTGTACAACACTACACATACACCTACACCTAGTGTACAACACAAAACATATAATTACACACCATACAATACTATGAATACACATGTCATGATATAATAACTACACAATACCCATAACAAAGTACCACATGTACATAACACTACATACACAAAGTGCACACAACACCTTATGTACGTAGCACCACTTGCGCAATGTGTACACAACACCACTTGCAAAATGTGCACACAAAACCACATGCACACGATGCCACATGTATAACATGCACACAGTACCATATGTACAGAAAACTGCATATATAACATGTACATAGCACCATATGTACATAGTACCGGTTATACAACATGTACATAGCACCATATGTACACAGTACTGGTTATACAACATGTACACAACACCAGTACTGCACATCTAGAGATCACACACTCTCTACCAAACAACCTTGTTTCTAGTATCTCTCCACTATCCATGCTTATCCCAGCATGCCGCAGATCGCACTGTTATCATTCCGCTGATATATCCCTAAGCATTACAGGCTATAACATAAACAAAAGCATAAGCACATAATATCATATCATATCCACATGATACTAACCTGCTACTGTTCCCATTTGATTCATAATAGCCCAAACTAATTTACCAATGCATCAATGGTTACAATTGGGTCGTGAGCTGAAAGGTTCTATATTTAAAGTTTATTGTTACCTAATTTCCCAAAATGGAGGTTCTATATTTAAAGTTTATTGTTACCTAATTTCCCAAAATGGACCAACCTCGGGCTTGACCCTGTGACCTCCCACCGACAATCCAATGACTTAACCAACATGCTACCAAACTACTTGAAATAGCAAGTGCTAGAAATTTATATTTGAAGTGTAACCTACTACTCCTCCCATTTGATTCATAATAGTCCAAACCAATTTACTTACTAATGCATCAATGGTTACAATTGGGTAGTGAGCTTAAAGGATTTATATTTAAAGTTTACCTAATTTCCCAAAATGGACCAACCTCGGCCTTCACCCTGTGACCTCCCACCAACAGTCTAATAACTTAACCAACATGCTACCAAACTACTTGAAATAACAAGTGCTGGCAATTTATATTTGAAGTGTAAATCTGACCAAAGCCCACAAAATTACCAAGGTCAACGGGTTCAACCATGCAACCTCTTACACCTTGGACTTAACCAACATGGTACCAAACTAATTGAAAAAACAAGTGACCTCAATTTAGCCCACAAAATTACCAAGGTCAATGGGTTCAACCATGCAACCTCTCCCACCTTGGACTTAACCAACATGGTACCAAACTAACCTCTCCCACCTTGGACTTAACCAACATGGTACTAAACTACAAAATTACCAAGGTCAACGGGTTCAACCATGCAACCTCTCCCACCTTGGACTTAACCAACATGATACCAAACTACTTGAAATAACAAAATGGACCAACCTCGGCCTTCACCCTGTGACCTCCCACCAACAGTCTAATAACTTAACCAACATGCTACCAAACTACTTGAAATAACAAGTGCTGGCAATTTATATTTGAAGTGTAAATCTGACCAAAGCCCACAAAATTACCAAGGTCAACGGGTTCAACCATGCAACCTCTTACACCTTGGACTTAACCAACATGGTACCAAACTACTTGAAAAAACAAGTGACCTCAATTTAGCCCACAAAATTACCAAGGTCAATGGGTTCAACCATGCAACCTCTCCCACCTTGGACTTAACCAACATGGTACCAAACTAACCTCTCCCACCTTGGACTTAACCAACATGGTACTAAACTACAAAATTACCAAGGTCAACGGGTTCAACCATGCAACCTCTCCCATCTTGGACTTAACCAACATGATACCAAACTACTTGAAATAACAAGTGCTGGCAATTTATATTTGAAGTGTAAATCTGACCAAGGATATGATTTTATGCAGAGTTTGAAGACCAACAACCAGATAATGGGAAGGTTGGGATTGAACCCAAAACCTTTTGTTCAACAACTTTGTGCTTTACCAATGCACAAGAAAGTGTGTTTTGTAAAATCATTTTATTTTGATAATAAATTTATATAAACCAATGTTTAAAAAAAAACCACGGTAATAGACTTTTTCTATATACCATCGACTTCCATTGAAATTCTAACGTACTTTAAATATGATTGGTAATTATTATATAATATTTTATTACACCATCATCTCAATGACAACCTTTAGTGATAAAGTTGTATATTTTCTTTATAAAAATAATACACTTTTAGTTTAGCCTCCCATCTTAAGCCCGAGAGCATACTTTCGCTTTGATGTCCGACTTCAGGATGATAACAGACTTTTACTTTAATGTCCCATTTACAGACCGCACACATACTTTTACTTTAAATTTCCATTTATAGGCACGCACACGCATTACTTTAGTGTGTCATTTATAGACACTCACATGGAAAAATCAAAGAAAGTCCACGGTCGCGCGGAAGAAACCGAGAATAACCCTTCCTGCAAACAAAAGAACCTTCTGCAAAGAAAAGAACACCGAATATCGAATATCGTTGTAACAGAAGTAAAGCATATCCAATATCATATGGTAGGCTGCCTAGGGTACTCTACTCTCTGCACGTCTCTATATATAGAGACACAGACGGATATTTTATTTTTGGTTTAATTATATTATGAAGATTTGAGTTTCAAATTTTTGTTTCGGATAAATTACATTAAATCATATTAAATAGTTTAAAATGTCCACTAAATCTTTATAATATAATTAATCCAAAAAATAATTATATTATCAATATAAATCATAAAAATCTAAAATCTATTATCAACCATATATCTTGTTTGCATTGCAGAGAGCTGAAATATCAGAGTTAAAAATCTAAAATCTGTTATCAACCATATATCTTGTGTGCATTGCAGAGAGGTGAAATATCAGAGTTTGCGGGGCTGAAGTCTACATCTAGTTGTATCACATATGGAAGACATGTACGGGAGAACAACCTCAGCCTCTTTGATGCGGTTGCCTCACAGGTTGTAGCTAAGGTGAGTCAATACTATTCCCAATCGTATCCACTCATCACAGCTCGCGTCGCCATTCGTATTGCTGATTACTTTTTATCTGGTAACTGAAATAATCAGGCTGGAAACTCGGGAGCCGTGAGAGGAGAAACCGTTGCAAAGATGAAAGTCGCTATCAACGGATTCGGACGCATTGGCCACAAGCGCTCGCCCCTTGAAATCGTCGCCATCAATGATATTACTGGTGTTGAAAATGTAGGTTATAATAGGGGAGGGGAGGTGGTTCATATATATATATATATATATATATTCCAGATGTTTAGATGCCATTTCTTTTCCATATTTATGAAACTGAGTGTATAGTTTTACTTTGAATTTATGAAACTGGGTAAATTTGATGCTGATGTGGAGGGCGTATTTAAAGCTGATGTGAATGGGTACAGAAGCATGCACGTGGGTGGGAAACAAATCTATGTTCTTTCTGAGAAAGACCCCTCGCAATTGCCATGGTCGAACCTCGGTGTTGACCTTGTCATCGAGGTAGGAGCATATATATTTTGAAATACATATATATATATATGCTTGGAATACTTAGTAACTATAGTTGACAAAGATATGGTTGAGCTTCAATTAATGCAATCGAATGATGCCGGCGACTGGAACGTTTACAGAGAGAACCCTAGCTGAGAAGCACATTGGAGCGGGGGCTAAAAAGGTGATCATTACAGCACCTGGGAGGGGCGACGATATTCCCACGCATGTTGTGGGAATCAATGACAGCGAATACTCTCACCACGAGCACAACATCATTAGGTTAAAAAAGCAAACCATCCTTTCATTCCTTTCTCAGAGGCATGTCACTTTCATCAATCTTTATAATCTTTTGACCATTGAGTTTTACCAGGGCAAAACGGAGAAAGATCTCCAGGTGGCCCGAACGTGTTCCAATAATATTCGTCATAGATAGTTCCGATTCAAATTTTAGTTGTGTAGAATTATTTTGTGCGTGTGTTAAAGAAGATATTTGATTTCTGGTTTCTCACCAAAATCTTTTCTCTTTTCCAATCCTTACAAACACTAAATGATAATAATAGGAATCCTTACTTGATTTTGACATAACATAACTTCCGTTTTGCAGTAATGGATCTGGCATAGTAAATTGCCTTGCTCCATTAATCAAAATACTGAACGACGAGTTCGTTGGTAAGTAATTGCTTCCTGATTTATGGTATTTGTTTTAGGAGATTAATTCTGTTAAGGGCTTAATAGATCTATCTAAGTGCTTAATTGATTAAAACAAGAACAAAATCGGCCCAGCTATATTGCAGGTATTCATTGAAATTTTGCATGGTTATAATTGTAGGTCGTGGAAATCGGTCGAAGTGACCAATATAACATAAGAATGGTGTCATCTCGATGTTGCAGGTATAGCGAAAGGGAGTGTGACTGCAACACTTCCATACACCAGCGATCAGGTGATTGGATCGTGTAAAACTTTTTGAATTGATGGATTCCACAGTTCTTCATCACATTTTAATAAATCTAGTTCCACTAAATTGATGTTATTAACGTTAATAAGAAATTCGAACCAGACAACTCTTATTGTTTCATATGATTAGATGAATGGTTATGGAAAGGATTCATTTAAATTTGGGTGAATCAATGCAGAGTCTGTTGGATGCAATACACTGTGACAAGAGAAGAGCAAGGGGGGCAGCGCTAAACATAGTTCCAACAAACATCGATATATCCATTAATACACTCTCTCGAGTGCTGCCCAGCACTATCAATCTCAACGACAAGTTCAACGGCATTGCTATGCGCGTGCCCAACCCCAACGTTTCTGTGGTGGACTTGGTGGTCAACGTGGGGAATAAGGGGTTCACCGTAGATGATGTGAAGAAAGCCTTCAAGAAAGCTGCTTCGGATGGACCCCTCCAAGGTATTGTTGCAGTGTGTGACAATCCCTTGGTGTCCGTGGACTTTCTCTGTTGCCACGCTTCGGCAACTGTAGATACAACACTCACCATGGTCATGGGAGAGGACATGATCAAAGTGGTCGCTTGGTTTGACAATGAATGGGCTTACAGGTATTCATCTCATAACACAAATATTATGGATTTAGCAGCAGTGTATTAAATAAATATTGCTCATTTATCATTTTAAACAACTGAAAGTTTCAAACAGGTCAAGAATTAAACCATTGGATGTATACACAAACATATATATATATATATATATATATATATATATATATATAGATAATCTGTTATGCATTGCCTTCTCAGTCTATTTTATTTACCCAACTTTTAGATAAATGGTTATTTAACTTCGATTATTTGTTTGGTTTTGATTGTAATAAACAGCCAAAGAGTTGTAGAGTTTGCACACACGGTGCATGCAAAATATGCAGCGACCTTGGGCAAAGTTCTTGTTCTTGAGGTAGAGGAAATGTGCAGGGTCGATATAGAGGACGTTGAATGCAAAATATACGACATCTAACTCTAGCGTTGGCTACTCCCTCTTTCGACCCTCCCTGTAAGGCCCTCGCAATTCGGGCAGGTGCACGACGAGCGAGCGCCCCTTCATATGGTGGTTGGGCAGTGGGCACGACCCGGGCGGGCGCCCTTGCACGGTGGATGGGCGGCCCGACGAGTTGATGTGCGACGGGCACGACGAGCCGAGGCGCAGGTGCGGTCACCAAAGCTGGTGGATAGGCACGACGAACCATAGTGCGGTCACCCGAGTTGGCGGATAGGCATGGCGAACCGAGGTGCGGTCACCCGAGCTGACAAGCAGGCGGCGAGTTGGTATGTGGGTGCGGCCACCCGACGAGCCGATAAACGGGCGACCCGTGGGCGACCCGCGCACGATGGGCGGGCGACCCGTGGGCGACCCGCGCCCGATGGACGGACGACCCGAGCAACAGACATGGCGATGGCGGTTATGTGGAACGCGGGCATGGTTCGACATAGGCGGGCGCGACTTAACGAAGGCGGACCTGGTTCAACAGCAGCGGGCACGCAGGTGCGAAGGAAGGGCGACCCGGGCGGGCGCCCCTTCACATGACGGGCGGCAGCAACGCGACGAACAGCGGGCGGACTGCGGTTATGTTGCGACGATAATGTGCGACATTTCAGAAGCGACGAAGGGAAACACTTGAAATAAAATTAAGTGCTGAAAATGGCTTATATGCGTTGTCAAATGGAGTGAGGCCGACATGTTATTATGTATGTTGCGGGCGTATGTGGTGAAGCCTTAAGGCTAGACACCCTTCCATAAACCCACAATGGAGTACGTATAAACATAAAAGCTTGGGCTCATTTGGAGCAACGAATAAACACATAAACATATTATATGGAGACTTGTACAGATATATGTGTGTGGTTAATTAAATAAAATATAATATAATAATAATATATACGTGGGCATGTATGTGAAATAGTGGGGTCGGCCATGAGTGGTGCACCCCCCTTAAAACACATGGAGAAGAGCGTATATATGATGGAGGATGGAGCTTCATTTCTCCATCGAACTTCACTGGCTCTCCTTCGCATAAGGACAAGAGGAAAGTGCGAAATTCTTGAGATATGCGCATATCTCATGCGCATGAAGGTTAAGGAGATCTCGCATATCTTAAGATTGGGTTATGTGAAGTGTTATCTCGGTTGAGGAGGATTTGTACACGGGATTTGTGTAGAATTGTATGAGCGTCTTGGTGACCCGTGTGGGTACCCGCTCTTGGGTAAAGGTGCACAAATGTGTATGTAAAAGGCTGTCTTGCCGTGGTTGTAATATTTTCTAAGTGTTGGCCTTGGACTTTGCCAGGCACACTTGTATGATGTATTATTGAAATCTTTCATAATATATTATTATCGGGTGGACTTGTTCGGGAGTTGCCCCTCCCTCTATAATTGTGTGCAATTGTTATGTTCTTGGTTTAATTGCATATTGGTTATGAACGTGTATGAAGATTAATGCATTTTACTTAATTGAGAAAGATGAATTAAGTATGTTAATGTGGAGAGGCGTAGTCCATGTGCATGAGTATTGTTAAAAAGAAAGTGCAGGGTGGTGCCGCACCTCGCAGACACGGTTGGAAGACTACTGTAGGCCTGGGGGTGTGACAGGTGGTATCAGAGCAAGGGTTGCTCGTGGAAACTTGAACAAGGTTCAGGTGTTGAAGCATATCAGAGCTCTATCTAGAGCTGGTGAGCAGGGTTGCTCGTGAAGATCTCAAGACTCGGTTTGAGCAGGGTTGCTCGTGATGAAGGTTATGGAGAACAGGTTGGGTTACATAGACTTGATGGTTTGTGGTAAAACCATTCAAGCCCTGGTAGACACGAATGTTGTACATAACTTTGTGACTACACGGTTAGCAAAAGAGACGGGGCTGACATCTATTATGAAGGTCGAGACAGTGGACTCCAGAGCTAAGGTGGTCGGGTTGGTACACGATGTACCTATACAGATAGAAGAATGGAGAGGTCAGTTAGACTTCATAGTGATGAAGTTGAATGGCTTCGACATGATACTTGGGCGGGATTTCTTGAAGGGCATCAATGCTGTTGTTGTCCCCCTCTGTGATGAAGGATGGACTTGAGGATGATCAGGCCGACCCAGGATCGTGCAGTTTGTCAACATATATGGATGGGGTCACTCACATGGAGGAGCCTCATGATAATGAAGTAAGTATTGACGCTTATGTTTCATTTGGGCATTTGGTAGATGGACCATGTGTAGTGAAGGGAAAAATCAGTTTGCCTATGCTATGGAGGATCTTGCCATGGATGACTATGATGGAACCTTGTATGGAGAAGCAAGGATTGTCGACTATTGCAGGACTTGTTGGGGCTACTTGTGACCTTATGGTTGAAGGTGCAAAGGCCCGTGACAAGGGTGGAACTTGATGATCGTTGTGGATGAGTGGGTCATGCTTTAGCCACTTTGGCTAAGTGCTCGGCATGACTCATGGACAGTTTGAAGGGCACACTTTTGGGTGGACTTCTCATGGCCGAGACCAAGAGATAGTCTTGATGGACACCTTGGTAGAGAAGCTGTGATGGAAGGGACTCGTGATGATGATGCTTAGATGAACTTCTCATGGCCGAGACCAAGAGATAGTCTTGGTGGACCTTTGGTGGAGGAGCTCATGATGACATGAGATCGTTGTGACTTTTGGGAGACTTCATACATGGTGGACTTAGAGGATTCGATGCATTGAGGAGCCGAGGTCAGGAGACTTTGATGCAGTATGGGATGCATACTTCCAAAGTACATGTATGGGCATGGCTTGGAAGGGTGACTTGATGTGGAGGATCGATATGAGACACTTTGGAGCGATGGAGTTACGATGATGATGCCTTGGTGGACGTACTTGGGCATGGGTTGAGCCGAGACTCAACTACTTTACGCACATGATGATGTTGGGATAGATGTGGCTGATCACTTGTAGCACATTGACACCAACACACCGTGGACAGCATGTTGTAGATGAGGTGGATGGAGTTCCATGGACCTGAGCATGGATTATGGAGGTTGATTCTTGATGAGTCGAGGATGTGACAGACGCCTTGAGGAACGACTGATGGTGACATGAGGATGTGCATTAGCTACCCAACTAGTTCAGATATGAGGGTCGACAGTGTACAAAGATGTGTTGGCATTTGTTGGAGTATCATGGCAGCAGTTCACATGAGGACGACACATGGTGGTTGATCATCATGGATTGAGATGACTTCCTGTTGATGTTGATCTTGGTGGAGAGCTACCGAGATGGTATGTTGTCGAGGACGACAACGATTTCAGGTGGAGGAGAATGTAAGGCCCTCGCAATTCGGGCAGGTGCACGACGAGTGAGCGACCCTTCACATGGCGGTTGGGCAGTGGGCACGACCCAGGCGGGCGGCCCGACGAGTTGATGTGCGACGGGCACGATGAGCCGAGGCGCAGGTGTGGTCACCAAAGCTGGCGGATAGGCACGACGAACCAAGGTGCGGTCACCCGAGCTGGCAGATAGGCATGGCGACCCGAGGTGCGGTCACCCGAGCTGACAAGCAGGCGGCGAGTTGGTATGCGGGTGCGGCCACCCGACGAGCCGATAAACGGGCGACCCGTGGGCAACCCACGCACGATGGGCGGGTGACCCGTGGGCGACCCGCGCCCGATGGACGGACGACCCGAGCAACAGACATGGCGATGGCGGTTATGTGGAACACGGGCACGGTTCGACATAGGCGGGCGCGACTTAACGAAGGCGGACGCGGTTCAACAGCAGCGGGCGGGCGCCCCTTCACACGACGGGCGGCAGCAACGCGACGAATAGCGGGCGGACTGCGGTTATGTTGCGACGACAATGTGCGACATTTCAGAAGCGACAAAGGGAAACACTTGAAATAAAATTAAGTGTTGAAAATGGCTTATATGCGTTGTCAAATGGAGTGAGGCTGACATGTTATTATGTATGTTGCGGGCGTATGTGGTGAAGCCTTAAAGCTAGACATCCTTCCATAAACCCACAATGGAGTACGTATAAACATAAAAGCTTGGGCTCATTTGGAGCAACGAATAAACACATAAACATATATTATATGGAGACTTGTACACATATATATATATGTGTGGTTAATTAAATAAAATAAAATATAATAATATATATACGTGGGCATGTATGTGAAATAGTGGGGTCGGCCATGAGTGGTGCACCCCCCCTTAAAACACATGGAGAAGAGCGTATATATGATGGAGGATGGAGCTTCATTTCTCCATCGAACTTCACTTGCTCTCCTTCGCATAAGGACAAGAGGAAAGTGCGAAATTCTTGAGATATGCGCATATCTCATGCGCATGAAGGTTAAGGAGATCTCACATATCTTAAGGCTTGGTTATGTGAAGTATTGCCTCGGTTGAGGAAGATTTGTACACGGGATTTGGGTAGGATTGTATGAGCGTCTTGGTGACCCGTGTGGGTACCCGCTCTTTGGCAAAGGTGCACAAATGTGTATGTAAAAGGCTGTCTTGCAGTGGTTGTAATATTTTCTAAGTGTTGGCCTTGGACTTTGCCAGGCACACTTGTATGATGTATTATTGAAATCTTTCATAATATATTATTATCGGGCGGACTTGTTCGGGAGTTGCCCCTTCCTCTATAATTGTGTGCAATTGTTATGTTCTTGGTTTAATTGCATATTGGTTATGAACGTGTATGAAGATTAATGCATTTTACTTAATTAAGAAAGCTGAATTAAGTATGTTAATGTGGAGAGGCGTAGTCCATGTGCATGAGTATTGTTAAAAAGAAAGTGCAGGGTGGTGCCGCACCTCGCCAGACACGGTTGAAAGACTACCGTAGGCCTGGGGGCATGACACTCCCCTTCCATATCTTTTAGTCACAGTGCAAAATAAAAAAGAAAGAGGAAGAAAATAAAATAAATTTATGTTTTCGTGTTGTTTCGGTGTGATGTTAAAGATATTTGTAATACTCCTTCCTCTCCATTGTTGTTAATGTTCCCTCATATTTGTAGTTACTCTGCGAAATTAGAAATAAGTGCATGTGGGAGGAAAGAAAAAACCGGTAACAAAGTTGTTATTTGAAGTGCCAGTTTATTCTGAGATTTTCTACACCCTTGGATCGTTTTAGTTTTATGGTTTTGATACAGTCGAAAGACATGTTTGATGCTCCTCTCCATTGTCACGCAGCGTTGATATAGGCTTATAATAATATATTTTCATATAAATAATACATTTATTATTTAAAAATCTGAACACATTATCAAGGATGGTATTATGACTGTTTAATGTAAAACCTTATTTCAAATATCCGCAATTAATAGATGGATGACTTTGATAGGCAAGATTATGGCGTGTAAGATTTTAATTTTCAATTTAATTAAAATTAAATATAAAAAATATTTTGATTGGTATTGATAAATTATGTGGTATTTTTTAATAAAAAATACTGATGCACTAAAAATATCTATAATAAAATGAGGTGAATTTTTATTATTAAAAATATTTTTAATTATATATATATATATAATTCACATATTAATTCTTTTATAATTAATAAAAATAAAAATAATTTAAAATAAAACTATAATTTAGTTAGTATTTATGGTTTTTTTAAATTTTGGCAATATGGAATATATAGTGAAATAAGTGTTTTAATGCTTATTATAAATTGATGTTTATGAAATCATTTAATTAATATGATTGTGCTATTATATATTTAAATTTAAAATAGAATATTTTTAATTATTTCTTTTATTATATTGTTGTTTTTTTATTTTTTATTTTTATTATTATTATAGTAAGAGTGAGTATATAGATTATATTAAAAATCAACACCTCAATGGGGCAAGCACATCAATAGTACATCAAGAGATTGTTTTTCCCTCACAAAATTCTAGAAAGGCTAAAAACCAATGTCCTCCCAATAAGAACATGGGGCCAAAGGCCGAAAACTAAATCTTCAAATGTTTATTCCTAAAGAAAATGCTTATAGAAAATGTAGAAACAAGGCATTTCTACAAATTGCTAGGCGATGGTCCACAACTGGATTGATGAAGCAAGATAGGGCTCAGAACCCAAGTTCTCTATACTATGATATTTCTTGCTTCTTATGACTGGTGGGGAAGAAAATTGATTTGTAAGCACATCTAAATAGGAAGGGGGAGAAGAAGAGGTTCTATATTTCTTCTCGAACACCTTACCAACCTCTTCATCATTCAATGTAGGAGGAACCTGTTGTAGCTGCTACAACACCCTCCAAAATTTTGGCTTACACTTAGTTTCGAAGCCTTCCTTGGTCTTATATATTGTTGTTGCAAACACTAGAGCTCATTTCATGAGCTTTCTTGTAGTGCTTTGGTCCCCTTTTCATGTTGGGCTAACTATTATGTTTTGGCATGTTTTTCTGTCGTGCAATGTTAGCAAGTCTATTTTAATGCTTTCAAAGGTTGGTGTTTGTGTATATGAGGTGTCCTAACAATGTAAAAATATGTCGCATTCATACATAAATTCTTGAGCGCTATCGCACAAGTGTCGTCACTGTCATCCTAAATATCTTAAGTGTCGCACTTGTTGTATCTTGTCATGAGGCAGTCATATAAAAGAAAATGATTTGTTCATGTGTTCTGATGATCTATGTTGTTGTGTCATCAAAGTATGCTAAGTGTGTGATCACAGTCAAGGTTCATCATAGTTCATTACCTATCCCACACTTAGCCATTTTCGGAAAACCTTCCTGACCGAGCAACTTAGCTTCACCGGGCCCCAACTAAATTGCACACTGTGCAGTCTCAACCCTCTAAGTTGTGACTTTTATGCTTGAAACTACGCAATGCGTAGTCCCTGTCCCCCAGGACTATTTCTTTGTGCAATTCTTGTAACCAGCTCCCCACCTTGACCCCTAGAATTGCATAGTTATGTCCCACGGACTGGCATGAACTGCGCATTTTGCATCTTCAACCCTCAAGCTTTTCCCTTGGCTGCTGGAATTGCACAATGCGCAGAATCCCAACCTCTCTTGACATCCAAAACTGTGTAGTTGGATTTTCTAGTGTCCTTTCCCTTAGCTTGAATCCACTACCTTAGAAACTGCGTAGTCTTGTCCTTCAAGCCTCCTTGAGCTGCGCACTGTGTAGTCTCAAAGCTCAAGCTCTTCCTCCTGATTGTTGGAACTGCACAATGTACATCCACTGAGCAATAGTGACTTAACATTACCACATCCTCAACATGATTGTGATATTAGATACTAAAAGGATCTCTGAAAATAAGATATGCCTCAAAATCCTTTGTACAACATGAATATAGTCACTAGTACAAAAATAATGTCGAAACTTAGAAACCATTATGCTTGCATATTAATGCCTTGGACTAGTAGTATGGAAAGGTAAAAAATATTTCCTTTGTCCTCCATTATTGGATCCTCATTTTTTTCGACAATATACACATTGCACTGAGGATCTACACTAATGCAATGGATTTTATTATTAACGGTGTCCTTAAACGAGTGGCCCTTAGATATCGAGGGTATGGCCTTTCCTCATCCTCCATAAAGTTGCAAAACTAGATATAACATTGAATTCATACTAATACCATAATCTAGAAGCAAACAAGGGTCATTTTATGACTTACCAACATATAGAAGGAACTATTGGGTCATTGATATCCCCAAATTTAATATAATGTAAGCTTAATGGAGGAAACATGTTCCAATGACTTAAATGGAAAATTGATTGTGTTACCCTGATATGATTACATTAATATTTTAAAAATCCTCATGTTTTCTTTAGGTATTTTGTCAAACCCTTGTCTTGAAGCTTCAATTCTTTGGTACTAAGAAAATAGGTTAACACATGGTTTCCTCAAAATTGATATTGCTCAAAATTGATGTTGACAATAGGAGTAGCATAATGGTTATCCTATATGAAATCATCAAGCATCCTAGACCCTACAATATATGCTGTCAGGAAGGCCATAATTCATGTAAATATTTGGTCAAACACTATTTTGACAACATCATTATTGTGGTACCTAGCATACTTATTGACCAATTTATCATCCAACTATAGACAAGTAGATAGAGAGGTATCACCATAGCTGTTAATAAAATTTCCAAACATCTTGGAATAAAACTCGTATCTTGCATATGTATGGGTGTAGTAAAACACTACTCAATTGAAACATTAGAACCCACATAAATTAGAGTTGTTAATGGTTTTCCATTTACCATCTAGAAACATTGTAGCACAACTTTTACAGATTTATTTTGGCTCAACCAAATTATTTTATTTCCTTTGTCTCTCCTAATATCCATTCCTAGGATACATTTTACAACCTCCAATTTCTTATTTTAAAATTGTGTTAAAAGACAAGACTTTAAATCAGAAATCACATCCTTATTATTAACAAATAATAACATATCATCAACATATAGAGTGATAATAGGAAAACAACCACTTTCATTTTTGTAATACACACAATGATTTGATTTGAACCTTAGAAAGCTAACCTCAACACAAAGGAATCAAAATTTTGTACCACATTCTAGGATACTATTTGAGACCATATAAATACTATTCTAACTTGCAAACTAATGACTATTTACTTATTTCAATATAGTTCTCTAGTTGTGTCATGATGATCTCCTCCTTTAAGTAACCATGAATGAATGCAATTTTCATATCCATTTGTTCTATCTCTAAATCAAGGATTTATGCAACAAATAATAGAAAACTAATAGATGTTAACTTAATATTACTTGGGAATATCTCACCAAAATGTATTCCCTCAACTTTGGGAGTATCCTTTTGCAACCAAACTTACTTTATGCTTTTCAACAATGCCATCCAAACTGATCTTATTCTTGAAAACCCATTTACATCTAATGTGTTTTCTTCCATCAAGCAATGGGACTAAGTCTCGTGTATCATTTTTTTCCTGCATCCATTTCCTCATCCATGGCTACTCTCTACAACTCCTCATCTTCCATCTCCATTTTCTCTTTCATAGTTATAGGCTCATTAATGTTATTACATAAAGAAAATATATATCAAAATTAAGAATGGCTATAATTATACTATCGTAATTGTCTTCTTTTCCAGGTGGACCTCCTCTAAGTTTGAGGTGTAGTTTCTTCCTCCTCTTTTGGACTCTTTGAACCTTCCTACTCATCTTGTCCTTCACTAACTTCTTGTTCAATTTCCAGTTAAACTCAACCTTCTTGTTCTTTGATGGTAGTTGAACCACTAAATTCTTCTCATCCTCTTTTGGTTGCTCAACTATGGGAGAAGGGACCACTTCTCCAAAAATGACATTTTTCTATACAACAATTTTCTAACCAAAGGATCCCAAAGCTTGTACCCTTTCACACCAATACCATAGCCATTGAAGACACATTTCACTGTGTTTTTATCCAATTTATATTGTTTCTCCTTAGCTACAAGAGAATAGGCCTCACAAGAAAAGACAAAAGATGTTGAAGATAGTGTTTCTTTCCCATCGAAGCATCCATATGGCTCTTATCCACATTAGCTAATGTGGGAGAACTATTAATAAAGTAACATGCAATCAAAAATGCTTCAACCAAAAACTTCTTCTCCAGGACAAATCCATTAAGCATACTCGTTGCTCTCTCCAACAACTTCTATTGATTTGTTTTGCAACTCAATTTTTCTAAGGTTTACATGAAGTTGTCTTATGTATTTCAATGCCACTCTCCTTGAAATAATGATCAAACTCTACAGAACAAAGTTCATCGCCATTAGCAGTCCTCAACACGTTAATCTTCATACATATTTTAGTTTCCAACAAATATTTAAGTTCCTTAAATTGACTAAAAACCTCATATTTAGTTCTAAGGAAGTATACATGTGTCCATTTAGAATAATCATCAACAAATGACACATAATATAAAGCCTTAGAAAACTGAAGGAAATTTAACTAGAATAAAACATTAAAATGAATTAAGTGCAATAACACATAAGATTTATGAGAACTAGAATAAAACTAAAAGTGGTTATGTTTTACATATATACAATGCCTGGCAGAAATCAAATTCAAAATAATAATCATTCAATCCATCAATAATATTTTTCTTTCAAGGACCATGGAACATTCTCACTTATATAACCAATATGTTTCATGATAACATTGTCTTCTTTGGAATTAATTTGATTTCTAAATTAAGAATTTTCTTAGGAGGTTTTGATTGTAAAAAAGTAGATCCTATAGATTTATTTGCTACAAAAAAATTACTCTTAATAGTGCATTCATTAAGATGAAACAATCTATCCACATGAACATCCTTAGTGAATACGATAGCTCCATGAATTATTTTTCACCCTTTGTTAGAGAAAACAATTTTCACACCTACATCATTAAGTGTTCTTATTGATACCTATATTTCATGTTAAATACAAAAAAGTGCATAACTCTATTGATCCCCTTCACTTTGCCATCATGGAATCTAATGAAGACTTTACCACATCCAACTGTGCTGATAGGAGAGTCATTAATAATGTATACAAATTTGACATCATGTTTTTCATATGCTCAAAACCAATATTGATGAGAATTCGTATCAAAGGAAGTTCTAGACTTTATCGCCCATTCAATATGGCATGCACAAGTTGCCAAAGTTGTAAAAAATACATCTTCATCATCTTATTGAGAATATTTTCTTGAATCATTATCAAAATCATTATTTTTCTTTATCTTATCCTTCTTTTCTTCTTTGTAGTCCCTTTTAAAGTGACAAAATTGGTTGCAATTCCAACATTTTTCCTTTGAATTTCTATGAGACTTTCATCTCCCACATAATTTGGATATACTCCTTTCTCTTCTTTCCTTTATCCTTTTATCTTCAATGAATGGTGATCCAGGAGGATCTCTAAAACAAATTGAAATTGATGGAAACAATTTGTAATGTAAATGTACTCTTATCAAAGAGCTTCTCGAAATATTTCCAATTATGCTAAATAGAGTTACAATAGTGTCATAAGAGAAAGTTATGGCCTGCTGAAGCCCTAGAAAAACATGAAATAAAGATGTGCATGTGGGACACATGGAATCACTAGGAGATGTCATGTTTATGTACCGACATTGTATGGATGCTGATACGGAAATATGATAGGATGACATGTGGAAGTATGATATTGAGGTGGACTGTACAGATATTGACATGACAGTACATATGGTGATGATGTGGAAATTTTGATCTAGGTGGATACTGGTGGCCACCCACCTATTCCACATAGACCCCCTAATCAATTTCATCTGTTTCCTGGTTCATTTTAGCATTTACTATTTTTAGCAGTTTTTCAAGTCCTAAACTTCTGGAGTAGTTTTGACCCCCTAAATGATGTTTTTTTGGGGTCTGTGGCGAAACCTGTAGTACTCGGTGAGACCTTTCCAAAAAAGTATTGTACATGCCAAACGAAGATAATTTGACCAAGTTACGACCTCAGGAAGTGGACTGCCCCACTAACCCCAACAGGGCCCACAAAATCTTGGTGTTACATCTCCCGAGGTTAGGGTTTTGGTTGTTTAGGGTTTTCTCATTTTTTCCAATAATAAATAGGCCCTTGAGCCTCATTGTAACTTAGTTCAGAGGCATGTAGCTGCCACATCTCTTCTTAGACATAAGCTACCATCTCCTGAGCTATCTTATTTCCATTCTGTTTGTAAGCATAGTTTAGTATTTTTCTATTAATGAAATGAACTGTTTTTCTACTGCATCTTTGTGTTTATGATTATATCTCTAAGTTGTTGCATTCCTGTATAAGTTTAGATTAGTGGTATTAGAGCAGTCTTCTCTTTCTTTGTTTTTCTTTGCATGTCCCCAATGAGGTCAAGGTATAAGGAGTTAGGGCTTGATCTAGTTGAACTATTGCAAGATCAACCTTGCAAAACCCGACGACCTCCCATGGTGGAAGTAAAGAAAGATGAGGGGTAGGAGATCCTTTCAAAATGTTGCTCGAGGAAGCCCTCGAGCGATAGAGGGACCCGATGATGGATAACTTTTCCCAGATCCTTCGAGGGCTACCCACAGGCGATGCATCTTCATCCAAAAGCCACTCTGGAGGCACCAGTCCTTTTAAGGTACAATTTAACTTTGATATTCCCATATTTGAAGGCTTGATAGATGTAGACACCGTAGATAAATGGTTAAATCTATTGGAAGGATATTTTTAAGTTCACAACTTTTCCAATCGGGAAAAGATTACTTTTGCACTTCTCAAAGTTGCCCCACATGTCAAGGACTAGTGGGAAACCTACTGTGAACAAAAGGATGAGGGTGAACCCTTGTTGTTTTCAGCCGCACCCACTTGGCATTCTTTCTGAGACGCCATCAAGGAACAATATTACCCTATCAAGAGCTATGAAGACAAATACATAAAGTGGACCATGCTACGATGGGGAAGGGACCAAGATGTGCTAGAGTTAACAAATATTTTCCATACCCTTTGCACAGAGCTGGGTATCAAGGATACTGAGCAGCATTTGGTGCTCAAGTACTGCAACTATCTACATAAGTACATCCAGGATGAGATGGAGTTCCTGGACATTTCCTCGCTTGACACAGCGTATCGATACACTGTCAAGATTGAGTAGAAGTTTAGAAAAAATAAGCGGGACTTTGGATCTACAAATCTAAAGCATGGAAAATGTGCCCACAAACCATAGAACAAAGGACCAAGCCAAGGCAGGGCTACCCATGACATTCCACCAAAGCCGTAAGCAAAGAACAATGCCACGAAGACAAAGGACACGGGAAAATGGTCTGAGTTCCATAAGAGCTCCACTCACAATACAAGTGGGTGTCGTGCCAAGTAGTCATTGGTGGCCAAGCTAAAGGATTCTGAATAAGACAAAAATTTCGACTCTAAATCAAAACTCCATAAGAGAAATGACAAAGGGAAACAGATCACTGATGTGGAGCCCAGTGCCACTGTGACCACCACAAAGATCCAAAAGATTGAGCCTGAAGATCCAAAGGAGGGGGAACGCCTCTTCCAATCACAGATGTGGGTGAATGTTTCTCTGTTGCAGTTCATTATTGATAGTGGGAGCCAGAAGAACCTCATTTCAGTAGAGGTCGTGAAGTGGTTGGGCCTAAAGACTACAACACATACATAGTCGTACACTATCAGATGGCTTCACCAAGGACGAGATCTTCGCGTCAGCCAACAATGTCACCTTCCCTATAGCATCAAGCCCTTCACAAATGAGGTACTGTGTGATGTTGCTCCTCTTGAAGCTTGTGATGTATTGTTAGGAAAACCATACTTCGGTAAGCGACATGCTGTATATGAGTCTAGACCTCGCTCTATGATTATTACTTTGGCTAATAAGTTGTACAGGATACTGGAGGTAGCCCCGCCTACCGCCATCTCTTTAATCACTGCAAAGCAATGCAGTGAGATCATTTCCTAGACCAGGAAATTTGTTTTCCTTATGATTCGCCCCTAGGGCAAGAAGAAGGTTATGGCCATGGAATCTAGGCAGGGCTCCTTTGCATAGCAACAATAGATGGACAAGGTCATGGAGGAGTACAAGGATTCTTTTCCTCACCCACAGGGGTACCTCTGCATTGTCACGTCAAGCATTCCATCGATCTGAGCTCGAGCATCAATGCTCAATGGACTGATCTATCGATGCTCTGTTATGGAGAATGATGAGATCAAGAGGTCGATTCAGGAACTATTGTAGAAAGGGCACATCAGGCCAATCTCGCAACCTTATGGGAGCCTGATTGTATTGGTACAGAAGAAGGATGGGACTTGGAGGCTCTGTATTGACTATCGGGTGCTGAACAAGATCACTATCCAAAATAGGTACCTGATCTCGCGGATTAATGACCTTCTGGACTAAATTAAAGGGGCAAAATATTTTAGCAAGATTGACTTGAATTCAGGTTATCACAAGGTGCTTATCGAACCCTCCGATGTGTGGAAGGTTGCCTTCAAATCCAAGGAGGGCCTTTTCGAATGGTTGGTCATGTCGTTCAGATTGACGAATTGATCCAGGTGGATATTGGTGGCCACCTGCCAAGTCCACCTGGACCCCCACCATTGTCTTTCTCAGCATTTTCAGTTTCCTTAATTGTAGCACAACTTACTATTTTTAGCAGTTTTTTGGGTCCTGAACTTCCGGAGCCGTTTTGAGGCCCTAAACGACGTTTTTTGGGGAATCCAGGGGCGACATGGGTCCATGGGATGGACCGATGTGGCCCGTTCCAACAATGATAGTGCTCGGATAGATCTTTCTAATGAGATATTGTACGCGTCAAACGGAGATCATATGCCAAAGTTACGACCCCGGGAATTTGATGTACCAATTTACCCCCAAACGGGGCCCACAGTTTGGCGTTTCATCTCCTAGGGTTAGGTTTTGGAATGTTAAGGGTTTTCCATTGTTTCTCAACAATAAATAGGCCTTCGAGCCTCATTGTAACACAGTTCAGAGGCATGTAGCCATCACATCTCTTCTCAGAGATAAGCTACCATCGCCCTAGCTGGTTTATTTCCATTTCTGGTTGTAAGCATTTTCAGTATTTCCCATTAATGAAATGAAGTATTATTTCCGCTGCATCTTTGTGTATATGGTTATCTCTGTAATTTTTTGCGTTCCTGTTTAAATCCAGATCAGTGGTATCAGAGCGGTCTGCTTTTTCTTTGTTTTTCTTTGCATGTCCCCAACAAGGTCGGGATATAAGGAGTTAGGGCTTGAACTGGTTGAACCTTTGCAAGACCAGCCGCGCAAATCCCGACGGCCTCCCGTGGCGGACGAGAAGAAAGACGAGGGGGTAGGAGATCCCATCAAAATCTTGCTCGAAGA
This sequence comes from Pinus tabuliformis, assembly GCA_031772625.1. NCBI lineage: Eukaryota > Viridiplantae > Streptophyta > Pinopsida > Pinales > Pinaceae > Pinus > Pinus tabuliformis. Next base: position 1,025,313,068 of record CM062820.1, on the reverse strand, counting down.
AGCCCTCGAGCGACAACGGAACACGATGATGGACAGCTTTGCCCAGATCCTTCAGCGGCTACCCAGAAGCAACGCATCAGTTTCCAGCAGCTACTCTGGAAACGCCACACCCTTTAAGGTACAAGTTAATTTTGAAATCCCCATATTCGAGGGTCAGATAGACGCAGATGCAGTAGATAAATGGTTAAATCTGCTAGAGGGTTATTTTTCTGTTCATGAATTTTCGAGTCGGGAAAAGATTGTTTTTGCTCTTCTCAAAGCAGCCCCCCATGTCAAGGACTGGTGGGAAACCTACTGCGAGCAGAAGGATGAAAGTACTGGCTCACTATTTTCAGCCGTACCCACCTGGGATTCATTCCGGGATGCCATCAAGGAGCAGTACTACCCTGTCGGAAGCTATGAGGATGAATACATAAAGTGGACCACGCTGCAGCAGGGAAGGGACCAAGACGTGCCGGAGTTCACCAATATTTTCCATACCCTTCGCACAAAGTTGGGTATCAAGGATTCGGAGCAACATTTGATACTCAAATACCGTGGCTGCCTGCACAAGTACATCCAGGAAGAAATACAATTCCTAAACATCCCCTCGCTCGGCGCAGCATACTGATATGCCGTCAAGGTCGAGCAAAAGTTTAAACAAAAGAAGCGAGACTTTGGATCTGCGAATCCAAAGCAGGGGAAAGGTGCCCCTAAACTGCAGAACAAAGGAAAAAGCTAAGGCGGGACAGCCCAAGGCAACCAGCCGAAGCTACAAGCAAAGAATAGCGCCGCGAAGCCGAGAAAGGACACTGGAAAATGGTGCGAGTTCCATAAGAGCTCCACTCACAACACAAGTGAGTGTCGGGCCAAGCAGTCACTGGTGGCTGAGCTAAAGGTTTCAGAATCAGATGCATGTTCCGACTATGAGTCAGAACCCGATAAGGGGTATGAAAAAGGGAAGCAGATCATTGATGCGGATCCCAGCGCCACTGTTGCTACCGCAAAGATCCAGAAAAATTAACCCGAAGATCCAGAGGAGGAGGAGCGTCTCTTCCACTCCCAGATGTGGGTAAAGGGCTCCCCGATACAGTTCATTGTTGATAGCGGGAGTCAAAAGAACCTCATTTCGGCAGAGGTCGTGAAGCGGTTGGGCTTACCGACCACAGCACATCCACAACCATACACCATTGGGTGGCTTCACCAAGGACGAGATCTTCGCGTGAGCCAGCAGTGTCGCCTTCCATACAACATCAAGCCCTTCACGGATGAGGTATTGTGTGACATTGCTCCCCTTGAAGTTTGTGATGTATTACTAGGACAACCATACTTCTGGAAGCGACATGCTGTGTATGAATCAAGGCCCCGTGTTGTTATTATTACATTGGGAAATAAGTTGTTCAGGATACCAGAGGTAGCACCACCTGCCACCATCTCTTTGATTACTGCAAAACAATGCAGTAAGATCATTTCCAAAACAAGGAAATTTGTTTTCCTGATGATATGCCCTCAAGGAAAGAAGAAGACAGTGGCCGCGGCCTCCAAACGGGGTCCCTCTGCACGACAACTATAGATGGACAAGGTTGTGGAGGAGTACGAGGACATCTTCACCTCCCTGGCAGGGGTTCCTCTGCACTGTCAAGTTAAGCACTCCATCGATCTGACCCCAGGTGCGCCACTACCCAATGGACCAATTTATCGGCGCTCCGTTCTGGAGAACAATGAAATCAAGAGGCATATTCAGGAGCTCCTGCAGAAAGGTCACATCCGTCTGAGTTCATCGCCTTGTGGGAGCCCGATCGTGTTGGTACAGAAGAAGGATGGGACGTGGAGACTCTGTATTGACTATCGTGTGCTGAACAAGATCACTGTCCGTAATAGGTACCTGATCCCACGGATTGATGACCTCCTAGACCAACTAAAGGGGGCGAAATATTTCAGCAAGATCGATCTGAAGTCAGGATATCACCAGGTACCAATCGAACCCTCCGATGTGTGGAAGACTGCCTTCAAATCCAAGGAGGGCCTCTTCGAATGGTTGGTCATGCCTTTCGGATTGACGAATGCTCCTGCAACCTTTATGAAGCTAATGGATGACATCTTGCGGCCATTCACCAACTCCTTTGTAGTAGTATACTTGGATGACATCCTGATCTTCAGCCAGAGTTGGGAAGAGCACCTCCACCACATCCGACAGGTTCTCCAAACACTGCGGCAACACAAGCTATGTGCCAATTTGGAGAAATGCACTTTTGGCATGACCCAGGTTCAGTATCTAGGATACATCATTGATGAACAGGGGGTGCATGTCGATCCAGCCAAGATCCAAGTCATTCAGGATTGGCCCTCTCCAACCACCCTAACAGAGCTCCGCAGCTTTCTGGGTCTTGCCAACTTCTACCGCAGGTTTGTGTTGGGGTTTTCTCATATTTCTTGGCCCTTGAGTCAAGTCACCAAGGGTGGGGAAAAAGCAAAATTCTTTTGGTCTGAATCTCAACAGAAGGCATTCAGGGAGTTGAAGGATCGCCTCTGCACGGCACCAGTGCTCGCGTTACCAGATTTACAACAACCATTTGAGGTCGAGACAGATGCCTCTGACTATGCTATTGGGGCAGTCCTTACTAAACATGGACATCCAGTGGCATATCACAGTGAAACACTTTCAGACACAGTCCGGAAGTACCCCACTTATGATAAAGAGATGTATTCCATTGTACAGGCCTGCCGACAATGGAAGCATTACATTTTGGGGAAGGAAACGGTCATCCACACAGATCACCGACCTCTGCAGTTCATACAGACCCAAGGGAAATTGCAGAATGATCGCCATCAGAAGTGGTCTACATACCTGCAACAGTTTCACTTGAATATCAAGTATAAAAAGGGCAGCACCAATAATGTTGCAGATTGCCTCAATCGGCCACCGATCATGGCGCTAACCACCGTGCTCAACTCTTGTGGGCACGAGACTTCTGATTGGCCACTTCTCTACAAAAGCGACCCAGAATTCGGCCACACATACCAGACACTCTTGGAGGGTCGGCATGTTGCAGATTTTCACCTCCAGGACACCCTATTATGCCACCTCGGTCACCTTTGTGTTCCTTCAAGCGAGCGTGCCAAGATGATTTGGGAAGCACACTACAGTCGGGCTGCTGGGCATTTCGGGGTCGAGAAAACAGTGGCAGTACTGCAAAATTATTTCTATTGGCTGAATCTTCGACAGGATATTGGGAAGTACATCCGATCATGTACTGCCTGTGCCATTGCCAAACCGACCATTAAGAAGCACGACCTCTATACTCCGTTGCCTACCCCTAGTCGACCTTGGGAATCCATCTCCATGGATTACATGTCAGGCCTTCCTTCCACTAAGCATGGAAATGACTGTGTTTTTGTGGTCGTCGACAGGTTCTCGAAGATGGCCATTATGATGGCCTGCAAGAAGAATATCACAGCAGAAGCCACTGCTAAACTCTTCTTTGAACGAGTGTGGGTGCACTTTGGGATCCCACAGTCTATCATCTCAGATCGGGACAGTCGGTTTCTCAGCACATTTTGGTCCAGTCTCTGGTCAATGCTGGACACCAAACTCACGAAGTCCACAGCCTTCCATCCTCAAACTGATGGCCAGACAGAGGTTGTCAACAGGATGATTGTGCACATTCTGCGCATGTATAACTCAAAGCATCCACGCACATGGGACGAGAGCCTCCCCTATGTTCAGCATAGCTACAACCGAGCTCTTCACAGCTCCACTGGCCATAGCCCTTTTCAGGTGGGTTTGGGATTCCAGCCACTATGCCCCATTGATGTGGCCATGCCCCTTGCAGCTACTCACATGAATTCAGCTCATGTCCAGTCCGAAACAGATAAGGCCACCAGCTTCATTGAGCGCATCCAACATATTCGCCAGCAGGTCCATGACATTCTTGAGAAATCAAATGCCAAGTACAAGCAGCGACATGATCAACACCAGGTGCCACACAAGTTTCAGGTGGGCGACAAAGTCTGGTTGCATTTGCAAAAGGAACGCCTTACTGGAGCCTATCGGAAATTGAGACCACTCTGATATGGTCCTTACACCATTACTAAGGCTATGGGAGACAATGCATTTGAGCTCAGCATTCCCCCATTCCTTGGCCTGCACCCAGTGTTCAATGTGGACCGCCTTCGGCCATACTTTCCACCATTGCTAGACACATCCGACATTGCAGAACAGCTCAAACCCAAAGAATTAAATCCAGATTGCATGGAACAAGCTGCAACTGATCGGATCATGGACACACAGATCAAGAACACTCGCCAACAGAATATCCAACTATATCGAGTTGTCAAAGCAGGCCAACTCCTTCAGCAGGGCAAGTGGCTCACCAGGGAACAAGTTCAGCAGAAGTTTCCTCATCTCATGGAGGAGCTCAACGCAATGGGGACCATTGCTTCCTAAGGGGGGAGGAATGATCCAGGTGGATATTGGTGGCCACCTGCCAAGTCCACCTGGACCCCCACCATTGTCTTTCTCAGCATTTTCAGTTTCCTTAATTGTAGCACAACTTACTATTTTTAGCAGTTTTTCGGGTCCTGAACTTCCGGAGCCGTTTTGAGGCCCTAAACGACGTTTTTTGGGGAATCCGGGGGCAACATGGGTCCATAGAATGGAACGATGTTGCACGTTCCAACAATGATAGTGCTCGGATAGATATTTCTAATGAGCTATTGTACGCGTCAAACGGAGATCATATGCCAAAGTTACAACCCCGGGAAGTTGATGTACCAATTTACCCCCAAACGGGGCCCACAGTTTGGCGTTTCATCTCCTAGGGTTAGGTTTTGGAATGTTAAGGGTTTTCCATTGTTTCTCAACAATAAATAGGCCTTCGAGCCTCATTGTAACACAGGTAAGAGGCATGTAGCCATCACATCTCTTCTCAGAGATAAGCTACCATCGCCCTAGCTGGTTTATTTCCATTTCTGGTTGTAAGCATTTTTCAGTATTTCCCATTAATGAAATGAAGTATTATTTCCACTGCATATTTGTGTATATGGTTATCTCTGTAATTTGTTGCGTTCCTGTTTAAATCCGGATCACGAATGCCCCTCCAACCTTCATGAGACTAATGGAGGACATCTTGCGACCCTTCACCAATGCATTCATGGTGGTGTATTTAGATGACAACTTGATCTTCAGCCAAAGTTGGGAAGAGCATCTCCACCATATTCAAAGGTCCTTCAAACCCTGTGACAACCCAAGCTGTGTGCTAACATGGAGAAATGCACCTCTGGCCTGACCCAGGTTAAATATCTGGGATACATCATTGATGAGCAAGGTGTACATGTGGACCCATCTAAGATATGAGTCATTCAGGATTTCCTAACCCCAACCACTTTAACAGAGCTCCGCAACTTTTTTGGTCTTGCCTATTTCTACACTAGGTTCGTGTTGGGGTTCTCTCATATCACTTGGCCTTTAAGTAAATTCACCAAGGGAGGAGCAAAAACAAAGTTTTTTTGGTCGAAAACCCAACAAAAAGTGTTATCCTCCTTGAAGAATCGCCTCTATTTTGCACCAGTGCTCACATTACCAAACCTACAACAACCATTTGAGATTGAGATGGATGCCTCTGACTATGCTATTGGTGTGGTTATTACTGAGCATGGGCATCCAGTGGCTTACCACAGTGAGACACTTTCAGACACAGTCCGAAAGTACCCCACCTACGAAAAGTAAATTTCTTCCATTATGCGGGCCTATCGTTAATGGAAGCATTAAATTATAGGGAAGGAAACGGTCATCCACATAGACCACCGATCTCTATAGTTCATACAGACACAAGGGAAGTTGCAGAATAATCGCCATCAGAAATGGTCCACCTATTTGCAACACTTCCATTTGAACATTAAGTATAAGAAGGGTAGCACCAATAACGTCGCTACTTGCCTCAATCGACCATCGGTCATTGTGCTAATCATTGTGAGCATGAGACATCGGGGTGGCAACTCTTTACAAGAGCGATCCAGAATTTGACAACATATACCAGACACTTCTGGAAGGGAAGAAAGTTCCAAATTTTCACCTACAGGATGCACTGTTATGACACCTAGGACACATCTATGTTCCTTCACGTGAGCGTGCCAAGATAATTTTGGAGGTGCACTACGATAGGTTCGATGGACATTTCAGAGTAGAGAAAATAGTGGCGGTATTACAGAAGCATTTTTATTGGCTGAAACTTCATCAGGATGTTGGGAAGTACATTAGGTCCTGCACCGCCTGTGCCATTTCCAAATCAACCATTAAGAAGAAAGGCCTGTATACTCCTCTACCTACTCCTAACTGACCTTGGGAATCTATCTCCATGGATTACATGTTGGGCCTTCCTTCTACTAAGCACAGTAACGATTGTGTTTTCATGGTCGAAGATAGATTCTCTAAGATGGCCATCATGACAGCCTACAAGAAGAGTATCACAGTAGAGGCCGCTGCTAAACTCTTCTTTGAGCGAGTGTGGGTACACTCTGGGATCCCATAGTCCATTGTCTCAGATCAAGTCAACAAATTCCTGAGTGCATTGCGGTCATGTCTCTCGTCAATTCTTGATACAAAGCTTACTAAGTCCACGACTTTCCATCCCAAAAATGATGGCCACATAGAGGTTTTCAACAAGATGATTATACACATTCTGCGCATGTACAACTCAAAGCATCCTTGCACGTGGGACGAAAGTCCCACCTATGTCCAACACAGCTATAACAAAGCTCTCCATAACTCAACAAGCCACATCCCCTTTTAGGTAGGGCTCGGATTTCAACCATTATGCTCGATTGATGTGGCCATACCATTTGCAGCCACTCAGGTAGATTCGACTCACGTTCAATCCGAGGATGAAAGGGCTAACAACTTCATTGAGTGCATTCAACACATCCACCAACAGGTCCATGATATATTGGACAGAGCCAATGCTAAGTAAAAGCAGCACCATGATTAACATCGAGTGTCGCATAAGTTCCAATTGGGTGACAAAGTTTCGCTACATTTGCAGAAGGAGAGCCTTGCTGTACCCCATCGTAAGCTTCGCCCGTTCCGATATGGTCCATACACCATCACCAAGGTCATTGGTGACAATGCCTTCAAGATCAACATCCCACCATTCCTTGGTTTGCACCCAGTTTTCAATGCAGATCGCCTTCGGCCATACTTTCCACCATTGTTGGACATGCGACATTACAAAATAGCTCACAAAAACATAGCTCAACCCGGACTGCATGCAACAGGCCACAACTGATCGGATCATGGACATATAGATGAAGAACACTTGCGAACAGAGGATACAGTTATACTGAGTTATCAAAGTAGGCTAACTCCTTCACTAGGGCAAGTGGTTCACCAGGGACCGGGTTCAATAGAAATTTCCTCACCTCATGGAGGCTCTGCATGCAATGGGGACCATTGCTTCCTAAGGGGGGAGGAATGACCCAGGTAGATATTGGTGGCCACCCACCTATTCCACCTAGACTCCCCAGTCAATTTCATCTATTTCTTGGTTCATTTTAACATTTACTATTTTTAGTAGTTTTTCAGGTCCTAAACTTCTGGAGCAGTTTTGATCCCCTAAACGACGTTTCTAAGGTTCACGGCAAGTCCATAGCCATACATAGGGGCTTGCAGTGAAACCTGTAGTACTCAGCGAGACCTTTCAAAAAAGGTATTGTACGTGCCAAATGAAGATAATATGACCAAGTTTATGACCGCAAGAAGTTGGCTGCCCAACTAACCCCAACGGGGCCCAAAACCCTTGGTGTTACATCTCTTGGGGTTAGGGTTTTGGTTGTTTACAGTTTTCTGATGTTTTCCAATAATAAATAGTCCCTTGAGCCTCATTGTAACACAATTCATAGGCATGTAGTCGCCACATCTCTTCTCAAAGATAAACTACCATCGCTCGAGCTATCTTATTTCCATTCTGTTTGTAAGCATAGTTCAATATTTTTCTATTAATGAAATGAAGTATTTTCTGTTGCATCTCTATGTTTATGATTATATCTATAATTTGTTGCGTTCCTATTTAAGTTTAGATCAAATGGAATGATTACTGGATTGCACATATGATGATGTGACATGATAGGTGAAAAAATTAGAGTGTGACACATGGGAAGGCGTGTTGACATGACTAATAGGTGGAAGCACCAGAACGTGACACATGACAGAGCTAATGTGGCACAAATTTGGTGCTAATGTGGAAAGGTAATGTGGAGAATCAGCGGGCTAATTATGTGGCATACACATGGTCCAGTTGAATACTCACATGTGGTCCAATCATTCATTGCAATGTGGTAGCTTGAATTGAACAAAAAGGGCCTTATTGACCATGGAAGGACCATGTAGGAAGATCAAACCCTCAACCTAATTGGTACAACTCAAACAATTTACCACAACACAAATTGTTGTCTATTACAAGCATTATGGAACAAAATTTTATTTAAAGTTCGTGAAACTATATTGTATTCAAAATGGCATTGGGCGAGATCGACCCCACGACGTTGACCTAATAGCCCAAACCAATTTATCAATGAATCAATGGTTGCAATTGGGTAGTGAGATGAAAGGTTATGTATTTAAAGTTTATTGTTACCTAATTTCCCAAAATGGACCAACCTCAGGTTTGACCCTGTGACCTCCCCACCGACAGTTCAGTGACTTAACCAACATGCTACTAAACTACTTGAAATAACAAGTGCTGGTAATTTATATTTGATGTGTAAATCTTACGAAAGCCCACAAAATTACCAAAGTCAACAGGTTCAAGCTTGCAACTTGGTGTATATATAATAGGATTTTTTTTGCATTCCACCAAGGAGGCCGTAGGTTAATACGTTGTTGAGGATTTTTTTTGCATTCCTCCAAGGATGTCCGAGGTTAAAAATTATTGCAGGGGTATTCTTTTACGCAAAGTTTGAATACCAAAGACTGAACAATGGGAAGGTTTGGATTTAACCCAAGACCTTTTGTTCAACAAATCTGTGCTTTTACCAATGCACAAGAAAGTGTGTTTTGTGGAAATGTTTTTTACCAAGAGTTTTTGGGCTATTAGCTCTCTGTGTAATTTTGAAGGAAATGAAATGATTCACATTATAATAATGGATCAAATGCATAAATGAGTGGGCCCAAAGATGTAGCCCAAATTGGGTGAACTATGTTATCAAGATGTGTCTCTCTGCCTTTCTTCTTACTATTCATTTATGAATTCTACTTTTTAATTGCTCAATAACATTTTGAATTTATGATAAATTCATTCACACTTAAGTTATTGTGAATTCGTGAGTGTAATTTTAAGAAAAAATGGTCAAAGCTTCATTCATGGATTCAAAGGATTTTCACCTAACCTCCTATGATAATAAGGCAATTACCACCTCATCAACCACTAATTTTTTATAGTACTCTGAATGATCATTACCAAGTTATCCCTTTAATATGTTAAAGACCACAAAATAATCATAGATAGATCCTCCTCGTTTATCTCCACTATAAAAGTTATCTGGTGCTACAAAAGTTCTCTTTAATATTACAAGATTCTCATTAGCACTACATAAGTTATTCGCAAGATTATAGAATTCTTATAGGTGCTACAAAAGTTCTCTAACACTATAATGTTTTCTCTACAATGTTGCATAAATACTCCACAATATTGTATTGAGATAATTTCTCCAAACCATTACAAGGTATAAGCACTTTTCCTAACAATTAATGTTGCTTTTTAAAACAAAAATATTATACTAATTAAATAACATTATTTAAAATATATATATGCTTATCTTGATGCCTATACATCCATTATCACTTTAGCATGTATCAGATCAACTATTTAATCCACCTTGGTCACCATTGAGATAAAATTGTAGCCATAACTCCTTTGTAAAGTTCTTATTTTAATTGAAATTTTATTATTTATTAAACACTAACCTTCAAAAAAAACATATTAATAAAACTTTATTTTAATATTTTATTATTAATTTTAAAATTTAAAATAATTTTCGAAATTTAAAAAATAAAATTAAAAATTTCCCTTGTTTTTCAAAATCATTTTATTTTGATAATAAATTTATATAAACTAATATCTAAAAAGAATCCACGATAATACACTTTTTCTACCTACCATAGACTTCCATTGAATTTCTAACGTACTTTAAATATGATTGGTAATATTTATAGAATATTTTATTACACCATTATCTCAATGACAACCTTTAGTGATAAAGTTATATATTTTCTTTATTCATTTTCCTTACAAAAATAATACACTATTACTTTAACCTCCCACCTTAAGACTGAGAGCATACTTTCGGTTTGATGTCCGACCTTCATGATGATAACATAATTTTAATTTAATGTCCCATTTACAGGCGCGCATACTTTTACTTTAATGTTCCATTTATATACACACACGCTTTACTTTAGTGTCTCATTTACAGTGGAAAAAACAATGAAAGTCCTCGGTAGCGCGGAAGAAACCGAGAATTACCTGCGAATATTATCGAGTACCTTCCTGCAAAGAAAAAGAACGCCGAATATCGAATGTTGTTGTAACAGAAGTAAAGCATATCCAATACCATATAGTAGGGTTCGTAGGGTAGTGTACTCTCTGTGTCTGTATATATATAGACACAGACGGATCGATCGATCAGTCATTGCAAGGAATTATTGCCACAGACGGATCGATCGATCAGTCATTGCAAGGAATTATTGCCATCAATCTCTGATAGCATACACAACGTCGAGAATGGCGCTACCTTCATCCGCCCAAGCAGCCAACATTGCAGCTCCCGCTCCTGCGCATCGCCCTGCAGCTGCCAGATCCTCATCTTTGAGCCGCTCACTTCCCTCTGTCTTCAAGGTTTGTTTTTTTACTATTCATATTTTCTTCACTTTCTAATATAATTTGAATGATGTGTTTTCTTTTTTAAAAAATTACAAGTTATCCTACAAACCACTAAAATAATAATTTAACTTAACTTTCACCTTAAAAATAATAATAATACTACTAACAATTATCTTATGTGCCCTGCAGAGAGCTGAAATATCAGAGTTTGCGGGGCTGAAAACGACATCTGGTTGTATCACATATGGAAGACAAGCACGGGAGAACAACCTCAGCCTCTTTGATGCGGTTGCCTCACAGGTTGTAGCTAAGGTGAGTCAATACTATTCCCAATCTTATCCACTCATCACAGCTCGCGCCGCCAATATTTGCTGATGCATTTTATTTGGTAACTGAAATAATCAGGCTGGAAACTCAGGAGCCGTGAGAGGAGAAACCGTTGCAAAGATGAAAGTCGCTATCAACGGATTCGGACGCATTGGCCGCAATTTTATGCGTTCCTGGCATGGCCACAAGCGCTCGCCTCTTGAAATCGTCGCCATCAATGATATTACTGGTGTTGAAAATGTATGTTATAATAGGGAGGGGAGGCCGTTCATATATATATATATATATATATATTCTCCATATGTTTAGATGGCATTTCTTTTCCATATTTATGAAACTGAGCGTATAGTTTTACTTTGAATTGTGAATGCAGGCTGCTCACCTTCTGAAGTATGACTCAATTCTGGGTAAATTTGATGCTGATGTGGAGGGCGTATTTAAAGCTGATGGGAGTGGCTACAGAAGCATGCACGTGGGTGGGAAGCCAATCTATGTTCTTTCTGAGAAAGACCCCTCGCAATTGCCATGGGCGAACCTCGGTGTTGACCTTGTCATCGAGGTAAGGGCTTATATATCTTGAAATACATATATTATGCTTCGAATACGTAGTAACTATAGTTGACATAGATATAGTTGAGCCTGAATTAATGCAATCCAATGATGCAGGCGACCGGAAAGTTTACAGAGAGAACCCAAGCTGAGAAGCACATTGGAGCGGGGGCTAAAAAGGTGATCATTACAGCACCTGGGAGGGGCGACGATATTCCCACATATGTTGTGGGAATCAATGACAGCGAATACTCTCACGACGAGCACAACATCATTAGGTTAAAAAAACCATCATTTCATTCCTTTCTCAGAGTCATGTCACTTTCATCAATCTTTATAATCTTTTGACCATTGAGTTTTACCAGGGCAAAACGGAGAAAGATCTGCAGGTTGCCCGAATGTGTTCCAATAATATTCGTCATAGATAGTTCCGATTCAAATTTTAGTGCTGTAGAATTATTTTGTGTGTGTGTTAAAGAAGATATTTGATTTCTGGTTTCTCACCGAAGTCTTTTTCTCTTTTCCAATCTTTAAAAACACTAAAAGATAATAATATCAATCCTTACTTGATTTTGACATAACATAACTTACGTTTTGCAGTAATGGCTCTGGCATAGTAAATTGCCTTGCTCCCTTAATCAAAATACTGAACGACGAGTTCGGTGGTAAGTAATTGCTTCCTGATTTATGGTATTTGTTTTAGGAGATTAATTCTGTTAGGGTGGCTACAAATATTTCGCTAAGGGCTTCATAGATCTATCTAAGTGCTTAATTGAATAAAACAAGAAAAAAATCGGCCCAGCTATATTGCAGGTATCCATGCAAATTTTGCATGGTTATAATTGTATGTCGTGGAAATCGGTCGAAGTGACCAATATAACATAAGAATGTTGTCATGTCGATGTTGCAGGTATAGCGAAAGGGAGTGTGACTGCAACACTTTCATACACCAGCGATCAGGTGATTGGATTCTGTAAAACCTTTTGAAAGAAAACTAGTGGCAAATATTGAATAGATGGATTCCACAGTTCTTCATCACATTTTAATAAATCTAGTTCCACTAAATTGATGTTATTAACGTTAATAAAGAATTCGAACCAGACAACTCTTATTGTTTCATATAATTAGATGAATGGTTATGGAAAGGTTTCATTTAAATTTGGGTGACTCAATGCAGAGTCTGTTGGATGCAATACACTGTAACAAGAGAAGAGCAAGGGCGGCAGCGCTAAACATAGTTCCAACAAACATCGATATATCCATTAATACACTCTCTCGAGTGCTGCCCAGCACTCTCAATCTCAACGATAAGTTCAACGGCATTGCTATGCGCGTGCCCACCCCCAACGTTTCTGTCGTGGACTTGGTGGTCACCGTGGGGAATAAGGGGTTTACCGTAGATGATGTGAAGAAAGCCTTCAAGAAGGCTGCTTCGGATGGACCCCTCCAAGGTATTGTTGCAGTGTGTGACAATCCCTTGGTGTCCATGGACTTTCTCGGTTCCCACGCTTCGGCCACTGTAGATACTACACTCACCATGGTCATGGGAGAGGACATGATCAAAGTGGTCGCTTGGTTTGACAATGAATGGGCTTACAGGTATTCATCTCATAACACAAATATTATGCTTTTAGCAGCAGTGTATTAAATAAATATTGCTCATTTATCATTTTAAACGACTGAAAGTTTCAAACTGGTCAAGAATTAAACCATTAGATATATACACAAACATATATAGATAATCTGTTGATGCATTGCCTTCTCAGTCTATATTTTTTTATTTACCCAACTTTTAGATTAAATAAATGGTTACTTAACTTTGATTATATGTTTTGATTGCAATAAACAGCCAAAGAGTTGTAGAGTTTGCACACACGGTGCATGCAAAATATGCAGCGACCTTGGGCGAAGTTCTTGTTCTTGAGGAAGAGGAAATGTGCAGGGTCGATATAGAGGACGTTGAATGCAAAATATACGACATTTAATTCTATCGTTGGCTACTCCCTCTTTCGACCCTCCCCTTCCCTCGTCTTTTAGTCACAGTGCATAATAAAAAAGAAAGAGGAAGAAAATAAAATTAATTTATGTTTTGGTGTTGTTTCGGTGTGATGTTAAAGATATTTGTGATACTCCTTCCTTTCCATTGTTATTAATGTTCCCTCATATTTGTAGTCACTCTGCGAAAGTAGAAATAAGTGCATGTGGGAGGAAGGAAAAAACTGGTAACAAAGCTGTTATTTGAAGTACCAGTTTATTCTGACATTTTCTACACCCTCGGATCGTTTTAGTTTTATGGTTTTGATACGGTGGAAAGACATGTTTCTCCAGTGTCACGCAGCGTTGATATGGATTTGTAATAATATATTTTCATATAAATAATAAACTTGTTATTTAATAATATTACGGTGTGTAGCTTCTCTTTATCAAGGATGGTATTATCACTGTTTATTGTAAAACTCTATTTTAATAATGGATCACTTTAAAAAGCAAGATTATGGTGTGTAGTTTCTTTTTTTCAATTTAATTAAAAAAACAACAAAATTAAATTAAAATAAAATATAAAAAATATTTTGATTGATATTGATATTTTTTCAATCTTAATTTAAGATTTTAATTTTTAATTTGATTAAAAAAATAACAAAAATAAAATATAAAAAAAATATTTTGATTGATATTGATAAGGGATGTATTGATTTCTTAATAATATTTATTTATACATTAAAAATGTCAATAGTAAAATGAGGTGAATTTTCATTGTTAAAAATATTCTTACACTTTCTAATATATATTTTTAATTCATATATTAATTCTTTTATAATTAACAAAAATAATAATAATTTAAAATAAAATTTTAATTTTGTTAGTATTTATGATTTTTTTAATTTTGACAATATGGGATGTATGATGAGATGTTTTAATGTTGATTATAAATTGAGGTTTATCAAGTCATTTAGTTAATATGATTGTGCTATTATATTTTTAAATTCAAGATTGAATATTTTTAATTAACTCTTTTACTATATTGTTTTCTTTTATTTTTATTTATTATAGCAAGAATGAGTATGTAGATTATATTAAAAATCAACGCCTCTATGGGGCAAGTACATCAAGAGATACATTGCTTTTGCCTCATAAAATTCTAGAAAGGCTAAAAACCAATCTCCTCCCAATAAGAAAATGGGGGCCAAATTCCAAAAACTAAATCTTCAAATGTTTATTCCTATAGAAAATGTTTACAAAAAATGCAGAAACAAGGCATTTCTATAAATTGCTAGAATATGGTCCACAGCTGGACCCACAAGGAGCAAGATAGGGCTCAGAACCCAAGTTCTTTATCCTATGATCTTTCTTGCTTCTTGTGACTAGTGGGGAAGAACATTGACTTGTAAGCACATCTAAATAGGAAGGGGGAGAAGAACAGGTTTTGTATTTCTTCTTGACCACCTTACCAACTTCTTCATCATTCAATGTAGGAGGAACCTTTGGAGAAAACTTGTCCACCACAAAAGTTTTCTTTGGAGAGTTTTAATTTGGATCTTCTTCATCATTTGTTAGGATGGACCTTTGGAACACAAGTATTGTTTAAAGATACATGATCTGGTGCTAGTTGATATGCTTGGACATCAAGATTCTCACCTTCTTCCTCAAGGACCTTTAAGAATTCAAAGCTATTACTATGAAGGGGCTAATGTGGAGATTCAACCATACATCTTTGTTGCTTGTTATCTCCATGTTTCTTATATTTCCTTTTAACTAGAATGAATCCTTGCTTATTTTTTCATTGCTCTTCTTTAGGAGGGGGCAATGGATTTGTAGAACTTCAATAAAATGAAGCTTTTGTATAATTTTTCTCAAAGCGTCCATACTCGTGACAAATATTACACTTGAAACGAACATGTTTATGAGACCAATCATCTAGATTTAGTTGAATTGCCTCAAGGAGGCCTTTTGATAAAACCATTTCAACACAAATTATAGCACATGTAAAGTTTTTCCCATGTCTCACATCACTAGTAATATATTGACCTAGTTCATCTCCTATATCCTTAAAAATATCTTCTCCCCAACAAAGAAGAGGGAGAAATCACATTCTGATCCACACAAGTGCAGATGAAATTTCCATTACATAATCAAATTCCATAGACCAATGAATGAGAAACAAACCTCTGTTACCCATGAAATAAGGCCCTGACTTACAGATATGGTCTCTATCTCCCTACTTTTCAAAAAGGAATGAGTAATACCAATTTCCAAAATAAAAAACACCCAAGGGTTCATGATTTTCCCAATTGACAAAAAGTCATTATACATGCATTAAACCAAACAACAAACCCAACACCCACATGATATCCTTTAAACCTTATCCATGAGCAATGACGAACTAGATATCGATAGTGAAGTTTCCCTAAGAGTCTCCATGGAAGCTCAACATCAAGGTTTCAAGAAGCTATGGAAACCCTAGCCATGACATAACAGACCCATAGAGATCCAATTTGGATAATATTGGACATTCTGAGAAACCGGAAAAATACATATAAAACATAGGGGCTTAACAAAAGGCTTTAAAAATGCAAAAAACATCACTAAAGAATCAGGAGAACAAGGTTTGTAAGTCATTTCATTTGTATAGGATAGCTATGAAACAAGGGAAAACAAATTTTCTTGATGCGAGTTCCTGAATCTCTACGGAAGCTCAGTGCCAAGCGTAGACGATTAGAGAAACCCTAGCCGCAATGGAGCAAGAACTCGATAAAAATAACCCAAACTACAAAACTACTTAAACTCTTTTATCATAAACACAAAATTATTTGGTTGAATTATGAAAATCTTAAAATAATAAAGTTATTTTGGGAATATTGAATAATTCTAAGTTTTTAATGTAGTGTGGTGAGAAGTTACTTAGTTAAATTTTAGCCATATTTATTTTTTAAAGTAACTGAGTTATATATATATAATATATATATATATATATATATATATATATATAAATATAAATAATTAATCAATTAATTAAAAATTTTATTATTAAAATATATATTTTAATTTTTTATAAATATTTAATAATAATTAATATAAATATGATTTCCACTCATCATTTAAATAATTTTATTTTAAATTATTAAAATTCATTTATAATTTTATTTCTCTTTAAAAAAAAGTGTTTCAAAATTATAATTATAATTATATATTTATTTATATATATCCAAAATTCAAATTTATTATCTTCTTAATATTAATTTTTTCTTTAATAAAATAATAATTTTCATATTTTTTTTTTTAAATATAAAATTAATTAATTGTTTATAAATACTAACTTTTTTCTTTATTTCTTATTTTATAATTTTTTTTTTTAATTTAATATAATTAAACCCAATATATTTATTTTAAATATAATAGCAAATACATATATATAATCTAAAATTGGATTAATACTATTTTTCTAAAATGATATTTAATTGATTAAAACGCGTTTCAAATATGGTTTCTAACCATATAATATTTCTTAAATAAAGAAAATTATTTATTATTTTGTTTTGTTTTTATAAAAATAAAATGTAATTATTAAAATTATATTAATAAAACTTGAGTAATATTGCAATTAAAAACTGTATGCTGTTATTATTTCACAGTTTTAAAAATGTTTCATTACAACTCCAAATCAACGTTTGGATTTAATCTTAATATTATATATTTTTTAATAGGGCATGCCTAGGGATTTTTTAATCCTGAAACTATAGTAATTAACAATAAATATAGTGATGATCTATTTTAATAATTATATTAAGAGCTTTATGATCCTAGTTTACGACCTTTATTTCCTCGTTAAGTTGGTGCATCATTTCGTTTTCATTTGGTTCCCCACATGTTATATCTAGGATGATTTTTTTTTTTTAAAGGATATAAACTATATCTTCCAATCAACTTGAATACCAAATTGCATAGGAGATTGTGTTATGCATTAAAAAAAAATGCTAACTACTACAATTATGTAAGAGACCCCATGATTCTATTTATGGTGTGATTTGATGTTTTATATTCCCTTTTCGATGTGAAAATGTGAATTGAATTATTTTGTAAATGTGAATTGAATTATTTTGTAATGGATATGTTCCTCATGATTTCGAAGGTCTTTGTAATTTTTTTTTGGGAGTTGTCGAAAACTCAACAAATACCCAATATCTTTAACTCTTTCTACTATAAATTCTTAAATTCCAACTTTATGTTTCTTATTTTCTATTTCTTGATTGTTCTCCAATGTCTCAGTTGAGCTAGAAACACTTCCTTGAAATTAAAGGATAGGAGATTCTCAAGATGAAAAAAATTGCAAAAGCCCTATGTTTGGGTGTTAAAGTTGACACCATATTAAAGCCACGAATATATTTACATATAAATATAGTTCCAAGGGAGGGGTAGGGGGTTCCTTGAAAACTTCCAACCAACCAACAAGAAAAAAAATACAAGCTAGAAGAAGTCTTTGAATATTCTTGCCACGAAACAAGAATCACATTTCTCTTGATGCATTTTAAGCAACAATGCCAATATCTAATCATAAATCAGAGCGATATGGAAGCACTAGACATAAGCATGTGCATCCATATCTTGGTACATGTAAATCATGGGGGCTTCCCTCACTGAACCTATGACACAGCACGTGCGTTCGTGGCATACTAAACAATACCCTTAATTTGACTACATATTGGAAAATACCTCTAAAAATCCCATTATTTAATCCCCTACCGATATAAATCCAATACACCTTCCCAATTTAAAAAACCCCTATTTTCACTAAATATTGTATGTATCCATTTTTTTATTCACATTTTCTATACCCTTTTATTTTTATATCCCATGTATAGTGACATGATGCATCTCTTATGACCCCACATGCATTCTACAATGCACCTTTCTTCTTTTGATATACATTGTAAATGCATATTAGTTGCACCTTTCTTCTTTTGATATACATTGTAAATGCATATTAGTTCTCCCACAATGCAATTACTTAACCCACACTCAAGCACATCTCACTATGATTTGTGGCATTTAATGGTCTAAGGCACACAAAGATCAACCATGTTTTAGGAAGATTAATTATGTGCATGCATATAAAATGACATAAATTGATCTATATTATGATGAAAAATCAATTAATGAATCTTTATGAATAGATTTGTACCAAATAAGGTGTTCAAGCACAAGTCTAGACCCTCTAGATGCAAGACAACTATCTAGAACCAAAGTTGGGGCCCCAAATCTCAAATCAAGGGTGCAATCCCAACCTAGGAATGCTTAGAAGAAGAGGATGGACAAGTCCCAACACATGCTCTCTTAAGGGAATAACACGAAAGCATGAAATCACATTTTGATTCACTTTCATCTCACCAATGAGATATGGGCTATCACTCATAGACTGTGTAAAATGAAACACTGGATTGGAGATAACACATAGGCATTAAATGAATGGACTACAACTAGAACATAAGACAATATTTTGGTTGTAGAGGTGATCTGCTCCATTTGGCTAGCTCAAAATAATGATGTATTCCAAAATAAACCTCCAAACACTTACAATATTTTCTACATGTTGAAGGCAAGCATTACCTTATCATGCACCTCACTAAAGACAAGGCTTCCTTGCACTCTCATACCTTTGAAATACAATTCTAAAATTTCTAGAGGATATTTTGATTATCCAATTTTAAGGTCACAACCAAGCCAGACACCACATTGGTGTATGAGACCCCCTTACTTGTGCGACAAGGGACCCACCTCCACACAGCGATTTGACTGCTAAGTCAATGAAGGCATACATACTCTACCCCCTCTGGTTTTGAACCTGTGACCTCTTAGGAGGAAACACATGTTCTTAACCATTAGGCCCACTCAAGCTAGATATAGTGGATTTCTTCTTAAGGTCTCTTTTAAATAATGAGCGATTACATTGGAACTAACATTATATAGGAAATAGAAACGACCCTAGAAACAATATTAAGAACTAATATCACTTCCTTGAAATAGGAATGACCCTGGAATTTCTATAATCAGAGAATCACTTGAAAATTTAAGCTAAACAATATTAAAGTAGTGTCTTGAACACCAAGAACCAAGATCCTTATCGCCCTATAACGAACCAACCTATGCAAGATTAGATTTACAAAAAAGACCTGCCAGAGAACATCCATTTACACAATTATGCTAGAGAAAACATCTATAATTCGAAAATCAGTTGAAAAGCATGATATGGGATTTTCAAATTCAAAAACCAGTTGAGAAGCATGAGATCAAACTTCCAAGATTTTATATAATGATTACATGAACTGGGGTGCTCACAAGATGGACTTAAATATCCAAGGAGGAAATGATAGGAGAAAAGCTTTGCCAAAAATTGAAAATAATCCTTTCACTTTTCTTTCCCAAGGGATTAAGCCAGTTGTTTATATAAACACTTCAGTTAATATTGTTGTATAGCACTTCTATTAATATTGTCTTCTTAGTGTCAAGATTAGAATAGAGAACAATCATTTTCGCTATATACAACCATGATTACAAATATCCCAAATCTTCTATGGAAAACGTGTAGACCAAAGGTTAGAAAAGGCCAACGAGGTTTGAGGACTTCTAAAAGAACAAGTGTAGGAATCTTCTAATTACCTTGGAAGCTCAAGTTGGGCAGGACTAGTAGGACTCACATCACCTTCCATGACATATATTATAGAATCTTCAAAGCTAAACCAATTGTCCTTGAGTTTGCTACATGAAATTGTTAAACTACTGACATGTCCAAAGATAATTTTGCAGCAGCTAGTGATTCTAAAACACAAATTATTGATCAAAATAATGATCATTTTACCAATATGTCAGAATAAGTTGCAATAAATAGCTATGGCAGAATTAGTTGAAGAGAAGGCACATAATTTTCTTTCAGTGCCTCTGAACTTAGTTTGAGACAAGATAAATATGCAGCATTTGATCAAACTTTGTTGTATCTAAAAAAAACAGAAGTTGGAAACAAAATTCCACGCTAAAAAGGTTTTGAACAACTCTAGTATAACTTATTTTCCTATAAAACACAAGATTTAGTCCAACTTAGTTGCCTCTAATTCAAGAAAAAGTTGAAAACATAATTCTGAGCTAATAGATTCTCACAACTCTAATTTAATTTCATTGTAACTGTAAAATAGACCCCTATAGCATGGGAGAATAAGCATAGACCTCTTGATGTAGTCTTAAGTCGTAGGTGACTAGCCATAATACATAATATCCATTCTTTGAACAATAAAGAGAGCAAAAAACTAAAGAGACAAGCCCGTTTGTATCAATATTCCATCTTACTAGCCTTGGACCAAAAACTATCTTTAAGAAAGTATCCATTGGAGTGAATATTGTCTTAAGAAACTGTAGAGTTCAAGCCCTATGAACTGACTTCCTTAAGGGCTCTGAGCTTAGTCTATAGAAAGACCTCCATTTTCATCAATACCTTCTTGGGAACGCCTTCTTTATCTTATTCCAGAGTTATTTAATATTCTATGATAGTTTGGTTCTTAGCATGGATTTATAACTGCTTATTGAGTATTGAGTTATAGAGTATTGAGTATTGAGCGAGAGAGAGAGAGAGAGAGAGAGAGAGAGAGAGAGAGAGAGAGAGAGAGAGAGAGAGAGAGAGAGAGAGAGAGAGAGAGAGAGAGAGAGAGAGAGAGAGAGAGAGAGAGAGAGAGAGAGAGAGAGAGAGAGAGAGAGAGAGAGAGAGAGAGAGAGAGAGAGAGAGAGAGAGAGAGAGAGAGAGAGAGAGAGAGAGAAGAGAGAGAGAGAGAGAGAGAGAGAGAGAGAGAGAGAGAGAGAGAGAGAGAGAGAGAGAGAGAGAGAGAGAGAGAGAGGATGACAAAGGCTGTTGGGGCTCACTGCTGTTAGACTGAAAACCTACAGGTCTATTGTATTGAAAAAGTCCAAAATATGTTGATGACTGAAATATGAGTTTTGTGTTTACTAAGATCATGTACTTAGTCTCCTCTCAAAGAGCTTCTATTTACTCTGAAAATGTGTGTCTTTCAATGTGTTCACAACAGAGCTCCACAAGCATCAATATCTCCCTAAATTATGCTCCAAATCTATGTTACCCTTCTCCACACAACTGACTCTCTTTTGTTGTCCATTCTAGACCTTCCCACTCACTATTTTAGTCTTTGGAAACCTACACAAGGCACCCTACAGCCCATGGTTTTGCTACAGCAAGAGCTCCAAACTTTGTTCAAGGGTTAACACCCTTTTCTTCACTTGCACTAGTCTCTGTGCACCTGCAACTTGAAGAGAAGGCCCTATAATAGGACTCTCGGCCCTCAAGTAGACCTCCATGCAATGTTGCACCTGTGGCCTTGAAGCCTTACCTCAGACCTGTTATCACATATATATTTGTGTTAAAAATGATTTATATGGGAAAAAGAAAATTGGTGTTTAAGTTTGCAGTTTCTCTTAGGATTTTACATAGGAGTATTATTATGATGGTTTTCAAATCTCCAATTATCTCCCAAGTCTACTAGTTCTCGGTGACACTCAAATCACAACATAGATCATCAAAGAGACGACTGATTCTTTCTACCTCTCATGGTTTAGTTTATCCTGTTAACTGCAACCCAATCAAACTCTTGCATTGGGTGAGCTCTATTGTTTCCACAATTCTGGGCTTCTGAACCAGATTCGAGGTGTTGCAAAGAAATTATATGGTGAAAGGAATATTTCATCCAGATTTAGAGGAAATAGGAGGCTCAATTGAGGCATTACACATTATTGAGAAACATTGGACACTTCTTCAAATTGGGCTAATTCTGTTTCCTGGAACTATTCATGCACTTCAAGTCCTATATTGGTGCCATCAGATGATCATTGTACTCTAGGTTTACAAGGAATGATTAAACATGACGTTGGATGGTCGGCTTGTTTGGCAGAGGGTGAAAATGATCCATATGACAAAACCATCCATATTGATTCTCAACATGAGAGATTTGTTGCCAAGGGTTACAATGTAAGGCAGCTGGCTACAAGAGCTCTAGGTGTTCCTTTGTTTGAAATTTTTGTAACAAAAGACAGTGATCATAAATACAAGGAGTAGGTGGTCTACTTGCAGCGGAATGGACAATCTGCAGATGCTTCCTTTTTAGTATCACCTAAAGCTACTGAAGACTCAGATACTGACTTAGAGAAAAATGATGATGCAGATGTGGGAGATGAGGGATTGAGACGAGTTATTACATTTCTTAAAGCTGGGATGCTTGGCCTAAAATTGAAGGTGTTGAAAGTTGTGACTCTAGAATAGGAAAACACAGATATAATCTCAGAGGTCTTTGAGCAGTTAATCCAGGATGTCAATAAAGAGAAGGATGATGAAACTACTGGTGAAGATAAAAATAGAGGTGATCTACATAATGATAAAGCAACTGTAAGAGGCAATAGTGATTTTATGCAACTTATTAAAATTGTTGTTGTGAAAGTTGCCCATTGTACTCTTTTATAGAGTATTACAAAAGATGCACCTCCAAGCCTTCTTGTACATGTACTAGCCAAAATAGAGAGAAGGGGTCATGATTCCTTTTGTTTTCACATTAAGGATGATGGCTCTCTACAATTTGTAAGAGGAAAGCAACTGCCACCTGCTTGGAAAGTTGCAACAGTTGCAAAATAGACATAGATAGATAACCATGTTGGCACTCAACTTAGTGATGATGATTTTTTTCTCACTTATTTCTCTCAGCTACGCTTTTAAGGAAATTCCTAAGTTCTAAGATATAGCATTGGCCAATGTGGGCTCCATTGAAAAATGTAACAAACTTTGTAAGAGGCTTTCTATTTTGTCTGAAGAATAACTTAAGGATGTTTTCTGTAATAAGCTTAAATTGCTTAAGGACATTGATCCATGTGTTGAAAGAATGGATTTCATTACCGAGGCAATGGTTTCTAATTTTGAGAAATGACAGTCTCAAAAGGAAGTGGTAAATTCTCTCCCTCTTTATCCAAATGAACAAGTCATGTGGGATGAAAGCATTGTACCTAGAATTAATTACACTGGTGAAGGATGCTTGCCTCTTCCAAAATTTAATCTACAATTTCTAGCTCTCCATGACTACCTCCTAAGAAATTTCAATCCTTTTCACTTAGAATCGACATATGAAATTCAAGAAGATATCCAAGACGTGTTTCCTTGACTAGCAGCATATATTAATTATGAGGGAGAAACTCGCTTTCGAGGATGGTCTAGGATGGATGTTCCAATCAAGGAGTTAAAAATCACCGAAGTAAAGCAACCAAACATTGAGAGGTGAAACCATATACTATTACTGTAGAGGTTACATACAGTGTTTCAAGATACACATCACAGATAAGGTTTGAATGGAATGAGCTCAAGGAACATGATGTTATCTTTTTGTTATATGTATGTCCTTTTTTAGAGCTTGTTAGTGGTGAGGAAGCATCAAAATTAAGTGTCCGAGAAAGGTTTGGGCTCCAGTATGTACCTGGATGTGAATTCATTGAGATTCGGGATGAGGATGGAAACCTTATGAATGACTTTACATGAAGGATAGAAAAATCCAAATGCATGAATTGATGAACTATGACAAAACGTGACAGAGCATTTGGAGGCATGGGGAAACAAAGTTTTCATCAAATTCTACATATTTCTCAATGTTTTCATCAAATTCTACATATTTGTCAATGTGAGAAAGAGCGAGTCTATTGCAAATTTGTACCAATTTGAAATAGTTTAATAAGTCACAAGTAAATAGATTCCAAAATTCTAAGGGAGAAGAGTTTTGAGGCATAAAATCTGTAGCTCCAGATTTCAAATCAACAAATCATGCACCACTAAATCAAAAGCATTCAAGGTTAAACACAAAAATATAGCTTTAGGACCCACTCCAATAGTAAAACAGATATAAAAAATGTGGGAATTGTTTATTTTTAATTTTTAAGATGATTTAAGGGTTCCCAATAAAATTCCTATAAACCAGTTGTCTCATTAAAACAAAGAACATGATCCAACAACTTAAAACTGATACTAAAACAAATATAATGAAGCCTATCTTTGTAGAATAAGAAAGACAAATGAACCATAATCAAGAAGGTATTAGCAGCACATAAATCCTAGAAAGACTCACCCCAAACAAATTCTGCATCAATGCTACATTTGAGATTTGCTCTTGAATCCTGTTTTGTTTAGCTCTCAAGCTTCATGAGATGCAACAATATAGAGACCTCATCTAGATTAAAAAGCTAAAATCAACAAAATCTTGAAAAAGAAAATTAGAATATTGGTGGTACACCCAAGCACTTCTATGCTTTGAAAGCTACAGATATAATGGACTCTGAGAAATAACATTTTGCATCTCCTTGATTCAGAGAATGCATACCAGGCAATAAGAACTATAAAGCATATAAACCTAACCATTTTCCATACTACTGATAAATTGAATATATTGAGAACTAAATATAGCTACATAACAATTCATGGATAATTTGTTACATCATAAAGAAAAGACTAATAAAATCATATGAAAGAAGCAAAATCATATGCATTTAGTGGGGGATCAGGGGTGTGTTTTATTGCAGTGTGGTTGGAAAGTGAACAGTCTCGTCTTCCATTTGTCCTACTTGACCTCCAAGTATTTTTTCCATCGGGTCATGCACTTCCTTCACTGGCTCTGCATGTTTGACCTGGGGCACAATTCTCTAGTGTACCTATACTGTCAAAACCATTCTCCTTTGTTACATTAATTGAATCTCGCTTGGGTTCCTGAGGCTCTCCCTCACTCTCCAAATCCCTGTGATTTTCTTCATTCTCCAACACTGGATCTTTCTTTATGGCACCTTCTGCCCCTTGTGGTGGCATCTCTTCTACGTTCTCATCCATTTTATTTATTTCTTTAGTTTTGGTCCCATGTATTTTTTGTTTGTTTTCTATTTCCTTTTTGTCATCACTCTCTTCTTCTACTTCCTTCTTCTGATCAAGATCATCTTCTCCCTTCCTTTCTTCTTCCTTTTTGTGATCAGCATCTTCCCCTGTTTCAGCCATATCTTCCCCATGATGGGTATCATTCATTTCCTCTTCCTTACTAGCTTCTACTTGTGATTCTCGTTTCTCTGCATCTTCTGAATCTCCTTTTGATTTTCTAGATCTCTTTGGTTTTTTTTCGATTCACTTTCTAGTGTTTTTACTAGTGATTTATTTATTTTTTCACTTATCCTTGAAGATCTCCTTGTTGGTGTTACCTCACCTATGGTACAAAGAAAATGTCAAATTATATTTTCTAAAAGATACATCCCAATATCCTCACATGCCAATATACATGCCAATACCCTCTTCTGCATTCTTATCGAACCTTGCAATCATATTAGCACATTCTCTGCACAAAGAAAAGCAAATGTTCAAACCCTCTTTCATATATGAGAGAATCAAATCATATAAAAACAAATGACAAGAATTTCAAAAACTTTCTACATAAAAAGAAAGCATGTAATTCTAGCGTGTTTGCATGCACCATAAACTATTATAGACCCTGTACTTGAATAAATTCAAGTAGGAAATACTAGGATGTAAAAGACAATGGGTATTCAAAATTTACTTGAGTTCTGATTCTCTATAGTGTGCATGTTTCTGAAGAAATCTTGTCCAAGCTGGCATCCTTTGCAAGAAGTGTTGTGCCATATATATAGTTGAGGCTGCTAGCATAGATGGTTTCCATTTCAATGCTTCATACTCAACCAGGCATAGCTCAAGAAGATAGAATGCCAACTTCTCAAGCTGATCCATGGAAACAAACCCAAAAGAGCATTAAATTTATAAAGATCCCATTTATGGAAGATTACAGTTAGAACAAAATAATGCATGATGCCTCTCATGCAACACATCGAAAATACAATGCATTTCATAACATAAGTGAGGCTCAATGCCATTTGAATATTCATCAAAATTTCAAGCAAAGCAGAATCATTGTTTATCAGCTTGAGCAGCCTTTAGAAACCTTTTAATGAAAACAAAGGGATTTGGTACGACCAAATTGAATATTAATTTGTTGAGCATCAATTTCTCCTGAAGAAAAAGAAGCATACCATAAACATGAGAAAAGATAACAATTCCAAATATGAATTCTTTAAAAAATTAGAAATATAAAGCTCGAAATATGGGAGACAAGTATGACATAATAATGTGAGAAAACAAAATCTCACCATGGAGAGAAATTCAGAATGTGTGTAAAAATTGTTTGAGATTGTAATAAGTTCCTTAACTTTTAAAGCCCTTAAGGAAAATGAGTTAGAATGTGAAGCCTTATTCTAGATGCCAAATCAAGTGCACAGGAAACAAGTTTTTAGTCAAAACAAATCAATACAAAATTTCATCTTAACAACGAACTTTCCCTCTTGTCATTGTTTACCACCTTGGGAGCCTAAATTTCTTCATATTTTGCAGCAACTAGCACCCCAGTCAACCCCACTAGTTGAATATCCTTTCTTGTAATAGTGTACACCACAAAAAGAAATCTATCAATAAGGTTAATCATGAAAAAAAGTGTCTCATCCATTAAGTCAAACTTTAGATGCACCTGTAACTGCAAATTGTTTATGTTAGAAAATTATCAATGGAAAGGTACAAAAATTTTTTTTATTACAAGAACAGATAGATATTGATATGTATTAATCAAGTACATCGATTAGCCAGTCACTAAGTATTTCCCACATATTCTGGTTGATATCAACGTGGCTTGACATGTAGTTTGATGAGAGATTATTGCATGCCTGCAATACAACAAACATAGCAGACCAAACAAATTAGACATACAACTATTTATTTAGAGCTGAATCTAAAGTATAGACATGGATCAAGTCTCACATCAATGCTTGATCTAATGTCCTAATTCATAAATTATAACCTTCCATGATGCTTAAGTGGGCACTTTAATTCTCCAGTGGAGATATTCATGTATGGCACAGACACACACTGCTCACATGTAATCACTGCATACTATATGCAGTGAAACGCTAGTGTCTAATTAAATTGTTTAAATGAAGTGTATTCTTCCAAGTCAAGATGTTGTTATTTCAAATAGAACAAAAACAGTTTGCAAGGCTCCCATGACAAAAGGGATGTACCTTTGTATACCAATAGAAATGGTAAATGTCTTGAACATATTCAACTACAACAAGTTGATTTTCATTATCTTCTTTGTCAATGTTGGGCAAGTCCCCTTCCTCTTCCATGACATCCCACTTAATGGCTCTAGATGCAAGTTGTTTAAAAGAAACCATTGGATGGAAATTGGAGTTATGGCTTAGATAAACCCTTCACTTTCTTTTGCAAAATAACAAAGTAAAACTCTGTGAATAAAAAGCATCATCTACACATGCTAAAATAAGGGCAGTGGACCAAATGCTCCTAATCTCACTTCTAGTAGTCAGTGTTGATGTAAAAGCTCATGGAAGCCTTGTCTTCCTTTTTGATGCATTAGTCAATGGCGTTCTTCTTGAGACACCTTTAGCTAGAGGTGGGCAGAACCTAGACTTGGATGCATTTGAAGCATCTTTGCCTGAGATGTCAACATTTGAAGGCCTTGGTGGTCTCCCTGAAGCTGAAGTAAATGTTCTAGAGAGGCCAGTAGTAGAAGACCTCCCTGAAGCTGAAATGTTTTTATCAGAGAGACCAGTAGTAGAAGGCCTACATTGTATCCCTGAATTAAAAGGATCATTACTTGAGACCTCAACATTTGAAACCCTGGGAAGTTTCCTTGAAAATGATTCACGTGTATGTAGGGTCCAACATTGGAAATACCAGGTGCTTTTCCTGAACCTTATACATGCTTAGATTTTGAAACCAAAGTTGATCTAATGCTTCCCTTTTCATACTTGATTCTCTATGGCCCTAGTGGCTAAATGGCAACAAAAAAAAACCAACGGAAGTAACATAAATACATGTAATCCACCCCAACTAAATAGGCAAGCAAAGAGCCCTATTATTGACCTCAATATATC